>CAMZMU010000127.1:8892248-10092248 GCA_947311845.1 Poa pratensis
ATCGGACGGCTGAGAGCGGCCGGGATTCCTTATCTACGCCGTAAATGTCTGAGCTCTGAGGAGGCCCGTCCTCACCCATGATTATACTCTTTAGATTAGACCCAATGTTCTGTTGTACTACTCTGAGTGATTTAATATTTACGGATAAATCCTTCCGTGGGTGTTATGTCAACGACTTGTACACTACAATATGCAGTGGTGTGCGGGTCACCGCATCATACAATTTTGAAAAAATTATACTTAATGTACCCCTAATTTTAGATATGTCTATAAAAAAATGACAAGCATGTCAAAGTGGTGACACAAAATAAATATGCACGACCAACATTCAAATTTCAAATTTCCATGTGCTTTCCAAATTTATGTATTTCGTATACGTCAAAACGGATTCAAATGCATTAAACTATTCAAAAACTGGATGACTTCTGAATTTGAATGATTTTCGAAATACGGACAATCTTAAAAACGATCAAATTCCACGTTGAATAATTCAAGATTTTAACCCACGGGCGCGGAGGCCGCGCTTATTCCCCTAGTATAAACTAAGTTATGGCCAGACTCAATATATATGTTGATTTATTCATACAGCTCCTCGTACAGCAAGCAGATGTTGGTTGTTCAACTTCTCATACTGGGTTTGTCTTAGTGCTCAAAGTATTGGCTTGTGTGCCTGGTCACATCCATACTGTACGCATTGTATACAAATTTCTCTATTCCTGTGAACTGGCTTTTAATCCGGTTATCCAGCCACTAAGGACAGTAAAGACTTTCAGGCTTTTTTTTTGCGTACTGACTCCCAAGTCCTTAAATCTAACTTTATTGTTGTTTCTCAACTGCAATGCTAGGGTACATACGAGTATATTATGCTAAAACAAGTAGTATCAGGTTTCGAGTTAACCAATATGCTAGGGTATATTGCACCGAAACAAGTTGGCACAAGTTCTTGTTTCACCTTAAGATCCTATTTCAGTAGAATAATTTGTTGTGTTTCCTGAATCGGAAATTGTCCCATCCCTTCCATGCATCTCCACATCATTTGCGACCTTTAGCCATATGATCTCATATTGACTGGCATATGGTGGACAGGTGCAGCAAAGGAAATTGGAATGTTCAGGAAACATGAGAAAGATGTATAGGACGATAGGTTTGAGATGACGTCTCAGAAATTGGGACCTGAAAATGCATCTTAAATTGACCTGAACCTGATACAGGCCATTGGTTCCTGATACTGTTTCTCTGACTGAAATTCAACTTGATATTGCAGTACCAAAGAATACAGGTATTTAAAAGGTTGTGATCAACATATATTAAGTACTGAAAGTGGTCCGAGATTGTAACCAAGAACATAGACATCTTGGTTGACTGAAACAACCAAATACATAAAGAAAAACATCTCCATTGTCTGAAATTGGTTTGAACTAATCAAATAGATTTAAACACGAGAAATCATTTTACAACTTCTATAATGGGACCAGCACCGTATTTCCCGCTTGTTCTTGTATGCATTTTGGACCATATTACAACTTCCTGGCTGCGTGCCACCTTCTTCCTCCTTAGGCCGCTTGTCGCCGCACCGACCGGCCTTGATCTCCCCGCCGCAGCGGTCCGTCACCCCCCTCTGTCCGCGCCCGCCGCCACCGTCCGTCGGCCCATCCGTCGGCGAGCGCCGTCACCTCGGGAAGCCGTTGAGCTCTCGCCGTCGCCACCGTCCATTGGCCCTTCTGTCCTGGCGGTCGCCGCCTCGTAGAGCCGCCAATCCACCTGTGCCCGCCGCCGTCGCCGTCGCTAGATTACATGTAGTGAATTCCAGATTTACGCTTTAGTTGTGCATTTGTGAGAATTTCAAATAATCTGAAAAAGGCCAAATCATAAGTTTGCAATGAAAAGCGGGGCAAAAATAAATCAACTCCGATAATAAACAACCAGACAAGAGGAGCAAAGGGTTAGTTTCGTCCTAATTAGGTAATAAATCACAAGGCGCAAGTAAAATTCCCCATTTTCTAGGGTTCGCACCACCGCTCTCCGCCACCGCCACCGCCATGGACAACGCCCGACGTCGTCGGCGCTTTCCTCTCAACTACCGATCGCGCCGCCCAAAGTCTCGTCGGTTCTGCAATCTGGTCTAAAACATCTGACCCTCACTGCATTGCACTCCCAAGCTGTGCAATGATGCTATGGTGCTTGGTTTTGTAAACATCTTGTAGCTGTTTTCTCCCTCGAGTTTTAGGAGTAGGTTTTATCAGGTGATCTCCTCCTGTTGAAATGTGACGAGTTGCGGCTATCCGTGTTTATACAATTATCCTGCAATGAAAAGGCACTCTATCTGTTTGAAGCCCAGAGATTGGCATGGAGCCAATAGGCTCTGGCTTATGTGGATGGAACAATCCATTTTGCTGAAGTTTACCGCAGAGAGGAGCACTCTAGCTTGATCCACCTCTGAAAAAAGTCTCTCTGGTCCATATCTTCGCGATAGTATAGCCAGGCCCGAGCGCCCAAACGTAGACTCGAGCGCTTACAATTAATGCTCGCCATGTAGGAAACGAAAACGACGTGTCCCTGGCGCAGTGGCGCGTGAGCGTTCGAACCAGCTACCGGCGCACCCTGGGCGAGAAAAATCATGCGGGCTGAGAAAACCGTCGTCCTTCCGTACGAGTGCTCTGTTGCGCCCATGTTTTTGTTTTTGAGAACGTCCGTATGGCCTGCCTGGGAAAGTAGATACCAAGGATGCGCATGGGCTCTGGTTGGGGCAGACGTGAGAGTGTGGGAGAGAAAAGACTGGGCTAGTTTGCATGCAGCCCATCATGTTGTCAATGAATTGTTGTTTATTTTGTCAGATCGTTGCATAACGCTACACGGATGTTGCTTCATGGCACACCAGATTTGTTGTGCATCGTAGCAAATTTTCTTTAAACTGTTGTAAAGTTGCCCCCTGTTTGCATGAACTGGTCCCATTGTTTTGTGTAAAATCATGTACCTCACTTTTTATAGTTTCCTAGAGGAGCAACTACACGTGTTATCTGGAGCAACTATGTTTGTCACATATAGCAACTTGTCAAGTTAGCTCCAGCAACAGGTGTATGCAGTTAGATGCAAAACAATAACATGTTTACGACCTACAAAAAAGAGAGTACCCCTGTTTGTTGCCATCCCTTGTATCTTACTTCAAACCAATGATCCATGTTGTATGGAGCAAATAGCATTTGTAGGTGCAACATAAACAGCCACGTAAAACTGGGCAGGAGAACACAAGAGGAAGTACCATTACGAAAAGTGTCGTCAAATAGTAGGGTGCTCTAGGCTACAGTAAAAAAGCACTCGCTTGTACTTATATCAGAACACAGTATAATAACGACAGAAGAAACAATGGATGAATAAGTGCAGTACTGCAGGTTTTTGCGACTCTGCTCCTCCTAACTTTTGTAGAACTGACCCGAAAATATCTGTGGCTCCTGATTTTTTATGAACAAAAGATATGGTTGCATTCTGTTTTGCTGTACCTGCATATTTGAAAAATGATGAAAGGAATAATCAGCAATTGTAACTTTATTGGTATTTGCAGTAATAATGATAGTGAATCGTTGCTAATATAAAGAGAATCTAAACATATATGGGTAGTTGCTGTTATATTGATTCAGTTAGGAATGCTTTGTTGCTTCCTATAGCATATTTTGTTGCTGAACTTCATAATGGTAGTTGCTTTTCTCACATTTCCTAGTTGCTGCATACTAGCTACATGCAAATTTTAACCTTTGACCCGCACGGTTTGTTACCACACTTTACTGATGCTAGTTCCTGCCTTGCCATGCCTAGTTGCTGCACATAACCTGTATAGTTGCTCCTACCCATATGTTGTTTCCAATAATGATAGTGAATTGCTGCCAATACAAAGAGAATCTATCTAGACATCTAGCGATATCTATCTATTTATGCCAACTGTGTCGTATGTGGCTGTGTCATCTTTGTTATCCAGTGTGTTATTAGTACTCCCTCCGTCCAAAAATAAGTCTCACTCAGATTTGTCAAAAAGTGAATGTATCTAGACTTAAAACATGTCTAGATACATTCACTTTTGTGCAAATCTAAGACATTTGTTTTTGGACGGAGGGAGTACTCTAAAACTAAGGTATGCTTGACAGTTTATCTTCTCTTTTATATTGCCTTCAGTCTTTGTTTCAAACAAAACTTTGCTCTATGGAACGCATGATTTAACCCATTGAAGCAATTAACTTTGCTCTGAAGTGTTCATCAAAATCTTGCAGCTTGTTTTGGCTAGGGTATAACTTGTCTTATTAGAATGTGCATGTTACTGAACGAATCACATATAATTTGTCTTATTAAGTCCATCTATGTTACTGAACCATCGGTGTATCTATCTATGTTATTACTACTCCTACTAAGTTAAGTTAATTTTGGGGCCATTGTAGCAATTCATTGGCATTGGGGAACCAAGTTAGCAATGTGTATGGTGCTTAAATCAATTCCGCAGTGTCTTTGGTCTCTCAGACTCCCTGTGTCAAACGATATGCATGTTTCTATCTGCATACATGTCTATCAAAACAAAGTAAACTTTGCATTGCACTAAAGCATGCCTCCCCTGGGACCCAAAATGATGCTGGTGGTATGGTTAAGTTTGTAAAGATCTTCTATCTGTTGTACAATTTCCCTCAAGATTTAATGTTGTCTCCCATGAAGAATATGTTTTATTAGGTGATCTCTTTCTGAGTAAAATGTTCTTCATTGTTAAGTATGTCTTAGAAATTATCGTGATTCAAGGTGTGACAGAGCTATTTGAATGTGATGTGAATGCATATAAATAAAAATAAACTCTCAGCTCATCCTCTTCCGCGTGCCCTGAATGTCTCTTTCTATGAATAGCTCTAATTTTTAATGTTTGATCTCTCAGTCATTACACGAGAATGCTAGGTTCAGCGGCAACATTATTTACTTAGAAGTCTTTTGTCACATCTGGCATGTATCTATTAAAGTTAGTCTTACTCCTAAACACATACAATGAGATCGTGATAGTGCCTTCATTCACGTGGAAAAACACCAGCACGTCTCCCTTCATTCCCATGTATGGGGCCATATTAGGCCTTATTTCATTGCTTGTGCATGCTGCGCTTGCCACACACGTTCAGCGATAGATGGGTCGTGTTTTATTTGGGACGCCAGCGTAGAAATTATTCATGAATATTGTATGTCTATTTCTTCTGCTTGACTCGTTCAAGCACAACTTTTTAAATAGGCGATGACTAATGCTGGTATATATTATAGACAACGGGATTACCGTTACTGTTTCAGAAAAAAGAATGAGTGACATGTAGAAGAAAATTTGCTAACTTAATTATTTATTATTTGCAAGAACACCACAAGGAAAGTGTGAATTTTTTCTCCTAGGTACATGTGCTTAAACAAATAGTAGAGTTGTACATCGTCGATGCGTTGACACAAAGTTTTGTGACAAACAATGAATATTGAACAGCTCCTGTTCAACCGTTTCAACCGTTGTTCATGCTTCTCTGATTGTTTGATATTTACCTAATTTCAAAGTATTGTCTTGTTGTCATTGCCATCGTTACCGCTGTTAAAACAAACCACCTGTTACCAGATTCTGCACCTGTGTTGCTGAACTTCTTTTCACTTGTAAATATTTTTTCCGGTGGATACCAACTGAAAATGGACTCTATTTGTTTTATTTAAACATTTCTCTGGTGATAAATTTCCAAGATGGCGAAAATTTATGAGATTATCTGTCATACTCATGTTGCCAACTTATAAGTTTTTTTATTGTAAGACGACAATAGGAAGAAAATAGATTCAGTGATGATAACCATGAGTACCATATATGTAGTTTCTGACACTGTTACATTTTAGTGACCCCTCTTTTCTTGTTATTAACTTGAAATCATTATTGGACATCTGTATCTCCTAGGTAGCCTCATTTTGCAGCTGGTGATATAGATATTTGTAATGTGGAGTTATCTTTAATACATATAAAAATTGTCAACTATTCTTCTGAAATGACTTCTACAAGATGTTACTTACTACCTACAGTTATCCGAGAATAACATCTTATGATGTATTGTGCATGTAAAAAGAAAATTAAGTTCTCACATGATCTGGTAAGGACAAACCGATAAATTTCTAGAAGCATTAGATTGTTTTGCTAGCACCTGCTTTAACCCTCGCTCTTGGTCATCAACGTTTTACTCACTGGTAGAGTTTACTATTTTGATTTCCCAGATTGATGATCATGTTTATAACTGGAGGAGCTCGGATAAGGATGAGGATGACGATTACTTGGAGCTGAAGTCAGCTTGGTGTGGTGGGGCGTAGATAGGTGCGCCCCAAGTGAAGTGTGAAGTGGTATCTTCTATTGCTGTCCCATCTGAAGCAGATACCATATTCAGTTGATTTTGGATAGACGTTGTATGCTACCCGCAGTATATCTATGGATTGGGAACTGGATTGAGCAGTTATGGAGAAGGCTAGGAGTTTTAAAACGTTTTAAGCATGCTCATGCTGTAGAGTAGGTCACTACGGCTGATGACAAGTTAACCTCAAGTTGGCACAAATACTGGTCTGCTAGGTTCTCGAGAACACAATGCAACGAGACATCCTACTTGGTTTGTTTTGCATGAATGTTCCTGTTGTTCGTGCTGTTGACCAAGTATAAATTCTTATGTGCCCCTGGGCTATTCTGTTGCATAACAAATTTGAGACAATATTGTCATTTAGTCTTTAGCTTCAAAATTAGAAGATTCACATTAAAACAAGGTTAAAAACCAAAACGCGTTAAGCACGCCAGCGGCACAGAGCAAAATGTCTGGAATGCTACCGTGCCGACCAGAACGATTTGCTTCTGAGTTAATTGTAATTCAGCTGGATGGAGTAACGAGAAGAATGTTCTCTGATTTCAGTATTGAATCCCATTCCCCTAATATGCGTGCTCTGTTCTCCGATTTTAGTACTGAATCCGTTTCCTCTGCGTGCAGATCTATATATGCATATGTAACTGGGGTATGATATGTCTTTTTTACATCGGCCGCACAAAATGTCTTTTCATCCCGATTTTTGTACGAACATAGAATATTTATATGTACATCGAAAAGTTGTTTGATATTTTTGGACATTTTAAATTCGTTTTTTGCTAGTGGGTGTAGATACCTGGCCATGGGCAGCCCGGCCCGGAAATGTCGGGCCGTGCCGGGCTTGGGCCTGATTTTTGGGCCCGATACGCAGGTCGGCCGGGCTCGGGCTTAACAAAAGCAAGAAATCAGCAAGAGTCGGGACGGGCTGGTCGGGCCTAGTCTGGCTCGGGCCCGATTTCTGCAGCCCGACTGTCGGGCCGGGCCGGGCTCGGGCCTGGGTTTTCTGCGACGGGCTTTTTTAGGCTCGGCCCGGCCCGAGAGATGCCCAGGTATAGTGTAGATAGACCTATGAGCCGAGTGGATTTCCCTACAACTACTCACACCACATGCGAATTACTCACAATTTACAAATCAACTACTCTGTGCAGTCGGATGTCTACCAAGTTCAATTCAGCCACCTCTGGATATGGACGGCGGCAGCGTCGCGACGGCGATGAAGCGACGGCTCAGCGCCGATCATTCCTTGTCGGAGGAGACGAGGTCGACGTACTTCTCCGCCAGAGCAAGTTGACGCGCCCCCACTCGCTGTCATTCTTCTGATGGGCATGCTCGGCAGCGAGGCCCAGCTAGAGGAGCACATCGTTGATCTCTTCGTCGCGGCGGCCCTGCTCCGCTGCCAACCGCTTCCTCCCCCGCTGACCACTGGCACATGCCCGCGAAGACGGCGCTGAGCGCCTCATCATGGACGAAGTCCAACTCAGTGAAGTGCTGGCCGAAGGCAGCGGTTTCGTTGCCGTCGAGCTCTTCCGGCCCATCCCTTCTCGTCCATGACACCAGGGTGCCGGAAGAGCTTCCCGCGCCGTAGGAGCTTCCTTCGCCGCGTCTGGCTGCAGCGCAGAGGCGATCGAATTTCTCCTTAGTGTGGTAGTGCAGCTTCTCCCGTACCTCAATGCCAGCATGGATGAACTTCCACGCTGCCCGCTTCCTCGCGCTATTGGAGGCAACGAGGCGACTCCTCGCCGCCATGTCAGAGAGATCTGACTCGTCGATTGTGACGGGAGGAGGACCGGAGGTGCTCATGCGCTTCTACGTGGCCTTCTTCGGTGGCATGGGGCACAAAGGTGGCCGATCTAGGCGGTGGAGCGAGAAATTGCTCGTGACAGGCGACGCGGTGGATGAGCTAATTGCTCATCGGCGGTGGCGGCGGGACTCGGGGCGTGACCTAAAACCCCGCCCCAGCCGCTACGTATCCAGTTCGGCCGCTCGGATTTTTGGGTGCCCAGAAAAAAATCAGGCCGAGGCGGCTTTACATGTTCTGTTCTTGTGAAAAAATAGCCTGAGCCCGTAAAGCGGCGGGAATTTTTCTATTTCGGGCGTTTTTTCGGTCTCTGCTAGAGATGTTCTTAGAGCATCTCTAACAACATCTCTAACAGGTAACAACTGCCCTATATTAGGCATGGTGCCCAATAAACCGTTTTTTTCTAAAAAAATAGTTTCAAAAAAAACACGTAAAGAACTTGCACTTGTGGACGCGACAGGAATAGATCTAGCAGGGGAGGACGTGAATAAAAAAGGCTACGAGGATCATGCCAATTGAGGTGGAGGAACATTGTATAACTATGGATCGAGTAGCGGCAGATGTCAGTCTTTTAGTTGTAGATGATCATACTGGCGGCGCCAGGTTTCAAGGGGCGTGTATTCATTTTGCCAAAATCCTCATTGTTTTTGCTAAAACTTGCGCTGTTCTACCAAAAATTTCAAGGTTTTGTCAAAATCATGCTTGAAGACACGCTGGCGCTGCCCCTGGAAAATGAGGGCCTATTCCAGAGGAAATGGGCCCATTAGGACGCAGTAAAACGGGTCCAGTAGACCAAAATTACCCCAGAAAATGGCAAACTTATCCTAGAAAAGCCTAAAATGGTTAAACGGGGCCGTCCCATTTACTAAACGCGCATAACAGAAACTTAAAACGGAACTGAAGATTTTATTTCATTCACGCAAACTAACTTACGAACAACAGCGGGCGGTGATCACCATTTTACAATCAAACTTTGCCCACCGGAGAAGCAAAATAAACCCCTAACCAGACTAACCTAACCTTACCCGGGGACGGCGACATCATCGTGGCGGCGACGCAGCGACAGCTCAGCGTTGCTCATTCCTCGTTGGAGGAGACGAGGTCGATGTACTTCTCTGCCAGGATAATAAGCTCGTGACCTTGGTCTTATTTCACCTAAACGAAAGAAGACTTCTATACGAAAGAAGACTTCTATATCTAAGTTTAGGTCAGACATAGCTGCCTTCTACGACTACCTTGTTACGATTTCACTCCAGTCGCAAACTTAGCCTTAGGCATCCCCTCCTTACGGTTAAGGGTAATGACTTCAAACATGGCCAGCTCCTATAGTGTGATGGGCGGTGTGTACAAGGCCCGGGAACTGATTCACCGCTGTATGGCGGACCGATGGTTACTAGTGATTCCTGCTTCATGCAGGTAAGTTGCAGCCTGCAATCCGAACTGAGGACGGGTTTTTGGAGTTAGCTCACCCTCGCGAGATCCAGCTTGACGTGCTCCCACTCGGTGGCATTCTTCTGCTGGGCACGCTCGGCGGCGAGGCCAAGCTAGAGGAGCACATCGTTGATCTCTTCGTCGTGGTGGCGCTGCTCCGCCGCCGAGGCGCCGACCGCTAGGACATGGTCGCGACAATGGCGCCTTGCGCCTCGTCAGGGACGAATTCCAACTCAGCGAAGGCCTGGCCAAAGGCGGCGACGTCGTAGTCGTCGAGCTCCTCCGGCTCCTCCCTCCTCCTCCGCGACACCAGCGTGCCGGAGGAGCTACCTTTGCCGCGTCTAGCTGCATCGCGGAGGCGGTCGAATTCCTTCACGGAGCGGTAGCGCAGCTTCTCTCACACCTCGACGCCGACGTGGATGAACTTCCACCCCGCCCGCTTCCTCGCGCCGTCAGAGAGATTTGACGCCTCGGCGTGACCTTCTTCGGCGGCATGATGACGCGGAGGTGGCTGATCTGGGCGGTGGAGTAAGAAGTTTCTCGTCGCAGGCGACACAGTGGATGCGCTTATTGCTTGTCGGTGGTGGCGACGAGACTCAGGGCGTGACCTAAAAACCCCGCCCGGGCCGCTACTTATCCAGTTCGGCCGCTCAGATTTTGGGTGTCCAAGAAAAGTTTTCGGACCGGGCTTTGTTCTAGTTCTAGCCTAAAACATGGCCTGAGCCCGTAAAGCCACCGGCATTTTTCGGTTGCGGGGTTTTTCAGTCTCTGTTCATTATATTTGTTTTTTTCGGAACGTGGAGTATCCAGAGCCACCAGACTCGGTCCTTTCGTTCCTTCCCCGTAGCTCGAGCTTCCGCCGTCCGTTTCAGAGAAAGCATCGCCGCCGACGCCTCGTTCCCGCCCCGTGCCCCGTCCTCTCGCGGCGTCGCAAGCTGCCGCCATCGCCGTACTCATTCTTCCTGGGTTCATTGGAAGTGAACATCGCGCGCTGCTTTCTCCACCCCGTCTCTGTGGCCATTGGATCTCAGGTATGAGCTGGGTTCGTTTCTCAGAGTTGAATCAATCCCACTAGGCAACACCGAGAGCCGCCTCTGCTTGCCACATAGTCGAGACCCAACAAATAGATGGGTACGTACTTCAGTTCTTTCCTGCGATATGCATACTCTGTTCTCCGATTTCAGTATTGAATCCGATTCCCCTAATATGCATGCTCTGTTCTCCGATTTCAGTATTGAATCCGATTCCCATAGTATGCATGCTCTGTTCTCCGATTTTAGCACTGAATCCGATTCCTCTGCGTGCAGATCTATATATGGCTATGTAATTGCACGATCCGACTCGTAGTGGAGCTCTGTCCCTCGAGCGAACATAAATACAAGTCCAGAGGAGCCTGACTTTTAATCACATCATATCAATCTTGGAGTAAGGGCGGAAAAGCCAGACAACTCGTCGACAATGGATTACGCCGCTAGTATGGGTACGTCCCAGGCTGCCATTGATAGCGTAGAAAAGGAGGTGGGGAAGAGTACGGACGTGGAGAAGAAGATGAGGAAGAAGGTTTTTCGGTTCCCGCAAGAGAAGCTGGATTATTACCTTTCCTTCCGACCAGGACCCGTTTCACGGCGACTGATCGAACAGGATCCTCCGGCTGCAGCAGAAAGGGAGAAACTCAGGCAGCTGATTCTCACCGAGCTGGAGAGGATTAGACGAGAGTACGAGGCCAAAGGCTATGCCACCTATGAAAGAGAGGTTCCCGACGATGGTGCTAGGTATGAAGGAGAGGTCAGTGACGAGGAGGAGGAAGGGAATCATGCAGCAGCAGTAGAAAAGCAAGCAGATGCCATCATCGACGAGAAGAAACAGGAAGACGCATCAGTAATAAAGCAAGCAGAGGTCAATGAGAAGAAAGAGCAAGATGCATTAATAGTAAATCAAGTAGAGAAGAAAGAGGAAGATACAGTAGCAGAAGCAGAGGCCACAGACAGTGCAGCTCCCCTTAGTTTTCCCACCGGAAGAGGCAGAAGAAGATTCCGCCCGGGAGTTGTCAAGCAAGCAGAAGGGGGCGTTAAGAAAATAATAATGTAGACTTTTCATGCTAGCAGCCCGAAAATAATACTGCACGGGCTAGAAATATTTTGCAACATCCTTTCAGTATGGAATTTATGAAACAGAATAATCGGGAATACACCTTTGTTGGACTGTGGTTTCATACGGTTATTAGTTTTGTTGATTATGCATATTGAAATTATAACTATACTACTCGATTTATATGCATATATGTTCTTAACTAATAACACTAAAGATGGAGGTTTAATAGATGAACACACCTGTTTTCAAAAAGAGAAGATAGAGTGGAAGGTCATGTTCCTCTATCTTCAAATCATCTTTGTTAGTGGTACTCCAGCTTACAAACAAATCCTTTTGTATAACTCATTTGTACTCTTAGGTATGAGGGAAGAGATATCAAAATAACAATATTTAGTATCTAGCCTAGAGCCGAGGAAGCCATCACCTTAGATTTGAAACTAGTTATTGTGTCTGTGTTTTCGATGTACAGATAACACATACTTAACATCTTACTATATATAAAAGCTGGGGGATTACGCTGCCTATCATTCGTCCACGTCGCCTCCAATCCACAGCCGTCCGATCCACGTGACGGACGGCCAGGATCGACCCACGTCGCCCCCCCCCCCCCCGCGTTAGCTACAGTGCCGGCGATTTTCTACCAACGGGGTGGCGACACGTAGCTCCGGTCACCACCCCGTCCGCCCGGTCGCAGCCGATGCCGCCCACGCACGAATTTTGGCGCGGCCTTTATGCAGAGACCCCCCGCGAAGGACCGATATGTAAATCGGGAAAAACCCAAGGACCTTCGTGCAAAAATGCCACGGGTCCAGCCCCATCCTCTCTCTCTCGCGTGCGACGGCCGAGTTCGCCGGCGCCGCCGACGCCGTGCCCGCCGTCTCCGCCCCTCCTCGCACGAATCTGATCAGGCACCGAGCTCCGTCGTCCTCCTCTCTCCCTCCTCGCGCATGAATGACATCGGGACGCCGCGAGGCCGCCGGATTCGACTCCGCCGCGCCTGGCGTCCTCCACCGCGTCCGCACGACGGCGCGGCCGCTCCGGCGACCAACCAGAGGCGGCTCCGCCGCCTGCGAGTTCCCCGCGACGAGGCGCGTCGAACGCGCCCCCGCGCGCGTCCCAGAACGTGCCGGCGCGCCGCCGGCGAGCTCGGCGCCGCCGCGGGCGGCTCCGGCCAGATCTGGCCACTGTGACGTCAGCACGACGTCACAGTGGGTCCACCCCAAATTACTCATATGTAATACCCGCAGTTATAGGACTCGAAAGGGTAGAAATAGGAACTGCATTTGTGCATACATGCATCTTTTGGTAAAATCTGGATAATTTTCGCGCTTTTGTGTTAAAAGAGTCGGGAGTCGATACCAGACAAGTGTCGAGGGTCTGGGAGTCAGACATTGACAGTTAGTCGAGAGGTGTCGATAAACCCTACGACTTATTTTCAAAACCCTATCCTTTCAAAATGGACATATAAATTTTGACATGACCTATTTATAAGTTTTTAAATTAAACACAATTCTATATCTTATCCAATCTTACTCAAACACACAATATATTTCAACAACACAAGTTATACAATTTATAACAAAAGTTAATGAACCATTCCAATGATATCAACACAAGACATATACATATAATTTCAAACATTCAAATAATTTACAAATCAATGATCATCTCTTCTTCAACAAGTATAAATTTAAATGCAACAACACATGATTGAATCCATCTTAATTACAAAAACACATCATTACATATCCAAGCAAATCAAATAATACAATCTGTCCATTACAAACAGAACTACAACTACATTATTACATCAAGTCTGAGCTTACAAAAAGTTTATATAAAAACCCTAAAAACTACATCTTCACTTCTGAATTTTCAGAGGATCTTCAACCTGCAAAACAAACAAAACAAATAAGAAGAAATTGGGGTTAGTGTTAAAATGTTGCCAACACCATTTGGTGCTGGCAAGTTAATATATGAAACCTGGTTTTCAGCCTAACCAAAACTTGGTTTAATTAGGCTAAGTGTGGAGAGTGCAAATTAAATCAAAGGCAACATTGGGACTGATCAATATGGATCATGCTCATTAATCCGAAGGCAACAAGAGGGGCAAAGGCATAATGGCAGCACTAAACAGATTCAACTTCAGGCAACTTAGAACAAAGGCAACATGTGTTGTTTGAGCATTTTGATCTCATAATCATTTTAGCAAAGCAACTCATGAATTCACAACTCCACAATTAAAACCAGGAAGCAAATAAAAGCAAAGGCACCTTAATGGTATCACATTTGCCATTAATTGACAAATTGATCCTAATTCCCACTTAATTAAGCTAAGGACTAGCTTAATTACACATACACTTGAGTTAAACATCTCAAACCCACATTCACTAATCAAATACTTCACAGCCAAGCAAACCAGCAAAATATCTAGATCAAGATAGGATCAGTGACTCGGTTGTGACTCAAATTTTATCACCAAGGGGAGATGAACTGAGCAGCAGCACCAAATTTATCACCAAGGGGAGATGAACTGAGCAGTAGCAGCTAAAGCCTATCTTCAGTCTTAAAAGAATAGTGAAAGCAGTCCAAATAGGAAGCTCGAGGTGAGCAGGGCCACTGTAAGCAGGTGAATCATCACAAGCCATTTATCCTGGTGTCACAAGCACAGGAATCACCAGAACAGTATATAATTAGGACCAGTTCGAAGCCTGAGTTCATAAATCATCCAGCAAACACAAATCACACTTATTCACAAGCACTAGACCATCAAGCACCATCCTATCCATCTGTTCTTCACCAAGAACAATCACAACCCCACAAGCCATCATGGAAATTACCTAAACCGTCCACCACAAGCCACTAAGCTCTAGAAGGAGGCCAGCAGCAAGGAGGAAACGGTAGAACCACAAGGAGCAGTCCAGAAGAGACGGTTGAACCTTGGAGCAAGACCAGAGCTCTTCCGTAGCTCTAGCTGCTCTACAACAGACGTTGATACTTGTGCTAGAGAGTGATTTAGCAGGTTCTGTACATGACAGAACCATGCTTGAGTGCTGATTTAGCATCTGTTCTTAACAGAACCTTGCTCGGCAAGGTGTGGTGCTATAGAAATTGATTTGCAAGCAGAGTACTTCTGTTCTGTGCAAGAAATAGGACAGAGAGATGAAAGGGAGTAAAGTTGAGTGTTTTACCATTTGTTTGAGCATCTACAGAAGCAAGGGAAAGATTTTCAGTGTAGTATCTATTCTTATTCTGTTTTTATCAAAGCACACAAGCCAGTGAACCAACAGAGCTGGATTAACTGAGCTAAGCACATCTGAACACTTGAAAGAAGCGCAGGAAAACATAAAAATCAATTCTAATCAAGAAAGCTACCGTGTAACTGATAACCCACAAGTATAGGGGATCGCAACAGTCTTCGAGGGAAGTAAAACCCAAATTTATTGATTCGACACAAGGCGAGACAAAGAATACTTATAAGCCTTAACAACTGAGTTGTCAATTCAGCTGCACCTGGAAAAGCACTAGTAACAGGGGTGATGTGAAAGCAGCAGTAATATGAGAGCAATAGTAACAGTAACACAGCAGAAGTAACACAGAGGCAATGACACCAGGAAATAGTTGATACTACTTCTAATGACATATAGGACCAGAGAGCAATGATGATGACAAATGGACCGGGGTTCCCAGCTATCTACACTAGTGGTAACTCTCCAATAACAAGTGTTGGGTGAACAAATTACAGTTGGGCAATTGATAGAATTATTATAACATTAAGACAGAACATCTAGTCTATTAATCATACGTAGGCATGTTTTCCATATATAGTCATACGTGCTCGCAATGAGAAACTTGCACAACATCTTTTTGTCCTACCAGCCCGTTTGCAGCGGGGCCTCAAGGGAATCTACTGGTAATTAAGGTACTCCTTTTAATAGAGCACCGGAGCAAAGCATTAGCACTTAGTGAAAACATGTGATCCTCATATCTAAACCATCCCCTCCGGCTATCCCAGTTATTGTCACTCCGGGACCTCGGGTTCAGGACATAGACATGTGCAAACAACTTGTAGATACAATCTAAGCAATAATATATAGAGCTTAAATCTAAGATCATGCCACTCGTGCACTAGTGACAAGCATTAAACACAACAAGGTTGCAGCAACAATAACTTCACAAACATATTGATAGACTGATCATAATGTAACAATTCATCGGATCCCAACAAACACAACACCGATTACATCAGATGGATCTCAATCATGTAAGGCAGCTCATGAGATCATTGTATTGAAGTACATGGGAGAGAGAGTACCAACTAGCTACAGCTAGAACCCGTAGTCCATGGGGGAACTACTCACTGAGCATGATGGAGGCGATGGCGTCGATGGAGAAGGCTCCGGGGGTCAATGCTCGTCCCGGCAGGGTGCCGAAACAGGAACTTCTGACCCCCGAAACTAGGTTTCGATGGCGGCGGCGCTCCGGAGTTCTTCTGGAATATGATAGGTATATTTAGGGTTTCACGTCTCGGGGAATAAATAGGCGAAGGGGCGATGTCGGCGGACCCCGAGGGGCCCAAACCACCAGGCGGCGCGGTGGGCCCCCCTGCCGCGCCGGCCTGTGGTTTGGCCACCTCGTGGCGAGTCTTCGTCTCTCTTTCGGACTCTGTGTACGTGTTGGAAAAATAGGGACGTGGCCTTTTGTTTCGTGCAATTCCGAGAATATTTCCAGAAGTAACTTTCTGAAACCAAAAACAGCAGAAAACAGGGAACTGGCACTGTGGCATCTTGTTAATAGGTTAGTCCCAGAAAATGTATAATAATGATATATAATGCATATAAAACATGTGACAATGATACATAAAACAAGCATGAAACATCAGAAATTATAGATACGTTTGAGACGTATCAAGCATCCCCAAGCTTAGTTCCTACTCGTCCTCGAGTAGGTAAACGATAAAAAGAAAATAATTTCTGAAGTGACATGCTACCAACATAATCTTGATCCAATAATAATGTAAGGCATGTGAGCTGAGATAAAATCATTCAAAGCAAATGTCTATAGTTGATATAAGAGATAATAAAGCAAGAGTCAAACAAGCTAAAAGTTTTCATGAACTATTGCTTTAAAGACATGAAACCGTACAAGGTTCATTAAAGATGGTTTAAGTATCCAGCGTAGGAGTTCTATCCTTCATTCCAAGCATCAAGTAAATTTTCACAACATAGAAGGATTCAGTCAAGTAAACATAAACATGAACGTCATGAATCAACTGTTTCGAAGCCTACTCAACCGGTGAGCGCAAGCATTTGGTATTGGCACCAGGATGTTATGGCAAAGAGAACATAATGGGGGTTTGGAAGGCCAATGGAAGAAAGTCTCACAAAGCTATAAGTGATCATTAGACAAGAGGAAGTCTTACAATCGAAGCTATGTAAGGAGTAGTGATTGCCATGCAACGGATGCACATAGAGCTATATGTGTATGAAAGCTGTCCAATGGAACTAGTGGGGGTGCATCCAACTTGGTTGCTCATGAAGACCTAGAGCACTTTTGAGGAAGCTCATCATTGGAATATACAACCCAAGTTCTATAGTGTAAATTCCCCACATAGTTATACTAGTAAAACATGAAAACTCTCTCACATGGAGTATAGGTGCTAAACATGAGCACAAATGTGGATAAAGGATAGTAATGTTGCCCCCTTTTTCTTTATTCTTTTTTTTTTTCTTTTTCTGTTTCTCTTTTCGATGGCCACATAGCACTTTTCACTTTCAGTGGGCAGAAATTTGGATGGTGGAAGTGCCAAAAACCGTAGCTTAACATTAGTCAAAAAGAACTCACAAGTTTATTGCAAACAACTAGCAGGTTCAACATTAAGAGCATGATTAAAATTCACTCCAAGAAGGGCCGTTCACGGCGGTACAAGTACCCCGTTAGATCCCTCGACCTTCAGCACAACTTAGTTACTACGATGAACTTTCAACATGGAAAGCTATCAAGTCCAACTACACCTTCAACAATTTTAGAGTTTGTAGTACGGTACAAGCTTAAAGACAACAATCCACTAATGATTTTAACTTAATTAACCAGCAAGCTTTACCATCTAAATACCTCAAAACGTTTGCAAAGAATCAGGTTATCAAAGTTCAATGATCTACAAGATTATGCAAGTTTTTCATTATACCACTACCACATGCAAATTTTCTGAACCAACACATCAACCAAGCAACTCTCCAAACAAATATAAGTGAAGTAAGAGAGTACTTTCTATAAAATAACTAATAGCTCTGAACAAGAGATACATGAAAACCAAGAGCTAGAAGCTAAACAGTGCGAAAACTGAATACTCAACAAATATAAGTGAAGAATAGGAGTATTCAAATGAAAAAGCGGAGCGTGTCTCTCTCCCAAACAAGATAGATAGGATCCGACATTGATATGATCAAAATAAAAATAACAAACTAAAATAAAAGCACACAGACGCTCCAAGAAAGCACATATGATGTGAAAGAATTAAAATATAGTTTCACTAGAGATGACCTGATAAGTTGATGATGAAGAAGGGGATGCCTTGGGCATCCCCAAGCTTAGACGCTTGAGTCTTCTTGAAATATGCTTGGGTGACCACGGGGGCATCCCCAAGCTTAGGCTCTTCACTCTTCTTGATCACATTATATCATCCTTCTCTCTTGACCCTTGAAAACTTCTTCACACCAAACTTCTCATAAACTTCATTAGAGGGGTTAGTACTCAAAAACATTAATCCACTTTGGTTCTGTTGTGACACATTGCAAGACTCAATAAAACATTAGCTACAGCCCTCCACGTCTAGAAAGCCTTACTTAAAGTCCACAAGAGACAATGCAAAAAAACAGAGAAGAATCTGTCAAAACAGAACAGCCAGTAAAGATGAATTTTTTCGAGGTACTTCCGTTGCTCAAATCGGAAAAGTGAAACTAATGAAAGATGCGTACATATATAAGGATCATGCGTGAATTTTTTCAGAATTTTTCAATTTTTCTGGAATTTATACAGCTCAAAACGTGGACAGCAAAAATCTGTCCCTGCGCAGAAATCCAAATCTAGCATCATCTAATCATTAGAGGCTCTTCTTGGCACAACAATTCGAAAAAGTAAAGATACAAAGGAGTTGTTACAGAAGTAAGCAAGCTCCTTGACTCAAGTAAAAGAAAAATTACAGAAATAAAACATGGGTTGTCTCCCAAGAGCGCTTTTCTTTAATGCCTTTTAGCTAGGCAGATAGTTTTAATGATGCTCACATGAAAATAGAAAATGAAGCAAAAGGAGCATCAAGAAGCAAATTCAAAACATTTAAGTCTAACCCACTTCCTATGCATAGGAATCTTGTACACAAATAAATTCATAAAGAACAAAGTGACAAGCATAGGAAGATAAAACAAGAGTAACTTCAAAACTTTCAGCATATAGAGAGGTGTTTTAGTACCATGAAAATTTCTACAACCATATTTTCCTCTCTCATAATAATTTTCAGTAGCATCATGAATAAACTCAACAATATAACTATCACACAAAGCATGCTTTTCATGATCTACAAACACATATTTTTATCAAGCTCAAAAATAGTGGGATTAAAACTTTCAAACCCACTTTTAACAATTTTATAACAAGATGATTGATCAATCTCAAAAGATATGGGACTACTAGATAAAGTCAAGACCTCTCCAATCCCATTTTCATTAGTAGTACAATTAATATTATCAAGTAACATAGGACCATCATCTAGAGCTTTATCATAAACATTTTCTAAGCAAAACTCTTTAGTACCATGCATTTCGATATCAGCCACAAATAAAGGATTATCATAAGATTTTTGAAATAGCATGGATTATCATAAATAACAGTAGCATAATCATTTTCACAAGTTTTACTCATAGGAAAAATTTCAAGAGAATCCACAGGAACATAACATTCATCCTCCTTTGGTAAGCATGGAGAGCAATCAAATAATGTAAGAGATGAAGAGTTACTCTCATTAGAAGGTAGGCATGGGTAGCTAATCCATTCTTCCCCTTTTGTTCATCACTCTTCTCTTTTTCATCTAATGAGCTTTCAGTTCAGCAATTTCTTCTTCCACAGGTTCCTGCAAATTGTGAGTGCATTCTTGTGCATGAATGAGTCTCTCTTTATAATCAATGATATAAGGATTATTGCTGTAATTTTCTATACAATAATCAAGGATAGAGAGACATAATCTTTAAGGTCCTTACAAGCAATACAAGTTTCATAATTTTTAGCCATGAAGGATTCTATCTCAGAGGCTCCCATAAATAAAACAAATTGTTCTACTTCTTCGAACCCAAGATGAATATAGTTATTCCAATGATAGTTCACAATTAAAACTTCTTCACTAAAGCACATTGGAATTTAAGATGTTTAGTATCCTGTTTAGAGCAACAGTTTATATCATGGCGTTTAAGCAAGATTTTAGCAATTGATTCAACTTTTCTAACACAGCACTCATGACTTCACCCTTTTTGATTCTCTATACTTCATATATAATTCTATAAGCTCCTATAGGTTGTGGGTTCTTCCATAACAACAGTTTTTAATTTTTTTTTTCAAATTTTTATGGATTTTGAATTTATAAGAAAAAACAAAACAAAACAAAAATAAACTAAACAAAAGTAAACTAAACAAAACAATACTAGACAGAAATAAACTAAGCACAAATAAACTAGACAAAACAAAATAAAATAAAAACAGAGAGAGAGGTAGAGTGTACTCCCCAGGTGAACTTATGAGTAGAGCTATGCTCCCCGGCAACGGCGCCAGAAAATAGTCTTGATAACCCACAAGTATAGGGGATCGCAACAGTCTTCGAGGGAAGTAAAACCCAAATTTATTGATTCGACACAAGGGGAGACAAAGAATACTTATAAGCCTTAACAACTGAGTTGTCAATTCAGCTGCACCTGGAAAAGCACTAGTAACAGGGGTGATGTGAAAGCAGCAGTAATATGAGAGCAATAGTAACAGTAACACAGCATCAGTAACACAGAGGCAATGCACCAGAAATAGTTGATACTACTTCTAATGACATATAGGACCAGAGAGCAATGATGATGACAAATGGACCGGGGTTCCCAGCTATCTACACTAGTGGTAACTCTCCAATAACAAGTGTTGGGTGAACAAATTACAGTTGGGCAATTGATAGAATTATTATAACATTAAGACAGAACATCTAGTCTATTAATCATACGTAGGCATGTTTTCCATATATAGTCATACGTGCTCGCAATGAGAAACTTGCACAACATCTTTTGTCCTACCAGCCCTTTGCAGCGGGGCCTCAAGGGAATCTACTGGTAATTAAGGTACTCCTTTTAATAGAGCACCGGAGCAAAGCATTAGCACTTAGTGAAAACATGTGATCCTCATATCTAAACCATCCCCTCCGGCTATCCCAGTTATTGTCACTCCGGGACCTCAGGTTCAGGACATAGACATGTGCAAACAACTTGTAGATACAATCTAAGCAATAATATATAGAGCTTAAATCTAAGATCATGCCACTCGTGCACTAGTGACAAGCATTAAACACAACAAGGTTGCAGCAACAATAACTTCACAACATATTGATAGACTGATCATAATGTAACAACTCATCGGATCCCAATAAACACAACACCGATTACATCAGATGGATCTCAATCATGTAAGGCAGCTCATGAGATCATTGTATTGAAGTACATGGGAGAGAGAGTACCAACTAGCTACAGCTAGAACCCGTAGTCCATGGGGGAACTACTCACTGAGCATGATGGAGGCGATGGCGTCGATGGAGAAGGCTCCGGGGGTCAATCCCCGTCCCGGCAGGGTGCCGAAACAGGAACTTCTGACCCCCGAAACTAGGTTTCGATGGCGGCGGCGCTCCGGGAGTTCTTCTGGAATATGATAGGTATATTTAGGGTTTTCACGTCTCGGGGAATAAATAGGCGAAGGGGCGATGTCGGCGGACCCCCGAGGGGCCCAAACCACCAGGCGGCGCGGTGGGCCCCCTGCCGCGCCGGCCTGTGGTTTGGCCACCTCGTGGCGAGTCTTCATCTCTCCTTCGGACTCCGTGTACGTGTTGGAAAAATAGGGACGTGGCCTTTTGTTTCGTGCAATTCCGAGAATATTTCCAGAAGTAACTTTCTGAAACCAAAAAAGCAGAAACAGGGAACTGGCACTGTGGCATCTTATTAATAGGTTAGTCCCAGAAAATGTATAATAATGATATATAATGCATATAACACATATGACAATGATACATAAAACAAGCATGAAACATCAGAAATTATAGATACGTTTGAGACGTATCAGTAACTCTACAAGGAGGCATCACAGTAAGGAAAACATGATTAAATCATGCTCTAAATCAACTAATCATCACAGCTAGTGCAAGTTCTAGCTCAGAATATTTTTCCTATACACTTATCATATCAGTGAGCAAGAAATGCTCTCCACAATAATTCCAAAGGCAATGGGATGATCTACACATGTTTGATCAACCCCAAATACCTCTACTGCATGCACATAGAGGAGGCAGTGCACTAAATCGAGTAATTCATCAACATGTCTATTTTCTACACATTATGAACCGAGTCATGGTTCGAGCAATAGTTCGAATCAGAGCTTTGGGAAGCTAGCAGAAGAGCAGAAGGAGGTAGAGTAGAGGGGAAGAACTTGCCGTGCGTCCATGGCCGTAGCTCCACGGCGGCGAGGCAGTGCCAGCGCAACCGTTGGAGGGGGCACATGGAGGTCGTGGACCAGCACCACCGCACCACGGCGGCACAGGGGACGAAGCCCTGCGCCCAGCCGTGGTGAGCACGCCGGAGAAGGAGAGAACGGCGCCAACACCGAAACCCTAACCCTAGGGATTGGGTTGTGCGCGGCCGCGAGAGGAAGCGGAACTCAAATCGCTCTGGTGAGGAGGCAGAGCGGAGCGAGGGGATCATTTTGCCCCACGACACGGCGGCGGAGGTGGCCGGAGTTGGCCGGGGCGAGGCAGCGACGGCGCGACGACATGAACGCCAAGGCGAGGTCGAGGTCGGGCTCGGGCACGAGCGAGAGAGAGAGAGTGAGAGAGGTGGCTCGGTCGGTTGACCTGACCCGAGCCAGACCCAAGTCTTTGACCTGGTTCAACCAGGTTGGACCAGGGGTATTTTTGTAATTTCATAAAAAATGAAAATTCAAATCTTTCAAAGACCTCTAAAATTCAAATAAATTCCTAAAAATACAAACAAAATATCTACAAATATCAACAGAAAATAATCTACCCAAATAAAATATCTCTTTGAATTTTTGAAAATGATTTCTTGTACCAAAAATTCAAATGATCCTTAAGTGGAAATGACTTTGAAATATTTCAAAATATTTTCAAAGAAAATAATATGGGAAAATTATGTATCAAGTTCAAAGTATAATTTGAACTACATTAAGACTATCATGTTACTCATCCTACCTAAAATTGAAATCAAAGAAATCATCAAAAGAAATCTTTAACAAAACTCTGGGGAATTTTGGGAAAGAATAAAAATCATCTCATTCTATGCATATTGGCATGTATTTGGTTTTTCAACATTGTCTGATACAGACAGTGATATTGATTTTCAGAACACGCGAGTCCCAATTTGTCGGAAGCTTTAGACTGCACTACCTATCAGTCTCAAGGCAAGTTCCACCTTGCATGTCCTCGATTGGATATTTTTATCAAAGTAATTGCAAAGTACTATGGTTTATCATTGTATGAAAAAGAAAAAATCTATTTTCGAATGATGTGAATTGCTATAAGTATAAGGTTGGCTGGCAGTGGAACCACGGTTTGATGTTGTGGTGGAGGTTCCACTATACGGGAAAGTATGTACCTAGGATTAATAACCCATGGCCCAGTGATCCTAGCGCCGTATTGAAGCATCAGCCAACAGATTCACTATGGATGGGCTCGTCAGAGGTTTCTTCCTCCGTTCGCATATCCTCGGCAGGCTATTACCTGGTTGCGTCCGTTGCGGCGGCCAACTGCGTGGAAGCGCGCGACCTTCCCACTCGACGGGGTGACTGGAATAGAAGCTTGGGAGGGGTGGCGGGCCAGTGGTCTTAGTTACCAGCCGCGTCACAAATGGGCGGATATGCGTTGTGCGGGGAGGCGACTCCACATGACTTGTTGCACTGAGTTCTGGCTATAGCACACATGGTGTGCTGAGAGGGCATACAGAGCCATGCTGCTGTTGGGTAAAGTGGTGCAGCTCTGCAGAGTTAAAACAAAGAAATTGTGACTGTCACATCCTTGTTCCAGGAGGGGACTACAGACCGCAGCGGGAAAGGCATCCCAAGTGATGACTATAAACCCATGGAGACTGGAGGCATAGTTTTCTAAAATAAAATGGACCTTTTACTATAAATGTTTTACAAAACTTGCATATTCATCCATAACTTTTTGGTCAGGATGGTAGATAGAGCATCATACACCTTATCATCTATTATTTGAGCTTGCTGAGTAACGCTAGATTTGCTCACCCTTTCATCTTTTGACCCCCTGCTTAGACTCTGAGGAGGTTACTGAGGAGGACTTTGGAGCATACCATGCCGATGAGGTGTACTTTGAAGCACCTGATCTGTCCGGAGGAGTAGAAGGCGTCGACTACATCATCGCCTACGGAGCCGACAACGCCGACGAAGAGGAGGTGGAGACTTAGAGTTGCCATAATAGGAATCTGGCCGAGCAAGACTAGACTAGTACTACTTAACTGCTGAGCCAATATGGTTCTTAGTTTACTGCTTTCTATCGCTAGTAGGTTGACTCCTCTCAACACAGCAATAATAGACGGTCCTACGTTGTTGGAGGAAGACGTTGAAGTTTTTATGCATTTCTGGCTTGTAATATTCAGCAGTGTGTAATAAACTAGATTCGAACGGCGCGGCTCGCCGCGCGGCGCCTGTTGGTTCTTTAAATTTTTTGCCCGTGGTTGGCACCATTTATACAAATCACTTAAAGGATATTTATATCTATATGAATTTGATCACAATTATATAGATTTGAAATCGTATTCTCTAGATCGTATGAAATCAGTAATCAGAACATCTTACAATAAAAGTCTTAAGCAATAGCAAGATCAAAACAATGGCGAAAACATGCTTAAATTGACATGGTAGTCGGTAGTACTAATATAGCACTAGCATTATAGGTTCAGAGGAGCATATTGCTCTTACATACTCAAGGTCTCACCAATAAAAAACCTAGGTCATGATGCCAGCTAAAATGGTTTTGTATCTCCTGAATCTTAGTCGTTTTTTCTGTTACATAGACTTAACTGTCCGCCTTTTCACTAATAAAATGTTTAAAAGAGACCAACAGCTGATAAAGAGAAGAGAGTAAGGCACCTCTGAAAAGGAAAAAGGATTCACACAGAGCCAGCAATAGCATATATCAGTGCAAATACGCAGCAACAGGTACATGGCCATGACAGCTTGTGAGCTAGACAGAGATATATTTTTCTATCACTCAAACAAAGCACATTTAATGGGTGGTTACAACAATTCCTTGCAGAAATAAAGACGCAGTTGCAACATCCATGATATTATTATACAAAGAGCAAACTAATGTCATATACACATGATACCAATCAATTACATCCATGTGTTAAAACCAAATTAATATTCTTCAACATGAATATGAGTTCTTCTATAAAAGTTAAATTTGTAAACAGCTGTATCTAAAAAGGTACCAACAAATTTAAAGATGCCAATTTTGTCAGTAATCCAAACACATGTGTGTTACCACAACAACAGATATTGGTCCATTGCAAATAGGATTATACTCCCTCCGTGTCAAAAAGTAAGACTCTCTAGCTACTTACCACACACATGTATCTAGACATGTTTTAGTGCAAGATTCACAATCTTGCACTAAAACATGTCTAGATACATGTGTGTGGTAAGTAGCTAAAACGTCTTACTTTTTGACACGGAGGGAGTAGTTAGTACTAAAACATGTCTAGATACATGTGTGTGGTAAGTAGCTAAAACGTCTTACTTTTTGACACGGAGGGAGTAGTTAGTAATTTAAGGTATGATGTAATACGACAAAAGATCTACCACAACTAAGCGAAGCGCTCCTCGGAGGACAAATCAGCGGCACTGAAATGATAGCCTTGGGGCAAAGGTCCTTGGCTAGCACAGTCCTAGCTTGATGATAATACTGAATCTTTAACACAGCCAACACAAAACCGAGAACATGCTGAATCATAACTATTGTAGGTCTGCACTCGCACAATTACAAATAATTTCAATACATTACAAAAGCGTCAACAATAATATGTAGGTTCTAAAAATATAAACTTGCTACAAATGGATTTAGTGCGAGCAGTCAAACTCATAGAAAACTTATATTCCAAGTTTTATCCAAAATAATGAGAAATAAACTCATAGAACCCTGCCAAGAACCACAACAACAACGCATGGTGCAGTGGAACCTGAAGTGCTCGTAAGAAACAGACAACCACGCCTCATCGAGCAAAAACCATAACACCAATTGATGAACTAAAGCAACTTCCATATGAACCACAACATTGTAAAACATCTTCTATAGTAAATACATAACAGCACAATATATACTAAAACATCTTCTATCTAGGAACACAAAAAGTAATATAGAGGTGGAGCCAAATTGTAACAATGTTTGAGTTGGAACACTCAACATATCAGGTTTGCCCAGCCGATGCTTCCATAGTTGTGGCTTGGAGTGGACATAGATTTTTCGTCGGTGGAATCCTGAAACACAAAATTAACATGAGAATAGGTTGGAATATGTGCAGGCAAGGAGCTCGTACTTTTGTCTTTTAAGTAGGCTATATGAATGATTTCCTATCTAACATGGAGATCAGGTCCAGTGTGCAAAACATGGATGATAGGCTCGTTGGCAAGGGGCCTCGGCAATTCGATTTCAGATTATAAGAACCAACAAAAATGAAATTTCAGATTCGATTGCAACTAAATCTCGGATGAAGAGCAGTAGTACAGCTTATAATCAAGATTTATGGACAGGTGAATCACTTGATTGGACTATAGTTGACTGGTGATGCATTGTGAGGATCCATGACGGTGCAGGATGGAGAGGCTTTAGTCAGGAATAGGGTCGTGCTTTCCTGTGACAGTGAGGAGACCTATAAAATGATGCATTGTTCAGGCAGGTAACGAAGCAGATCCCTATCAGGGTCCAGTAGCAAAGTGCTTTTCACAACATAGGATGATTCTTGTGGAAATAAGCAACATAATGCTTCATCAATAAAAAATGCCATATGGATTAAGAAAGAGCTAACCACTTTGAAAAGGGAATATATAAGAATTTTGGGTAAATCAATGTAGAGTGTAAATAGTTAAAACACAAACTGCATTATAATTTATATGTCATCAATCAACATCGATCTTACGTTAAAGATTAAAAATTAAGTATCACATGGTATTTTCAATTTCTTTTCAAATTTAGTGTCAATGTAACTCTTTCAGAAATCAAAATTATTAAACTCTAATACACAAACTGGGATGGATCAACCGGTTTTACCAGTGCAATTTGGTACTTAATCAAAATGGGGATCTACATTCTTTAGTTGAGCTATATATAAACTTATTCTTACAGTCCTACTGTAAGTGTTGCAACCAAAATGCATGAATGTAATTAAGAATAGGAAGCAAATATTTTATAATTATGTCGGCATATTCAGTTCTTGCCATCTACTGCCAATCAGAAAACCATACCTGGATGAAAACAATATAAAAATTAAGTGCTTTATCTCCATAGCTACGCCAATATTAAAACCTCCACCTTCTCCTACACATTTTGCCAAGCAAGCAGCAAATAAATAAAATTAACCTAGAAGAAAGCTAGATGAAAGACTGAGCCTAACCTGCTTCTAGGAAAAGAGGCATGCCATGATGTCTCGCGCTTACTCAATGCTTTGCATTTCCTACATATGTTGCCCCATTATTGCCCTTTGGTGCTTTCTCTCCCGGTGCAGCCTACCCATGGTTTTAAAGGCGTCGCCTCCGCCCCAAGAATTCGACCGCCTTTGGCGCCTTTCCGTACAAGGCGCCCGCCTAGGCGTCGCCTAAGCGTCTAGGCGCTCCCCCTGGACGCCCCGACGCCTTTCCGCCTTTAAAACCATGAGCCTACCTGTACACATGGAAGCCAATGCTCATTAGATGATGTCCCATCATTGTCTTACACTGCTTCATCTTTTGTTCCACTTACTTCTATATACTATAAATAACTGTAATCTAAAAAGGATATAAAATAAGAATCATGAGTAGAACAGATACAGGTAACTTATCAGGACTACAAAGAATTACCACATGGAGCCATTTATGGATATATATATACACAACTCATACAAACTAAGCAGCATCAATGTTGGGTCAGGAAAAATATAAGACGTAAGCGGTGTTACGGCAGGTGCAACATGGCTACCGAGTCGTGGGGAGCGACGGAGACGGCAACAACAGATGTAAACTGAGAAGGTGAGTTTGGTTATCTTGCATTTATTCAACCAAAATTTGGCTTCTCACTGAATACAAACATGATTATGGTACTACTGTTAAATAAACTAAACTACATAACCTGTAATCAAACATCTTTAACAACAAAAAAATACATTGGAATTGTTATTGGATCTGACGAAACCACAATCATATAGTAGATTCATTAGGAACAGATGATACTCCAAATACCACAAAAACTGAAAAGGAAAGAACGACACATCATGATCAGGTACATGCAACTACCATATAAGGTAATAGACCTGGAGAATACAAAGCAGGAAAGCATAACTTGAAGCGAACTATATTTTCAAAAGGACAGCTGAAGTAAAAGCACAACCTTAATTGAATCCCAATCACTATCCATAATTGGAAAGGCACAAGTTTCAGTACAAATGAATACTCGGCATTTGTATCTGTTACTACATTATCTTTAGCACAGCCGAAGGGAAACATATCCAGGTAAATGGCATTTCGTGGTGAAATATTTGAAATATGGTTAATGTATATCTCATCAGAGCAATCATTCTAGTAGCAAATTAATCTACGATCCTCACTCTATTTACAAATATGAAAGCCTGAAACCATGTATGTGTAGTACATTTCAGGTACGCTGGAGCTGAAGCAAATGGGCTCACCGTGACTCACTGTCGTTGACAATTGTATTAACTGTTGTCACGGCACCAACGCTTATGTTACTGTGCCCTCCCGTGCCATCTCTAGAAGCCAGTGCACTACAAATCAGCGGCGCATACCCTGGAGTTGGTGTCCTCAGCTAGTCTCTTCGGTAAATCCGCACACAGTTCACAATACATGGAAACTGGACGTTCCCAAATAGAAGAAACAACTCAGGTATTTGTTCCTACAATAATCAAATATATGTAGCTAAAACAGGTAGAATGAAGCCAAAGCACAATGAGTAATTAACACATGTAGAATAAGGGCATCAAAAGAAGAGCGAATTTATAGGTTCAGGCATTCAGCACACAAGATAAGACAACAAATTATGACAGGAGATTTTCTGCTGCCAAATCAATGACAACAACAAACCTTGTGAGACAACAATATCTAGTAACGAATCTTTTGTCAAGGTATTGATGAAGCTTGTTAAATGAGCATTTTAGAATATGAGAACCTAAGCAAAGAACAGATCAAGCATTCCTCATCAGCAAACGCACAATTATTAGATGGTTATGTGCATATCATAAATGGTTCAGTTTCTGTACAAAGCAAATTGGAATATATGCGACTATGTCAACATGGACCAGTGGTGAATCCACCTGCTTGCATGTAAACATGAGAATCTGAATTTCCAAAGATCTTCATTGGACAACACAAAATCAGAATCCTAAATCTAGAATAGAAACAAAAAGAAACACATAGATATGAGTTCTCAATAGCTAGAAGCGGGAGGCATCAAAGATTCCAAAGCAAGCAAATAAGCAGTGCTATTAACTGAAACAACATTTTATCTCTATTTTCTTTATTGGACAGCACAAAATCAGAATACTAAATCTAGAATAGAAACACATAGCTATCGGTTCTTAATAGCTAGAAAAGGGAGACATCAAAGATCCCAAAGCAAGCAAATAACAGTGGTATTAATTGGAGCAACATTTTATCTCTATTTTGGAAATTAATCATCACCCGAAAACAATATTATCGGATATCACGCAGTTCCTACGGCAGGTATACGTAGTTGTTTTTACTAATAATAGAAACTAATGCCACAGGGAGAACATACATCTTAGTAGATACGTCAGATTACCGATAGCAGTTCTGGTCCCAATTACTAATTCTCCATTTCTATACACACGCCATGAACAATTCAATATATCAAGCATATAGGAAAAAGGAGAAGCAACAACTTTTTTATGGTACATCTAAAAAATATACATCAAGCAAGTAACCGAAACTTGAAATATCTTAGAAGAAGAATAACCAAGCAGGTAAAATTAACCAAAATGAGGTAGTGATATTGACCACACCAAACAGACCAAATATATTAGTTCCAGACTTGTAGCAACTTAGACTCAGTAACATGCTTGGAGAGGTACTCATACTTGCCTGTCGCCTTCATTATTTGTGAGATAGAGAACCGATAGGAAATATGATCACAAGAAAGCTACTGAATTAGGACCTGAAAGGACAAAAATAATAAACATAATAACATTAGCAATATTTTAGATAGATTAAAGAGATTGATTAAGGAAGCTTTCCAACCATCTTAGCATCAAATTATTTTACTCATTTTTTCATAGCATAAGGAAAGGATCACATAACTGTTTTATCCAAAATATGACAAAATCTAAATAATTTGAGTCCATAGGCAGCAGAAGTACAGTATGTGGCAAGCATAAAAGATAGGATAATATGATTCTCAAGAGAATTAGGAAATGGAAGTAAGAAAGTGATGGTTGTTTACTTACAGGAAATGATAATTGATACAAACAGAAGAATGTTGCAAGAAGACAAAGGACTTATGTAGTTCCTGCAGGTTCGCAACAAAACAATTAGGTCATATAATAAGAATAAATCAAGTTGCAAGAAACCAAAGAAAAAAGGAGGGGATATTTTTTTTGGTACATAGCAAATGTTAAAAGGGAATGCAATAGGCTGGTCCCTCTACTGTCTAGACAAACCAACCTTGTCAGCATCTCCTGCCAAATGAACAACAATTCTTAGTGGTTGGTGAGCAGCAAAACCTGCCAAGAACCACAACAAGAAAGCAAGACCGAATCAGTGATTGGTAGTGAGAGATGCACGCAAAGAGCCTTCCAAAGCAATGAATAAATGATTGAAGCAGCAATAGCATTACTGAAAAAAATGCCCAAATCTTCAGAACCTCCAGTAAGAATATACATAAATTTTCATCCCAGCTCAGAAAGACTGTGCAAAGAAATTATATTTCTCAATTTCTATTTATCAACCATGGTATGATTTGAAAGCTATTTATAAAAACTTGCACCGTTCCAGGAATTAAATATCGGGAAAAACTCAAAATAGAAAAGACAAGTGCAGGTACATACGAATCTTCAGATTTCAGAACCACCCAGCTTCAGATCGAAGCAATGACACATTTAGGCTTTAGAACGGCCACATACGCCTCCGTTCTCCGTTGAACAGTACTGCCACACCTGCTCACGATGTAGATTAGGGCGAGGAACAGAGAACCGAGGTAGGAAGAAGACGGAGAGATGGTTGCGTACCTGTGGATCAGAGGCTTGCTAGGCCAGAGCAGGAGGTTGCTATACCGGATTTTACACTTGTGTCGAGCACGATGGTGATGGCGCGGCTCCTGCTGCATCGCCGCGGCCTCTTCCTAACGCCCCCTTATCCTCTCGTGCGCAATCTCTGAACTTGGTGGCGGAGGAGGACGGAGTTGCAGGTTGACCAGACGCTGATTCCGCTTCCTCCTGCAGAGCCACGAATTATGAGGAACTGAAGCTCGGATATGGGGATTAAGGAGGTCGAGATGGCCTACTGTCGCGCTTGACGAAGATGATCCAGGGTGGACATGCCGGAGCTCGGACCGCAGCCATGGCAGCCCTCCTTTTGCCGCCACAACAAAGAGGGGCGACGATGAGCTCCGTTCCTTGAGACTGCTGCCGCTGTGCCTCACGCACGTACTCCTCGTCTTCGTCCTCTTGGCGGCAGTCAGCTAGGGAGAAGGCGCTCTGGAGGCCAGGGCGAGGGCAACGGGCTGCTGCCTGCTGTCCGTCGTCCTTCCCCACAGACCGGGCCGTGGAGCCTTGCGGCGCTTGGAATGGGGAACGGAGGCGGGGCTGACGACATGGGAAGAGGCCAGCGAGGCGGCGCCGGTGTCCGGTTGGGTAGCTCCTGGCAGCGGTGGCGGGCTGGATGGCGAGATGGAGGAGGAGTCCTGCGCGGACGGAGCTCGCAGGCTCCAAATCGGCGCGGCGCGGCTCCTCCTGCACCGCGGCATCGAGCACCCGACGGCTAGGTGCGTCCTCTGTGGGTCGAGTAAGGATTGAGGGCCGTTGGTGCATGAGCATGGGAGAGGGGAAATGGAGATATATGGGCGATACAGAGGTGACGGCGGAGGCGGCCGGCGGCGCAAGGGAGGAGGCGAACGGGAAGGAGCGGGCAGAGGGGCGGGGAGCGCACCATCGATCAAATCGAATAGTGCATCAAAAAGAGGAAGAAATGGAGAAGATCCCGCCGCAGCCTACCTCGACCAGCGTCGGTTGCGCTGCTTCCGCCGGCCACCGGCCACTCCTTGATGAATCACTGCCCCCTCGTGCGAGGACGGCTGCCTGCTCCTCCTCCGTCCCTTTGCCTCTTTGCACGGGGGCTCGACTTGAGTAGGCACCGGCGGCGGCAACACAGGATGGATGCTCCTCGACGGCAAGGACGGCGGCGCTGCCATGCTTGGGGATCGGGACGGACGGCAGCACGCGGGGAGAGACGGAGCGGACGGGATTGGGGAGAAGAGACGCGAGGGGATTGGGGGAGAGAGGCGCGGCTGGGGATTGGCCGCTAGGGTTTCGACCGTGGAGACGCGGCTTATATATCCCAGACGCGAAATGACCGTTCTGGCCAGAGCGGCTCCGTCGAATAACGGCCACTGCCACCGCGCCCGCAGATGCACCGAATTTTCCAGCCGCAAGGTCGATGACAGGCGGGACCAGGCACAGTAAAAAAAACCGCGAGATCGGACGGCTGAGAGCGGCCGGGATTCCTTATCTACGGCCGTAAATGTCTGAGCTCTGAGGAGGCCCGGTCCTCACCCATGATTATACTCTTTAGATTAGACCCGCAATGTTTCTGTTGTACTACTCTGAGTGATTAATATTTACGGATAAGTCCTTCCGTGGGTGTTATGTCAACGACTTGTACACTACAATATGCAGTGGTGTGCGGGGTCACCGCATCATACAATTTTGAAAAAATTATACTTAATGTACACCCCTAATTTTAGATATGTCTATAAAAAAATGACAAGCATGTCAAAGTGGTGACACAAAAATAAATATGCACGACCAACATTCAAATTTCAAATTTCCATGTGCTTTCCAAATTTATGTATTTCGTATACGTCAAAACGGATTCAAATGCATTAAAACTATTCAAAAACTGGATGACTTCTGAATTTGAATGATTTTCGAAATACGGACAATCTTAAAAACGATCAAATTCCACGTTTGAATAATTCAAGATTTTAACCCACGGGCGCGGCGGAGGCCGCGCTTATTCCCCTAGTATAAACTAAGTTATGGCCAGACTCAATATATATGTTGATTTATTCATACAGCTCCTCGTACAGCAAGCAGATGTTGGTTGTTCAACTTCTCATACTGGGTTTGTCTTAGTGCTCAAAGTATTGGCTTGTGTGCCTGGTCACATCCATACTGTACGCATTGTATACAAATTTCTCTATTCCTGTGAACTGGCTTTTAATCCGGTTATCCAGCCACTAAGGACAGTAAAGACTTTCAGGCTTTTTTTTTGCGTACTGACTCCCAAGTCCTTAAATCTAACTTTATTGTTGTTTCTCAACTGCAATGCTAGGGTACATACGAGTATATTATGCTAAAACAAGTAGTATCAGGTTTCGAGTTAACCAATATGCTAGGGTATATTGCACCGAAACAAGTTGGCACAAGTTCTTGTTTCACCTTAAGATCCTATTTCAGTAGAATAATTTGTTGTGTTTCCTGAATCGGAAATTGTCCCATCCCTTCCATGCATCTCCACATCATTTGCGACCTTTAGCCATATGGATCTCATATTGACTGGCATATGGTGGACAGGTGCAGCAAAGGAAATTGGAATGTTCAGGAAACATGAGAAAGATGGTATAGGACGATAGGTTTGAGATGACGTCTCAGAAATTGGGACCTGAAAATGCATCTTAAATTGACCTGAACCTGATACAGGCCATTGGTTCCTGATACTGTTTCTCTGACTGAAATTCAACTTGATATTGCAGTACCAAAGAATACAGGTATTTAAAAGGTTGTGATCAACATATATTAAGTACTGAAAGTGGTCCGAGATTGTAACCAAGAACATAGACATCTTGGTTGACTGAAACAACCAAATACATAAAGAAAAACATCTCCATTGTCTGAAATTGGTTTGAACTAAATCAAATAGATTTAAACACGAGAAATCATTTTACAACTTCTATAATGGGACCAGCACCGTATTTCCCGCTTGTTCTTGTATGCATTTTGGACCATATTACAACTTCCTGGGCTGCGTGCCACCTTCTTCCTCCTTAGGCCGCTTGTCGCCGCACCGACCGGCCTTGATCTCCCCGGCCGCAGCGGTCCGTCACCCCCCTCTGTCCGCGCCCGCCGCCACCGTCCGTCGGCCCATCCGTCGGCGAGCGCCGTCACCTCGGGAAGCCGTTGAGCTCTCGCCGTCGCCACCGTCCATTGGCCCTTCTGTCCTGGCGGTCGCCGCCTCGTAGAGCCGCCAATCCACCTGTGCCCGCCGCCGTCGCCGTCGCTAGATTACATGTAGTGAATTCCAGATTTACGCTTTAGTTGTGCATTTGTGAGAATTTCAAATAATCTGAAAAAGGCCAAATCATAAGTTTGCAATGAAAAGCGGGGCAAAAATAAATCAACTCCGATAATAAACAACCAGACAAGAGGAGCAAAGGGTTAGTTTCGTCCTAATTAGGTAATAAATCACAAGGTCGCAAGTAAAATTCCCCATTTTCTAGGGTTCGCACCACCGCTCTCCGCCACCGCCACCGCCATGGACAACGCCCGACGTCGTCGGCGCTTTCCTCTCAACTACCGATCGCGCCGCCCAAAGTCTCGTCGGTTCTGCAATCTGGTCTAAAACATCTGACCCTCACTGCATTGCACTCCCAAGCTGTGCAATGATGCTATGGTGCTTGGTTTTGTAAACATCTTGTAGCTGTTTTCTCCCTCGAGTTTTAGGAGTAGGTTTTATCAGGTGATCTCCTCCTGTTGAAATGTGACGAGTTGCGGCTATCCGTGTTTATACAATTATCCTGCAATGAAAAGGCACTCTATCTGTTTGAAGCCCAGAGATTGGCATGGAGCCAATAGGCTCTGGCTTATGTGGATGGAACAATCCATTTTGCTGAAGTTTACCGCAGAGAGGAGCACTCTAGCTTGATCCACCTCTGAAAAAATGTCTCTCTGGTCCATATCTTCGCGATAGTATAGCCAGCGCCCGAGCGCCCAAACGTAGACTCGAGCGCTTACAATTAATGCTCGCCATGTAGGAAACGAAAACGACGTGTCCCTGGCGCAGTGGCGCGTGAGCGTTCGAACCAGCTACCGGGCGCACCCTGGGCGAGAAAAATCATGCGGGCTGAGAAAACCGTCGTCCTTCCGTACGAGTGCTCTGTTGCGCCCATGTTTTTGTTTTTGAGAACGTCCGTATGGCCTGCCTGGGAAAGTAGATACCAAGGATGCGCATGGGCTCTGGTTGGGGCAGACGTGAGAGTGTGGGAGAGAAAAGACTGGGCTAGTTTGCATGCAGCCCATCATGTTGTCAATGAATTGTTGTTTATTTTGTCAGATCGTTGCATAACGCTACACGGATGTTGCTTCATGGCACACCAGATTTGTTGTGCATCGTAGCAAATTTTCTTTAAACTGTTGTAAAGTTGCCCCCTGTTTGCATGAACTGGTCCCATTGTTTTGTGTGTAAAATCATGTACCTCACTTTTTATAGTTTCCTAGAGGAGCAACTACACGTGTTATCTGGAGCAACTATGTTTGTCACATATAGCAACTTGTCAAGTTAGCTCCAGCAACAGGTGTATGCAGTTAGATGCAAAACAATAACATGTTTACGACCTACAAAAAAGAGAGTACCCCTGTTTGTTGCCATCCCTTGTATCTTACTTCAAACCAATGATCCATGTTGTATGGAGCAAATAGCATTTGTAGGTGCAACATAAACAGCCACGTAAAACTGGGCAGGAGAACACAAGAGGAAGTACCATTACGAAAAGTGTCGTCAAATAGTAGGGTGCTCTAGGCTACAGTAAAAAAGCACTCGCTTGTACTTATATCAGAACACAGTATAATAACGACAGAAGAAACAATGGATGAATAAGTGCAGTACTGCAGGTTTTTGCGACTCTGCTCCTCCTAACTTTTGTAGAACTGACCCGAAAATATCTGTGGCTCCTGATTTTTTATGAACAAAAGATATGGTTGCATTCTGTTTTGCTGTACCTGCATATTTGAAAAATGATGAAAGGAATAATCAGCAATTGTAACTTTATTGGTATTTGCAGTAATAATGATAGTGAATCGTTGCTAATATAAAGAGAATCTAAACATATATGGGTAGTTGCTGTTATATTGATTCAGTTAGGAATGCTTTGTTGCTTCCTATAGCATATTTTGTTGCTGAACTTCATAATGGTAGTTGCTTTTCTCACATTTCCTAGTTGCTGCATACTAGCTACATGCAAATTTTAACCTTTGACCCGCACGGTTTGTTACCACACTTTACTGATGCTAGTTCCTGCCTTGCCATGCCTAGTTGCTGCACATAACCTGTATAGTTGCTCCTACCCATATGTTGTTTCCAATAATGATAGTGAATTGCTGCCAATACAAAGAGAATCTATCTAGACATCTAGCGATATCTATCTATTTATGCCAACTGTGTCGTATGCGGCTGTGTCATCTTTGTTATCCAGTGTGTTATTAGTACTCCCTCCGTCCAAAAATAAGTCTCACTCAGATTTGTCAAAAAGTGAATGTATCTAGACTTAAAACATGTCTAGATACATTCACTTTTGTGCAAATCTAAGACATTTGTTTTTGGACGGAGGGAGTACTCTAAAACTAAGGTATGCTTGACAGTTTATCTTCTCTTTTATATTGCCTTCAGTCTTTGTTTCAAACAAAACTTTGCTCTATGGAACGCATGATTTAACCCATTGAAGCAATTAACTTTGCTCTGAAGTGTTCATCAAAATCTTGCAGCTTGTTTTGGCTAGGGTATAACTTGTCTTATTAGAATGTGCATGTTACTGAACGAATCACATATAATTTGTCTTATTAAGTCCATCTATGTTACTGAACCATCGGTGTATCTATCTATGTTATTACTACTCCTACTAAGTTAAGTTAATTTGGGGCCATTGTAGCAATTCATTGGCATTGGGGAACCAAGTTAGCAATGTGTATGGTGCTTAAATCAATTCCGCAGTGTCTTTGGTCTCTCAGACTCCCTGTGTCAAACGATATGCATGTTTCTATCTGCATACATGTCTATCAAAACAAAGTAAACTTTGCATTGCACTAAAGCATGCCTCCCCTGGGACCCAAAATGATGCTGGTGGTATGGTTAAGTTTGTAAAGATCTTCTATCTGTTGTACAATTTCCCTCAAGATTTAATGTTGTCTCCCATGAAGAATATGTTTTATTAGGTGATCTCTTTCTGAGTAAAATGTTCTTCATTGTTAAGTATGTCTTAGAAATTATCGTGATTCAAGGTGTGACAGAGCTATTTGAATGTGATGTGAATGCATATAAATAAAAATAAACTCTCAGCTCATCCTCTTCCGCGTGCCCTGAATGTCTCTTTCTATGAATAGCTCTAATTTTTAATGTTTGATCTCTCAGTCATTACACGAGAATGCTAGGTTCAGCGGCAACATTATTTACTTAGAAGTCTTTTGTCACATCTGGCATGTATCTATTAAAGTTAGTCTTACTCCTAAACACATACAATGAGATCGTGATAGTGCCTTCATTCACGTGGAAAAACACCAGCACGTCTCCCTTCATTCCCATGTATGGGGCCATATTAGGCCTTATTTCATTGCTTGTGCATGCTGCGCTTGCCACACACGTTCAGCGATAGATGGGTCGTGTTTTATTTGGGACGCCAGCGTAGAAATTATTCATGAATATTGTATGTCTATTTCTTCTGCTTGACTCGTTCAAGCACAACTTTTTAAATAGGCGATGACTAATGCTGGTATATATTATAGACAACGGGATTACCGTTACTGTTTCAGAAAAAAGAATGAGTGACATGTAGAAGAAAATTTGCTAACTTAATTATTTATTATTTGCAAGAACACCACAAGGAAAGTGTGAATTTTTTCTCCTAGGTACATGTGCTTAAACAAATAGTAGAGTTGTACATCGTCTATGCGTTGACACAAAGTTTTGTGACAAACAATGAATATTGAACAGCTCCTGTTCAACCGTTTCAACCGTTGTTCATGCTTCTCTGATTGTTTGATATTTACCTAATTTCAAAGTATTGTCTTGTTGTCATTGCCATCGTTACCGCTGTTAAAACAAACCACCTGTTACCAGATTCTGCACCTGTGTTGCTGAACTTCTTTTCACTTGTAAATATTTTTTCCGGTGGATACCAACTGAAAATGGACTCTATTTGTTTTATTTAAACATTTCTCTGGTGATAAATTTCCAAGATGGCGAAAATTTATGAGATTATCTGTCATACTCATGTTGCCAACTTATAAGTTTTTTTATTGTAAGACGACAATAGGAAGAAAATAGATTCAGTGATGATAACCATGAGTACCATATATGTAGTTTCTGACACTGTTACATTTTAGTGACCCCTCTTTTCTTGTTATTAACTTGAAATCATTATTGGACATCTGTATCTCCTAGGTAGCCTCATTTTGCAGCTGGTGATATAGATATTTGTAATGTGGAGTTATCTTTAATACATATAAAAATTGTCAACTATTCTTCTGAAATGACTTCTACAAGATGTTACTTACTACCTACAGTTATCCGAGAATAACATCTTATGATGTATTGTGCATGTAAAAAGAAAATTAAGTTCTCACATGATCTGGTAAGGACAAACCGATAGAATTTCTAGAAGCATTAGATTGTTTTGCTAGCACCTGCTTTAACCCTCGCTCTTGGTCATCAACGTTTTACTCACTGGTAGAGTTTACTATTTTGATTTCCCAGATTGATGATCATGTTTATAACTGGAGGAGCTCGGATAAGGATGAGGATGACGATTACTTGGAGCTGAAGTCAGCTTGGTGTGGTGGGGCGTAGATAGGTGCGCCCCAAGTGAAGTGTGAAGTGGTATCTTCTATTGCTGTCCCATCTGAAGCAGATACCATATTCAGTTGATTTTGGATAGACGTTGTATGCTACCCGCAGTATATCTATGGATTGGGAACTGGATTGAGCAGTTATGGAGAAGGCTAGGAGTTTTAAAACGTTTTAAGCATGCTCATGCTGTAGGTAGGTCACTACGGCTGATGACAAGTTAACCTCAAGTTGGCACAAATACTGGTCTGCTAGGTTCTCGAGAACACAATGCAACGAGACATCCTACTTGGTTTGTTTTGCATGAATGTTCCTGTTGTTCGTGCTGTTGACCAAGTATAAATTCTTATGTGCCCCTGGGCTATTCTGTTGCATAACAAATTTGAGACAATATTGTCATTTAGTCTTTAGCTTCAAAATTAGAAGATTCACATTAAAACAAGGTTAAAAACCAAAACGCGTTAAGCACGCCAGCGGCACAGAGCAAAATGTCTGGAATGCTACCGTGCCGACCAGAACGATTTGCTTCTGAGTTAATTGTAATTCAGCTGGATGGAGTAACGAGAAGAATGTTCTCTGATTTCAGTATTGAATCCCATTCCCCTAATATGCGTGCTCTGTTCTCCGATTTTAGTACTGAATCCGTTTCCTCTGCGTGCAGATCTATATATGCATATGTAACTGGGGTATGATATGTCTTTTTTACATCGGCCGCACAAAATGTCTTTTCATCCCGATTTTTGTACGAACATAGAATATTTATATGTACATCGAAAAGTTGTTTGATATTTTTGGACATTTTAAATTCGTTTTTTGCTAGTGGGTGTAGATACCTGGCCATGGGCAGCCCGGCCCGGAAATGTCGGGCCGTGCCGGGCTTGGGCCTGATTTTTGGGCCCGATACGCAGGTCGGGCCGGGCTCGGGCTTAACAAAAGCAAGAAATCAGCAAGAGTCGGGACGGGCTGGTCGGGCCTAGTCTGGCTCGGGCCCGATTTCTGCAGCCCGACTGTCGGGCCGGGCTCGGGCCTGGGTTTTCTGCGACGGGCTTTTTTAGGCTCGGCCCGGCCCGAGAGATGCCCAGGTATAGTGTAGATAGACCTATGAGCCGAAGTGGATTTCCCTACAACTACTCACACCACATGCGAATTACTCACAATTTACAAATCAACTACTCTGTGCAGTCGGATGTCTACCAAGTTCAATTCAGCCACCTCTGGATATGGACGGCGGCAGCGTCGCGACGGCGATGAAGCGACGGCTCAGCGCCGATCATTCCTTGTCGGAGGAGACGAGGTCGACGTACTTCTCCGCCAGAGCAAGTTGACGCGCCCCCACTCGCTGTCATTCTTCTGATGGGCATGCTCGGCAGCGAGGCCCAGCTAGAGGAGCACATCGTTGATCTCTTCGTCGCGGCGGCCCTGCTCCGCTGCCAACCGCTTCCTCCCCCGCTGACCACTGGCACATGCCCGCGAAGACGGCGCTGAGCGCCTCATCATGGACGAAGTCCAACTCAGTGAAGTGCTGGCCGAAGGCAGCGGTTTCGTTGCCGTCGAGCTCTTCCGGCCCATCCCTTCTCGTCCATGACACCAGGGTGTCGGAAGAGCTTCCCGCGCCGTAGGAGCTTCCTTCGCCGCGTCTGGCTGCAGCGCAGAGGCGATCGAATTTCTCCTTAGTGTGGTAGTGCAGCTTCTCCCGTACCTCAATGCCAGCATGGATGAACTTCCACTCTGCCCGCTTCCTCGCGCTATTGGAGGCAACGAGGCGACTCCTCGCCGCCATGTCTGAGAGATCTGACTCGTCGATTGTGACGGGAGGAGGACCGGAGGTGCTCATGCGCTTCTACGTGGCCTTCTTCGGTGGCATGGGGCACAAAGGTGGAGCGAGAAATTGCTCGTGACAGGCGACGCGGTGGATGAGCTAATTGCTCATCGGCGGTGGCGGCGGGACTCGGGGCGTGACCTAAAACCCCGCCCCAGCCGCTACGTATCCAGTTCGGCCGCTCGGATTTTTGGGTGCCCAGAAAAAAATCAGGCCGAGGCGGCTTTACATGTTCTGTTCTTGTGAAAAAATAGCCTGAGCCCGTAAAGCGGCGGGAATTTTTCTATTTCGGGCGTTTTTCGGTCTCTGCTAGAGATGTTCTTAGAGCATCTCTAACAACATCTCTAACAGGTAACAACTGCCCTATATTAGGCATGGTGCCCAATAAACCGTTTTTTTCTAAAAAAAATAGTTTCAAAAAAAACAAGTAAAGAACTTGCACTTGTGGACGCGACAGGAATAGATCTAGCAGGGGAGGACGTGAATAAAAAAGGCTACGAGGATCATGCCAATTGAGGTGGAGGAACATTGTATAACTATGGATCGAGTAGCGGCAGATGTCAGTCTTTTAGTTGTAGATGATCATACTGGCGGCGCCAGGTTTCAAGGGGCGTGTATTCATTTTGCCAAAATCCTCATTGTTTTTGCTAAAACTTGCGCTGTTCTACCAAAAATTTCAAGGTTTTGTCAAAATCATGCTTGAAGACACGCTGGCGCTGCCCCTGGAAAATGAGGGCCTATTCCAGAGGAAATGGGCCCATTAGGATGCAGTAAAACGGGTCCAGTAGACCAAAATTACCCCAGAAAATGGCAAACTTATCCTAGAAAAGCCTAAAATGGTTAAACGGGGCCGTCCCATTTACTAAACGCGCATAACAGAAACTTAAAACGGAACTGAAGATTTTATTTCATTCACGCAAACTAACTTACGAACAACAGCGGGCGGTGATCACCATTTTACAATCAAACTTTGCCCACCGGAGAAGCAAAATAAACCCCTAACCAGACTAACCTAACCTTACCCGGGGACGGCGACATCATCGTGGCGGCGACGCAGCGACGGCTCAGCGTTGCTCATTCCTCGTTGGAGGAGACGAGGTCGATGTACTTCTCTGCCAGGATAATAAGCTCGTGACCTTGGTCTTATTTCACCTAAACGAAAGAAGACTTCTATACGAAAGAAGACTTCTATATCTAAGTTTAGGTCAGACATAGCTGCCTTCTACGACTACCTTGTTACGATTTCACTCCAGTCGCAAACTTAGCCTTAGGCATCCCCTCCTTACGGTTAAGGGTAATGACTTCAAACATGGCCAGCTCCTATAGTGTGATGGGCGGTGTGTACAAGGCCCGGGAACTGATTCACCGCTGTATGGCGGACCGATGGTTACTAGTGATTCCTGCTTCATGCAGGTAAGTTGCAGCCTGCAATCCGAACTGAGGACGGGTTTTTGGAGTTAGCTCACCCTCGCGAGATCCAGCTTGACGTGCTCCCACTCGGTGGCATTCTTCTGCTGGGCACGCTCGGCGGCGAGGCCAAGCTAGAGGAGCACATCGTTGATCTCTTCGTCGTGGTGGCGCTGCTCCGCCGCCGAGGCGCCGACCGCTAGGACATGGTCGCGACAATGGCGCCTTGCGCCTCGTCAGGGACGAATTCCAACTCAGCGAAGGCCTGGCCAAAGGCGGCGACGTCGTAGTCGTCGAGCTCCTCCGGCTCCTCCCTCCTCCTCCGCGACACCAGCGTGCCGGAGGAGCTACCTTTGCCGCGTCTAGCTGCATCGCGGAGGCGGTCGAATTCCTTCACGGAGCGGTAGCGCAGCTTCTCTCACACCTCGACGCCGACGTGGATGAACTTCCACCCCGCCCGCTTCCTCGCGCCGTCAGAGAGATTTGACGCCTCGGCGTGACCTTCTTCGGCGGCATGATGACGCGGAGGTGGCTGATCTGGGCGGTGGAGTAAGAAGTTTCTCGTCGCAGGCGACACAGTGGATGCGCTTATTGCTTGTCGGTGGTGGCGACGAGACTCAGGGCGTGACCTAAAAACCCCGCCCGGGCCGCTACTTATCCAGTTCGGCCGCTCAGATTTTGGGTGTCCAAGAAAAGTTTTCGGACCGGGCTTTGTTCTAGTTCTAGCCTAAAACATGGCCTGAGCCCGTAAAGCCACCGGCATTTTTCGGTTGCGGGGTTTTTCAGTCTCTGTTCATTATATTTGTTTTTTTCGGAACGTGGAGTATCCAGAGCCACCAGACTCGGTCCTTTCGTTCCTTCCCCGTAGCTCGAGCTTCCGCCGTCCGTTTCAGAGAAAGCATCGCCGCCGACGCCTCGTTCCCGCCCCGTGCCCCGTCCTCTCGCGGCGTCGCAAGCTGCCGCCATCGCCGTACTCATTCTTCCTGGGTTCATTGGAAGTGAACATCGCGCGCTGCTTTCTCCACCCCGTCTCTGTGGCCATTGGATCTCAGGTATGAGCTGGGTTCGTTTCTCAGAGTTGAATCAATCCCACTAGGCAACACCGAGATCCGCCTCTGCTTGCCACATAGTCGAGACCCAACAAATAGATGGGTACGTACTTCAGTTCTTTCCTGCGATATGCATACTCTGTTCTCCGATTTCAGTATTGAATCCGATTCCCCTAATATGCATGCTCTGTTCTCCGATTTCAGTATTGAATCCGATTCCCATAGTATGCATGCTCTGTTCTCCGATTTTAGCACTGAATCCGATTCCTCTGCGTGCAGATCTATATATGGCTATGTAATTGCACGATCCGACTCGTAGTGGAGCTCTGTCCCTCGAGCGAACATAAATACAAGTCCAGAGGAGCCTGACTTTTAATCACATCATATCAATCTTGGAGTAAGGGCGGAAAAGCCAGACAACTCGTCGACAATGGATTACGCCGCTAGTATGGGTACGTCCCAGGCTGCCATTGATAGCGTAGAAAAGGAGGTGGGGAAGAGTACGGACGTGGAGAAGAAGATGAGGAAGAAGGTTTTTCGGTTCCCGCAAGAGAAGCTGGAGTATTACCTTTCCTTCCGACCAGGACCCGTTTCACGGCGACTGATCGAACAGGATCCTCCGGCTGCAGCAGAAAGGGAGAAACTCAGGCAGCTGATTCTCGCCGAGCTGGAGAGGATTAGACGAGAGTACGAGGCCAAAGGCTATGCCACCTATGAAAGAGAGGTTCCCGACGATGGTGCTAGGTATGAAGGAGAGGTCAGTGACGAGGAGGAGGAAGGGAATCATGCAGCAGCAGTAGAAAAGCAAGCAGATGCCATCATCGACGAGAAGAAACAGGAAGACGCATCAGTAATAAAGCAAGCAGAGGTCAATGAGAAGAAAGAGCAAGATGCATTAATAGTAAATCAAGTAGAGAAGAAAGAGGAAGATACAGTAGCAGAAGCAGAGGCCACAGACAGTGCAGCTCCCCTTAGTTTTCCCACCGGAAGAGGCAGAAGAAGATTCCGCCCGGGAGTTGTCAAGCAAGCAGAAGGGGGCGTTAAGAAAATAATAATGTAGACTTTTCATGCTAGCAGCCCGAAAATAATACTGCACGGGCTAGAAATATTTTGCAACATCCTTTCAGTATGGAATTTATGAAACAGAATAATCGGGAATACACCTTTGTTGGACTGTGGTTTCATACGGTTATTAGTTTTGTTGATTATGCATATTGAAATTATAACTATACTACTCGATTTATATGCATATATGTTCTTAACTAATAACACTAAAGATGGAGGTTTAATAGATGAACACACCTGTTTTCAAAAAGAGAAGATAGAGTGGAAGGTCATGTTCCTCTATCTTCAAATCATCTTTGTTAGTGGTACTCCAGCTTACAAACAAATCCTTTTGTATAACTCATTTGTACTCTTAGGTATGAGGGAAGAGATATCAAAATAACAATATTTAGTATCTAGCCTAGAGCCGAGGAAGCCATCACCTTAGATTTGAAACTAGTTATTGTGTCTGTGTTTTCGATGTACAGATAACACATACTTAACATCTTACTATATATAAAAGCTGGGGGATTACGCTGCCTATCATTCGTCCACGTCGCCTCCAATCCACAGCCGTCCGATCCACGTGACGGACGGCCAGGATCGACCCACGTCGCCCCCCCCCCCCCCCCGCGTTAGCTACAGTGCCGGCGATTTTCTACCAACGGGGTGGCGACACGTAGCTCCGGTCACCACCCCGTCCGCCCGGTCGCAGCCGATGCCGCCCACGCACGAATTTTGGCGCGGCCTTTATGCAGAGACCCCCCGCGAAGGACCGATATGTAAATCGGGAAAAACCCAAGGACCTTCGTGCAAAAATGCCACGGGTCCAGCCCCATCCTCTCTCTCTCGCGTGCGACGGCCGAGTTCGCCGGCGCCGCCGACGCCGTGCCCGCCGTCTCCGCCCCTCCTCGCACGAATCTGATCAGGCACCGAGCTCCGCCGTCCTCCTCTCTCCCTCCTCGCCATGAATGACATCCGGGACGCCGCGAGGCCGCCGGATTCGACTCCGCCGCGCCTGGCGTCCTCCACCGCGTCCGCACGACTCCGCCGCTCCGCACGACCAGAGGCGGCTCCGCCGCCTGCGAGTTCCCCGCGACGAGGCGCGTCGAACGCGCCCCCGCGCGCGTCCCAGAACGTGCCGGCGCGCCGCCGGCGAGCTCGGCGCCGCCGCGGGCGGCTCCGGCCAGATCTGGCCACTGTGACGTCAGCACGACGTCACAGTGGGTCCACCCCAAATTACTCATATGTAATACCCGCAGTTATAGGACTCGAAAGGGTAGAAATAGGAACTGCATTTGTGCATACATGCATCTTTTGGTAAAATCTGGATAATTTTCGCGCTTTTGTGTTAAAAGAGTCGGGAGTCGATACCAGACAAGTGTCGAGGGTCTGGGAGTCAGACATTGACAGTTAGTCGAGAGGTGTCGATAAACCCTACGACTTATTTTCAAAACCCTATCCTTTCAAAATGGACATATAAATTTTGACATGACCTATTTATAAGTTTTTAAATTAAACACAATTCTATATCTTATCCAATCTTACTCAAACACACAATATATTTCAACAACACAAGTTATACAATTTATAACAAAAGTTAATGAACCATTCCAATGATATCAACACAAGACATATACATATAATTTCAAACATTCAAATAATTTACAAATCAATGATCATCTCTTCTTCAACAAGTATAAATTTAAATGCAACAACACATGATTGAATCCATCTTAATTACAAAAACACATCATTACATTTCCAAGCAAATCAAATAATACAATCTGTCCATTACAAACAGAACTACAACTACATTATTACATCAAGTCTGAGCTTACAAAAAGTTTAAATAAAAACCCTAAAAACTACATCTTCACTTCTGAATTTTCAGAGGATCTTCAACCTGCAAAACAAACAAAACAAATAAGAAGAAATTGGGGTTAGTGTTAAAATGTTGCCAACACCATTTGGTGCTGGCAAGTTAATATATGAAACCTGGTTTTCAGCCTAACCAAAACTTGGTTTAATTAGGCTAAGTGTGGAGAGTGCAAATTAAATCAAAGGCAACATTGGGACTGATCAATATGGATCATGCTCATTAATCCGAAGGCAACAAGAGGGGCAAAGGCATAATGGCAGCACTAAACAGATTCAACTTCAGGCAACTTAGAACAAAGGCAACATGTGTTGTTTGAGCATTTTGATCTCATAATCATTTTAGCAAAGCAACTCATGAATTCACAACTCCACAATTAAAACCAGGAAGCAAATAAAAGCAAAGGCACCTTAATGGTATCACATTTGCCATTAATTGACAAATTGATCCTAATTCCCACTTAATTAAGCTAAGGACTAGCTTAATTACACATACACTTGAGTTAAACATCTCAAACCCACATTCACTAATCAAATACTTCACAGCCAAGCAAACCAGCAAAATATCTAGATCAAGATAGGATCAGTGACTCGGTTGTGACTCAAATTTTATCACCAAGGGGAGATGAACTGAGCAGCAGCACCAAATTTATCACCAAGGGGAGATGAACTGAGCAGTAGCAGCTAAAGCCTATCTTCAGTCTTAAAAGAATAGTGAAAGCAGTCCAAATAGGAAGCTCGAGGTGAGCAGGGCCACTGTAAGCAGGTGAATCATCACAAGCCATTTATCCTGGTGTCACAAGCACAGGAATCACCAGAACAGTATATAATTAGGACCAGTTCGAAGCCTGAGTTCATAAATCATCCAGCAAACACAAATCACACTTATTCACAAGCACTAGACCATCAAGCACCATCCTATCCATCTGTTCTTCACCAAGAACAATCACAACCCCACAAGCCATCATGGAAATTACCTAAACCGTCCACCACAAGCCACTAAGCTCTAGAAGGAGGCCAGCAGCAAGGAGGAAACGGTAGAACCACAAGGAGCAGTCCAGAAGAGACGGTTGAACCTTGGAGCAAGACCAGAGCTCTTCCGTAGCTCTAGCTGCTCTACAACAGAGGTTGATACTTGTGCTAGAGAGTGATTTAGCAGGTTCTGTACATGACAGAACCATGCTTGAGTGCTGATTTAGCATCTGTTCTTAACAGAACCTTGCTCGGCAAGGTGTGGTGCTATAGAAATTGATTTGCAAGCAGAGTACTTCTGTTCTGTGCAAGAAATAGGACAGAGAGATGAAAGGGAGTAAAGTTGAGTGTTTTACCATTTGTTTGAGCATCTACAGAAGCAAGGGAAAGATTTTCAGTGTAGTATCTATTCTTATTCTGTTTTTATCAAAGCACACAAGCCAGTGAACCAACAGAGCTGGATTAACTGAGCTAAGCACATCTGAACACTTGAAAGAAGCGCAGGAAAACATAAAAATCAATTCTAATCAAGAAAGCTACCGTGTAACTGATAACCCACAAGTATAGGGGATCGCAACAGTCTTCGAGGGAAGTAAAACCCAAATTTATTGATTCGACACAAGGCGAGACAAAGAATACTTATAAGCCTTAACAACTGAGTTGTCAATTCAGCTGCACCTGGAAAAGCACTAGTAACAGGGGTGATGTGAAAGCAGCAGTAATATGAGAGCAATAGTAACAGTAACACAGCAGAAGTAACACAGAGGCAATGACACCAGGAAATAGTTGATACTACTTCTAATGACATATAGGACCAGAGAGCAATGATGATGACAAATGGACCGGGGTTCCCAGCTATCTACACTAGTGGTAACTCTCCAATAACAAGTGTTGGGTGAACAAATTACAGTTGGGCAATTGATAGAATTATTATAACATTAAGACAGAACATCTAGTCTATTAATCATACGTAGGCATGTTTTCCATATATAGTCATACGTGCTCGCAATGAGAAACTTGCACAACATCTTTTTGTCCTACCAGCCCGTTTGCAGCGGGGCCTCAAGGGAATCTACTGGTAATTAAGGTACTCCTTTTAATAGAGCACCGGAGCAAAGCATTAGCACTTAGTGAAAACATGTGATCCTCATATCTAAACCATCCCCTCCGGCTATCCCAGTTATTGTCACTCCGGGCCTCGGGTTCAGGACATAGACATGTGCAAACAACTTGTAGATACAATCTAAGCAATAATATATAGAGCTTAAATCTAAGATCATGCCACTCGTGCACTAGTGACAAGCATTAAACACAACAAGGTTGCAGCAACAATAACTTCACAAACATATTGATAGACTGATCATAATGTAACAATTCATCGGATCCCAACAAACACAACACCGATTACATCAGATGGATCTCAATCATGTAAGGCAGCTCATGAGATCATTGTATTGAAGTACATGGGAGAGAGAGTACCAACTAGCTACAGCTAGAACCCGTAGTCCATGGGGGAACTACTCACTGAGCATGATGGAGGCGATGGCGTCGATGGAGAAGGCTCCGGGGGTCAATGCTCGTCCCGGCAGGGTGCCGAAACAGGAACTTCTGACCCCCGAAACTAGGTTTCGATGGCGGCGGCGCTCCGGAGTTCTTCTGGAATATGATAGGTATATTTAGGGTTTCACGTCTCGGGGAATAAATAGGCGAAGGGGCGATGTCGGCGGACCCCGAGGGGCCCAAACCACCAGGCGGCGCGGTGGGCCCCCCTGCCGCGCCGGCCTGTGGTTTGGCCACCTCGTGGCGAGTCTTCGTCTCTCTTTCGGACTCTGTGTACGTGTTGGAAAAATAGGGACGTGGCCTTTTGTTTCGTGCAATTCCGAGAATATTTCCAGAAGTAACTTTCTGAAACCAAAAACAGCAGAAAACAGGGAACTGGCACTGTGGCATCTTGTTAATAGGTTAGTCCCAGAAAATGTATAATAATGATATATAATGCATATAAAACATGTGACAATGATACATAAAACAAGCATGAAACATCAGAAATTATAGATACGTTTGAGACGTATCAAGCATCCCCAAGCTTAGTTCCTACTCGTCCTCGAGTAGGTAAACGATAAAAAGAAAATAATTTCTGAAGTGACATGCTACCAACATAATCTTGATCCAATAATAATGTAAGGCATGTGAGCTGAGATAAAATCATTCAAAGCAAATGTCTATAGTTGATATAAGAGATAATAAAGCAAGAGTCAAACAAGCTAAAAGTTTTCATGAACTATTGCTTTAAAGACATGAAACCGTACAAGGTTCATTAAAGATGGTTTAAGTATCCAGCGTAGGAGTTCTATCCTTCATTCCAAGCATCAAGTAAATTTTCACAACATAGAAGGATTCAGTCAAGTAAACATAAACATGAACGTCATGAATCAACTGTTTCGAAGCCTACTCAACCGGTGAGCGCAAGCATTTGGTATTGGCACCAGGATGTTATGGCAAAGAGAACATAATGGGGGTTTGGAAGGCCAATGGAAGAAAGTCTCACAAAGCTATAAGTGATCATTAGACAAGAGGAAGTCTTACAATCGAAGCTATGTAAGGAGTAGTGATTGCCATGCAACGGATGCACATAGAGCTATATGTGTATGAAAGCTGTCCAATGGAACTAGTGGGGGTGCATCCAACTTGGTTGCTCATGAAGACCTAGAGCACTTTTGAGGAAGCTCATCATTGGAATATACAACCCAAGTTCTATAGTGTAAATTCCCCACATAGTTATACTAGTAAAACATGAAAACTCTCTCACATGGAGTATAGGTGCTAAACATGAGCACAAATGTGGATAAAGGATAGTAATGTTGCCCCCTTTTTCTTTATTCTTTTTTTTTCTTTTTCTGTTTCTCTTTTCGATGGCCACATAGCACTTTTCACTTTCAGTGGGCACAAATTTGGATGGTGGAAGTGCCAAAAACCGTAGCTTAACATTAGTCAAAAAGAACTCACAAGTTTATTGCAAACAACTAGCAGGTTCAACATTAAGAGCATGATTAAAATTCACAACAAGAAGGGCCGTTCACGGCGGTACAAGTACCCCGTTAGATCCCTCGACCTTCAGCACAACTTAGTTACTACGATGAACTTTCAAACATGGAAAGCTATCAAGTCCAACTACACCTTCAACAATTTTAGAGTTTGTAGTACGGTACAAGCTTAAAGACAACAATCCACTAATGATTTTAACTTAATTAACCAGCAAGCTTTACCATCTAAATACCTCAAAACATTTGCAAAGAATCAGGTTATCCAAGTTCAATGATCTACAAGATTATGCAAGTTTTTCATTATACCACTACCACATGCAATATTTTCTGAACCAACACATCAACCAAGCAACTCTCCAAACAAATATAAGTGAAGTAAGAGAGTACTTTCTATAAAATAATTAATAGCTCTGAACAAGAGATACATGAAAACCAAGAGCTAGAAGCTAAACAGTGCGAAAACTGAATACTCAACAAATATAAGTGAAGAATAGGAGTATTCAAATGAAAAAGCGGAGCGTGTCTCTCTCCCAAACAAGATAGATAGGATCCGACATTGATATGATCATAAAATAAAAATAACAAACTGAAAATAAAAGCACACAGACGCTCCAAGAATAGCACATATGATGTGAAAGAATTAAAATATAGTTTCACTGAGATGACCTGATAAGTTGATGATGAAGAAGGGGATGCCTTGGGCATCCCCAAGCTTAGACGCTTGAGTCTTCTTGAAATATGCTTGGGTGACCACGGGGGCATCCCCAAGCTTAGGCTCTTCACTCTTCTTGATCACATTATATCATCCTTCTCTCTTGACCCTTGAAAACTTCTTCACACCAAACTTCTCATAAACTTCATTAGAGGGTTAGTACTCAAAAACATTAATCCACTTTGGTTCTGTTGTGACACATTGCAAGACCAATAAAACATTAGCTAAGCTCTCCACGTCTAGAAAGCCTTACTTAAAGTCCACAAGAGACAATGCAAAAAAAACAGAGAAGAATCTGTCAAAACAGAACAGCCAGTAAAGATGAATTTTTCGAGGTACTTCCGTTGCTCAAATCGGAAAAAGTGAAACTAATGAAAGATGCGTACATATATAAGGATCATGCGTGAATTTTTTCAGAATTTTTCAATTTTTCTGGAATTTATACAGCTCAAAACGTGGACAGCAAAAATCTGTCCCTGCGCAGAAATCCAAATCTAGCATCATCTAATCATTAGAGGCTCTTCTTGGCACAACAATTCGAAAAAGTAAAGATAAAAGGAGTTGTTACAGAAGTAAGCAAGCTCCTTGACTCAAGTAAAAGAAAAATTACAGAAATAAAACATGGGTTGTCTCCCAAGAGCGCTTTTCTTTAATGCCTTTTAGCTAGGCGCAGAAGATTTTAATGATGCTCACATGAAAATAGAAAATGAAGCAAAAGGAGCATCAAGAAGAAAATTCAAAACATACTTAAGTCTAACCCACTTCCTATGCATAGGAATCTTGTACACAAATAAATTCATAAAGAACAAAGTGACAAGCATAGGAAGATAAAACAAGAGTAACTTCAAAACTTTCAGCATATAGAGAGGTGTTTTAGTACCATGAAAACTTCTACAACCATATTTTCCTCTCTCATAATAATTTTCAGTAGCATCATGAATAAACTCAACAATATAACTATCACACAAGCATGCTTTTCATGATCTACAAACACATATTTTTATCAAGCTCAAAAATAGTGGGATTAAAACTTTCAAACCCACTTTTAACAATTTTATAACAAGATGATTGATCAATCTCAAAAGATATGGGACTACTAGATAAAGTCAAGACCTCTCCAATCCCATTTTCATTAGTAGTACAATTAATATTATCAAGTAGTATAGGACCATCATCTAGAGCTTTATCATAAACATTTTCTAAGCAAAACTCTTTAGTACATGCATTTCGATATCAGCCACAAATAAAGGATTATCATAAGATTTTTGAAATAGCATGGATTATCATAAATAACAGTAGCATAATCATTTTCACAAGTTTTACTCATAGGAAAAATTTCAAGAGAATCACAGGAACATAACATTCATCCTCCTTTGGTAAGCATGGAGAGCAATCAAATAATGTAGAGATGAAGAGTTACTCTCATTAGAAGGTAGGCATGGGTAGCTAATCCATTCTTCCCCTTTTGTTCATCACTCTCTTCTCTTTTTCATCTAATGAGCTTTCAGGTTCAGCAATTTCTTCTTCCAAGGTTCCTGCAAATTGTGAGTGCATTCTTGTGCATCAATGAGTCTCTCTTTATAATCAATGATATAAGGATTATTGCTGTAATTTTCTATACAATAATCAAGGATAGAAGATACATAATCTTTAAGGTCCTTACAAGCAATACAAGTTTCATAATTTTTAGCCATGAAGGATTCTATCTCAGAGGCTCCCATAAATAAAACAAATTGTTCTACTTCTTCGAACCCAAGATGAATATAGTTATTCCAATGATAGTTCACATTAAAACTTCTTCACTAAAGCACATTGGAATTTAAGATGTTTAGTATCCTGTTTAGAGCAACAGTTTATATCATGGCGTTTAAGCAAGATTTTAGCAATTGCATTCAACTTTTCTAACACAGCACTCATGACTTCACCCTTTTTGATTCTCTATACTTCATATATAATTCTATAAGCTCCGTATAGGTTGTGGGTTCTTCCATAACAACAGTTTTTAATTTTTTTTTTTCAAATTTTTATGGATTTTGAATTTATAAGAAAAAACAAAACAAAACAAAAATAAACTAAACAAAAGTAAACTAAACAAAACAATACTAGACAGAAATAAACTAAGCACAAATAAACTAGACAAACAAAATAAAATAAAAACAGAGAGAGAGGTAGAGTGTACTCCCCAGGTGAACTTATGAGTAGAGCTATGCTCCCCGGCAACGGCGCCAGAAAATAGTCTTGATAACCCACAAGTATAGGGGATCGCAACAGTCTTCGAGGGAAGTAAAACCCAAATTTATTGATTCGACACAAGGGGAGACAAAGAATACTTATAAGCCTTAACAACTGAGTTGTCAATTCAGCTGCACCTGGAAAAGCACTAGTAACAGGGGTGATGTGAAAGCAGCAGTAATATGAGAGCAATAGTAACAGTAACACAGCATCAGTAACACAGAGGCAATGACACCAGAAATAGTTGATACTACTTCTAATGACATATAGGACCAGAGAGCAATGATGATGACAAATGGACCGGGGTTCCCAGCTATCTACACTAGTGGTAACTCTCCAATAACAAGTGTTGGGTGAACAAATTACAGTTGGGCAATTGATAGAATTATTATAACATTAAGACAGAACATCTAGTCTATTAATCATACGTAGGCATGTTTTCCATATATAGTCATACGTGCTCGCAATGAGAAACTTGCACAACATCTTTTGTCCTACCAGCCCTTTGCAGCGGGGCCTCAAGGAAATCTACTGGTAATTAAGGTACTCCTTTTAATAGAGCACCGGAGCAAAGCATTAGCACTTAGTGAAAACATGTGATCCTCATATCTAAACCATCCCCTCCGGCTATCCCAGTTATTGTCACTCCGGGACCTCAGGTTCAGGACATAGACATGTGCAAACAACTTGTAGATACAATCTAAGCAATAATATATAGAGCTTAAATCTAAGATCATGCCACTCGTGCACTAGTGACAAGCATTAAACACAACAAGGTTGCAGCAACAATAACTTCACAACATATTGATAGACTGATCATAATGTAACAACTCATCGGATCCCAAAAACACAACACCGATTACATCAGATGGATCTCAATCATGTAAGGCAGCTCATGAGATCATTGTATTGAAGTACATGGGAGAGAGAGTACCAACTAGCTACAGCTAGAACCCGTAGTCCATGGGGGAACTACTCACTGAGCATGATGGAGGCGATGGCGTCGATGGAGAAGGCTCCGGGGGTCAATCCCCGTCCCGGCAGGGTGCCGAAACAGGAACTTCTGACCCCCGAAACTAGGTTTCGATGGCGGCGGCGCTCCGGGAGTTCTTCTGGAATATGATAGGTATATTTAGGGTTTTCACGTCTCGGGGAATAAATAGGCGAAGGGGCGATGTCGGCGGACCCCCGAGGGGCCCAAACCACCAGGCGGCGCGGTGGGCCCCCTGCCGCGCCGGCCTGTGGTTTGGCCACCTCGTGGCGAGTCTTCGTCTCTCCTTCGGACTCCATGTACGTGTTGGAAAAATAGGGACGTGGCCTTTTGTTTCGTGCAATTCCGAGAATATTTCCAGAAGTAACTTTCTGAAACCAAAAAAGCAGAAACAGGGAACTGGCACTGTGGCATCTTATTAATAGGTTAGTCCCAGAAAATGTATAATAATGATATATAATGCATATAACACATATGACAATGATACATAAAACAAGCATGAAACATCAGAAATTATAGATACGTTTGATACGTATCAGTAACTCTACAAGGAGGCATCACAGTAAGGAAAACATGATTAAATCATGCTCTAAATCAACTAATCATCACAGCTAGTGCAAGTTCTAGCTCAGAATATTTTTCCTATACACTTATCATATCAGTGAGCAAGAAATGCTCTCCACAATAATTCCAAAGGCAATGGGATGATCTACACATGTTTGATCAACCCCAAACACCTCTACTGCATGCACATAGAGGAGGCAGTGCACTAAATCGAGTAATTCATCAACATGTCTATTTTCTACACATTATGAACCGAGTCATGGTTCGAGCAATAGTTCGAATCAGAGCTTTGGGAAGCTAGCAGAAGAGCAGAAGGAGGTAGAGTAGAGGGGAAGAACTTGCCGTGCGTCCATGGCCGTAGCTCCACGGCGGCGAGGCAGTGCCAGCGCAACCGTTGGAGGGGGCACATGGAGGTCGTGGACCAGCACCACCGCACCACGGCGGCACAGGGGACGAAGCCCTGCGCCCAGCCGTGGTGAGCACGCCGGAGAAGGAGAGAACGGCGCCAACACCGAAACCCTAACCCTAGGGATTGGGTTGTGCGCGGCCGCGAGAGGAAGCGGAACTCAAATCGCTCTGGTGAGGAGGCAGAGCGGAGCGAGGGGATCATTTTGCCCCACGACACGGCGGCGGAGGTGGCCGCAGTTGGCCGGGGCGAGGCAGCGACGGCGCGACGACATGAACGCCAAGGCGAGGTCGAGGTCGGGCTCGGGCACGAGCGAGAGAGAGAGAGTGAGAGAGGTGGCTCGGTCGGTTGACCTGACCCGAGCCAGACCCAAGTCTTTGACCTGGTTCAACCAGGTTGGACCAGGGGTATTTTTGTAATTTCATAAAAAAATGAAAATTCAAATCTTTCAAAGACCTCTAAAATTCAAATAAATTCCTAAAAATACAAACAAAATATCTACAAATATCAACAGAAAATAATCTACCCAAATAAAATATCTCTTTGAATTTTTGAAAATGATTTCTTGTACCAAAAATTCAAATGATCCTTAAGTGGAAATGACTTTGAAATATTTCAAAATATTTTCAAAGAAAATAATATGGGAAAATTATGTATCAAGTTCAAAGTATAATTTGAACTACATTAAGACTATCATGTTACTCATCCTACCTAAAATTGAAATCAAAGAAATCATCAAAAGAAATCTTTAACAAAACTCTGGGGAATTTTGGGAAAGAATAAAAATCATCTCATTCTATGCATATTGGCATGTATTTGGTTTTTCAACATTGTCTGATACAGACAGTGATATTGATTTTCAGAACACGCGAGTCCCAATTTGTCGGAAGCTTTAGACTGCACTACCTATCAGTCTCAAGGCAAGTTCCACCTTGCATGTCCTCGATTGGATATTTTTATCAAAGTAATTGCAAAGTACTATGGTTTATCATTGTATGAAAAAGAAAAAATCTATTTTCGAATGATGTGAATTGCTATAAGTATAAGGTTGGCTGGCAGTGGAACCACGGTTTGATGTTGTGGTGGAGGTTCCACTATACGGGAAAGTATGTACCTAGGATTAATAACCCATGGCTCAGTGATCCTAGCGCCGTATTGAAGCATCAGCCAACAGATTCACTATGGATGGGCTCGTCAGAGGTTTCTTCCTCCGTTCGCATATCCTCGGCAGGCTATTACCTGGTTGCGTCCGTTGCGGCGGCCAACTGCGTGGAAGCGCGCGACCTTCCCACTCGACGGGGTGACTGGAATAGAAGCTTGGGAGGGGTGGCGGGCCAGTGGTCTTAGTTACCAGCCGCGTCACAAATGGGCGGATATGCGTTGTGCGTGGCAAGGTACATGTGTATAGTGCAAACCACTGGATCGTTTCATTTGCACACACAGTTTAAGATGAAGTATCACAACAAAGTATCATTATTACATCGAATGATCCAGACTTGGTAAAATATTCATTACAACTTGCATAGCATATAGCTAGCTTGAAAGAGTAAAGCAGCGGAAATAAATCTTCATGGAGTCCTCATCCTTTGCATGTGCCACAGGCGAAAACATGTTGGTTGCAGACTCGAAACCCAAACGTAACCTTACTCATCGTCAGAAATTTCTGCAACAAATAAAATTTTGCAACAGAGTGGGTCAGAATCATTAAAAATGGATCTGGCAAGTGACACTATGTGGACACTTAATGGAATAACTCTATAGCCTATATGCATATTTGGCTGGTGGAGTTCAAGGCTATTTTGCATAAAAGCCAATTTTGCCTAACACTTTGTAAAACATTTTCTTCAAAAGTTGGAGACGATATGGTATAAGACCATAGTCTCATCTACCCTTGTTCACCATCAAGTTTTACTTTCAAAATTGGAATGATGAAGCCTCCGTTGAATCCTTGATCAGCTGCTCAAATTGTCCGTAACCGGGGACACGGCTAAGTACTTAGTTTTTAACTCTGCAGAGGTTGTGCACTTTCACCATTAGACCCAACAAACCCAAACTATCCTCAAGCACTCAAATTGTGCTAAGGAAAAGGAGAGAGTTGAGACGAGACTTTTCAGAAGCATTTTCCCATCCCATACCGACTTGACGCGCTCCCATTCTAACCATTCTACCACCACCTGTCAAGTCGGGACGAGTCCACGCAACTTAATCCATCTAGCCAGAGCCCATATGACTAATGGCTGCACGGGAAGCAATCTTCACTCGGAGAAAACATTGGCCCCTTAATACCCTGGGTGGCAACCACAAGTGACCATCCCTTAGAGGTCACCCCTAAGAGATGACACTCAACCTTTCCATCATCTTTTCATAACCAAGTCCACCCAGGTGATAAATTACTTAGTAGAATTAAATTTTAAAGAAAACACATTTGCATAGCATCAAATATTCTACTAAGTTTTCAAAGGGGATTCTAGACACAACTAGAGTAAAGGTATGGTGGATTTAGCATATAGCAATAATACTATCCAACACATGCATATAAGGAAATACACTAAGTAATGCATATAAAAATACTTAGGAAATTTATGGGGGTGTGCCACTTGCCTCGGCAAACAGAAGAACAGGTGTAGCAGTTGCAACCACTTTCGTCTCTCTCCGGAATTTCTAACAAGTCAAACAAATCACAAATAAACATACAATCATAAATGCAACACTTAGAAAAATTTATGATGTGCATGCGATGCAGGATGATACAAAGAAGTGTGGTATGAAAGACAAGCAAAACAAAATAAGGGGGAGACAACAAAATAACATTATCTCATTCAACTAAGGCAAGGTCAAGATAGAGTAAAATAAATTTGATAAAACCTCCACTTGAAGGTTGTAAGGCTACTCTAAGTCTTCACAAGTTTGGTCTTCGAATAATTCTTCAACTCCTTTGCAGCTTCATTGATCTTCAAATAGCACTCTATGAACTTAGTCTTAAACACCAAGGACTTGGTCTATGTCCAAAATGAGACAAAACTTAGAGAGAAAGAAGATGAAAAGAGAATAAGTAGTTGGTCTTCTAAAATTCTTCTCCTTGCTTCATTATAGTTTTACTTGATGTGATGTCTTCATTGCACTTTGTGGACTTGTTGATTCTGAAGACTTGATGATGTTGGCACAAGGTTGATCTTGAATATAACTTAGCCACCATGAAGTTTAAGAGAAGAAGGAAGAAAAGAGAGAAAGGAAGACTTGGAAAATGTAGCTGGTTGGTTTTCATGAACTTCCTCTGGATTTCTTCTAAGTCCTTTCTTCTTGGAGATGCTTTTGGAGTCTGGTTTTCTTGCTAAGTCCTTCATTTTTCTTCTAGCTTCATGTTGAACTTCCAGAGGAAGACAATTGCAATCTTCATTGGTCTTCATTGTTTCCACTAATTCTAACTTAGTGGTTTTTGACTAGGAGAGTCATAATAGCTAACATGCATCCTCAAAAATTCTAAGGAGGAAGTTATGTAAGAAGTACCAAATATTACTAAGGACTTAATATACATGCCATGCTTATGAAAATGCTCTAAGGAATTGCAAGCAATAAAGATGGTCAAAATAAAGCTAAGGACCAAGGGTCAACAACAAGTCACTAAAATTATTCTAAGGAAAGTTAACACATAAGAAATGCTAAAATTTTCTAAGGAAAAAGTGTTGTCAAATACTTGTCAAATATTTTCTAAGGAAGAAATAGTTTTGTTTTGAGAGACAAAATAGTTCTAAGTACTTTTTATCAACTAAAGTCATCAAAATATGACTAAGTTATTTTATAACTCGAATATATGAAGAAAAATATTTTTTAATAAATTTTAATTATTAAAATAACACCTAAAAAGCATTTAATCAATATTTACTCAAAAATCATTGAAAATAATTTTACAAAAATAATAGAGTATTCCTACGGCCAATACTTAGGCATACAAAACTATGGCAAAAGAGTTTGCTCAAAAATCTATTTTTAAATTCAAAAATATAGCCAAAATACTATTAAACAACTTTTAAAATTTATCTAAATTAATTTCGACAAAACCGCAAAATAAGCATACCAAAAGTTTCTACACATGACAAGCTTTCCAAAAATATAAATTTCATAAATTTTGGATAAACGAGTAAAAATTAATATGTGATTGAAAACACAGGGACTAATCTGTGATGCGCAGGGGCTAAAACGTAAATAAAACGGAAAGAATCTTCGCGCTGGAGTCCTTGGCCACGTGGCTAGATCTGATTGGTGCGGATCCTCTCGCGGGCAGATGTGGGCGCGGACGGACGCGGTGCGTACGCGGACAAGTGGGCATGACGTGGCGCTTTCCTATTCGTCTGTACCGTTTCGTTAAAGGATCTAATTGTGGCCGTTGGATCCAGATCGTACGGCTGGAGGTGATGGAACTCACCGGGCGGCGCGGTTGGTCATCGTAGATGGCGTTGCGGTGGCGTCGGGCCCCCGGCGGTGGACAGGGCGACTCCTCCGGTAGATCTCCGGGCTCCGGAAGATGATGACGAGGTGCGGCGCGATGCGGCAGAGTCGGTGGAGGGGGTGGCGTCGTGAATTGCGTCCTGGGACGACGGCGCGACGCAGATGGAGAGCTCGGGGCGCCGGCGAGATCGGTTGAGCACGGGCTCGACGGGTTGGCTGCGCATAAAAAAATCCACACGGAGTCAGGGAGATGCGCTAGGTCCAGGGAAGGAGGATGGGCGGTGTCTTGTGCTCTGGGGGTTGCTCACCTCGCCGGAAAATGCGGAACACGGTGGCGGTGCGGATGAACTCCGGCGACGAATTTTGGCGGCCTGGAGGCGTATTGGGAATTAGGGTTTGGGGGGAATCGGAGAGGAGGTCGTGGACTTTATATGGAGGCAGAGGCACGAGAAAATTTGCTAGCAAATCGTAACCAATTCGATCCGGTGGTTTCGGGCGATTTCCTTGCGCAGGAGGTTGAAGCCGGTGACGTCATTGCCTGCGTCATCGGTGGGGCCCACATGTCAGTCAGAGAAAAGGTTAGGTGGGTCTGGGCTGTTGTTGGGCCGTTGTGCACTACGCTGTGCGGTAGATAGGTCGTCTCTTTTTTTTCTTTCTAAACTTTTCCTTTTTAAAAAGGAAAATTTAATATCTTTTAAAATAAATGTCCAAATGGACTCAAACCAGTTTCTAAATTTTTGTAAAATCAAACTCTTTGTTTTGCAACTTTCCAAACACATTTTCCCAAACATTTTGTAAACTAAATTTTTGAAATGTGTTTAATCAAATTTTTGGACATAATAATGCCATTTAAAAACTATAGGGTTTTTATAAATTCCTTTTGAAATATAATTTAAACCAAAGCGAAATATGAGTAATTTGATTTATCTCAGTCAATAAAATAATTTTGCATAAAACTCCAATAGTTTAAAAGGGGTTTGATAGATCAAAATGATCTCAAAACTCATTTTAAAAATCCAAATAAATATTTTCTTTCAAAAGTAAAACTATAAAACTTGAAAATAGAGAATAAATAAGTACTAGAATAATTCTCAGTTCAAACAAAACAATTCACAACCAAACACACTTTTTTTTAATAGAAACTCATTTTGATTATCAAACTAGGTTTTAATAGACAATATGACACTTGTTGTCAAAATTAAAATAGGTTTTAAAACAAATCAAATGTGGCTTGAATAAACTTATCAACGAATACAATCACTTCACAAGCAACTATTAACAGAACAAAAGTTCAAAGTCAAAAGAGATTTGGAGCATAACTTGCTCTACTAATATATTTTATTAAATATGTTTTCAAGTGGAAATTTATTTCCCACTTTTAAATTATCCAAATGCAAACAAAGCTATATGATGATGAATGCATGCATGAATTTTCTTTTCAAAGCAAAATACATAATAGTTTTCGAAAGTTTTAAATTTTTCTGATTTTTCAACTTTTTGAAAAACTTGGGATGTTACACGACTCCACATGACTTGTTGCACTGAGTTCTGGCTATAGCACACATGGTGTGCTGAGAGGGCATACAGAGCCATGCTGCTGTTGGGTAAAGTGGTGCAGCTCTGCAGAGTTAAAACAAAGAAATTGTGACTGTCACATCCTTGTTCCAGGAGGGGACTACAGACCGCAGCGGGAAAGGCATCCCAAGTGATGACTATAAACCCATGGAGACTGGAGGCATAGTTTTCTAAAATAAAATGGACCTTTTACTATAAATGTTTTACAAAACTTGCATATTCATCCATAACTTTTTGGTCAGGATGGTAGATAGATCATCATACACCTTATTATCTATTATTTGAGCTTGCTGAGTAACGCTAGATTTGCTCACCCTTTCATCTTTTGACCCCCTGCTTAGACTCTGAGGAGGTTACTGAGGAGGACTTTGGAGCATACCATGCCGATGAGGTGTACTTTGAAGCACCTGATCTGTCCGGAGGAGTAGAAGGCGTCGACTACATCATCGCCTACGGAGCCGACAACGCCGACGAAGAGGAGGTGGAGACTTAGAGTTGCCATAATAGGAATCTGGCCGAGCAAGACTAGACTAGTACTACTTAACTGCTGAGCCAATATGGTTCTTAGTTTACTGCTTTCTATCGCTAGTAGGTTGACTCCTGTCAACACAGCAATAATAGACGGTCCTACGTTGTTGGAGGAAGACGTTGAAGTTTTTATGCATTTCTGGCTTGTAATATTCAGCAGTGTGTAATAAACTAGATTCGAACGGCGCGGCTCGCCGCGCGGCGCCTGTTGCTTCTTTAAAAATTTTGCCCGTGGTTGGCACCATTTATACAAATCACTTAAAGGATATTTATATCTATATGAATTTGATCACAATTATATAGATTTGAAATCGTATTCTCTAGATCGTATGAAATCAGTAATCAGAACATCTTACAATAAAAGTCTTAAGCAATAGCAAGATCAAAACAATGGCGAAAACATGCTTAAATTGACATGGTAGTCGGTAGTACTAATATAGCACTAGCATTATAGGTTCAGAGGAGCATATTGCTCTTACATACTCAAGGTCTCACCAATAAAAAACCTAGGTCATGATGCCAGCTAAAATGGTTTTGTATCTTCTGAATCTTAGTCGTTTTTTCTGTTACATAGACTTAACTGTCCGCCTTTTCACTAATAAAATGTTTAAAAGAGACCAACAGCTGATAAAGAGAAGAGAGTAAGGCACCTCTGAAAAGGAAAAAGGATTCACACAGAGCCAGCAATAGCATATATCAGTGCAAATACGCAGCAACAGGTACATGGCCATGACAGCTTGTGAGCTAGACAGAGATATATTTTTCTATCACTCAAACAAAGCACATTTAATGGGTGGTTACAACAATTCCTTGCAGAAATAAAGACGCAGTTGCAACATCCATGATATTATTATACAAAGAGCAAACTAATGTCATATACACATGATACCAATCAATTACATCCATGTGTTAAAACCAAATTAATATTCTTCAACATGAATATGAGTTCTTCTATAAAAGTTAAATTTGTAAACAGCTGTATCTAAAAAGGTACCAACAAATTTAAAGATGTCAATTTTGTCAGTAATCCAAACACATGTGTGTTACCACAACAACAGATATTGGTCCATTGCAAATAGGATTATACTCCCTCCGTGTCAAAAAGTAAGACTCTCTAGCTACTTACCACACACATGTATCTAGACATGTTTTAGTACAAGATTCATGTGAATCTTGCACTAAAACATGTCTAGATACATGTGTGTGGTAAGTAGCTAAAACGTCTTACTTTTTGACACGGAGGGAGTAGTTAGTACTAAAACATGTCTAGATACATGTGTGTGGTAAGTAGCTAAAACGTCTTACTTTTTGACACGGAGGGAGTAGTTAGTAATTTAAGGTATGATGTAATACGACAAAAGATCTACCACAACTAAGCGAAGCGCTCCTCGGAGGACAAATCAGCGGCACTGAAATGATAGCCTTGGGGCAAAGGTCCTTGGCTAGCACAGTCCTAGCTTGATGATAATACTGAATCTTTAACACAGCCAACACAAAACCGAGAACATGCTGAATCATAACTATTGTAGGTCTGCACTCGCACAATTACAAATAATTTCAATACATTACAAAAGCGTCAACAATAATATGTAGGTTCTAAAAATATAAACTTGCTACAAATGGATTTAGTGCGAGCAGTCAAACTCATAGAAAACTTATATTCCAAGTTTTATCCAAAATAATGAGAAATAAACTCATAGAACCCTGCCAAGAACCACAACAACAACGCATGGTGCAGTGGAACCTGAAGTGCTCGTAAGAAACAGACAACCACGCCTCATCGAGCAAAAACCATAACACCAATTGATGAACTAAAGCAACTTCCATATGAACCACAACATTGTAAAACATCTTCTATAGTAAATACATAACAGCACAATATATACTAAAACATCTTCTATCTAGGAACACAAAAAGTAATATAGAGGTGGAGCCAAATTGTAACAATGTTTGAGTTGGAACACTCAACATATCAGGTTTGCCCAGCCGATGCTTCCATAGTTGTGGCTTGGAGTGGACATAGATTTTTCGTCGGTGGAATCCTGAAACACAAAATTAACATGAGAATAGGTTGGAATATGTGCAGGCAAGGAGCTCGTACTTTTGTCTTTTAAGTAGGCTATATGAATGATTTCCTATCTAACATGGAGATCAGGTCCAGTGTGCAAAACATGGATGATAGGCTCGTTGGCAAGGGGCCTCGGCAATTCGATTTCAGATTATAAGAACCAACAAAAATGAAATTTCAGATTCGATTGCAACTAAATCTCGGATGAAGAGCAGTAGTACAGCTTATAATCAAGATTTATGGACAGGTGAATCACTTGATTGGACTATAGTTGACTGGTGATGCATTGTGAGGATCCATGACGGTGCAGGATGGAGAGGCTTTAGTCAGGAATAGGGTCGTGCTTTCCTGTGACAGTGAGGAGACCTATAAAATGATGCATTGTTCAGGCAGGTAACGAAGCAGATCCCTATCAGGGTCCAGTAGCAAAGTGCTTTTCACAACATAGGATGATTCTTGTGGAAATAAGCAACATAATGCTTCATCAATAAAAAATGCCATATGGATTAAGAAAGAGCTAACCACTTTGAAAAGGGAATATATAAGAATTTTGGGTAAATCAATGTAGAGTGTAAATAGTTAAAACACAAACTGCATTATAATTTATATGTCATCAATCAACATCGATCTTACGTTAAAGATTAAAAATTAAGTATCACATGGTATTTTCAATTTCTTTTCAAATTTAGTGTCAATGTAACTCTTTCAGAAATCAAAATTATTAAACTCTAATACACAAACTGGGATGGATCAACCGGTTTTACCAGTGCAATTTGGTACTTAATCAAAATGGGGATCTACATTCTTTAGTTGAGCTATATATAAACTTATTCTTACAGTCCTACTGTAAGTGTTGCAACCAAAATGCATGAATGTAATTAAGAATAGGAAGCAAATATTTTATAATTATGTCGGCATATTCAGTTCTTGCCATCTACTGCCAATCAGAAAACCATACCTGGATGAAAACAATATAAAAATTAAGTGCTTTATCTCCATAGCTACGCCAATATTAAAACCTCCACCTTCTCCTACACATTTTGCCAAGCAAGCAGCAAATAAATAAAATTAACCTAGAAGAAAGCTAGATGAAAGACTGAGCCTAACCTGCTTCTAGGAAAAGAGGCATGCCATGATGTCTCGCGCTTACTCAATGCTTTGCATTTCCTACATATGTTGCCCCATTATTGCCCTTTGGTGCTTTCTCTCCCGGTGCAGCCTACCCATGGTTTTAAAGGCGTCGCCTCCGCCCCAAGAATTCGACCGCCTTTGGCGCCTTTCCGTACAAGGCGCCCGCCTAGGCGTCGCCTAAGCGTCTAGGCGCTCCCCCTGGACGCCCCGACGCCTTTCCGCCTTTAAAACCATGAGCCTACCTGTACACATGGAAGCCAATGCTCATTAGATGATGTCCCATCATTGTCTTACACTGCTTCATCTTTTGTTCCACTTACTTCTATATACTATAAATAACTGTAATCTAAAAAGGATATAAAATAAGAATCATGAGTAGAACAGATACAGGTAACTTATCAGGACTACAAAGAATTACCACATGGAGCCATTTATGGATATATATATACACAACTCATACAAACTAAGCAGCATCAATGTTGGGTCAGGAAAAATATAAGACGTAAGCGGTGTTACGGCAGGTGCAACATGGCTACCGAGTCGTGGGGAGCGACGGAGACGGCAACAACAGATGTAAACTGAGAAGGTGAGTTTGGTTATCTTGCATTTATTCAACCAAAATTTGGCTTCTCACTGAATACAAACATGATTATGGTACTACTGTTAAATAAACTAAACTACATAACCTGTAATCAAACATCTTTAACAACAAAAAAATACATTGGAATTGTTATTGGATCTGACGAAACCACAATCATATAGTAGATTCATTAGGAACAGATGATACTCCAAATACCACAAAAACTGAAAAGGAAAGAACGACACATCATGATCAGGTACATGCAACTACCATATAAGGTAATAGACCTGGAGAATACAAAGCAGGAAAGCATAACTTGAAGCGAACTATATTTTCAAAAGGACAGCTGAAGTAAAAGCACAACCTTAATTGAATCCCAATCACTATCCATAATTGGAAAGGCACAAGTTTCAGTACAAATGAATACTCGGCATTTGTATCTGTTACTACATTATCTTTAGCACAGCCGAAGGGAAACATATCCAGGTAAATGGCATTTCGTGGTGAAATATTTGAAATATGGTTAATGTATATCTCATCAGAGCAATCATTCTAGTAGCAAATTAATCTACGATCCTCACTCTATTTACAAATATGAAAGCCTGAAACCATGTATGTGTAGTACATTTCAGGTACGCTGGAGCTGAAGCAAATGGGCTCACCGTGACTCACTGTCGTTGACAATTGTATTAACTGTTGTCACGGCACCAACGCTTATGTTACTGTGCCCTCCCGTGCCATCTCTAGAAGCCAGTGCACTACAAATCAGCGGCGCATACCCTGGAGTTGGTGTCCTCAGCTAGTCTCTTCGGTAAATCCGCACACAGTTCACAATACATGGAAACTGGACGTTCCCAAATAGAAGAAACAACTCAGGTATTTGTTCCTACAATAATCAAATATATGTAGCTAAAACAGGTAGAATGAAGCCAAAGCACAATGAGTAATTAACACATGTAGAATAAGGGCATCAAAAGAAGAGCGAATTTATAGGTTCAGGCATTCAGCACACAAGATAAGACAACAAATTATGACAGGAGATTTTCTGCTGCCAAATCAATGACAACAACAAACCTTGTGAGACAACAATATCTAGTAACGAATCTTTTGTCAAGGTATTGATGAAGCTTGTTAAATGAGCATTTTAGAATATGAGAACCTAAGCAAAGAACAGATCAAGCATTCCTCATCAGCAAACGCACAATTATTAGATGGTTATGTGCATATCATAAATGGTTCAGTTTCTGAACAAAGCAAATTGGAATATATGCGACTATGTCAACATGGACCAGTGGTGAATCCACCTGCTTGCATGTAAACATGAGAATCTGAATTTCCAAAGATCTTCATTGGACAACACAAAATCAGAATCCTAAATCTAGAATAGAAACAAAAAGAAACACATAGATATGAGTTCTCAATAGCTAGAAGCGGGAGGCATCAAAGATTCCAAAGCAAGCAAATAAGCAGTGCTATTAACTGAAACAACATTTTATCTCTATTTTCTTTATTGGACAGCACAAAATCAGAATACTAAATCTAGAATAGAAACACATAGCTATCGGTTCTTAATAGCTAGAAAAGGGAGACATCAAAGATCCCAAAGCAAGCAAATAACAGTGGTATTAATTGGAGCAACATTTTATCTCTATTTTGGAAATTAATCATCACCCGAAAACAATATTATCGGATATCACGCAGTTCCTACGGCAGGTATACGTAGTTGTTTTTACTAATAATAGAAACTAATGCCACAGGGAGAACATACATCTTAGTAGATACGTCAGATTACCGATAGCAGTTCTGGTCCCAATTACTAATTCTCCATTTCTATACACACGCCATGAACAATTCAATATATCAAGCATATAGGAAAAAGGAGAAGCAACAACTTTTTTATGGTACATCTAAAAAATATACATCAAGCAAGTAACCGAAACTTGAAATATCTTAGAAGAAGAATAACCAAGCAGGTAAAATTAACCAAAATGAGGTAGTGATATTGACCACACCAAACAGACCAAATATATTAGTTCCAGACTTGTAGCAACTTAGACTCAGTAACATGCTTGGAGAGGTACTCATACTTGCCTGTCGCCTTCATTATTTGTGAGATAGAGAACCGATAGGAAATATGATCACAAGAAAGCTACTGAATTAGGACCTGAAAGGACAAAAATAATAAACATAATAACATTAGCAATATTTTAGATAGATTAAAGAGATTGATTAAGGAAGCTTTCCAACCATCTTAGCATCAAATTATTTTACTCATTTTTTCATAGCATAAGGAAAGGATCACATAACTGTTTTATCCAAAATATGACAAAATCTAAATAATTTGAGTCCATAGGCAGCAGAAGTACAGTATGTGGCAAGCATAAAAGATAGGATAATATGATTCTCAAGAGAATTAGGAAATGGAAGTAAGAAAGTGATGGTTGTTTACTTACAGGAAATGATAATTGATACAAACAGAAGAATGTTGCAAGAAGACAAAGGACTTATGTAGTTCCTGCAGGTTCGCAACAAAACAATTAGGTCATATAATAAGAATAAATCAAGTTGCAAGAAACCAAAGAAAAAAGGAGGGGAGATTTTTTTTGGTACATAGCAAATGTTAAAAGGGAATGCAATAGGCTGGTCCCTCTACTGTCTAGACAAACCAACCTTGTCAGCATCTCCTGCCAAATGAACAACAATTCTTAGTGGTTGGTGAGCAGCAAAACCTGCCAAGAACCACAACAAGAAAGCAAGACCGAATCAGTGATTGGTAGTGAGAGATGCACGCAAAGAGCCTTCCAAAGCAATGAATAAATGATTGAAGCAGCAATAGCATTACTGAAAAAAATGCCCAAATCTTCAGAACCTCCAGTAAGAATATACATAAATTTTCATCCCAGCTCAGAAAGACTGTGCAAAGAAATTATATTTCTCAATTTCTATTTATCAACCATGGTATGATTTGAAAGCTATTTATAAAAACTTGCACCGTTCCAGGAATTAAATATCGGGAAAAACTCAAAATAGAAAAGACAAGTGCAGGTACATACGAATCTTCAGATTTCAGAACCACCCAGCTTCAGATCGAAGCAATGACACATTTAGGCTTTAGAACGGCCACATACGCCTCCGTTCTCCGTTGAACAGTACTGCCACACCTGCTCACGATGTAGATTAGGGCGAGGAACAGAGAACCGAGGTAGGAAGAAGACGGAGAGATGGTTGCGTACCTGTGGATCAGAGGCTTGCTAGGCCAGAGCAGGAGGTTGCTATACCGGATTTTACACTTGTGTCGAGCACGATGGTGATGGCGCGGCTCCTGCTGCATCGCCGCGGCCTCTTCCTAACGCCCCCTTATCCTCTCGTGCGCAATCTCTGAACTTGGTGGCGGAGGAGGACGGAGTTGCAGGTTGACCAGACGCTGATTCCGCTTCCTCCTGCAGAGCCACGAATTATGAGGAACTGAAGCTCGGATATGGGGATTAAGGAGGTCGAGATGGCCTACTGTCGCGCTTGACGAAGATGATCCAGGGTGGACATGCCGGAGCTCGGACCGCAGCCATGGCAGCCCTCCTTTTGCCGCCACAACAAAGAGGGGCGACGATGAGCTCCGTTCCTTGAGACTGCTGCCGCTGTGCCTCACGCACGTACTCCTCGTCTTCGTCCTCTTGGCGGCAGTCAGCTAGGGAGAAGGCGCTCTGGAGGCCAGGGGCGAGGGCAACGGGCTGCAGCCTGCTGTCCGTCGTCCTTCCCCACAGACCGGGCCGTGGAGCCTTGCGGCGCTTGGAATGGGGAACGGAGGCGGGGCTGACGACATGGGAAGAGGCCAGCGAGGCGGCGCCGGTGTCCGGTTGGGTAGCTCCTGGCAGCGGTGGCGGGCTGGATGGCGAGATGGAGGAGGAGTCCTGCGCGGACGGAGCTCGCAGGCTCCAAATCGGCGCGGCGCGGCTCCTCCTGCACCGCGGCATCGAGCACCCGACGGCTAGGTGCGTCCTCTGTGGGTCGAGTAAGGATTGAGGGCCGTTGGTGCATGAGCATGGAGAGGGGAAATGGAGATATATGGGCGATACAGAGGTGACGGCGGAGGCGGCCGGCGGCGCAAGGGAGGAGGCGAACGGGAAGGAGCGGGCAGAGGGGCGGGGAGCGCACCATCGATCAAATCGAATAGTGCATCAAAAAGAGGAAGAAATGGAGAAGATCCCGCCGCAGCTTACCTCGACCAGCGTCGGTTGCGCTGCTTCCGCCGGCCACCGGCCACTCCTTGATGAATCACTGCCCCCTCGTGCGAGGACGGCTGCCTGCTCCTCCTCCGTCCCTTTGCCTCTTTGCACGGGGGCTCGACTTGAGTAGGCACCGGCGGCGGCAACACAGGATGGATGCTCCTCGACGGCAAGGACGGCGGCGCTGCCATGCTTGGGGATCGGGACGGACGGCAGCACGCGGGGAGAGACGGAGCGGACGGGATTGGGGAGAAGAGACGCGAGGGGATTGGGGGAGAGAGGCGCGGCTGGGGATTGGCCGCTAGGGTTTCGACCGTGGAGACGCGGCTTATATATCCCAGACGCGAAATGACCGTTCTGGCCAGAGCGGCTCCGTCGGAATAACGGCCACTGCCACCGCGCCCGCAGAGGCACCGAATTTTCCAGCCGCAAGGTCGATGACAGGCGGGACCAGGCACAGTAAAAAAAACCGCGAGATCGGACGGCTGAGAGCGGCCGGGATTCCTTATCTACGGCCGTAAATGTCTGAGCTCTGAGGAGGCCCGGTCCTCACCCATGATTATACTCTTTAGATTAGACCCGCAATGTTTCTGTTGTACTACTCTGAGTGATGTAATATTTACGGATAAGTCCTTCCGTGGGTGTTATGTCAACGACTTGTACACTACAATATGCAGTGGTGTGCGGGGTCACCGCATCATACAATTTTGAAAAAATTATACTTAATGTACACCCCTAATTTTAGATATGTCTATAAAAAAATGACAAGCATGTCAAAGTGGTGACACAAAAATAAATATGCACGACCAACATTCAAATTTCAAATTTCCATGTGCTTTCCAAATTTATGTATTTCGTATACGTCAAAAGGGATTCAAATGCATTAAAACTATTCAAAAACTGGATGACTTCTGAATTTGAATGATTTTCGAAATACGGACAATCTTAAAAACGATCAAATTCCACGTTTGAATAATTCAAGATTTTAACCCACGGGCGCGGCGGAGGCCGCGCTTATTCCCCTAGTATAAACTAAGTTATGGCCAGACTCAATATATATGTTGATTTATTCATACAGCTCCTCGTACAGCAAGCAGATGTTGGTTGTTCAACTTCTCATACTGGGTTTGTCTTAGTGCTCAAAGTATTGGCTTGTGTGCCTGGTCACATCCATACTGTACGCATTGTATACAAATTTCTCTATTCCTGTGAACTGGCTTTTAATCCGGTTATCCAGCCACTAAGGACAGTAAAGACTTTCAGGCTTTTTTTTTGCGTACTGACTCCCAAGTCCTTAAATCTAACTTTATTGTTGTTTCTCAACTGCAATGCTAGGGTACATACGAGTATATTATGCCAAAACAAGTAGTATCAGGTTTCGAGTTAACCAATATGCTAGGGTATATTACACCGAAACAAGTTGGCACAAGTTCTTGTTTCACCTTAAGATCCTATTTCAGTAGAATAATTTGTTGTGTTTCCTGAATCGGAAATTGTCCCATCCCTTCCATGCATCTCCACATCATTTGCGACCTTTAGCCATATGGATCTTGACTGGCATATGGTGGACAGGTGCAGCAAAGGAAATTGGAATGTTCAGGAAACATGAGAAAGATGGTATAGGACGATAGGTTTGAGATGACGTCTCAGAAATTGGGACCTGAAAATGCATCTTAAATTGACCTGAACCTGATACAGGCCATTGGTTCCTGATACTGTTTCTCTGACTGAAATTCAACTTGATATTGCAGTACCAAAGAATACAGGTATTTAAAAGGTTGTGATCAACATATATTAAGTACTGAAAGTGGTCCGAGATTGTAACCAAGAACATAGACATCTCGGTTGACTGAAACAACCAAATACATAAAGAAAAACATCTCCATTGTCTGAAATTGGTTTGAACTAAATCAAATAGATTTAAACACGAGAAATCATTTTACAACTTCTATAATGGGACCAGCACCGTATTTCCCGCTTGTTCTTGTATGCATTTTGGACCATATTACAACTTCCTGGGCTGCGTGCCACCTTCTTCCTCCTTAGGCCGCTTGTCGCCGCACCGACCGGCCTTGATCTCCCCGGCCGCAGCGGTCCGTCACCCCCCTCTGTCCGCGCCCGCCGCCACCGTCCGTCGGCCCATCCGTCGGCGAGCGCCGTCACCTCGGGAAGCCGTTGAGCTCCCGCCGTCGCCACCGTCCATTGGCCCTTCTGTCCTGGCGGTCGCCGCCTCGTAGAGCCGCCAATCCACCTGTGCCCGCCGCCGTCGCCGTCGCTAGATTACATGTAGTGAATTCCAGATTTACGCTTTAGTTGTGCATTTGTGAGAATTTCAAATAATCTGAAAAGGCCAAATCATAAGTTTGCAATGAAAAGCAGGGCAAAAATAAATCAACTCCGATAATAAACAACCAGACAAGAGGAGCAAAGGGTTAGTTTCGTCCTAATTAGGTAATAAATCACAAGGTCGCAAGTAAAATTCCCCATTTTCTAGGGTTCTCACCACCGCTCTCCGCCACCGCCACCGCCATGGACAACGCCCGACGTCGTCGGCGCTTTCCTCTCAACTACCGATCGCGCCGCCCAAAGTCTCGTCGGTTCTGCAATCTGGTCTAAAACATCTGACCCTCACTGCATTGCACTCCCAAGCTATGCAATGATGCTATGGTGCTTGGTTTTGTAAACATCTTGTAGCTGTTTTCTCCCTCGAGTTTTAGGAGTAGGTTTTATCAGGTGATCTCCTCCTGTTAAAACGTGACGAGTTGCGGCTATCCGTGTTTATACAATTATCCTGCAATGAAAAGGCACTCTGTCTGTTTGAAGCCCAGAGATTGGCATGGAGCCAATAGGCTCTGGCTTATGTGGATGGAACAATCCATTTTGCTGAAGTTTACCGCAGAGAGGAACACTCTAGCTTGATCCACCTCTGAAAAAATGTCTCTCTGGTCCATATCTTCGCGATAGTATAGCCAGCGCCCGAGCGCCCAAACTTCGCAAATTTTCTTTAAACTGTTGTAAAGTTGCCCCCTGTTTGCATGAACTGGTCCCATTGTTTTGTGTGTAAAATCATGTACCTCACTTTTTATAGTTTCCTAGAGGAGCAACTACACGTGTTATCTGGAGCAACTATGTGTGTCACATATAGCAACTTGTCAAGTTAGCTCCAGCAACAGGTGTATGCAGTTAGATGCAAAACAATAACATGTTTACGACCTACAAAAAAGAGAGTACCCCTGTTTGTTGCCATCCCTTGTATCTTACTTCAAACCAATGATCCATGTTGTATGGAGCAAATAGCATTTGTAGGTGCAACATAAACAGCCACGTAAAACTGGGCAGGAGAACACAAGAGGAAGTACCATTACAAAAAGTGTCGTCAAATAGTAGGGTGCTCTAGGCTACAGTAAAAAAGCACTTGCTTGTACTTATATCAGAACACAGTATAATAACGACAGAAGAAACAATGGATGAATAAGTGCAGTACTGCAGGTTTTTGCGACTCTGCTCCTCCTAACTTTTGTAGAACTGACCCGAAAAAATCTGTGGCTCCTGATTTTTTATGAACAAAAGATATGGTTGCATTCTGTTTTGCTGTACCTGCATATTTGAAAAATGATGAAAGGAATAATCAGCAATTGTAACTTTATTGGTATTTGCAGTAATAATGATAGTGAATCGTTGCTAATATAAAGAGAATCTAAACATATATGGGTAGTTGCTGTTATATTGATTCAGTTAGGAATGCTTTGTTGCTTCCTATAGCATATTTTGTTGCTGAACTTCATAATGGTAGTTGCTTTTCTCACATTTCCTAGTTGCTGCATACTAGCTACATGCAAATTTTAACCTTTGACCCGCACGGTTTGTTACCACACTTTACTGATGCTAGTTCCTGCCTTGCCATGCCTAGTTGCTGCACATAACCTGTATAGTTGCTCCTACCCATATGTTGTTTCCAATAATGATAGTGAATTGCTGCTAATACAAAGAGAATCTATCTAGACATCTAGCGATATCTATCTATTTATGCCAACTGTGTCGTATGCGGCTGTGTCATCTTTGTTATCCAGTGTGTTATTAGTACTCCCTCCGTCCAAAAATAAGTCTCACTCAGATTTGTCAAAAAGTGAATGTATCTAGACTTAAAACATGTCTAGATACATTCACTTTTGTGCAAATCTAAGACATTTGTTTTTGGACGGAGGGAGTACTCTAAAACTAAGGTATGCTTGACAGTTTATCTTCTCTTTTATATTGCCTTCAGTCTTTGTTTCAAACAAAACTTTGCTCTATGGAACGCATGATTTAACCCATTGAAGCAATTAACTTTGCTCTGAAGTGTTCATCAAAATCTTGCAGCTTGTTTTGGCTAGGGTATAACTTGTCTTATTAGAATGTGCATGTTACTGAACGAATCACATATAATTTGTCTTATTAAGTCCATCTATGTTACTGAACCATCGGTGTATCTATCTATGTTATTACTACTCCTACTAAGTTAAGTTACATTTGGGGCCATTGTAGCAATTCATTGGCATTGGGGAACCAAGTTAGCAATGTGTATGGTGCTTAAATCAATTCCGCAGTGTCTTTGGTCTCTCAGACTCCCTGTGTCAAACGATATGCATGTTTCTATCTGCATACATGTCTATCAAAACGAAGTAAACTTTGCATTGCACTAAAGCATGCCTCCCCTGGGACCCAAAATGATGCTGGTGGTATGGTAAGTTTGTAAAGATCTTCTATCTGTTGTACAATTTCCCTCAAGATTTAATGTTGTCTCCCATGAAGAATATGTTTTATTAGGTGATCTCTTTCTGAGTAAAATGTTCTTCATTGTTAAGTATGTCTTAGAAATTATCGTGATTCAAGGTGTGACAGAGCTATTTGAATGTGATGTGAATGCATATAAATAAAAATAAACTCTCAGCTCATCCTCTTCCGCTTGCCCTGAATGTCTCTTTCTATGAATAGCTCTAATTTTTAATGTTTGATCTCTCAGTCATTACACGAGAATGCTAGGTTCAGCGGCAACATTATTTACTTAGAAGTCTTTTGTCACATCTGGCATGTATCTATTAAAGTTAGTCTTACTCCTAAACACATACAATGAGATCGTGATAGTGCCTTCATTCACGTGGAAAAACACCAGCACGTCTCCCTTCATTCCCATGTATGGGGCCATATTAGGCCTTATTTCATTGCTTGTGCATGCTGCGCTTGCCGCACACGTTCAGCGATAGATGGATCGTGTTTTATTTGGGACGCCAGCGTAGAAATTATTCATGAATATTGTATGTCTATTTCTTCTGCTTGACTCGTTCAAGCACAACTTTTTAAATAGGCGATGACTAACGCTGGTATATATTATAGACAACGGGATTACCGTTACTGTTTCAGAAAAAAGAATGAGTGACATGTAGAAGAAAATTTGCTAACTTAATTATTTATTATTTGCAAGAACACCACAAGGAAATAGTGTGAATTTTTTCTCCTAGGTACATGTGCTTAAACAAATAGTAGAGTTGTACATGGTCGATGCGTTGACACAAAGTTTTGTGACAAACAATGAATATTGAACAGCTCCTGTTCAACCGTTTCAACCGTTGTTCATGCTTCTCTGATTGTTTGATATTTACCTAATTTCAAAGTATTGTTTGTTGTCATTGCCATCGTTACCGCTGTTAAAACAAACCACCTGTTACCAGATTCTGCACCTGTGTTGCTGAACTTCTTTTCACTTGTAAATATTTTTTCCGGTGGATACCAACTGAAAATGGACTCTATTTGTTTTATTTAACATTTCTCTGGTGATAAATTTCCAAGATGGCGAAAATTTATGAGATTATCTGTCATACTCATGTTGCCAACTTATACGTTTTTTTATTGTAAGACGACAATAGGAAGAAAATAGATTCAGTGATGATAACCATGAGTACCATATATGTAGTTTCTGACACTGTTACATTTTAGTGACCCCTCTTTTCTTGTTATTAACTTGAAATCATTATTGGACATCTGTATCTCCTAGGTAGCCTCATTTTGCAGCTGGTGATATAGATATTCGTAATGTGGAGTTATCTTTAATACATATAAAAATTGTCAACTATTCTTCTGAAATGACTTCTACAAGATGTTACTTACTACCTACAGTTATCCGAGAATAACATCTTATGATGTATTGTGCATGTAAAAAGAAAATTAAGTTCTCACATGATCTGGTAAGGACAAACCGATAGAATTTCTAGAAGCATTAGATTGTTTTGCTAGCACCTGCTTTAACCCTCGCTCTTGGTCATCAACGTTTTACTCACTGGTAGAGTTTACTATTTTGATTTCCCAGATTGATGATCATGTTTATAACTGGAGGAGCTCGGATAAGGATGAGGATGACGATTACTTGGAGCTGAAGTCAGCTTGGTGTGGTGGGGCGTAGATAGGTGCGCCCCAAGTGAAGTGTGAAGTGGTATCTTCTATTGCTGTCCCATCTGAAGCAGATACCATATTCAGTTGATTTTGGATAGACGTTGTATGCTACCCGCAGTATATCTATGGATTGGGAACTGGATTGAGCAGTTATGGAGAAGGCTAGGAGTTTTAAAACGTTTTAAGCATGCTCATGCTGTAGGGTAGGTCACTACGGCTGATGACAAGTTAACCTCAAGTTGGCACAAATACTGGTCTGCTAGGTTCTCAAGAACACAATGCAACGAGACATCCTACTTGGTTTGTTTTGCATGAATGTTCCTGTTGTTCGTGCTGTTGACCAAGTATAAATTCTTATGTGCCCCTGGGCTATTCTGTTGCATAACAAATTTGAGACAATATTGTCATTTAGTCTTTAGCTTCAAAATTAGAAGATTCACATTAAAACAAGGTTAAAAACCAAAACGCGTTAAGCACGCCAGCGGCACAGAGCAAAATGTCTGGAATGCTACCGTGCCGACCAGAACGATTTGCTTCTGAGTTAATTGTAATTCAGCTGGATGGAGTAACGAGAAGAATGTTCTCTGATTTCAGTATTGAATCCCATTCCCCTAATATGCGTGCTCTGTTCTCCGATTTTAGTACTGAATCCGTTTCCTCTGCGTGCAGATCTATATATGCATATGTAAACTGGGGTATGATATGTCTTTTTTACATCGGCCGCACAAAATGTCTTTTCATCCCGATTTTTGTACGAACATAGAATATTTATATGTACATCGAAAAGTTGTTTGATATTTTTGGACATTTTAAATTCGTTTTTTGCTAGTGGGTGTAGATACCTGGCCATGGGCAGCCTGGCCCGGAAATGTCGGGCCGGCCGGGCTTGGGCCTGATTTTCGGGCCCGATACGCAGGTCGGGCCGGGCTCGGGCTTAACAAAAGCAAGAAATCAGCAAGGGTCGGGACGGGCTGGTCGGGCCTAGTCTGGCTCGGGCCCGATTTCTGCAGCCCGACTGTCGGGCCGGGCTCGGGCCTGGGTTTTCTGCGACGGGCTTTTTAGGCTCGGCCCGGCCCGAGAGATGCCCAGGTATAGTGTAGATACACCTATGAGCCGAAGTGGATTTCCCTACAACTACTCACACCACATGCGAATTACTCACAATTACTCTGTGCAGTCGGATGTCTACCAAGTTCAATTCAGCCACCTCTGGATATGGCTTGCGGTGGTTTCTTTCTTTCAAACATGCATAGGTAACCTAACCCTCACGAGGACGGCGGCAGCGTCGCGACGGCGATGAAGCGACGGCTCAGCGCCGATCATTCCTTGTCGGAGGAGACGAGGTCGACGTACTTCTCCGCCAGAGCAAGTTGACGCGCCCCCACTCGCCGTCATTCTTCTGATGGGCATGCTCGGCAGCGAGGCCCTGCTAGAGGAGCACATCGTTGATCTCTTCGTCGCGGCGGCCCTGCTCCGCTGCCAACCGCTTCCTCCCCCGCTGACCGCTGGCACATGCCCGCGAAACGGCGCTGAGCGCCTCATCATGGACGAAGTCCAACTCAGTGAAGTGCTGGCCGAAGGCAGCGGTTTCGTTGCCGTCGAGCTCTTCCGGCCCATCCCTTCTCGTCCATGACACCAGGGTGCCGGAAGAGCTTCCCGCGCCGTTGGAGCTTCCTTCGCCGCGTCTGGCTGCAGCGCAGAGGCGATCGAATTTCTCCTTAGTGTGGTAGTGCAGCTTCTCCCGTACCTCAATGCCAGCATGGATGAACTTCCACGCCGCCCGCTTCCTCGCGCTGTTGGAGGCAACGAGGCGACTCCTCGCCGCCATGTCAGAGAGATCTGACTCGTCGATTGTGACGGGAGGAGGACCGGAGGTGCTCATGCGCTTCTACGTGGCCTTCTTCGGTGGCATGGGGCACAAAGGTGGCCGATCTAGGCGGCGGAGCGAGAAATTGCTCGTGACAGGCGACGCGGTGGATGAGCTAATTGCTCATCGGCGGTGGCGGCGGGACTCGGGGCGTGACCTAAAACCCCGCCCCAGCCGCTACGTATCCAGTTCGGCCGCTCGGATTTTTGGGTGCCCAGAAAAAAATCAGGCCGAGGCGGCTTTACATGTTCTGTTCTTGTGAAAAATAGCCTGAGCCCGTAAAGCTGCGGGAATTTTTCTATTTTGGGCGTTTTTCGGTCTCTGCTAGAGATGTTCTTAGAGCATCTCTAACAACATCTCTAACAGGTAACAACTGCCCTATATTAGGCATGGTGCCCAATAAACCGTTTTTCTCTAAAAAAATAGTAAAAAAAAACACGTAAAGAACTTGCACTTGTGGACGCGACAGGAATAGATCTAGCAGGGGAGGACGTGAATAAAAAAGGCTACGAGGATCATGCAAATTGAGGTGGAGGAACATTGTAAAACTATGGATCGAGTAGCGGCAGATGTCAGTCTTTTAGTTGTAGATGATCATACTGGCGGCACCAGGTTTCAAGGGCGTGTATTCATTTTGCCAAAATCCTCATTGTTTTTGCTAAAACTTGCGCTGTTCTACCAAAAATTTCAAGGTTTTGTCAAAATCATGCTTGCTTGAAGACACGCTGGCGCTGCCCCTGGATGATCATTACCGAATAGAAGTACATTTGAATGGAAAATGAGGGCCTATTCCAGAGGAAATGGGCCCATTAGGACGCAGTAAAACGGGCCCAGTAGACCAAAATTACCCCAGAAAATGGCAAACTTATCCTAGAAAAGCCTAAAATCGTTAAACGGGCCGTCCCATTTACTAAACGCGCATAACGAAACTTAAAACGGAACTGAAGATTTTATTTCATTCACGCAAACTAACTTACGAACAACAGCGGGCGGTGATCACCATTTTACAATCAAACTTTGCCCACCGGAGAAGCAAAATAAACCCCTAACCAGACTAACCTAACCCTACCCGGGACGGCGACATCATCGTGGCGGCGACGCAGCGGCGGCTCAGCGTTGCTCATTCCTCGTTGGAGGAGACGAGGTCGATGTACTTCTCGCCAGGATAATAAGCTCGTGAGCTTGGTCTTATTTCACCTAAACGAAAGAAGACTTCTATATCTAAGTGTAGGTCAGACGAAGCTGCCTTCTTTTTAGGCGTGAAGAAGTGTCAAACCAAAATACCCAATAAGTATAAGTATTAGCTCTCCCTGAAAAGGAGGTGATCCATTTGCACCTTCTAGTACGACTACCTTGTTACGATTTCACTCCAGTCGCAAACTTAGCCTTAGGCATCCCCTCCTTACGGTTAAGGGTAATGACTTCAAACATGGCCAGCTCCTATAGTGTGACGGGCGGTGTGTACAAGGCCCGGGAATTGATTCACCGCTGTATGGCTGACCGACGGTTACTAGTGATTCCTGCTTCATGCAGGGAAGTTGCAGCCTGCAATCCGAACTGAGGATGGGTTTTTGGAGTTAGCTCACCCTCGCGAGATCCAGCTTGACGTGCTCCCACTCGGTGGCATTCTTCTGCTGGGCACGCTCGGCGGCGAGGCCAAGCTAGAGGAGCACATCTTTGATCTCTTCGTCGTGGTGGCGCTGCTCCGCCGCCGAGGCGCCGACCGCTAGCACATGGTCGCGACAATGGCGCCTCGCGCCTCGTCAGGGACGAATTCCAACTCAGCAAAGGCCTGGCCAAAGGCGGCGACGTCGTAGTCGTCGAGCTCCTCCGGCTCCTCCCTCCTCCTCCGCGACACCAACGTGCCGGAGGAGCTACCTTTGCCGCGTCTGCTGCATCGCGGAGGCGGTCGAATTCCTTCACGGAGCGGTAGCGCAGCTTCTCTCACACCTCGACGCCGACGTGGATGAACTTCCACGCCGCCCGCTTCCTCGCGCCGTCAGAGAGATTTGACGCCTCGGCGTGACCTTCTTCGGCGTCATGATGATGCGGAGGTGGCTGATCTGGGCGGTGGAGTAAGAAGTTTCTCGTCGCAGGCGACACAGTGGATGCGCTTATTGCTTGTCGGTGGTGGCGACGAGACTCGGGGCGTGACCTAAAAACCCCGCCTGGGCCGCTACTTATCCAGTTCGGCCGCTCAGATTTTGGGCGTCCAAGAAAAGTTTTTGGGCCGGGCTTTGTTCTAGTTCTGGCCTAAAACACGGCCTGAGCCCGTAAAGCCACCGTCATTTTTCGGTTGCGGGGTTTTTCAGTCTCTGTTCATTATATTTGTTTTTTCGGAACGTAGAGTATCCAGAGCCACCAGACTCGGTCCTTTCGTTCCTTCCCCGTAGCTCGAGCTTCCGCCGTCCGTTTCAGAGAAAGCATCGCCGCCGACGCCTCGTTCCCGCCCCGTGCCCCGTCCTCTCGCGGCGTCGCAAGCTGCCGCCATCGCCGTACTCATTCTTCCTGGGTTCATTGGAAGTGAACATCGCGCGCTGCTTTCTCCACCCCGTCTCTGTGGCCATTGGATCTCAGGTATGAGCTGGGTTCGTTTCTCAGAGTTGAATCAATCCCACTAGGCAACACCGAGATCCGCCTCTGCTTGCCACATCGTCGAGACCCAACAAATAGATGGGTACGTACTTCAGTTCTTTCCTGCGATATGCATACTCTGTTCTCCGATTTCAGTATTGAATCCGATTCCCCTAATATGCATGCTCTGTTCTCCGATTTCAGTATTGAATCCGATTCCCATAGTATGCATGCTCTGTTCTCCGATTTTAGCACTGAATCCGATTCCTCTGCGTGCAGATCTATATATGGCTATGTAATTGCACGATCCGACTCGTAGTGGAGCTCTGTCCCTGGAGCGAACATAAATACAAGTCCAGAGGAGCCTGACTTTTAATCACATCATATCAATCTTGGAGTAAGGGCGGAAAAGCCAGACAACTCGTCGACAATGGATTACGCCGCTAGTATGGGTACGTCCCAGGCTGCCATTGATAGCGTAGAAAAGGAGGTGGGGAAGAGTACGGACGTGGAGAAGAAGATGAGGAAGAAGGTTTTTCGGTTCCCGCAAGAGAAGCTGGAGTATTACCTTTCCTTCCGACCAGGACCCGTTTCACGGCGACTGATCGAACAGGATCCTCCGGCTGCTGCAGAAAGGGAGAAACTCAGGCAGCTGATTCTCACCGAGCTGGAGAGGATTAGACGAGAGTACGAGGCCAAAGGCTATGCCACCTATGAAAGAGAGGTTCCCGACGATGGCGCTAGGTATGAAGGAGAGGTCACTGACGAGGAGGAGGAAGGGAATCATGCAGCAGCAGTAGAAAAGCAAGCAGATGCCATCATCGACGAGAAGAAACAGGAAGACGCATCAGTAATGAAGCAAGCAGAGGTCAATGAGAAGAAAGAGCAAGATGCATTAGTAGTAAATCAAGTAGAGAAGAAAGAGGGAGATACAGTAGCAGAAGCAGAGGCCACAGACAGTGCAGGTCCCCTGAATTTTCCTACAGGAAGAGGCAGACGAAGATTCCGACCGGGAGTTGTCAAGCAAGCAGAAGGCGGCGTTAAGAAAATAATAATGTAGACTTTTCAGGCTAGCAGCCCGGAAATAATACTGCACGGGCTAGAAATATTTGCATATCCATTCAGTATGAAATTTATGAAACAGAATAATCAGGAATACACCTCTGCTGCATTGTGGTTTTATACTGATATTGGTTTTGTTGATTATGCATATGGAAATATAACTATTCTACTCGATTTAGGCATATATGTTCTTAACTCGTAACACTGAAGATTTAGGTTTAATAGATGAACACATGATTTCAAAAGGAGAAGATGGAGTGGAAGGTCATGTTCCTCTACAAATCATCTTTGTTCGTGGTACTCCAGCTTACAAACAAATCCTTTTGCATAACCCATTTGTACTTTTAGATACGAGAGAAGAGATATCAAACTGACATTATTCAGTACGTAGCTTAGAGCTAAGGAAGACATCACCTTAGATTTGAAACTAGTTATTGTGTCTGTGTTTTCAATGTACAGGCAACACATACTTAACATCTAAACTATGTTATGGCCAGACTCAGTATATGTTGATTTATTCATACTGCTCCTCGTGAAGCAAGCAGATGTTGGTTGTTCAACTTCTCATAACGGGTTTGTCTTGTGATCAAAGTATTAGTTTGTGTGCCTGGTTACATCCATAATGTACGCATGGTGTACAAATTTCTCTATCCTTGTGAACTGGCTTTCAATCCAGTTATCCAGTCACTAAGAACAGTAAAGACTTCCAGACTCGACTCTAAGTGTCCAAGCTATTCTTGTCCAAGTCATACCATCTTTACAGCGTTTACCGAAACACGAGCCGTTTCATCCTACAATATTGCATATTCTTTGCTCGCACTTCGTCGTGTGGTCTATTTCACGGACGAAAGAGGCAAACCATGAATGTCCATATGACATTTTTCTTTTTGCGTACTGACTCCAAAACCCTTAGATCTTTTTTTGTTGTTTCTCAACTACAATGCTAGGGTACATAAGAGTATATTGCGCCGAACCAAGTAGTATCAGGTTTCGAGGTAACCCGTATGCTAGGGTATATTGCACTGAAACAGGTTGGCACAAGTTCTGGTTCCAGCTTAAGATCCTATTTCAGTAGAATTGATGTTCTTAATTTGATTGTATTTCCTGAATTGGAAGTTGTTCCATCCCTTCCATCTCATATTGACCGGCATATGGTGGACAGGTGCAGTAAAAGAAATTGCAAAGTTCAGGAAACATGAGAAAGATGGTATAGGTTGGAGATGACGTCTCAGAAAATGGGACCTGAAAATGTAACTTTAAGTTCACCTGAACCTGATATACGTCACTGGTTCTGATACTGTTTGTTTGACTGAAATTCAACTTGATAGTGCAGTACCAAAGAATACAGGTATCTTAAAGGTTTTGATCAACATATATTAAGTACTGAAAGTGGTCCGAGATTGTAAGTTTGTAACCGAGAACGTAGATATCTTGGTTGACTGAAACAACCTAATGGATAAAGCAAAACATCTCCATTGTCTGAAATTGGATTGAACTGAATCAAATAGATTTAGACACGAGAAGGCATTGAACAATTTTGAGTAGTCATCAAGTGGCGTCTAACTTGTAACCTTTACCTAGTGTTGCCAACATATTTGGTAACTGGTTGCATCTAATAGTATGTTGGCTCCATCGACGTTGAAAAAATTCGTTTTTAGTGGAAAGAACTGTTTGTCCTCTGCATGTCATTCACATGTTTACTTACTACTTTATCTGTTCCTACTTCCTACAAGGTTGGAAATGGCGTCGATGTAATTTATTAATCCTACAAGGATGACAGTCTAGTCTACAGATCCAAGATCCATCGTCTTATGTGTTCATAGGTTTTTATTGTGCCAATTTTGGTGTTTTTCTCGTTATGTGGTTGCGTGCTTCTTAACTGTGCAGAAGCAGAGCGTGGACTCGTTTCAACTATATCACACCGATGCTAATTTTTCATTACCTTGGCAATTTTTCTCGTAGCACGTGGGTCCATGGTTTTAAATTCAGTAAGTTTTCAACAAAATTCACTGCATTGATCTGAGCAGGCACCTAAAATATTTCAGCAAATGCAGTACTACACAGGAATTTAAAAATAGTTAAATGGATTTTAAGAGAAAATTTCGGTCATTTGGTAGAAACAAAAAAGCAAAATAACTGAAATTAATTCACTTAACTTCAGTGATTTTGCTAGTGGCCGAAATTTCTCCGAAACCAATTTTTTTTCGAGATTGAGAAACCATGCCGACAACTATGCAGCAAATAAGCTCTTTGTAGCCGAAATAAATTAAATTCAGGCTTTGGCACACACTTGAGTGGTGAAACCAATCGGTCGCTGCTGTCATTTCCCATGAGAGCTCGCAGTAATGGCAATGCGTCGCCTGTTGAAGTGCCAACGCGCTTCGGTTCTCGCACTACCTCAAGTCCAAAACTCCCCTACTTCGGATTATGTGGCCTAGTTTGGTATCGAAGTATTTTTAAAGTATTTGGAGAATACTTCAGTTTTCTATAATAATGAAGTATCGAATACTTCAAGGCGTTTGGGTCAAATAAAAACTGCGGTTTAGAAACTGACGTATCCCCCAAAAGTTCAGTTTTTTTGGCGTATTGAAAACTTCAGTCCTGACCTCTTTTTTTTGTTTAACTCCTCAGTTTTTTTCGCACTACCTCAACCTCTATATGTCTCGTTCAACCATGTCCTCTTCATCGGGCATGGAGAAAGCAAGCTCAGAAGGAAAGGTTCGTTCTGCTCCAATTTGATTTCAGTGGAGCGCATGCGCAGATCTATTTCGTAGATGCGTTCTGACTGTCCTCCTTGCCGATCGCTCCACCGTCTGATCCAGGCGTCTACCATCCGGCACCTCTTGTTCAATGCAATCCTCCTTTACCTAGTCGCCAGCACCTCCCAAATAAATCATGCACTCATCGCTCCTAGTTTCATGCACGGAGTGTTTTCTGTAATGCCTTGTACTTGTCAGGTTCAACTCTAGGTACTTTCGATTAGTACTACTGATAAGCTGCACAAGCCAGCTCTCCACGTTGTGAATTAAACATTGAATGTCAAGTAGGAAGGATTTGCCGTGAGTACAAAGCATCATTTATAGGGGATTTACTTAGACGAAGCTGATTAGCTGAAGCATTCAACGTGCTCAACTCATGCACAGCCATGCATGCAAGCGCCATGCAGCAATCAATGGTCAAAACGAATCATTCATGCACTCGGTCAAAGCGATGGTGAAACGACACTCCCAAACGTTTCACAGTTCCTCTAAAAACTAAGAAAAAGTGTCGTATGATGAAACTGAAGTATTGCTTCGCCAGGCACTTCAATACTTCAGTATCCGGATACTGCAGTTTAGAAAGAACTTCGGTACCAAACTCCTCTACCCGAGTTCCTGCAGCATCTCCCGGCCCCTCTTCACTCTGAAACCTCCCGCCCATTCGGCCATGCGGCCAGACTGGTCGTCCCTCCCGTGGGAGCTACTTGGCCACATCGCCGACTGCCTCGTCGCCACCAACGACGTGGACTGCTACATGGACTTCCGCACTGTCTGCACCAGCTGGCGCTCCGCCACCGAAGACCCCAAGAGCAATACCTCGGACCGACGGTTCCACCCTCGCCGGTGGATCCTGGTGGACGAGGTCTTCCAGTCTGCCGTGCGCCTGATGGTGAACACCGCCACCGGCCGCGTCCTCCGCAAGGACCTCCCTCTCCTCCGCAGGTACGAAGTCACGGCCACCACTCCTTGCGGCTTCTTCGTGCTCGCCGACTTGGAGCCCCCTCACGCAGCGTGCGTCCTCAACCCTCTGACTGGCCACATGATCCGTTTCATGGCGCCTGTGCCCTTTGATCTGAGTATTTCTGCCGCCGCTTTCTCTAGTGGGTGTGGGTCTTGGCCGGACCTCGTCCTGTTTTCGGACAGAAACTACAAGCTGTACACGGCGGCGCCAGACAGTAAACATTTCTCTCTGCCAAATTTCGTAGAAGGCTTGTTCCCTTTCGTTTCTACGCGGCTGGCCGTTGGCGGCGGCATCCGTACTGACGGTGTGTGTGGATGGGCGAAATCTTATGGGTTTTTCTTAACTCCGAAGGTGGCTCATGTGTTGAAACTATTTTCAATCGATGGTTCTAAGTTGTTCTCTTACCAGAACAGCAATGGGTTTGCCGATCTTCCTGGGATGGGGCATTCCAACCACTGTTTCTTGGTGGAGTGCGCTACACAGCCATTGGTTGTCATTGTACAACAAGATCGCTTCGGGGTTTTCAATATGGATACTGATGGTGATGATGAGATCAAATCTGTAAAGAGCATTGGCGACCATGCCATCTTCGTGGGATACCGCAGGAGCCTGTCTGTCACTACAAGAAAGTTCCCATCCATCGCTGCCAACTGCGAACGGTTTTCACGAAGTCCCACAAACGGTTTTCCTCCCGTGTCGCTCCCTAGGGCGGCACCGGGGGCTGAACCCAGCCACCGCCGGACACAACTACTGCGCTGCCGCGCCGCCGCTGCCGCCGGCCCTTGCCGCGGTGGCGGCGCCCAATCTCCCATGGCGGATTGGGGAAGGATGGCCCCAAAGGCTCAAGATGGACGCTAGGGCGCCCGCGACGGTCTTTGAAGCGCGTGAGGCCGGGGCGGCGCCCCGTGCCGTGCAGGACGTGGCCGTGCTGGCCTGTGCCCGAGGGCCTCCGGCAGAGCGACGGTGAGGAGGCGATCGCGCGCCGCTGGTGGCCGTCTCGGTACACGGCGTGCGTCTAGGCTGCAGGGCTTAGATCCTGGCTCTAGGGCCCCGATCTGGGCAGAGGAGCTTAGTCAGGATCTGTGCTACGGGTGTCTAGCTGTGGCATTAGTCACGCTGAAGACGAACTGCGGCTGGGTGTTGGGCTGCCTTCTCCTCTTCTGTCGTTCTGCACGGAGATGACCGGCAGCGTGGGGGCTGCGAGTCTCGCGAATAATGGTGGCGGTCATATGGTTCCAAATCGTGCCAAGACGAAGATCTGCTTGATGCCTGTACCTTGATCTGGCAAGAGTGTCGAGTTTCGGAAGGCTCCGTCGGTGATCTATCATGGGCTAATGCCTAAAGTTTGCTGGATCGGGGGGATTCAGTCGCGCCGGAGGTAGCGGTGTGAAGCTCTGCTTCTGTGCCATCATGGGCAAATCCATGGTGTAGTCGGAGGCGGAGAATGCCATGAAAGCTGAGATTAAAGGACTAGCAAATGACGATTGGAGGTTCTGCGGCGATGAGGAACTGGCTTGGAGTTGCAGGAGGCAGAGCAGCAGCATGTTAGTGGGGCAACATCACAGGTGAAGTTCAAAGTCTTACCTTTCAGGGTGAAAATCCAAGGCTGGCCTTAATTGGTTGTGTCTGGCAATGCTCTTGCTGAAGACATTGCTTTGAGAGCGGGGACTATTATCTTCAGGGTGAAAACACAAGGTCTGGCCTTAATTGGTTGTGCTTGGCACTGTTATTCTTGAAGGCGTTGCTTTTGAAGATTTGGACATCAGGTGGTGTCTTGGTGGTGGTTGTGCGACTGCTGTAAGGACTGTAACTCTGTACCGAGACTTTTTTTTTTATTTCTTCTTCTTATTGTCTTTCGGCTGTGTGCATCCGTAATGGCTTTGGCTATTACTCTTTATCTAAAAAATCGCTGCCAACTGCATCTACTATGTGAAGTCCACAGACTCATCCCTGGACATCTACAAGTATAACCTCGAGACTGAGCAAGAAGATAGGGTCTCTGAAGCCATAGATTCGTTGAACCCCAACACGCTGTGTTTCGCTAGCACTCCATTTACAGTCGTTCAACTTCTACCGAGCTACACAATCAACGTCCGGGAATCCCAGCTTGAGGTTGAATGGCTTAATGAATGGAAGAACCGTGATGGCGGTTGGGCGTCTCTGTGTGAATCCTTCTTAGCTGCTCATTCTGACAGCGGCACTGATGTTAATGAATAGGATGATCGAAGTATGTAGCCGTTGGATGTGGTTTTGTTGAGAGATCTACCTTACTCCTGTGGCTGGACGGAACTACAGTTGAGGTGTTAATTTGTAACTTTCTGACCTATGAGGTTTGTTATTCACTACTTCCTGCATGAGCCTCTGCCACTACGGCCAATCCTTACCGTGTGCCAACTCTTTGCCATGTGCTCGATGTCGGGAATACGGCAAAGTAATCTTTGTTGTGTGTCGCACACGAGAAAGACACACACAGGGCGTCGTAGGACAGAGAACACACGGTGAAGGAAAACAAAGCATATCGAAAAGATAGGCAAATGGTCACGCGCGCGACATAGTTACAATAGGTATTTACTGTATATTTGCACAGAATAAAGACTAAATCTTTACCGTGTGCATACGCACATCAACGGCTCACAGTGAGGGTCTTTGCTATCGGTTTTCAACAGCAAAGATTGACGTGTGCAAACAAATATAATTTTAAGTGTTAAAAATGACCTGTTTGTGAAGCTAGTACAAAAATTATGGTGCAAAATGGAACTCATCTAATTTTCACACACATAAAGTCCATATTTGATGGATAATCCCCAAATATTAGGATTTTTCTTGATTCCTACTTAATTTGTCCTATTTAAATGACTTTATACTGATTTTTGATATACAAATTTAAATTACAGGTGTGTCATAGTTTTTTCAGATTAAACAAACATTTTAAGGCACAAAATTAACGATTATATCATAGAATTTTCGATAGTGTTTGCAACTGCAATGCACGGCAAACCGTCCCATGGGTAGGTACACACATCTCGTCTCGTACAAGGTTCTCCGAGGTTTTGTGCCTCCAATTGTACATTTGCACTTGCATATAGGGATCAATCGAAAATACAAATATTCTATCGGGTCGAAGAGCAAGTAGAATAATAGATGACCGCACACACAGAAGCTAGGAATGTCTCAAGAATAGTTGGTGACGGCTAACGTCCGGGCGATTTGGTCCTAACGGCCTGCGATTATACGTCCACCGCTCTAGCCTCCACCCACAGTTCTATACTTTTTCAATTTTGGTTCCACCCGCAATTCAGATTAAATCTCATAACAATCGTTGATAGGGTTTACGCTAGGCAAACTATAAATAAGAAATTTCATCTAAAATATTTATTCGTGAACAGAAGGCTAGTATAGACAAACTCACACAAACTAATTATAAAAACAGAAGACATTTCACATCATTTTTTGGAAGAAATCAACTAGAAATAGGACATTTAATACGACCGACAAATAATGAAATTGGTAGAACATTACCATCCTAACTCAAAAGAGTAAGGAAAGTTTTTGTTAGTTAATGGACCTTGCCAGCCAAGAGAAGTTGAATCTCCATATTAAGATTTTATAGTAAATGAAAAGGTTCAATCCCGTTTTATTTGATGTACTAAAAGATAATATACAAATTTAGCTACTAAGCTATAAGCATCTACTTTTGGTACTTGTTTGGTTCTAATGAAAAGGCTGTGTCCACCAATCTGATGCAGAGGACAAGGGTATGCTCCCGTTTCAAAAAGAAATCTACCATATTCCTTTTTGAGCAATTACTATATTCCATTTGGAATTGAAGTCTATTTTTTTTTGTAGGTTACTGAATGGTGTTTGATATATGTACTTTGGAATTTGCAAATCGACCACTTGTTTTCCGGGTTTGTTGATCCTTGTTTGATCATTTTAGTAGGCACTTTGATTTTTATTGTTAGATCCTTGTATTAACACATTGTATACTGTTATGAGCAATAATATTGTTACAAGTTATAGAACATATGTTTACATATTTATTTCATGTTAAAGTGATACATCGGGGTGATTGCTCCGGCAGCTCCACGCCTGCTTCACACTTAGTCACGCGTGTGGCTTCTATGCCCACTTACGGGGACACATCAACATTTAGATTCATCCAAAATGTTGTTAATTTCATTTAGAAATCATTTTATTTATTAAACTTGATATTGATCTATGAAAGTGAGTGTGACCTTGTTCAGACGGTAACATGTATATCAAAGTCAAGTAAGGAAAACTCATGTCTCAGTCAATAGTGCTATCCACTTCATGTAAACTCAAACTTGCGAAGCTCAAATAATCTCAACATGGAAAACCTTACGAATTGAATGATAAATTTTGTAATAATAAATTTTAGAGGGCTTTAATTCATGCAAGGCATTATAGTATACTCCAAGTACGGAAGTACCGGTTCAAACCACACAATAACCAAAACTCAAAGCTTCCCTAGTAACAAAAGTTCCAAAATAAAAGAAACCAGACACCACTGCCAGCCGATTCTATCGCCAGGTGTTGCTATTGCTAGGACTCTAGGAGTAGAAACGTGCACAACTTGAAAAGGTGGCTAAATTAAATTCATGGCAAAGGCCATTGATTCCTACGACCTTGCTAGTACTACTGAACGAAGCGCCGCCGCCTTGAACTTGCTGCGGCCATGCACGTCCGTTGAACTCCCAAAGCTCTTCGATTCCCACGCACTAATTAACCCGAGGTGTGCATTCCATCGCAGCGCATCAAAGCAGCCGCTCTGACTTCACACGCACCTACTTAACCCGTTCATCTGCACACGTCCTTTCCCCTACCCGAAGGAAACAACACCAAAACATCCGATCCAGCCTCCATGGCAGACTGGTCCTTCCTCCCATGTGAGCTCGTTCGCCGCATCGCGGACTGCCTCCTGGACACCAACGACCTTGACACCTACATGGACTTCCGCGCCGTCTGCCCCAAATGGCGCTCCGCCACCGACGACCCCAAGAATTCCTCCGAGCTCCGCTTCCGCCCTCACCGGTGGATAATCATCGACGAGGTCTTCGAGAGCGACTCACGGCTCCTGGTGAACACTGTCAGCGGTCGTGCCGTCCGCAAGGACTTACCTCTACTCGCCAACTACCATGTCATCGCTACTACCCACGGTGGCTTCTTCGTGCTGGCCGACAAGGAGCCTCCTCATGCCGCGGTCGTCCTCAACCCTTTCACCGGCCACATGATCCGGTTCAAGGCTCCCATGCCGTCATATGTGGATGTGTGTGCAGCCGCTCTCTCTGGTCATCGCAGCGGAAAGTTATCTATGAACTCTTTTTTCTCGAGTCGCTCTTCGCCGCTCCAGCGTACTTCGCCGACCCTCATCTTGCTCTGGGACGCATCTTACGACCAGTTCATGGCTTTTCCAGACAGTGAATCATTTGCTGTGGAATTGGATGACAAGTTATTGGATCTTCTTGACATTGGCTTTGAATTGGTAGGCAAATACATAGGCCCATTCACTTTTATGCGGCTAGCTGCCACTGGCGGCATCTGCGCCGCCGAAAGCTGGGACTCGACTATGGCGCATCCTATTCATGGTGCTCCGGCTGACAAGATCCACCGCTTGCTGGAGCTGTTTGCTATTGATCATCACAATATGTTCTACAAAAAACCTGAGACGGGGTTTGCTGATCTCCTCGGGACAGGAGATCCGAATCATTTATTCCTGGTGGAATCTGCTGGGAAGTTGTTTGCTATCATTAAGCTGCAGAAACACCTGAAGATTTTCAGGCTTGACAACGGGGATGGACTTGAGCCTGTGCAGAGTATCGGTGCTGACCATGCCATCTTCGTTGGTTATCGCAGGTGCATTTCTGTCAGTACTGACAAGTTCCCATCCATCGTCGCCAACTGCGTCTACTACGTGAAGCCCACAGTTTCATCCCTGGACATCTACAAGTATGACGTTCAGAATGAGACGGAAGAGAAGGTCTCCGAAGCCATTAATACACTGAACCCCGTCACTCTGTCTTTCGCCAGCCCTCCGTTCACCATAATTCAGCTCCTCTGCAGCTATACCATCAACGTCGGGGAATCTCAGCTTGCCAAGGAAAGGCTTAAACAGATGCTTCTTGAGAGGGAACAGCTTAGACAGCTTGCTAAGTGGCATTTGGGGCCTAGGGAGATCTTGATGACAATGAGTTCTATGATTAAAGTAATAAGCGGTTGAACCTTTATTCCGTGTTCTTTTGTTTCATGGTCTCTTGTTGTAAGGAAGTAATCACCCATTACATTGTGTGATCTCCTGAGCGAGAATCTCTTTTCCAGTAACGATGTTCAGCGTTTAAATTACCCCAATCTGTACCGCTTTCCTTATTTACTAGTGGAATTCGGCGCGGCGACACGCCGCGCCCTTGGTGGGAATTTTTGTGTGTGGTTTGTTTTATCGTTTTAGTTACATTATATATTTTGTAAGCAATGATATTCAAGTTTGCACTAAAGCAACTCGATTTGGGCGGAAATTGTATGAGCTCATCGGTGATAAGACACAGAGTAAGTTTAAGCAGAAACAGGATTAATCTTCCAGGAATTGCAAGGCAATCATCTCAAAATGCACATGTTAAAATTTAGATGATCAATTTGCATTTGAAATATGAACATCACATAATTAAATTGTGAAGTAATTCCCAAGGTACAGCTAAAATCCTATGAATATATAATACACTGATACATAAGATGACACAAAGCAAGTATTCATATTAAAAAAAGAATAACAGGAAGTGTAACACCATACAGAGGCAAAGTATTGGTGAGGCAAACCTAAACTGGCTCCAATGAATTATTTGCAACCTAAGGAGTGCATGCAATGAATCAATATCTAACTTTGACATTGTTGTGAATTACCATGTAAAGCAGTATTAATTAAATTCAACCGAGCCAGAAGCCCAAAGGTAAAAATCTATTGGAGCAATTGACCAACAGACGCAAATATCGAATTTGGTGAATACACCGTGCTACTACAAAAATAATCTTTTAGTATGCAAGCTAACCTTGCCAACAGTGTGCATGAAGCTCCTGTTGTTTGGCCATTCATCATGGTCCTCTCAATCCTAAATCCAGTAGTAAAATTCATTACACGCGCATCTGCCATGCAAACCACCTGCACACATATTTAACCTTTACTACCAGCATGATGTTCTGGATATTATATCATAATGAACAAAATAAACAGAAGAAAATTAGAAGGGGTGGAGTGAGAGCATGTGTACTTGACTTATTAGAATGGTTTGTGATGGAATCATTGCTTATACCTGAAGGTCAAAAAATAAACAGAGGAACCTTATAACTTAAAAAGGACAAAAGTCCTCCTGATGGAAGAAGTGAAGCTGCTTTATACAAAAATCTGGGGATTAAGCTATTACTGAGGAAGAGACAATGTGCTATGGTATTCAGAGGGAAAATCAGAGGAAAAACAATGAGCAAATAAATCTACGCTAAGTTTACACTGACAAAGATTTATAGGGATTTCAAGTTGAGAGACCTCTATCATTATATCCAAGACAAATTTCAGTAGAGGAAAATCAACTATTGTGGCAATTTTTTTTTTCATTATTGTACATACAGGCAAAGTGATGTGGGTATGTGCAAAACAAAAATTGAAGGCATTTGTATAAAGAAGCAACACTACCACTTGGCTTGCACAGCCTAGAGCAAAACACATACCAGCACCCACAGTTTAAAAAATGGTAACATATGAAATCAAGAATTCCCCTTACCCATCGAATTCTTCCATCTGTACCCTCATCGCCACCTGAACATGAGTGGAGATCAAGCAGAGAATGAGTGCAAGGAGGCGACACAATCCAACGCAGGCGAGGCACCGAGCAAAACCAGTTCTCCATGGTTCTCCTCTAGCTTCCTCATGTTCTTTCCATTCACGAATATATACAGTACTCTTTGCCTTCTAGCTGCCGCCACAACCTGGTGAAAAACGCAAAAAAAATATCCCCTGGTATATGAGCATATGCAGATCCTACCTCGCCCACCTGCAAAAACAGAGCAAGCTCTAAGCAGTGTTACCACTGGTGCCGAAGCAAAATGACGCCGCAAGCAGGAGCACCGAGGCACAGTGACGCCCAAATTGCGCCAGGACGCCCCGAATCGAGTGAACTGCCCCCAGAATCAGCCCAAATAGAGCGCAATCGCGAAGAGACGGGGGTGGGGGAGGAGGGGGAGAGGAATCGTACCGAGACATCGGGGGTCGCGTCGATCTTGAAGCTCCTGAGAAGCACACGGGACCGCCGCTCGTCGCCGTCCTGGGGGCTGCAACCACCGCACTTCCCGAGGGCCGCGCGAGCCGAGGCGTTTGCGCCCGTGCCGTTTGCGGCGTTCGCGGCCGTCCCCGTGGCGTTCGCGGCGGAGGGCGGAGCTCGCGGTTCGCGGCCGGGCCGGAGCTGGCCGTCCGTCGCGCCGCCGCCCTCGCGGCCGTGACGGAGCTCGCCGCGAGAGCCGGCCGCGCCGCAGCAGCGCCGTGGATGCGGGGTGGAGGTTGCCGGGCCGCGCGGCGTGCGAGAGGTGGAGGCGCGGGCCGGGAAGTTGCGGCCGGAGCGGGAGAGAGGAGCGGCAGAGCGTGGGAGGAGGCGAGATCGCGGGCCGCGTCGCCTCGTCCCTCTGCATCCGACCGACGCAGGCATGGGAGGCGGCGGCGGTGACGAAGCGGAGGAGTCGGGGAGGAGCCGGGGTGGGGAAAGTGAGAGTGTTGAGGATTTAGGGTTAGGTCTTGATATTTGTTCGAAAGGACCGATTCGCAATTTCCGGAAAGTGTAGGGATTTTTTTGTAAAAATACCACGGGGACTGTTCAACACTGTAGCATCTACAGTACTCGGGGGCTGAGAGCTCGCAGATTTGCACTGCTTTTATATAGTTAGTAAAATGATGGTTACTGCTATTTGGCACTCGGAAATCTTGTCTCAGATTTTATTGTTCTCTTTTTCTGAGTCATTGCTTTCGTACACCAACGTTTATCTTATAAATAATCTGGTATGAAATGATAATACGAAACATTTATAAAAAGAAAAAATATGATTGTCTCGCTTCCCCTATTCTGATTGTATAAAATTCAATGAGTTTGTCCCCCAGCACTATCGGTTAGGGAATGCTTAGGTGTATATGATCTAAAAGTAATACAGTATCTATTAAAAATTAACCGATGCCTTGCCTATAGAAAGGTACGTAACAGTTGTCGCTGCTAGCATTCGGCTACCCGTGGGCGTTGTAGATTCCAACCATTTCTGTCAGATGGGAGGTGGTTAGGAAGAAGAGGAGGCTACGCCACCAGAAGAGAAAGGGGAACAAACGCGATCATCGTCGCCCTAGATGCATTGTTCCATTTCTGTAGCGATTGCATGCCTCAACGTTGGCGGATTTTCATGTGCCCTAACGAAGCTCAATATCGCTCAAATATAGCAATGCCAAAAACTTACACACAGGCCCCTCCCTTCACTCCGGACGCCCCCACTTCCCTCTGATATGTCCGGACTATCCGGGACCCCCACTTTCAACAAATATGTAGGGTGGAAATGAGCGTGTCCGGGCATGTTCGGACAGCCTACCACATAGCGAGACACACCCTTAACAACTCTATGTCTTTACATTTTCTTTAGGTTTTCCCTCATTCTTCTTCCCCGTCAATAACATGCAATTGACAAGACAACAATTTTGGGGGATATGGCAGGAAACACATACAAATTATGGTTCAAAGCGGATACGTTGATACAATGTTTGGACTTCTTTGCGGAGAATGAGGGGCCAAATTAGACCACACTAGTTGGAAATGATCTAGGAAAATAATAAAATATTAGGTACATTGATGCCCATGGTAAAAAATCTTTTCCAACATAGTGTTAGTAATGTAAGAAAGTTCAAGAAATTTCATTGTAGGATCATAATAAAGTCGTACTAAACTTTCGGTCAAAAAGTCGTCATAAACAGCAAAACATTAGTCGAATAATTTCAATATGATTTATTCATTCAAAATTTGTAGAATGTCAGAATATTAAAAATTAAATGCACCTTCTTACATTTTTAGGGACAACATACATCTAGGCTTTGAAGAAATTTGCGGATCAAAGCAGATACTATGCCTTTCATGCCTTATAAAACAGCTGGTGCCTGTACTTTTGCCTGATTATCCGGTCCGGTAGACAAAAAGAGTCTATGTTGTAATGTGTTTTGCAAAAAAAAAAAAGGCGAAACACATTCATCGAAATCACAAGATAATCAGGCAAAAATCTTGTAATGAAGGCCCAAATCAGGCATCTTAGAGATCGCGTTCCAAATTAGCATGCCCATCAATGAGCACGTCGATCGCAATCTCCTCCCTGTGTATATACTGAACCATGCCAGACGATCACATACCTCGTCGAAAAGATCTCGCTACAAACGAAACAGCTCCAAGCACCTAGTCGGCAATGGCGACCAGGCAGCTATGCGCGTGCCTTTGGATCATGATCATCCTCCAGGCCGTGGCTTTCGCCGCCTCCCAAGTCCCAGCCTCGCCGGAGGACCCCTTCGACCCGGCAGAGCCGCCCAGCCCCGACCCAGCTGCCAGCGGGCGCGTCCGCCGCGCCCACGCCACCTGCTACAAGACGGTGACGCACGTGCCGAGGAAGTGCGCGCGGCAGTTCATCCGGGCGATCTTCAACGGCCGCTCTGTGATGGACTTTGCGATCACCGCGGACTGCTGCCACAAGCTCACCTGCGTCCGCGAGACGACGTGTGCCGACGTGCTCGTCACCGTCTGCCCTCCCCCGCCGAGGGACCTGTGCCCGCCTCCTGATGCGCCGCCGCCACCGGCCATGCAGAGACGTGTGCCGCCACCGGCCATGCAGATACGTGTGCCGCCGTCGGCCATGAAGACTAAGTAGTAAACGCTGATCAAGTATCTTTTCTTGTGAGGATCTGGTATTCTGCTGGGTTCCACGATCCATACTCTTTCGGCATGCTTGTCAATGGCAGAGGCCGAGAAGCTCAGTTGTACCATCTCGATGCAATGGCAAGGAAATAAATCTCCCGTTATCTAAAAATAACAAGTGTATCCTACATGCATGCAATTGAATGTCTGCTGGTGAGGATCTATACGCCCGCCTTGTTTTTGGTTGGGATTTTTCAATTTTTTATATTCCTTTAGTGTGATATCTTGAACTCCACCTCCAAACTCCGATCTCCTCCCTCGCGCCGCTACGCCGGCGAACCGCTACGCCGGCGAATCCCGCCGCTGCTCCTCTATATCCTTGGACTGGGAGGATCCCCTTCGCGACCAGGAAGTCGACGGAGACGAAGCCAGAGCTCGGAAGGACTTCATTGTAATTTTCTATGTTTCTGGGCTTTTCTGTAAGAGTCTTGGTTAGTTGTAATCTGATCCTTCCTCGCAAAAAAAAAAAAACTTCTCACGCACTCTCCATTTCACGTTGTGTCGAACATGTAAGGATGTCGCTAAAATGGATGAATCCAGACATATTTTAGTACTAAATAAATCCATTTTAGGGACATCCTTTTCCAGAGGGAGTAGTAATTAATTTCCCACATATTTCCTGAGGTCGTATTAGGGTCTCCAGGCACCTTTCTTGATTGAGGGTGAACGGTTGAAAGCCTGTGTTGTTTGGGGTGTATCACTAGCCAATGTTACTTCAACCGTTATTCTATCTCCTTGTTCGAGCTGAGTAGCTTTGTGGTCTTAAGAGCTTGGTTGGTGAGAGAGTTTGCGCTTTGCGGGTGTGTCATAATCTTTTGAGTAAAATACATCAACGGTACTTGAACTTGTCGACGATATTCACTTTGGTCACTGTACTCAGAGAATACCGTTTTACGGTAACTAAATACGATTTGGTGGTTCATCTACGGTCACTGGGGCTGATAGCTTTGTGTATTTGATGATTTGGCACTGGTTTTCTGCATGTTTCAACCTTATGGCAGTTGTTGAGTGATCGATATAAAAGATGACCTCTATGGCTTTGGTGTATTTGTGTTTTGTATCGTTGATTTTGACTTTTGTGTAAAGTTGTCTCTCCTTGGTACTGACTTTTAACTCAATCACGTCCTTTTTCGAATTCGCCGGTGATGCCACTCACTTAACCATCAAGGACGTATCACGTATATGTCTGGACGATGTCCGCCCTGCCTTCCTCGTTGAAAATCGTTAGGTCGCTGATACTTCATTCAGAAATATGAAGAATTTCGGATATTTCTTTGTGTCACATAAGAAATTAAAGCTTGAATGCACCTTGTTAAATTTTAAGGGGAATTTTAAGGGACTGCATATATACACCTAGGCTTCGTCTGAATTAGCATATCAAATTAGCGCGCGGATCATAGAAATGGTCGTTCTTCGCCGAGAACGTGTCTTTGCCGAGTGGGGCACTCAGCGAACGGTGTCCCTAGGTGACTATTTGGCGCCAGGTTTACCCTGGCACGGAGCAGCGGCTCTCGGTGAAGCTCCACTATGGAACACTGTACTCTATCACTCGGCGAAGCTACCACCCGGCAAAATTTGTACATCGGCACAGTGCTACAGACTCGGTGAAGTGGCACTCTCGGCAAACATCCTTCATCGAGACAGACTTCTGGCACTCAGCGAGGACATTTGTCGAGCCCTGGCGCTCAGTACATGTGTCGGCATACCGTGCCTTCGATCTTTGCCGACTGCCTACGCTACGGACTCAACGAAGCTCTAACATACGCCTAACCAAGGTTTTGGTAACCAGCTCAAAAAAATTCCGGAGGGGACCGATATTTCCGGTAACCGTGGTTACCGGAAAATATCGGCCGGTTACCGGCCAATTATTCCGGCTCGAATTCACGATTTAAACATAAATACATAAAAAAATCAAATTCAAATTTTTGGAGCACGAATTTGGTCCAAATTTGACCATTCAGGAATTTTTCTTCCGGTATAGACAAATTCCCGGGGGGGGGGGGGGGGGGGGGGGGGTCCGATAAATCCGGTTACCGGCCGGTTACCGCGGTATTCCGGCCGGTAACCGAAACCCTGTGCCTAAAACACATTTGACCACGAACATGTTAGATCGCCTTTTCTTGGAAAGGTGTAGGCAGAAGAGCCTCGGCGAAGAATCATCGCCGAGGTAAATTTTACTGAGTGTCGTCCACCGAGTGCCCTGCTCACCGAAGCCTCCGCCGAGGTGGAATTCGGCCTTCGACGAGTTTTTTGACCACCCGGCGGCGTTTCATTTTCCAGTAGTGTATATGCCATTTCACGACATGTAAAACACGCATGCATGGTAGACGGTAGGTTACAGAGAAGAACAATATATGGACAGATTTTCTCATATATGCACTTTCAAAACATTTCGTTTTTCTCATCTCAATAGCGTATCAAACTCTATCAATACACAGAAGCATTTACATCCAAATCACACGATAAATAGGCAAATTTCCCAATGAAGGTGCAAATCTTCAGGCATCTCAGAGATTGCGTCCAAAAACCAAACCCAATCAATCAACACGTCGATCACAGTCTGTCCCTATACCTTTTATTTGCGAGAATCTTCACCTATACACATACCGATCAATCAACACACGCACGTCGTCGCCAGAGCTCCCCACAAACCAAACGGCGGAAAGCACTTAACCCTCACACACCGCCGGCAATGGGGCAGTTCTGCGCGTTCATGTGCGTCATGTTCCTCTTCCAGGCAGTGGCCTTCGCCGCCGGACCACCCCCACCGGACCCCGCGGCCTCACCAGAAGACCCATTCGACCCCGCAGAGCCGCCAAGCCTCGACCCAGCAGCCTCCGAGCGCATCCGCCGCGCCCGCGCCAGCTGCTACGAGACGGTGACGCACGTGCCGAGCAAGTGTGCGCAGCAGTTCATCCGGGCGCTCTTCGACGGCCGCTCCGTACCGGACTTCCCGATCACCGCCGTCTGCTGCCACCAGCTCGCCTGCGTCCGCGAGTTGCAGTGCGTCGACGTGCTCTGCGGCGTCTGCGAGCCCCCGATGAGGGGCGAGTGCCTGCCGCCAGAGACGCCGCCGCCAGTGACCATGGCACGCGTCTCCACAGCCACGGCTGGAGTCTAGGCACCAGAAGTTGTTCACGTATCTGTTTTTTTTTTGTAATGATCTGATGTTCTGCTGTGTTCAACCAGCGATAGTCATTTTACTTTACTTTTTTTCTGTCGGCATGCATGTCAACGGCAGAGGCCAAGATCGAGAGACTCTTCTTGATGCAATGGCAAAGAATAAAACCTCACGTGCATGCGCATGCAATAGAATGTTTGCTGGTGAAGGATATTTACGCCCGCGTTGTTTGTGGTTGCAATTTTTAATTTTCAGGGGGAAAAGTCCAAAACAAACCCTAAACTTATAGGTGAAAGCTAAATCAAACCCTGAACTTTGAATCCTTGAAATTGACACTCTAAACTTGTCAATCCCAGTCTATTTTGGACCCTAGACCTGTTTAGCTTATACAAATAAATAATTTTTAAATTCAATAATATGTTACCCTCACCGACGAAGAAGGTCCACTTGTCATACTTATTAAAAAATCTAGGAAAAAAAAATCAAAAGTCAACATCTCCTACTCCGACACACCCTCTCTGTCTTCTCAAATCATGTCCCTGTCTCGATGGGCTCGCCGGCTGAGGAGGTGGAATTGACGGCGGCGGCCGGCGACGGAAAAGAATCTCAGCGGGATGCGGCCATCACCGGCACGCGCGCTCTGCCGCAGTTATGCCTGACTATATACATGCGGCAACAACACACTATGCTTGCTAGTCTGGTAATCAGCACCTCTTCCCTACTCAATGCCAATTGCCAACAGAAACCACGGTAATCATTGATCTATTGGTCCATGGGCGCAGCAGCAGGCCATTATACACCCTGATCCAATTCCAGGCAAACATCACCGCCGCTTGTCCAAGGTCTGTAGCGAGCGTGCGCGAGCTCGAATCCCCCATTAACTGAATGTTAGAGTCTCCTACTTCCCCTATCTGCTGCCCCAACTCAACGTAAAATCGAGAGGAGGTTTAACAGATGGATACCAAGAGGCGGCCATCATCGACGAGTAAGATCTGGACCAGCTCGCGGGACCCTTTCCCGTCCGAGCCAATACCTTACCTGGGCGCAGTGGCCTCGTTGATTTCGCCTCCTTCGTCTTCCTGACTCGCCGCACAGCCTACCGCCGGCAGCGAGTGGTCCTGCAGCCTCCCATGTGATGGACCAAGGTAGAAGATTAAGTTGTCGGCACTCGGGAGGAAGACGAGAAATACCGGTTCAATATCCCCGACAAGTGGGTCTATGTTGTCAATGAGAGTAGTAAGTTATCCCGGTCTGGTTCGTTGCGTTCCCGGTGTGCCAAACATATATAGGGTCTAAAATAGACCGGGATTGATAAGTTTAGAGTGTCAATTTCAGGGATTCAATTTTAGGCTTTTTCCATTTTCTGGAGTATATAACCTTTCTGCTTGATATCTGGAATACTCAACCTCTAGACTTCCACTTCCCTTCATTCCCCGATTTGATCCACGCGTGTATCATTGAAGCGCCACCGTCGTGATACTCGTGTCCTTCTTGGGCCGGATGCAAGTCAGTCAACACCGGGAAAGATCCAATTGCAAGATTTTGTGATGACCTTCCCATATAGTTCCGTTTCACGACATGTGAAACATGCATGTGATAGTTTAATTACAGAAAAACTCATGCTAATATCCCCATTTTCGTGGAGCGTGACAAGTTTGGAACTTCGGCTGCCTGTTCTGCGATTGAACGACTGAGATTTATCGTTGAATGCGTTGAACGTTCAACCCATTCAATGGAAATCCTGGATGTTAATCACGACAACAGACGTTGAAGATATGGTTTGCACGCCATATATGTTATAGAAAATCTGTGTTGATCATGAAGGCTAGTAATACATCTTTTTCTGTAACAAGTTTGTTTCGGAATTTTTAGAAACTAAAAATTTAAATTTAATCTTGGTACCATGGTATCACTATATACATTCTTTCCAGGAGGTTTCCCTATATCAGTAGGTGTGTCGCCCACACGTGGACAAGGTGTGCTTTGGTTTGACGATTGATTAATCAAACTGGTTCTCTCTCTCTCACTCTCACTCTCTCTCTCTCTCTCTCTCTGGGTTCCGTGCAATCGAGCCAACATGTCCCCTCGCCTAGTCTAATGTTCCAACTATAGGAGAGGCCAGAAACCCCGAATTTTCATTGGGAGATTGTATTTAGGTCCCTTAAAATAGTGGGTTGGCTTCTCGCCGCCAGCAATATGCTTGTGATGGCAACACCCTAGAACAGTAAGAATAAGGTTGTCCCGACACCTACACTACTTAAGTGAAGGTCTCATCGAGGGATTAGAGGAGGTTTGGGGATTGTCTGGTTACGTATTTTCTGGAGTAGGTTATATTTTCGTGCATCTTCGGTTGTTGATCTTCACAAATGATTTTGAAATATTCGCAAAAAAAGGATCCACCTCGTTTTTTCATTTTGTCTCATTTCAGTGGATGTTAGTTTTGTTTATTTTTTGTTACCATATTGTGTCAATACTTTTTTCCATTCTTCATCTTTTTTTACTTTAGAAAAATACATACGAATTTTTGAATACTCGAATATTAGTCTCACTAATTAGATATATTTTGTATCTTTGTGATTTCCTTAGTATTTTTATTTTATAATAACATTTTCATAGGAACACAATATTGATTGTATATAAACATGTTTTCTCCATTCCATAAAACTTATCGTGGTTTTAGTTGAAATTTTAACTAAAATCGCGAGGAGATTTTAAAATGGAGGGAGTACTATTGTGTGTATATCAACATTATTTTAGAAAATGGACAAATATGCAGACAATAATTAATTTGGAATAAAATAAGTCATACATTTTATGAAAATTAAAAATATTTTTCTTTATATTCCATAATTCTAAAACATCAATAAAAAAATTAGATTAACGTAATGCGTGGGAATTTATGTTCCCGTCTGTGGGCCTCTCCAAATACGGTAATGTACTTCAAATAGGAGCCCCGGGAAATTTCTGCTATGAACAAAGGCTTTTCTACATGCAGCCCATGTGCGGCCCAGTTGGATACAATGATCAACACCATCAGATAATCAGGAAATTCGTAATCACGGTCACTAATTAAGCATATCATAAATCATAAATGGGTTTCCAAAATAAGCCCCAAATCAGTTGGTTGACCCTACCGTTGATTACATTCTCTTATATATGTAGATGTCCCGGCGATAAACGCCATACACACCCCTAATACCTACTACATTCCTACACCAGTATATACAGATCAATGGCGCTCCGCCAACGACTCTCCCTGTGCGGCCTGTGCACCTGCGTCCTCCTGGCCGTCGGTTTCGCCGCCGGCGACCCAAGCCCGCCGCCACCAGCTGGCTGCTACAGGACGGCGACGAGCGTGCCGAGTTGGTGCTCGGGGAAGCTCATCCAGGCGCTCTTCAACGGCGTCAAGAACTTCTGAATCAACAACGACCACTGCTGTGAGCTGCTCACCTGCGTCGGCGAGGACACTTGCACCTCCGTGCTACGAGACCTCTGCCCGCCGCCGGCGAAGGGGGTAGACTGGCCGTGTCCGCCGCACAATTTTGGCAGTGTGCAGGGCCGGGCCCACAGTGGTTCCAAGTGGTGCGGCCCGCACAGGGCCCATGAATTTTAGGGGCCCCAAATTTTTTTTTTTTGAAACGAGGCAAAAGCTTTGCCTTTATATTGATATAGAAGGAGCAAACATGACATATCCAAGGCCACAAAAAAAAAACAACTAACACAAAGGGGCGAGTAAACCCCGGGGATCAAGATCACCCCACCCCGTCCACTCTCTCAGCGAGGAAAATCGTCATATCTTCATATCTTCAGGAGGCCGACTAGGCGGTCACCTCGGCCAGCCTCTTCGCGCCCGCAAGAATCCAGTTCTTGCCTTCGTCCTTAATGCGCTGGAACAGCATAGACGGCATGGTGAATTTGTTGGTGAAAATCCTAGCATTTCGCTCCTTCCAAATCTCCCAAGTGATGAGAATAATTGCCGTCTTGAGCCCTTTGCGGGAGACCGATGGCGTATCAGAGATGGCCTTCCAATAATCATACACGGTTGCCCTAGCAGCGCCCAAGTCGTGCACAAGGGCAGGACAATGCAACCATGTCGCGGCGTCGCACCAAATACGTCTGGAGTAACGGCATTCGAACATAATATGTCTAGCCGTCTCCGGTTGACATCTGCAAAGTTGACAGGTGGGCTGGTGGGGCCATCCACAAATCGCCAGGCGGTCAGACGTCCATAGCCTATTCTGCATGGCCAACCAGGCGAAGAAGCTGCATTTGGGAGGAGCCCAAGTCTTCCAGACCAAGCTGACGAAGGAGCAGGAGGTGGCCCCAAATTTTTAGTTATGCCTATATATATTTCTATAGCATCTAAAGGTATTGGGCTGTATTCTAAACGCTGGGCAGGCCCCGCTGGCGCGTCGTCCGTCTCCCGCGTGCGCGTGAATACGAAACGACATCGATGCACGACTCGTACTGATCGATCAGCTCGCCGAGACGCCGAGTCGCTGACGCACGCACGGACGCGCGAAGCTAGCAACAGACGACACACCGATCGATCAATCTTATCCAGGCATCCACAGCTCCGCTGCGCCGGCCGCCGGCGACGGGCGACACCACAGTCCGCAGGTATCTTGCGTTTCTGATAATCTGATCGCATCCACAGTTCCACACTTCAATTTTATTTTATTCATCTCTAGTATCTGATCACATCCACAGTTTCACACTTCAATTTTATTTTATTCATCTCTTGTATCTTGTGTTACAATATATAGATTTAAGTCATGGGGAAACAAAAAGATTTGAACAATATCAGGGTTTCCAGATATTCTTATTTACCTCAGAAACACTGCGCTCACTGGATTATGATAGTTTGAAGTCTTCTTGCGATCATCTTGAGGCCGACCTTAAAAATGATAAATAATCTGATATTGATGCCAATGATCTATTTGTTGAGCTGAAGCAAAAATTCATGCCAAAAGAAAATATTAGGCATGTTAAAGTGTTGAGGTTTATAAATCAACATGTTTTGTTTTCCCCATGCAAGTATTACATATAGAGTTTTGTTGACCATTCCATGATGGTTGCATATAAACGTTATGCAACTTTGATTCAAATAGGTATGATTCTCAATATATTCAATTGTTACGTAAATACTATGTCGTATACATTAAAATTATTTATTAGTTCAAATTTTCATGCAAGATAGGGCCCTTTTTTAGATTTTCGCACAGGGCCTCGGATTTTGCCGGCCCGGCCCTGGCAGTGTGCGCCGCATGCAGGCCGGCCATGTCTACTAGAGGCAAGAATAACTAGGAAACGCACCCTTGTACCCTACATGCATGCATACATTCATGCATGCGTAGAACTCTACGAACGTCTGGATTTGCACTTCGACTTTTCATAGTTCGTGGAAGATGTATCATGGATTCCAATGATAGATCTGAACGCGCTTCGGGAGTAACGTGGTTGCATTGATTCATGATCTTCTAAACCAGTTATTCTGTTCCCATACCTCTGTGTTCTACAATTTGATCATAATAAATATTTACTGGCAATACTTGCGCCGACGTGGTCCATGGAATTGGAAGCTAGCCCTATGCTTTTCTTGAGAATCAAATTATGGATCGCTGAACCGTCGCTCAGGGAAGGTGCTCCTGCTATACATTTAAAGCAGAGCAATTCTAAAAGGCCATCCAGCTCACCCCTTGAATGAATTTGTGACGACTCTTGACAAAAAAAAATCTTTAGTAAAAAAAAAACATCTCCAAAGGGCCTCGAACTAGGCCTAAAATAAATAGTAACTCTATTTCAAAATGTAAGACTTTTTAGAAAAATAGTTTACCTTGCAAAAAACGCTTACATTGTGAAACAGAGGGAGCAGAAGAGTTCTAATGAATCAAAGCATACACTCTCGTATCCTCCTTCCGCCATCGCACCACACCGCCAAAGATATGATGTACACAAACATTTCAGTGCACTCGCAACGTAAAACACCATGACTTGCTAGCTAGCACCAGTTTCAGAACTCCAACAACATAATAATGATTTTCATGTTAGTCCACATGATGAATGAATATCTTTTATAAAGCAAAACCCAACTAATATCTTAACATCCAATCAACTGTCATTCTTTTAGAAAATCAATTGATCATCTCACCACAACTAATATTTATTAATCTTTACTTGCAAGGTACACATCATCCATTCTTTAACCATCCAATTATTCATATTACTAATTTATATGACACATGACATTTCATGTCTATTTATTATATTTACTATGACCAATTGAATTTTGCATATTTCTTTACACAAGATATTATCTCATATATTTTATATTATTTTGTTTACACAATATAATCTCCAAAGGATTCCGCGTTGCAGCAAGCGGGGTACCCATTAGTGGGTATACATAGCATGCCGAGGTGAAAAAAATGTGGCCATGACATACAGAAATTCAAATTGTCTCCGGAGTTCACCTAGCTGGATTAAAAAAACATAGTAAAAAACAACAAAACATTCCGGAAAAAATTTGGTGAGTACATATATAAGTTTTCCGCATGTGTGCCATGTTTGGTGCTAAAATTACATTGGTACTGGTCTGTGAAAAAACAATGGCCAAAATGAGATATATAAATATTTTTTAGCTCACTGGTTTTTTTCTTTTGCACAGAGCACTACGACTATCATTTCACCATGAAACTTGGCAATATGTAGAAGACTTGTGTTTGTGAAGGCTCATCACTATTTGTTTCAAATTTTTATTTTTTTATTCAACCAGAAGCAGGTGAGCTAGGGAAATAAAACACCTCCCTCCATGAGATATCCATGGTGTATGGAGACTTGGAGAGTAATTCTCCATGTATTGCCCAAGCCACGTTGGTCTAATATCTATTGGAAGCATCTTTGTTTAGGATGGTTGTAATTTCTAAACTGATAAATTCTATGACAAAAGTCGACGTATGTACTTGTCCAAGTTAACAAGGTTGTTGGTAAAATATACACAATACAATTACCAAATTAGTTAAAATATATGTATTATGCCTAAAATATGTACTCATAGTGTATTTTTTCAATGGATTAATGTTGATATTTTCTTGTATGCATTTGGTCAAAATTAGTACGATGATTTGACATCGGACTAAATTTATGAGCTTGTGTTCTCAAATAGGAGGTCGATCCCCAGGCTGGCATACCTCCACGTACCATTCAGTCTCTTGACATGTAGGAGCCAAGTCCCTCAAATAGAGGTGGTCCGTGTGTACACGGAGGTGGTGCGTTTATCGATCACCCTATCACCCCCGTGTGGTAGGGCTTTATTCTATTCACATCTCTGCAGCATGGTTCGCACGATATTGTATCACTTGTACATGTGTGCCTGAATTTGTGCTGCAACGCTATATATTGCATGTTGCGAACGACTATCCCGCGGAGGCCCTGATGGGCCAGCCCATGAGAATATTTAATGTTTGAGAAAAGATAAAAAAATAAGTAGCAGCAGCCGTGGCGAGTTCTATTCAGGCCTACGCACCATGGTTCGCACCATATCGAATCACTTTTACATGTGTGCCTGATTTTGTGCGGAAACACTACATATTGCCTGTTACGAACGACTTAGGCTCTGTTTGTTTGGGCTGTAGCTTTTCAGAAGCAGCTGTACCTGTTGAGCTGTGGAAAAGCAGCTGTGAGAAGCAGCTGTTGGAAGCTGAGATTTGATGTTTGGCAGGAGTGCTGTTGGCAGCTGTTTCTGTTGGTTTTCTGGGTGAAATGTCTGTAATGCCCCTGAGTGCTGAAGATGTTATATAAGTGCCGATTTGAAATTACCTTTTCCCCATCGCTTCCGCGCCGCCGCCACCATGCCTCCGCACCGCCGAAGCCAGCCCGGCTACCGCGGCGTCCTCCGGCTACCGCGGCGTCCGGTCACCTCAGACGAGTTTTAGTTATTTTACTTCGTGTTCGTGTCGAACCTTTTATCGAATAATACGAGATTGTTGCGACAATTATGTTACAAGACTATTTTCTGCATTTTTCCGAAACTTGTGAGATAACCATGAGACTATTTTGCACATAACTCGCGAAACTGACGGAAACAATATCTGCTTACAAATTTAGCACGCCACCAGCCCACCACAAATGGAACATGCATCATTTACTAGTTCAGATCCAAACAAGATGATTATTGATTCACATAAACGGAAGCATGAAAAGTAAATAGGCTCGCATATGCAAAAAGCAAATACGAACAAGTAAAGCACTTTCCATGTTCCAAGAACAAAACAGAGTCAGCTCACAAGAGATAGGCTCGCATCAGATGCTACGGAAATAGCTGATAGCTCAATCGACCACCGGCGCCGCCCAGCACCCTGCTCCGGCGCCAACACTGCTCCTTCCGCACGGCCAGGACTCACGATGGCGGCCGGGATTCGCGATTTGGTGAGCAGCCGGTGCGGGAGGGCTGAAGCGGAACCGCGATGGGGAGGGAGCAGGGCCGGGCGACCATGGATGCGCCGGCCGTCAGAGGAATCTGCTAGCAAGGGGGTCGCAGATCCGTGGCTGGGCTCAGAGCTACGCGTCGCCGCCGGTCCCGAACAACGCGGCAGCATCGGAGGTAGGGGACGGACGGATCCGGGGCTGGATCGACGAGGTGCAAGGACGGGAGTAGAGCTTGATGCAGCAAAGAAGAGCCGGCGGGGTGGGAGCAGTATGCAGCGGCCGGCGACGGACGAGACAGGGCGAGGCGGCGGCTCGAAGCGCTCCTGTCTCCGGTGGCCGACGGGGACGAGGACGACCGTCCTGCGCTGACGGCGGCGGTGGGGGACGGCGGCGGTGGGGGCCGGCGGCGGCCGCGGAAGCCCTAACCCTAGGCTGCCATGACCGGGACGGGAGAAAATGGAGTCGGGTGCTGGCTTGACCGTTTTTGCACGGGAGGGAGTTGATTATATGGGGTGGCAGCTTGTCTGTAATTAGTTGAAACTATAGAGGGCAATATGGTCCGATGGTACTCGGGAAGCAGGGAAAAGCTCGGGAAGCTGCTCCGAGCTCGCTTCCGATTTCGCTCGCTGGCGTAGTGCAATTTCTGACCCCGCTTTTAACAAGCGCTTTCGTACCGATCGGTGTTTGTTTCAGCTTCCGCTTCTGGAACCGAAAAGCTGAAGCGGAAGCGGTAACAAACAGAGCCTTAGCCCGTGGAGGTTGCCCTGCTGGGCCAGCCCATAAGTCTTTTTTTTTTATTTTAGAGAAAAGATAAACAAAATAAGTAGTAGCAGCGGTGCAACTCGATCTTAGGATCTCCAACATCCAGGACAAAGTCATAGGCAGTGGGCTCTGGTCAAGGATGGTTGTTTTCTTTATTTTCTTCCATTTTATTATATAATTTAGTTTTTTTTCCTTGATTTGAAAATATTCATTTTTTTAATTTGAACCTTATTCGTTTTTCCCTTTTCTCTTTTCTTAGTTTTTGTCTTTCATATTCTCAAAGCTGAACCAATTTTGGTACTTATTTTGAATCATTTTTAAAATTAGAACCATCTTCAAAAAAAATAATCAAAATCTTAACTATTTTCAAATTTGGGACCATTTCTAAAAATAAACAATTTTAAGAAATATGGTTTTTAACCATTTGAAATATGGTACATTTCTTTTTTTTTGAAACATACTTTAAAATAAAGTTTTACAGAATTGAAACCATTTTTAAAATGAATAATTTTGAAAAGTGAACCATTTAGAAATTTAGAATCATTTAAAAAATGTACGGTTTTTTAAAAATGAAACATTTTCAAAATTGGACCCATTTTCTAATCTGGATATTTAAAAAAATACAAGTTTTACGGTGGTTGGCATTTTTAATAACCGTCCATCCACCTCGATCTAACGGCGTTAAGATCGTCGGAACCAGACTGACGGAACCGAACGGTTCCGCGGAACCGAAAATTGCGTGGGACCGGTACCAAAAATACGTGGGACTGATTCTGAAGTTAAGTGGGACCGATACTTGAAATATATATATTTATTTATTATTGGAATTTCTGTTTTCAGAACGTTCGATTGGCCCAGATCCAAATTTTCTGGAATAATTTTCTTCGTATGCTCACATAGAAGTCCCAGGTTCAAATAGTCAAAAATCAAATTTCCGTCAAGAATCGATCCGTGAACCTAAGGTTACACTCGAATTAACTGGTAGCCAGAAGGACTCAACTACGTTTGTGATGTTTACAAGAGAAAAATGTTGTATTACTTTATTTTTCTACGATAATGCTACTACTAGCAAAGTTGAGTTGTTTTCCTTCCGAACTAGATGATTCAGCCTTGAGAGTTACTCAACCGAGACGCTCACCGGTCAGGTTTTTTTTTAACTATGCGTGTGACGTGTCATCTTCCTTCTTCCCGCCCGAAGATCTAGATTTCTTCACCATCGCCCTACGCGTTGCAACACTTGCTTTCACTAACACCACGTACTCGCCAGGGCCGGTCGCTTTCACATTTCATGAATCCGCCTTAGAAGATATCGTTCTTTATGGCGACCGAGTGGCAGACCTCGATGACCCCCGACGATGATCCTACTGAGATCGGCCTCGGCGATGGCAACTGCTTCCCTAGTCGATGGTGACGGCAACGGTTGGCGGTGGGCTGCTCATCTCGACGCCGATGCTAAACTAGCACCGTCTACAGCCACTACCCACCGCTCTACTCGCCGAGGAAAGAAAAAGATCCGCCGCTCACCGCAATAATCATCAACATGTCATGGGCTAATGCAGTGTTGCAGCCTTCTTGCAAGGTGCCCGAGAGAGGTAGGCGTGTTGTTGTTCCCTCGCCACGAACCTAATGAGTGAAGGTAGGCACAACCGTGTTGGCATCAATTGCCCTAGTCGAGGTGTCGGCGGACTCTGCCCTAGTCAGGAGGTCGAGTGGACGGTAGTTTGATTAGAATGATACAACCACGCATATCATATGAGTAAGAACTTACACAAATTTCGCAACATTAGAAACAAAAGAAGTTGAATCTTCCAGGGCAATGCATATCTGAACCAAATAATTGCCAGCAAAAATAGAAACAAGTGCAGAGGTAAGCACTAAAATCCTACTTCGTATAGTACTCTGCAAGCTGGAAAGAAAAACATTTCACTCTTGACTGCGAACCAGAAAACCTCGAACATGCTTTCCAAAAACGGAAAACCTTCATCGATGAAATCCTTCACAAACCACCTTCTGGTTCCCTCGACTCTTGCATACACTAGTAACATTCCGTGGCCTCCTCTTCCTATCTTCTCTCTTCCTCTTCATGTGCTTCTCTTCACGACAATCTTCACGACTACAGACAAATTTCAGAGGTGATTTAGCCTACTCGGGGCATATTAAAGTGGTTATTAGGGTCATATTAACATAGCTTCTTCATTCTGAAAACCTTCCATGGCACAAACTGACAAATTTATCTATATGAGGTTACCTTTCCATCAGATTTTCTCACATTGGTGTACCTCTTTTTCACTTCAAAGCATGCCCGACCCCCATATGCCACCAAAAAAAGCCAAGCCTCCTCTTTACTTTGAAATATCATCATGCCAACTTTTGACAACCCATTGTCAGCATCTGTCATAGTGCACCATCAACTTACCTGCAATTGCCAAGACATATAATCAGTTGATAAAAATGCAGAAAACTAACTAATGTGTCTGATTTGATAAATAATAGCTAATGTGTCAAATGTGAGAAAACTTTTTTGACTATAACTACGGCGGGCATTAGCCAGCCTGAACTTTTATTTCCTTTTGAAGGGGTCATCTTCCTCTTCATGTGCTTCTCTTCACGACAACCTTCACGACTATAGACAAGTTTCCTCAGAATTATCTCCACATTTGCTGCATCCCACTCAACGTAGCTTTTCCGCACACTAAAATCTTTCTCAAGAGCATAATTGTTGTAGAACTGAAAAGCTTCATCCTCGCTACCAAACGTCCTGCTCGCAATGCCAAGGTACTCATCACCTGCATCGGCCATGCCTTGCTGCATATCACATACAAATCAAAATGGGTCAACTGCACAGATTCAAAAATACTCCAAAAAACTACAGAAAAACATCTACAAAATAAAACCAAGATAGAAAACAGTATATACTATACTAACTACAAGAGATGAGATTAGAGCACCTACTAATAACTACAGAGTATATATGAATGAATTCAAGCTTCAGCTAACCACCACACCTCGTTGTCATGATTAAATTGGCTCCATGTATCCCAAATAAGCATGGTTTACTTATATTCTAAAAATACATTGCAACATCACAGTTTTTGGAGCTCTTGAATTCAGTCTCCCAAAACCACAGGCCCCAAATTGACTACTCCCTCCATTCCATTAAGGAAGGAGTACATCACAGTTTTTGGAGCTGGTTTCCAGATCCATGACTAAAGGGTGAATTCTTCCCAGATTATTTGATCATTCCTCACCAATTCTAATTCCAGGTCCAGTTTTTGGAGCTCTTGAATTCAGTCTCCCAAAACCATGTATAGTTCACATCCCGATCCAACCCTCACAGGTTTATACAGTACTAAAAATCAGTCTGACTAATAAACAGAGGGAATTCACATCCGAATTACTGCTACGCTTTGCTCGGTTCAGATCGCAAATCATACAAGTAAGAGTGGACAAAGGGAGATCCGGGTGTGTGTACGTACCTTGGTCCTTGACGAACTCATTGAGCGCGTTGCAGTCGGAGCAGAGCGCGATGCCGGTGAACCCCAGCTCCTCGCACTCCCTGGACACGAGCCGCTCGGCGCCGCCACCTAGCCGAGTGCCTTGATCCTCGCCGCGCCGGTGGAAGGGAGGCGGCGGCTGCGCCCAAATCCTCGCCGCGGGCCGCGGGCTTGATCTCGCCGCGCCGGTGGAAGGGAGGCGGCGGCTGGGCGCGGCGAACGGAGGCGGCGGCTGCCCTAGTCACGGGTGCCCGAGTCACGGCCTCAGTGATCAGGGTTGCGATCGTTTCAGCGATTGTTTTTTTATGGGCAACGTACGGATTAGAAGATGAGTATATAGCGGGCAGTTTTTTTTCCCTATTACAGCGAGAATTTTAATCAACGGCTCATAAAAATCACCTCCTAATCAATGGCTGACAAAATTCAGAGCCCACAGTTCCGACGGAACCACGAGTTCCGTGCCAATCACCCTAAAAGAGCTCAAAAATAACAATTTCAAAATCTCTGAACCATTTTATAAATTGTAGCCATTTCTTTCGAACCAATTTCAAATTTTGAACCATTTTCAAAAAGAAATAATTTTGTATTTTGGTTCACCCGAATTTTAGTTCCTTTCGGTTCACTTTTTTAACACCCATATTTTTGGTTCACTATTATTCTCGGCTTACTCGCAGTTTTGTTCACCGGCGTTTTTTGGTTCACTATTATTTTTGGTTTACCGGTATATTTGGTTAGCTATTACTTTCGTTCAGTTCACCCGAAATTCAGTTTCTGTTAAGTTCGCCATTATTTTCCATTCACCCATTTTTGGTTCTTGTATGTATAATGCAAAGTGCAATGTGAAGGTAGACGTAAATTGCAAACCGCAAGGTGAAAGTAGACATAAATTACACGCGTTATTGTATGCATAATGCAAAATGCACGTATCACTGTGATGCAACACAAGGAAAATCTTGAAAACTTTACACATTGGCATCGCAATCCCACACTCGGAATTTAGTATTAATGAGTTGTTTGATCATAAGAAAATAACATCTAAATTCTAAAGCCAGTACCTACAATTTGTTTTTTTTACCTGGTACCTACAACTAGAAGGTCATGAGACGTGAAGTAGTCTCCATATAAAACGTTCTAGTGGATTCTGACGTGCGGAGAAATTAAATAGAAAGCGGCACGCCCTCGCAAGATATGATCAGTCCAAGAACCAAATGACACAGCGGTGACTAATTGAACGCTAAAAACATCAGCTTATCTCCCTTTATGATGCGATGAATAGCTTTCCCATATTGCTTTTACGTATGGTTTTTGATGGCCAGAACAATTCAGATGCTACTAAGTTCCAACCATTACACCCTTTAAATAGACACAGAACATCAGTGAACTTTGTACTTCAGTTGTCTTCTTCAGCGTGTAACCAGTCTAGGCAAAGTCCAACCAAGAACCATCACTTGTCCGGCCCGGCCATGCAGACCACCCACGGAACCGACGTCTGCCTCTCCCTCGAGCACCAGACGCGCTTCGTCTTCCGCCTCGCGTCCACCATATCCTCCAACCCCAAGTTCGCTGCTGCCAACGCGGCCTACTCCCCACTCTCCCTGCACGTCGTGCTCAGCCTCGTCGCCGCTGGTGCGGCCGGTGCCACCCGTGAGCAGCTCGTCGCGGTGCTCGGGGCCGGAGAGACAGGCGAGGAGGCCGAGGGCCTCCACGCGCTCGCTGAGAAGGTGGTGCAGATCGTGCATGCCGATGCGTCCAGTGCCGGAGGGCCACGTGTCGCCTCGCCAACGGAGTCTTTGTCGACCGGTCGCTCTCACAGTCTCACTCAAGCCTTCCTTCAAGGAGATCGCCGTGAGCAGGTACCAAGCCAACGTCCAGTCCGCGGACTTCCAAACTAAGGTGATCATCGTTGTAGATACAACAACTTGTATGTATTACGTTTCCCTCCATTATGCTAAGTATTGATGTTATTTGTATTGGTCCAGCCTGATGAAGCTGTTGTTCAAGTGAACTCATGGGTAGAGAAAGTCACAACAGGTCTCATTCAAGATATCCTCCCTCCGGGATATGTTGACAAGACCACTAGACTGATTCTTGGAAATGCCCTATATTTCAAAGGAGCTTGGCACGAGAGGTTCGACGCATCTAAGACAAAGGACGACTTATTCCACCTTCTTGATGGGAGCTCAGTCCAAGCACCATTTATGACGACCACAAACAAGCAATACATTTCGTCTTATGACAACCTGAAGGTACTTAAACTCCCTTACCACCAAGAAGGGGGAAATAATCAATTCTCCATGTACATTCTTCTGCCAGCAGCACAAGACGGTCTCTTCAGCTTGGCCAAAATGTTGAGCACCGAACCAGGGTTTATCGAGAACCATATGCCAATGGAAAAGGTTCAAGTCGAACAGTTCAAACTCCCCAAGTTCAAGATATCATTTGGATTTGAAGCATCCGATTTACTCCAATGCTTGGGTCTCCAGCTACCATTCAGCCCAAGAGCAGATCTTTCAGAGATGGTGGATTCGCCAGTTGTGGCACAAAACCTGTACATCTCATCTGTTCAGCACAAGTCATTTGTTCAAGTAAACGAAGAGGGAACCGAGGCTGCCGCGGCAACTGTTACAATTATCTACCAACAGTCAAGACCCTGGACAATGGATTTCGTCGCGGATCACCCTCACTACGGGAAAGCCACACTACGCCGACGGCTAAATGTCGGGGCCGTCGGCGTACAGCACGAGCTAGGGCAGCCGCCCACACAGCCGTCGGCGTACGAAGCGCCGTCGGCGTATCCAGGTAAGGCCGACGGCAGCCGTCGGCGTAAACCGTGCCATCGGCGTACAAAAGGACGCCGTGACGGAACGTCTAGCGGCGTTGATACGCCGACGGTTACACGTGTACTTCAACGCCGACGGCGGCCGTCGGCGTATAGATGAACATTTTTTTATTTATTTCTCTATATATTATTTATTTATTTATTTCTCTATATAATATTTAATGTAGTTATAATTTATATATATATTGGACCTATAATTTCCCTCCCAATTTCAGTATCCCACCCCCGTAAAATAACGGTTCGAGTTTCCCGGAACCCAACCCTACAACATATACATGTAAAATAAATAAAAACAACACATGTAAAATACCTTCCTATGGCCTAACCTAACACAATCAAGCAAAAAAGTCTACTGGCATACCCCCTTTCGACGCACGTCTATGGGGGTAGACGAAAACGTTAGAGTTTTCCCAGCGGATTCGGGGTTTCGCCGAAGCGGGGCATCGGAGCGTCGGAACCCCACCAAATCCTAGGTTGTCCCATACCATATGTATACAAGTGTGTTGTGTGTTGTAAATGTGCAATATCCTACTCCGGGGTGTGACCGGCTTCACCGGCTTCACTTTCTCTCTAGTGAGTTTCTGCACTTGGAGGTGAAAACTCCCGTTTCGGGAGAACCGGATGGAATATTGTGTTGATTTGGGGTAGACTTTGGTTTCTCACATTCCTATGGCCTAACCTAACACAACCAAGCAAAAAAGTCCACTGGCCTACCCCCTTTCGACGCACGTCTATGGGGGTAGACGAAAACGTTAGGTTTTTCCCAGCGGATTCGGGGTTTCGCCGAAGCGGGGCATCGGAGCGTCGGAACCCCACCAAAACCTAGGTTGTGCCATACCATATGTATACAAGTGTGTTGTGTGTTGTAAATGTGCAATATCCTACTCCGGGTTGTGACCGGCTTCACCGGCTTCACTTTCTCTCTAGTGAGTTTCTGCACTTGGAGGTGAAAACTCCCGTTTCGGGAGAACCGGATGGAATATTGTGTTGATTTGGGGTAGACTTTGGTTTCTCACATTCCTATGGCCTAACCTAACACAACCAAGCAAAAAAGTCCACTGGCCTACCCCCTTTCGACGTACGTCTATGGGGGTAGACGAAAACGTTAGGGTTTTCCCAGCGGATTCGGGGTTTCGCCGAAGCGGGGCATCGGAGCGTCGGAACCCCACCAAATCCTAGGTTGTCCCATACCATATGTATACAAGTGTGTTGTGTGTTGTAAATGTGCAATATCCTACTCCGGGGTGTGACCGGCTTCACCGGCTTCACTTTCTCTCTAGTGAGTTTCTGCACTTGGAGGTGAAAACTCCCGTTTCGGGAGAACCGGATGGAATCTTGTGTTGATTTGGGGTAGACTTTGGTTTCTCACATTCCTATAGCCTAACCTAACACAACCAAGCAAAAAAGTCCACTGGCCTACCCCCTTTCGACGCACGTCTATGGGGTAGACGAAGACGTTAAGGTTTTCCCAGCGGATTCGGGGTTTCGCCGAAGGGGGCATCGGAGCGTCGGAACCCCACCAAAACCTAGGTTGTGCCATACCATACGTATACAAGTGTGTTGTGCGTTTTAAATGTACAATATCCTACTCCGGGGTGTGACCGGCTTCACCGGCTTCACTTTCTCTCTAGTGAGTTTCTGCACTTGGAGGTGAAAACTCCCGTTTCGGGAGAACCGGATGGAATATTGTGTTGATTTGGGGTAGACTTTGGTTTCTCACATTCCTATGGCCTAACCTAACACAACCAAGCAAAAAAGTCCACTGGCCTACCCCCTTTCGACGTACGTCTATGGGGGTAGACGAAAACGTTAGGGTTTTCCCAGCCGATTCGGGGTTTCGCCGAAGCGGGGCATCGGAGCGTCGGAACCCCACCAAATCCTAGGTTGTGCCATGCCATATGTATACAAGTGTGTTGTGTGTTGTAAATGTGCAATATCCTACTCCGGGGTGTGACCGGCTTCACCGGCTTCACTTTCTCTCTAGTGAGTTTCTGCACTTGGAGGTGAAAACTCCCGTTTCGGGAGAACCGGATGGAATCTTGTGTTGATTTGGGGTAGACTTTGGTTTCTCACATTCCTATGGCCTAACCTAACACAACCAAGCAAAAAAGTCCACTGGCCTACCCCCTTTCGACGCACGTCTATGGGGTAGACGAAAACGTTAAAGTTTTCCCAGCGGATTCGGGGTTTCGCCGAAGTGGGGCATCGGAGCGTCGGAACCCCACCAAAACCTAGGTTGTGCCATACCATACGTATACAAGTGTGTTGTGTGTTTTAAATGTACAATATCCTACTCCGGGGTGTGACCGGCTTCACCGGCTTCACTTTCTCTCTAGTGAGTTTCTGCACTTGGAGGTAAAAACTCCCGTTTCGGGAGAACCGGATGGAATCTTGTGTTGATTTGGGGTAGACTTTGGTTTCTCACATTCCTATGGCCTAACCTAACACAACCAAGCAAAAAAGTCCACTGGCCTGCCCCCTTTCGACGCACGTCTATGGGGGTAGACGAAAACGTTAGGGTTTTCCCAGCGGATTCGGGGTTTCGCCGAAGCGGGGCATCAGAGCGTAGGAACCCCACCAAAACCTAGGTTGTGCCATACCATATGTATACAAGTGTGTTGTGTGTTGTAAATGTGCAATATCCTACTCTGGGTGTGACCGGCTTCACCGGCTTCACTTTCTCTCTAGTGAGTTTCTGCACTTGGAGGTGAAAACTCCCGTTTCGGGAGAACCGGATGGAATCTTGTGTTGATTTGGGGTAGACTTTGGTTTCTCACATTCCTATAGCCTAACCTAACACAACCAAGCAAAAAAGTCCACTGGCCTACCCCCTTTCGACGCACGTCTATGGGGGTAGACGAAAATGTTAGGGTTTTCCCAGCGGATTCGGGGTTTCGCCGAAGCGGGGCATCGGAGCGTCGGAACCCCACCAAAACCTAGGTTGTGCCATACCATATGTATACAAGTGTGTTGTGTGTTGTAAATGTGCAATATCCTACTCCGGGGTGTGACCGGCTTCACCGGCTTCACTTTCTCTCTAGTGAGTTTCTGCAGTTGGAGGTGAAAACTCCCGTTTCGGGAGAACCGGATGGAATATTGTGTTGATTTGGGGTAGACTTTGGTTTCTCACATTCTTATGGCCTAACCTAACACAACCAAGCAAAAAAGTCCACTGGCCTACCCCCTTTCGATGCACGTCTATGGGGGTAGACGAAAACGTTAGGGTTTTCCCAGCGGATTCGGGGTTTCGCCGAAGCGGGGCATCGGAGCGTCGGAACCCCACCAAATCCTAGGTTGTGCCATACCATATGTATACAAGTGTGTTGTGTGTTGTAAATGTGCAATATCCTACTCCGGGGTGTGACCGGCTTCACCGGCTTCACTTTCTCTCTAGTGAGTTTCTGCACTTGGAGGTGAAAACTCCCGTTTCGGGAGAACCGGATAGAATCTTGTGTTGATTTGGGGTAGACTTTGGTTTCTCACATTCATATGGCCTAACCTAACACAACCAAGCAAAAAAGTCCACTGGCCTACCCCCTTTCGACGCACGTCTATGGGGTAGACGAAAACGTTAAGGTTTTCCCAGCGGATTCGGGGTTTCGCCGAAGCGGGGCATCGTAGCGTCGGAACCCCACCAAAACCTAGGTTGTGCCATACCATACGTATACAAGTGTGTTGTGTGTTTTAAATGTACAATATCCTACTCCGGGTGTGACCGGCTTCACCGGCTTCACTTTCTCTCTAGTGAGTTTCTGCACTTGGAGGTAAAAACTCCCGTTTCGGGAGAACCGGATGGAATCTTGTGTTGATTTGGGGTAGACTTTGGTTTCTCACATTCCTATGGCCTAACCTAACACAACCAAGCAAAAAAGTCCACTGGCCTACCCCCTTTCGACGCACGTCTATGGGGGTAGACGAAAACGTTAGGGTTTTCCCAGCGGATTCGAGGTTTCGCCGAAGCGGGGCATCAGAGCGTCGGAACCCCACCAAAACCTAGGTTGTGCCATACCATATGTATACAAGTGTGTTGTGTGTTGTAAATGTGCAATATCCTACTCTGGGGTGTGACCGGCTTCACCGGCTTCACTTTCTCTCTAGTGAGTTTCTGCACTTGGAGGTGAAAACTCCCGTTTCGGGAGAACCGGATGAAATCTTGTGTTGATTTGGGGTAGACTTTGGTTTCTCACATTCCTATAGCCTAACCTAACACAACCAAGCAAAAAAGTCCACTGGCCTACCCCCTTTCGACGCACGTCCATGGGGGTAGACGAAAACGTTAGGGTTTTCCCAGCGGATTCGGGGTTTCGCCGAAGCGGGGCATCGGAGCGTCGGAACCCCACCAAAACCTAGGTTGTGCCATACCATATGTATACAAGTGTGTTGTGTGTTGTAAATGTGCAATATCCTACTCCGGGGTGTGACCGGCTTCACCGGCTTCACTTTCTCTCTAGTGAGTTTCTGCACTTGGAGGTGAAAACTCCCGTTTCGGGAGAACCGGATGGAATCTTGTGTTTATTTGGGGTAGACTTTGGTTTCTCACATTCCTATGGCCTAACCTAACACAACCAAGCAAAAAGTCCACTGGCCTACCCCTTTCGACGCACGTCTATGGGGGTAGGCGAAAACGTTAGGGTTTTCCCAGCGGATTCGGGGTTTCGCCGAAGCGGGGCATCGGAGCGTCGGAACCCCACCAAAACCTAGGTTGTCCCATACCATATGTATACAAGTGTGTTGTGTGTTGTAAATGTGCAATATCCTACTCCGGGGTGTGACCGGCTTCACCGGCTTCACTTTCTCTCTAGTGAGTTTCTGCACTTGGAGGTGAAAACTCCCGTTTCGGGAGAACCGGATGGAATATTGTGTTGATTTGGGGTAGACTTTGGTTTCTCACATTCTTATGGCCTAACCTAACACAACCAAGCAAAAAAGTCCACTGGCCTACCCCCTTTCGACGCACGTCTATGGGGGCAGACGAAAACGTTAGGGTTTTCCCAGCGGATTCGGGGTTTCGCCGAAGCGGGGAATCGGAGCGTCGGAACCCCACCAAATCCTAGGTTGTGCCATACCATATGTATACAAGTGTGTTGTGTGTTGTAAATGTGCAATATCCTACTCCGGGGTGTGACCGGCATCACCGGCTTCACTTTCTCTCTAGTGAGTTTCTGCACTTGGAGGTGAAAACTCCCGTTTCGGGAGAACCGGATGGAATCTTGTGTTGATTTGGGGTAGACTTTGGTTTCTCACCTTCCTATGGCCTAACCTAACGCAACCAAGCAAAAAATTCCACTGGCCTACCCCCTTTCGACGCACGTCTATGGGGGTAGACGAAAACGTTAGGGTTTTCCCAGCGGATTCGAGGTTTCGCCGAAGCGGGGCATCGGAGCGTCGGAACCCCACCAAAACCTAGGTTGTGCCATACCATATGTATACAAGTGTGTTGTGTGTTATAAATGTGCAATATCCTACTCCAGGGTGTGACCGGCTTCACCGGCTTCACTTTCAACGGGGTAGACCGGAAGTTTGACTTTTTTCCTACGGATCTAGAGTTTCACCGAAGCGGGGCCGCGGAACCCCACTTAACCATGCATATGTCCTATTATATGTATAAAACGTTCTATAAATTAATTACAATTGTTTTAGAAAATAATATTTGATTTGTTTTTTAAAAAGGAAAAAATACAAATTCAAAAAAAAAAATCAAAACCCATACGCCGACGGCATTGCCGTCGGCGTATGCTTATCCACTTAACCAAACGCGCGGCCCGCACGGTCGTCCCCAACCACACAACACCCTGCAGCCCGCATCTCATCCCCACACCTCACCTCCACCCGATCCGCCGCCCCGCCGCCGGCAACCCCCGCGCCGCCACAGCGCCGCCGCCGGCAACCCCCGCTTCGCCCACCTCTGCTCCGAGCCCCCACGCCCCCACGCTGCCCTGAGAGCCCCCACGCCGCCTCCCTCCTCTGCGTCCCGAGAGGCCCCACATCGCCTCCCTCCTCTGCTTGCCGCTGCGCCGGGTTAGCGCGGAGGAGCTCTTGCACGGCCGCCGTCTACTTCTCGTCTTCCCCGACATCGACCGGTCGCCGTCCTCGTCTCGGGCTGACCCACGACACCGGCTGCCCCTTGGTGAGCACCACCGCCGCTAGGCTACCCTCTCCTTCCCACCCCCCACATGCTCTGGATGCCGCCGTCGTGCGCATCATTCTCACCGTCGACCGCCGTGTCAACCACATCCACGGGCACGAGCAGGAGCTCTTCTGCCCCAGCCATCTCATGCACACAAGCACGCACACAAGCATGTCCACGGGCACGGGCACGAGTAGTTTAATTTTCTAGTTGGTAGATGTAATGTGTGTCATGGCATCAAGTAGTGGATTGGTTCCCTGTAGGAAATAAATTGGTACTAATTATGTGTTTGGCTAGGTTTAGTTTAATGGATTGATTCTGACTAATTGTTCTATGTGTGGTTTACAAATATGGTGTATGTCTAGCTGTCATAATTGTTCAAACTTTTTCATAAGAGTTTTGGTGTATGCCAATTTTATTTTGGTGTAGCAATTAACATTATTTATTTTGTTTCTCGTGCAGGAGTATGTGTGGAGCGTGAGAGTGGGGATTGTCGACGGAGGGTGTCGGCGGAAGATCTTCTTCGCCGTCGATCACGCTTCGAGGGTAAGAAATCACGTAGGCCTGCTTTTTTTTATCTATGCTTCCTTGACTAACCCGTGTATCAAATGTTTTTACTTAACTAAGTATCATGTCGGAGCCGGAGCGAAAGTTTCGTGGTGTTCATCGGAGACACACGAAGATCCCGACTTGGGCAGCTCAGATCACAGTGGATCACAGGAAGATCCAGCTTGGTACTTTCAGGTGCCCGTGGCAAGCGGCCCGCGCCTACGACTGCGCGGCGGTCCAGCACTTTGGGGCGAGAGCGATCCTCAACTTTGAGGATGAGCGGAGCGTGGCGCATATGTTAGCGCCAGATGGCATGAGGATCGCGACGAAGGCCGAGGAGAGGGAGCACCGGCAGGCAGAGAGGCTGCTCAGGGCGCGCCACCAGCGCGAGGAGGATGACCCCTTGGTCAAGGATCTCCTCCTTGATCCCCAGGTGATGGCGGTCCAGTACCAGGTCTTCAGCGAGAGCCGGCAGCAGCGCGGGCAGGGCGAGGCCGGCCCCTCCGGCACGCAGCAGCAGGGCGAGGACTCTAGCAGCAGCCTGTCCTCTTGTTGGGACCGCTTGGACGACGTCACTGACACCGGCGCAAGTCGAGTTTAGGATGTCTATCATCCTACCTGTCGTACTACTAGACTTATCTTGCTACCTGTTGTACTGCTAGACTTATCATACATGCTACCTATGTATTATTGTGCTACTTGTCTATATGTGTTATGTTTAGCTATATGGTTACATCGTTCTATGGTTTATTCTGTTTTATGTTTAATTATTAGGTAAAATGGAGGGATATTTGCTTATATATTTCGATTGTTTGTACTTTTTAGATGACGTAGCTTCCCGCCAGCCAGCACCGTCGGTCCCGCGCGTCGTCGCGGCTTCTCCTGCTGAGGAGGGGCCGCCTCGGTGCCCTTTGTTTTGTCGCCCTCTTCCGGAGCACGTCCTCGACCTTCTCCGGCCACCGATCACGCTTCGAGGGTATAAATCTTTCGCCTCTCTTGCTGCATAGGTTTATTTTGGTCTAGATCACCAAGTCAGTCGCGTAACCCGAGTCAGATCCCATCCGGAAGGGTTACAAATTTATAAATATGCAGGATTGTCCATCTTTGCATATTTATAACCGTAACACTTCCGGGTTGTCCTGTTGGACAGTCCGAGTACGTGTAGATCGGGTCGTGTTCCATTCTACCCCTTCCTGAGACGGAATTTCGGCAGCACCTCCCTGTTGTTCTTCGGATGCACACCCTCTCGGCTTGACAAGCTCGAGACGTGTATTCTGAAGAACAGCGGGGAGGTGCTGCCGAAATTCCGTCTCGGGTCGGGGTAGAACATGGGACACGACTCGATCTACACGTACTCGGGCGGGATAGGCCCCTACCTATTAGAAGTGTATGTGAACCCTTGCATGTTGTAAAAGATAAAATTTGGCCGTAATAAAATGGTGACATTGCATGCAAGAAAATAAAAATATGATGCATTTAATTTCATGTTATTATTATAGTAAAGCAGCAGAGGATGGCAGATAATGGGTGGATGTACAGTGGCCGAACTAGTTTGGTTGACAAAACAGATGAGTGGGTATGGAAGACGCATTTGTTAGTGAAGGAGTTAGCGCGTAAGGGTTCAGAGTCAGGCGCTCGTGGACAGTGCCCTTGCCCTCGTTGCAAGTTTCGTACACGTCAGGGAAAGGATGATATGATTAAACACCTCTTCTCTCGTGGGTATATGCCGAACTTCGTGACGACAGTCAACTTTGATGAGTACGAGCGCGAGAGTGGCAGGGTGATGCGGCAGCGGATCAATGGCAATGAAGATGATGGGATTAGAAACTGGCTAGATGATCTCCGTGCTGGCGACATGCCAGATTCGCCACCATCACAGGAGGAACCGGAGGAACCTCCAGAACCGGAGGAACCGCGTGAACCGGAGGAACCGCGTCAACCAGAGGACCCAGAGCCAACCGCGAAGGCCTTCTTTGATATGATGGCCTCGTCTCAGAGGCCTCTGTACGAGGGTGCAAAAGTTTCTCAGCTCGATGCCATCTCGCAAGCACTAGCCAACAAGCTCCAGTATGGCAGCACCCGTTCATGCTTTGAAGCGCATCTGCAAACAACTGGTAACCTGTTGCCTGAAGGGCATTGTCTGCCTCAAAGCATGTACGAAACGAAGAAAATCCTGCGAGATCTCAGCATGGATTATCAGAAGATAGATTGTTGTCCAAAAGGATGCCTTTTGTTTTGGAAACAGTTTGCCAATGACAAGTACTGTATCTTGTGTAAGGCCTCTAGGTATCATGTGGTAAAAGGAGCCGATGGTACGAAGACGCAGTCAAATGTCGCCGTTAAGATTCTTCGTTACCTCCCATTCATACAAAGAATCAAGCGGCTTTACATGAACAAAGAGTCTGCCACACATATGCAATGGCACAAAACGGGGAAGAGATACAAGGATGAGCACGACCGGGAATTGATGGGACATCCATCTGATGGTACGGCATGGAAGAACTTTGATGCGAACCACCCCGATGAGGCAGCAGATGCTCGAAACGTGAGAATCGCGATAGCAACCGATGGATTCAATCCATATGGTTTGTCGACTACCTCGTACAGCTGCTGGCCCGTGTTTGTTATTCCGCTCAATCTCCCTCCTGGAGCCCTAATGCAAAGGAAGACCATATTCCTCTCGCTGATCATTCCAGGTCCTGAATATCCGGGGAAGAATTTAAGTGTGTACATGCAGCCAATTGTGGATGATCTGAACCACTCTTGGCACCACGGGACGTTGACATATGATCGTGCATCAAAGACAAACTTCTTGATGAAAGTTTGGTATCACAATTCCATGCATGACATGCCCGGGTACGCCCTATTCTGCGGATGGTGTACAGCTGGTAAGTGGCCATGCCCAGTGTGCAGGAACCGACTTGAGTTCATGTGGCTAACGGCGGGACGGAAGTATTCCGCGTTTGACACACATCGAAAGTTCCTCAAAAGAGGGCATCGTTTAGAGAAGACAAAAAGAACTTCAAGAAGGGTAGAGTTGAGCGTGAAGAAAAAGCGATACCAACTTTCGATGGTGCAGCTGTTGACGCCGAGCTAAGTGCTCTCGTGCCTGCCCAGGGAAAAGGCCCACGATATGTGGGATATGGTGTGGCGCACAACTGGACTCACGTGGCAGGCTTGACGCAACTCGAATATTACAAGGACCTCGAACTTCCCCATAGCATCGATGTGATGCACACCGAAAAGAATGTTGGAGAGTCCCTCTTTCACACAGTCCTGAACATTCCTGAAAGTCGAAGGATAATGTTAAGGCTAGAGTTGATGTTAAGAAGCTCTGTGATAGGGAGAGAATGCACATGAAGCCTCCTGAAGGCCGTCAAAAGAACTGGTTCAAGCCGCATGCTGACTTCTGCCTTAATAGTATGCAAAAGTCTGAGGCATTCCATTGGCTCAAATTCGTCGTGATGTTCCCTGATGGCTATTGTTCGAATATAAGTAAGGGAGTCAATATACAATCGGAAAAGTCACCGGGCTCAAGAGTCACGACTATCATATATGGATTGAGCGGCTGCTACCGGTGATGGTTCGAGGGTATCTCCCCGACAGTGTCTGGCGAGTGCTCGCGGAGTTGAGCCATTTCTTCCGCACGCTCTGTGCTAAGCAAGTATGTCCCCTGATTATTCAGAAGCTGCATGAACTAGTGCCGGAGTTGCTGTGCAACTTAGAGACGATATTTCCGCCAGGCTTCTTTACTCCGATGGCACATCTTGTTGTGCATCTTGCGAACGAGGTACTCTTGGGTGGACCGGTGCAGTTTCGTTGGCAGTTTTGTATTGAGAGAGAGTTTAAGTATATTCGAACCAAATGTGGAAACAAAAATAAGATTGAGTCATGCATAGCCGAGGCAACTATCCTCCAGGAGATGGCAGACGCCAGGCTAACGTACTACCCCGATGATGTTCCCACTATGCATAACCAGGCCTCTCGGTACAATGTCGACGAGCCCAAGCGAGACCCCAAGCTCGTCCTCTTCCAGTGTCCCGGTGGCAAGAGCGGTGGCCCAACAAGGTATAACTTGACCAATGATGAGCTGGAGTGCATAATGCTCTATGTGCTTATGAACATGAAGGAAGTGACCCACGACGAGCAGGGAGAAGAGGGCAGTTTCCTTAGGTAAAATGGGGAACAAATTACTTTGCAACTACTAACATGATTTCGTTCTAATACGTATTTTCTCCTTTTAGTCAATTCACGGATGAAATGTGGTCGGGAACATCAGATGGACCCAATGAAGCCGCGTTGGACACTCTTTTGAAAGAGCCTGCCCCCGGAAAGAAAAAATTCACGGTTTGGTTCAGGGAAAAGGTAATTTCAAACCTGTCCCTTCTACCTTGCAATTCGTGTCTTATCCCTCTTACTAATGCACAAAACAATTTGTACTTGTAGGGAGCTGATGCCAACGTTGTGATGTCAGATGAGTTGAGATGTGTCTCCCAAGGTTGTAACCGTAGAGTCGAGAAGTATGAGAAGTATGATGTGAATGGGTACCGCTTCCATACAGAGCATCACCAGAACAGTCGGCCTAATGCAAAGACTATAAATACCGGGGTCTTCACCAAAGGAGCCGGTAATTATGATTACTACGGAAGGTTACAGAACGTATATGAGCTGACGTTCAATAACACGAACATATCACTCAAGCTTGTTGTGTTCAAATGCCACTGGTTCGACCCTGAGCATGGAACCAAAAGTACCCCTTCCATTGGGTTAGTTGAAGTTAAGCCTTCAACCACCTACCATGGATCCGATGTCTTTGTTGTGGCTCACCAAGCCTTTCAAGTTTATTATTTGCCCTACCCATGCAAGAAAGAGGGACTCATTGGTTGGGAAGTCGTGTTCCATGTATCGCCACGTGGTAAGCTACCCATGCCCTCCGAAGACGATTACAACAACATTGACCCTAAAACATACGAGGGGATTTTCTATCAAGAGGAACAAACCTTTGGGGACTTTGGCATACAAGGTCTTGAGGACCGCGAGGACAATGCACAAACAGGCGGTGACGTAGTGGTGAATCTAAATGATATAGATATGCTCAACAAGTTACCTTTGGGGACTTTGGCATACAAGGTCTTGAGAATCTAAAGGATCTAAAGGATATAGATATGCTCAACAATCTAAGTGATGACGATGATGAGCCTCCATCGTGCGAGGAGGTTCCAATATACAACACTCGTGATAGTGATGTTGATAGTGATGATGAGAACCCAGGACTTAACTATGAGAGTGATGATTAGGGTGAGGATCTTTTATGTCCTTTTGCATACTATTTACTTTTCAACATGCTTAGTCTTTCAACATGCTTCTTCTTAATTGCATTACGTCTTTATTCTTATTTACTTCATTTTTCAACATGCTTAAACGTTTATCCTTTCTCAATGCAGGTGACTGACCAAGATGAGCCAAGGCAAGAAATCATCGGCCTTGGGCTCGGGAGGTGTAGGATGTGTTCGGGTGTAGCGTGTGTGAATTCGAACTTGTTTGGAGTTTGTATGAATGCTTGGATGAATTTGAATCATGTTTGTGTCATTTGGATATGTATGTGATGTTTTATTTGATATTTCTGTGATGTTTTATAATTTGTGCAATTTTAATTATATTTAAAATACGCCAGAAACCAGCAGCAAAAAGTTTCAGAAACTAAAATTATGGTCAAGGCTACGCCGACGGCGTAGGATGCTATGGGGACGCACAGGATGGCGCCACGTCGACGCTGGAGGACCATATGGTTATACCTACGCCGACGGCATTGCCGTCGGCGTCAGACTCCTCCCAGACGCACCAGATCAGCACACGGGCAGCCTAGGCCGACGGCACTGCCGTCGGCGTATAGGTGGAGCAGACGGAGACGTTCGACGTCCGTTTTGTGGGTCCCACTGCGGCGTCGCCGATGGCGACGGATACGCCGCCGACGGCAGTTTTCATACGCCGACATCGTCCTATGCCGACGCCGATACACCGACGGCGGCCGTCGGCGTAGGCCTACGCCGACGGCGATCTTTGCTACGCCGACGGCGGGCCGCCGTCGGCGTTTTGACGGTTTCCCGTAGTGCCTTTCCTATTCCTTATCCGAGAAGACAACTCTGGTGTGGTGTTGTTTGTTGGACATGTTGTCAATCCCGTCCTGTTTTCGTAATGTGTTCCATCTGAATCTGTTTGCTTGGCGGCAACATATTTTCTCACATATATAAGTGGAGTATGTAATAAGTGAAGTGTCTCAATATTCAATAATGCGCTGCCATTGCAATAAATCCAATAAATTCTACTTTCTGAAGAATGGCTTGCCCACTGTGCAGAGTTTGTGAAAGGATAATAATCCTGAATTTCTACAGAGACATGTGTATTAAGTTGGTTGTGAGATTGAGTTTTCAAAAGAATAGGAAAAAGCTCAACCTTGTATGGTTATTCTCCGTTTAATTTATTGAAAATTATAATGCTAAAATTTAAGAACCATGGGAGTGAACGAGTTACACCCGTTCGATTTTTTAAGCAATGGAGGATGGCAATTTCTAGGTTTTCACTTGTCGCCACCGGCCACCACCTGGTTTTACCTCTAGATCGAGATGTAGGAAAATTAGTGGTGTCCTTTTCGTATTTGTTTTCCTTTTTGTAAGTGATATTCTAGGTATCCATTGACACAATCGAGTAAAACGAAGCAAGGGTAGAGGCGTAACTAAGCATGCATTTACGACAAAATGTAGGAAAAGTTCTAGCCGAATCTACAGATCTGTATTTTAGGCAAATATGTACAATTAGGGAGAACTTGTCTGTTGCAAGATGGTTAGGAGGGTGGTTGTACCCCCATCCCACCAGAGTTCAAACCCAGGTTTGATGCTGGTGTTTCTCATTTATGCGGAATATTCTTCAGTGAGAGACGATGTTCCCGTCGACAAGCGAGGCGCCCGTGGTGACTTCGTCAATTTCAAGATCCAACCGTCGGCTCAGTCTTTCGGGGGTGCTCATAGGGGTAGGGTGTGCGTGTGTGCGTTCATAGTGGTGAGTGTATGCACGTATTTGTGAGCGTCTGCGTTGTACTGTGTTTCGCAAATAAAAAAAGTACAATTAGGATTTCAGCTGAGGTTTTTTTGCGTAATTGGGGTTGTCATCCTCCAATTTCTCCTAAGCAAACCAGTTTTATTAATTGAATGTGTCCATATTGGTTCAGAGAGGGTTCAGTATTGGTTCTTTGTCTCTGCTTGATGAAGACCCAACATACTCATTATGTACATCTAAACTTGTGATTTGTATTTGGACGTGTATGGCTTGTGGACTTGTGGTAGAACTATGGGAAAAATAAAAATGCACCTTTCGTTCCTATAGACAAATGTCTTCCTGAGTATATGCACCTTCAAGGAAGTATGTAACTGCTCCCCTGCTACTAGTCACAACGAACAGTTTTGTAACATCAAAATACTAACAATATAGTTTTTTTTAGATGACATCAACCGAGGTTAGCACGGAAGATATATATGCAGATATAGAGACTCACTTTACCAAAATTAAAATTACATCATGTCCTTTCCTGGAAAGAAGAGACTGGTCTGAGACGATGACGCGTGCTTGAAACGTAACTATAAGAAACTAGATGATTCCCCGTGCGTTGCTGCGGAAACTCCGGGATAATTTTTGTTATGAAGTATTATTACTGCGAACCAAAAAGAAATGATTGTACTGATAGTTAGGACATGTCCTGATAAGTTGGTGAAAAGATGATCTTGTTACGGAGTAAAACAGTACAGTTCCTGCATTCTTAGTGCTTACAATGATTTTTAATAAGGATCGGATTGCAAATTACTATCTGTCAAATAGATATTACAGATTATTTAAATTTTCTTGCTTAACTCTGCTGAACTAATCAAATTTGACGATGCAATTTCAAGTCAGAAATGGACCTTTTCAATTAAGATGATGAAATTGCATATCCTTATTACATCAGCCTCTAGCAAGAGAGAGAGGAGAGTATTATTCTAAAGAAGGAGCATGTGGATAACCTGGATCAGGAAGTCATTGGCGTGTGTCATAGGTGCGGGTGAGGGGATGACCGGGATGGGAGCTGCATGTAGCTGTGGGTCGTGGCGTAGAACGGAAGAAGGCAGGAAATGGAAGGGAAAAACGGCTTCACCCAGTGGAGGATGAATGTGTTCGGGTGCGGACTGCGGAGGAAACTATAGGAAGTCAGCTCGCCTGCTCGCCTGATTATCTCAGTTCGTTTCTGTTGTTTCCTCTAAGAAGCGCCGCTGCTGGTGAGCGGGACGGTGCGACGGATGCAGGAACAAAGCGTCATTTTTTTCCTCGAGCCTACTAGGAACGAAGGGTGGGAAAATGTAGTTCCTCCAGTAGTTTGGCCCCTCGGCTTATCTGTGCCGTTAAATCATAGTTGGAGATTCGCGCAGGATAGGCCGGTCAATGCTTGACCTTGCCCGCTTCTTCCCCCCCGCCTCTGCCTTGCGCTCTGCTAAAACTCTCCCTTTAATTTAAGTGGCCGTTTTATAGGCAGGATCGTCCCGCATATCACCTTTCCTCCTCACCCCCAAAACTACATGGATTAGCCCGATCTCGGCTTGCTCATACCCACTGCCGTCCGCCATTGCTTCCACCAGCTTCACCATCGATGGAAAGACAGGATCTTATCTCGAGCTCCTGGCCAAATCCGAATCTCCATTGCTCGTTTCCGCACTCCATCCGCCAGATCCAGCAGTTTTCTACAAGTACGTTCTTCTCGTATAGATGTCGATAAGTTTTTGTATGTTCTGTTTTCAGATCTGCATTTTCCATTCAAATGAATATGCCAGTCCCCATGTTTTTCAGATGTAGTTGTTTTTATGTTCCATTGTATTTTACTCATGTAGCCCCCCAATCGAGACCCATGATGGTAACCAGTTGCCACCGTGCCATTCTCAGGCAGTTGCAGATCTGGATCATGATTCCATATATCAAGCAGAATGCAGAAGGTACTGTTCGGCATGCCGTTTGCGCAATTATTCTGATTTTGGTTATGGTTATTGGTTTGTTAGGACTTCACCCTTTTGCTTCCAGCTACCCCCATTTTTTCTCATGGTACTCCCTCCGTTCCAAATTAATTGACTTTCATTTGTCCACATGTGGATGTATCTATACGCGTAACATGTCTAGATACATTCACATGTGGACAAATGAAGTCAATTAATTTGGAACGGAGGGAGTACAAGCTAATTTTGCTATATTCGCAGCACCGTGGATATGCAGTCATCTAAATCTGCGTTGCCTCCCATTATTGAGGAGTATAGCAGCAACAATCCTGACTACTCATACAGGTAACATTTGATTTTGTGGTCACTTTGTTGTTTCTACACAGGCTTAGTATTGTCTCATTCTATCCCATGATTAACTTCATTTATTTTGTACAGCCCTAACGGTTCCACTGATGACCACCATTATGATAATCCTTTTGACCATGTTTCTGAAGAATCAGATTCTGAATCCTACGACGGTGGATTAAGGTAGCAAACAGGTTCTGATGTGAAAGCTTTTGTGTAGAATAAATGGGTGGGTGGTTTGAATTGTAATGCATGCTAGATGTTGATGCCATTTCCTTTTTTTAGCGATAACGACGGACCTGACGATGATTGCTATCAATATCCTTTTGTACCGTCATCATACGAGGACACCGACGCTGAAAAAACCTTCAGTTACATGTTGCCATTGGTGGATTCAGACTCCGAAGAGTCGACCCCAACTGACGAAGATGACAACCATCCGGATGAATCAGCACATCATTCTGACCATCAAGATACTGAAGAAATCCCGGACACACCACCATCTCTATATTTAAAGAGGTACATCCAAATCTGACATTTATTAAGAGAAATGTTTTGGTATATGCTTTCTGTGAACATAGCTGTGCAACTGAGTCTGTTTAGTTAAATTTTGGCAACTTGAACAACTGATATAAACTAGTCACTATGCTTTCCATGTTTGAATTTTTTTGGCAAGGACGATCAATTTTTTCTCTTCAAGTATCAGTAAATGAAAAAAACAATGCTCGGGCTAGTACACTCTCCTATTCTTGCAGCATGGTTTACAAAGCTTACAGATTTTATCTCCATTACACTTAGGCAGAAACATTATGTACGACAGTGCTTTGCTTATTAGTTGTGTTTACTGGTTCGATATTATATTCTTATTAGATGTGTTTAATGATCTGCTGGAAACGTTTCAAAAAAGGAGATATTTTTCCTGATTTTCGTGAAACTGATTCAATGGACCAATTGAAGCTGCTATTCGATCTTCGCATGACAGGAAACCAGAACTTATATTCCAACCAAAACTTGGCACTACATTTGATTCAGTTGTTTTGGAATCAGCTATGGCCATAGCAACAAGAACCATACCAACAATTACCACACTATGCAGGAATTGCAGTGCTCGAATGAGGTAATATCCCTCCATAGTTCCACAACCAAACCTTTTCATCGACACGTTCTTTGTGGAACTACTTTGAGTCTCACCTTCTTCTTTCAAACAGGGTAAAGACCTCAGAATAGCTCACCAGTCCAAGAGATGCGGTTGCAAAGCCATAGTTAGGCTTCTATGCACCGAAGACCATGGATGGTATATATCGAGGTTTGTTGAGGAGCACAATCATGCTCTATCAGATTCATTTGGTGAAAAGATGCAGTGGAATTCGCATCGTAGGATAGATGAGCTGCTAAGAACATGATAAGAAACTTACGAGACAATAATGTCCCACTGGGAAAGGTCCACAGCATAATGGGTAGTTTACATGGATCTGTCGGAAATCTCCCATTCACAAAGAGGTCCTTGCGAACTCTTTGTCAGCAGCTTGCAAAAGAGCAGATGGACGATGACGTCAAGAAGACATTGGAAATCTTTCGGAAGATGAGGAAGGAAGATCCTGATTTTGCTTATAGCGTGGACGTTGACAAGCACAACCGAATCAAAACTCTTATCTGGACAAATCACCGCAGCAAGATGCAGTACCATTGTTTTGGGGATGTGGTCACATTCGACACAACATATTGCACAAACATATATAAAATGCCTTTTGGATTGTTTGTAGGCGTGAACAACCATTTCCAATCTACATATAGCTGGTGTGTTGATGAGGCTTGAGACCATCAAAAGTTTCACATGGGTTTTCAATGAATTTCTTAATTTGATGGGAGGAGAAGCTCCAATTACCATTCTCACAGGTATAATATGGAAATTTCATGTTGGTGTTTTATTTGATGGTTTCTTTTCTGTTTGATCATCATGGACCATTTATGAGATAACTTTATCTATTACTTGTAGACCAAGCTCAAGCAATGGTCCCTGCTATCAAGAAAAGCATGCCTCACACAAATCACCTTTGGTGCAAGTGGCACATCTTACAAAAGGCTCAAGAATCTCTCGGTCCGGTTTACTCCAAATCAGGCCCTTTTAGGCAGGAGTTCCACAAAGTCTTGAACGAGATGTTGACTATCGATGAATTTGAAGCTGCATGGGCTTGCTTAGTTGATAAGTACAAACTTAAGAAAAACACATTCATGATTAGAATTTACGAATGCCGAGTTATGTGGGCTAAGCCTTATTCCAAGAAGTTTTGCGCCAGAATGATGACCACACAAAGGAGTGAAAGTGCTAATCATATGTTGAAGTCCTACGTTAGAGGAAATTCAACAATGAACAATTTTGTGTCGAAGTACAGCGATATGATGTTTGACAGGGCAATGGTGGAAGACGCAGAGGAGCACAATACCAAAATGGTATGTCACTGGTTTATTTATTTTTCGTCATTTTTTGCACGTACGCAATTTGTATGCTCAGCACAGTTGGTTTATACCACCCATCAAGAATCACACGTAACATGTGCCTGGATCCTCACTCGATTAAGTTCTCATAGTGTTTTGACATTTTTCACCATGCTTCTCCATGTGTTTCAGTACTGATTCAAAACACCAGCAGCACATATGAAATATCTATTTTGTTCATTATGCTCCACAATTTCTTTTTCATTACCTGATTTTTATTTCCCTTGTGTTTTGTTTTTTTTTATCGTGCCCAACACTTCCTCATTTTCTCCAGCTGAAGAAACCAACCGGACGGATGTGGCCGATACAAAACCATGCATACAAAATTTACACCAGGGCCACGTTCAGATTGTTCACCATAGAATTAGAGAAATCTTATCACTTTACTGTTGTTCACAACCCGAAGGGTAATGTTTATCAAGTCAAGCATGCCTATTCTAAACTTAGGGAGCCATGGGTCCACGTCAATTTCAATATCACTGTGTGTCAGGATGCAGGAGCATATGATTGTGAGTGTGGTTTGTTCAACCACTTTGGGATGCTATGTTGCCATTGCTTAAGGGTATGTCTATCCGTGTTGCTACTGTCCTTACATTTTTCAATTTGTTCCATACTTCATTTACCTGCTGAACAGTCATTTCTTATTAACCGTAGGTTATGAATTTTCTGGGAGTTGCCAAGATACATGAACGCTATATTCTTAAGAGATGGACAAGGGATGCCAGGGATGTACTGCCAGAAAATCTTCTTTTCCTCCAAAAGGATAATAGGTCATTGAAATCCCACATTCCGTGACAACCTTCTCTATCTTACTGCTATGAAAGCAGTTCAGGTACGCAACAATGATGGAGAAACCTTCAACGAAATGATGAAGCATTTTGGGAATGGCATCAAATCTGTAGGAGACATAGTTGTTAAAAGAGGACCAAAAGAACCAGAAGAAGTGCCTCCAATGTATGAGTCAAGCGACAATGAGTGGCAACGTGCCCACCCTACCGGATATCACTCTGAACCAGGGTTAGCAATTGATGGAAGAACATTCTACTCAGAAGATAGGATCGGAGCTGTTGCCAGCAGCTTTGACATGGACAAGTTAAAAGGCCCTGTAATTCCTTAGCAAAAAATCGGACAGAAGCGTTTTAAGCGTTTCCTTTCCCCGTTGAGTCTAAATCAAAGAGAAAGAAAAAGGCTACAACCACACAATCTCCTGCTTCAAGAGACTTCAAACAATCATCCTTTTGCTCTTTCTGCAAGATCACTGGACACAAGAGGAATACATGCCCTGACAACCCAGATGCAGGAAAATCAAAGAGGAGGACACCTTGCTGTAGTATTTGTCACCTGCCAGGCCATAAGTCCAACAGCTGCCACAATACAACTCCAGATGTTGATGCTTTCTTCAGCAGTAACCTCCAAGCTGAACCATCAGAAGATTGATTTTATCTTAGTGGTCTAAGCAATATGTAAGAGTTTTAGCTGATTGTGGGAACAAATGATGGGCCTCGTGCACTATTTATTTTGTGTATCCAATTTTTTTTAATGTGGATGGTTCCTTGTGACATAGGTCAGTTTACTTCCCAATTATTGCTGGAGCATCCATTATTTTTAGTTACGAAGATTGACAGGTCTTAATTTTTCCCTTCCTTTTCGTTGCAACAGTTTAAAACCAACATATTCATGATTATCGTTACATGAAAGTGCTTAGGTCACTTCAGTAATCCAACCAGATTCACCCGAATCAGTATGTTTGGCAACTAGCAGGAATTCACCCCTCATCGGGGGTTGTTTTCATTGATGTTTCATCTCTGTTTCTCTCAATAAATACATTTTTCTGATGGCCACCCAGATTCATTGAACTCACACATTACTTGATTTGCTGCCAGCCTTAGTTTGTACGACATTACGACCCTCTAGGATTAACACTTTTTGAACTACGAAAATGTATTCAAGCTTTCAGGGGATTACTCTATCTCATTTCAGAAGCTATTCCTCTGGAAAAAAACATCTCGACCGTGTAGCAACCCTAGATGCCCTCATTCTTCTGCTTTTGTTTGCACCCTCTAACGAAGACTTGATTACATTTTCGCATAATAGGTTCTTATGCATTTCTCACACTAGCTTTTATTTGCTTTAATACGTTTTTTCCTGCTGGTACTGAACTCAAGTCCATATGCATTCTTTCGTATGCACATAAATAGATTTGGGTCTAAGCAATTTAGATGTTGTTCTACATTTTCCCCCCTCTATTGTTTCTGTTACTTCTTACACTACTATTGTGCGCAATGGCAGATTAAGATGTATACTCAAGTTCTACCGGCACAGTATGAAGAAGGAATTAACGGTTTCCAAGTGTTGATAAAATTCATGGTACATACTTCAGCCCTCCTCCCACAGGCACACAATAGATGAGTCTCATAAACGATGATTCATAATTTAGAATGCGGTTACAACGATTACACAAATAAAATGTTCTCAATCTCTTTAACTAGTCACTTAAAACAATCCATAGAACTTTAGTGTTCACCAACATGTTCATCTGTCCCCTAATGATCGGAAATTCGATGACTTAGGTCCCATCACCAAATCTGTCTTACAAACCCTAATCAATGGTCTGGACAAACACATCTGCAACACCCCTTTGTTTCCTTGAACGCCTAGCATGTTGTACAGCAGGTTCATTGAAAAGGCTCTAAGCGATGTCTTTGTCAAAAAAATTGCGGGTCAAATTAAGTTCCAACTACAATTATGCAGAGACCACAACTGTGCGAAATGGCAGATAACACATTTCGTTAAAAAAATGGTTGGGGATCAATTGTTTCACCTCTGTTCCAGGAACTGCAAACCCTTCCCCATTATATTCCCTCAAAGCAAGCAGAGTAAGCATACCAGTCATTGTTGCAGAGATAATGTACAGTTTTAGTTGCATATGGTAGAGGATCATAGATAAATCAATACTACGAGTCTTATTTCTGTTATTTTTTTTCCTAACCTGCTTTTTCCGGGCAGGAATGGAAGAACGTAGTTCCTTCTCCAATTAGCCCAGTCAATATCCCACCCAATGTACGCTGCATTGAAACAACTCTCAAGCCCAGATTGCAACCTGTCCACAATGGCTCCATGCTTCTGTTGGAGCTCGGAAGCTTTAGCAACATGGAATGTTGGGTCTACCACGTGCACAACAGATGCTTTCATGTCCCAGAAATATGCAGTCCAAGTATCCATGTCCAGGTGAGGAACAGCTACCTGCAATAGTAATCCCAAAAAAAAAACCAGTTCAAGTTACAGAACTTTTATCTGAATTTCTGGCAATCACAGTCCTTTTAGTTTTCGCAGGTATAACACACGCAATATTAATAATTTATTTTACCATCCGGCAGTTTGAAACATCATATTCATGGCATTTTCCAGTCAGTTGAACTTCTATCGATCTGTTGGTCAAATAATCTTCAGTGTTTAACACAGTAGCCTGCAGCACATAATTGAAATAGTTGGTATAGGTTGCATAATAATTTTATTTATATGTATGCATTTTTCAATCTGCCAAATATATAAGGTACTACAGGTAACTACAACGTACCGCGAAATCACTTTCAAAAGGATGCATCCACCTCAACATTCTTCCTTCCCCTACTGGTCCTTGTCATTCTGCCCAAACCTCCGGATCGCCACGTCCATAATGTCTTCAGTGCAATTAATCCCACCTCTGAAAACTTTTTTGAAATCATCTCCAGAAATTTGTTTCTGTGTAGGGATTCCATGCTTTATCCACCAACTGAAATAGATGGTAAAAGTGAATTATTTTTCCAGCTATGTCATCTTTCATGAATCCCTACAAAAATTGATATGTACTGTTTACCTTTTAAGGCAATGTTGGTTTGCTACCCCCAGCCAATTGTACACCCTCTCTGCAACTTCTCTTGGCACAACTTCTCTATCCACGGCATACGACCAGGGACTTCTTGCCATGCGCCCTTTAGTCAATCTTATTTTCTTTATAGTGCTGCCTGCATTCCACTGTCCCACTGCACGCTGATGCAACTCTAGGTCACTAAGGTTTCCCAGAATTTCATCGAAGGAATCACCTGATGTGTTATGTCCTCCATTACGTGGCGAGTCAGCTCTGAGTGGATTTAGAATACCAGGCGTGTTGAACATATCAGTATCCACTCCACTAGATGACTGACCATATGCAGACCGAACATTCAAAAATCTATTTTGACGTTCCATCCTGCCAAATTCAGAACCAGTGATGTCCATGTGGGACACATTGCTGTTTTCCTGAACTATACCCGCTGCAGGGGTAATAAATCCTGCAATAGTGGTTTGAGAATGTGGCGAGTTAGTCTCACATAGAAGTAGACATGTTCTTTTGATCAAGAAGTATCTGCCTTCATTTTAGATAAAAATAGCGGACTGCAAAATTATTGTCTTCGAATGAAAAAATGTCACAGAATAACACGCATTTTTGTGACTAATCCTTAATGAATCCACAACGCAACTGCATATATCCTTGTAGAATGTAATCGAAATGTTTTGTTAAAAGGTTTAGTTGCCCCCGCATGCTTAATTGTGCAAAAAAAAATTTGCATACATAAATACAAGCACCCACACAAATATCAAGTACTATTTCAACCATGCATTTTTACATTATTGGTTTACACTTTTTTGATGCACCCTAATTCATGTACACTCACCTTCATTCCCAGACTGAAGATTTGCCAAATTATTCACAGGTTGAACCATGCTGAATCCAGCACCAGTGATGTCCATGCTGAAAGCGCTGCCGCTATGCTGACCTATCACCCGGGCTGGGGTAACAAATCCTGCATTTTTTGGAATGGGTTAACACGTTTTTCCCTACAACCAGATGCACACACATAGGTAATCATTATGACAAAAGTAATTCGCAGACTGAACATATGACAATTCAAGTTTCATACATGTTTTTGTTTTACAATTTTTGATGCACCCGTAGCTCATGTACACTCACCTTCATTTTCAGACTGAGCATTTGTCAAATCAGTCATAGGTTGAACCCTGCTGAATGCAGCACCAGCCATGGCCATGCTGAAAGCGCTCCCGCTATGCTGGCCTATCACCCTTTTAGGGGTAACAAATCCTGCAATTTTGGGACTGGGTTAACACTATTTTCTCTAAAAACAGGAGCACACATATAGGTAATCACTATAAAAATGTATTCCATGCTATGAATCAGCAAACAAACTTGCTGACTATATTTTTAGTTATCCAGCCTGATTGTTGTTTACAAAATAGCATGTTTACTAAATTGTCAACATTTTTGTTTGCTGATAGTTTGTAACAGTATATTGCTCGCAAAAAAGTATTTCTAGTTATTTGCTGATAAGTTATCCAGGGTGATAGTTTGTTATGCATTAGTTGTTTGTTGCCTACTCACCTTCAGTTTCATTATGTGTATTGGCCGCTTCATTCATCTCAACATCTTGAAGCCCAGTCAGGTCATGTATTAAATTTTTACCTGCATATAATATTTTAATTAAAGCAACAATTTGCTGGTTCATTGAAGGGTAACTGGCTGTATGGATTCACCATTGTTATAAAGTGCATGTTTACCTGTTATGTCGTTCACAATTCTACCGCAGTACCTGCCCCTCTTGACTCTCGTAGGTGCCCCTGCAAAAAATGTAAATTAATGGCATCACAAGTCTATAAGCTATTGCATACCATACTAAATAAATGGCATCACAAATATTCTATTATATGAAACCAAAGAAAGCACCTTCAAATTCTGAACCCAAATGTTCATCAATTTGGTTATGAATGGCCTTTGACCCAGATGCCATCAAACTGGCTGAATTATACATGGTACTGTTGTCATGCAATCCAACAGATAGAACATGTACTTGGTCCAGAAGATCCTCCAGTAGCTTGTTCACATTGGAGTTCAAACTTCCTTGCATGTCATTATGGCAGTTGGATCACAATCCATGTCTTTCAAGGTTGAGCTTTTGAACCTATTGACCAATAGTCTCGTCCTTGCGTTGTGCATCTGTAGCACATCTATCTGCTTATTATTCAGCTGAGAACATGGAAAATGAAGGATCTATTCAGTACCAATGATTATATGACGACAAATACAACTGTGCGAAGTTAACAACATAACTGAGATAGGTTTTCGATGCTCACCCTTTTCTCGCCGATGCCCCTTGCGTAGGCAGACAAATATTCAGTGCTTTTAGGTTTCTGAATGGTGTTCACATAGTCACAAATGTTCACCCTTTCCCTTAATTTCTGTTGTGACATGAAGCTTGGTCCACCCATAATTCCCTGCCTGTAAAATGTAGACAATCAGTTTTTTGGCAGAAAATCCATCACTGTCGTAGAATTAAAAACCAACACTTTCTGACATGGAGTAGGAAATTGTTGGAAACATAATGGTCCTACTTCTTATACCTGTGAGTGAGATGAGCTGGGTGTACATCTTGTACGCACGTAGTTAGAACTATCTACCGTTGCACCCTTGCACTTGCTGATGTTTGGTGTTACTGCTTCAAGAAGCTCCCTTGCATCAGTCTGCAGGAAGAAATAAAATGTTACCGAAGAAAGCAACCTAAAAGATGTGTGCCCATGACAGTTATAATTGGACATCATGACATGTTTTGACCATTAATAGAATACTTACCCTTTGAGCACACAAATTCTTGCCCTGTTTTGTTTTGATTGTCCTGTGTTCTGTTTCACATATATCTTCATTTCATTGATCACCCGGAATGTGAATTGTGCAATCATTGGTGAATAATCTTCTTTGAGATTTAAGATTCCCAGATTGATCGTGTGCAGGAATTTTGCCTGATCATGTCACATAACCACCAACAAGTTAGTGACCAGATTTTTATTATGTGGAAAAATTAAGAAACTACAACTTACATCAATGTTTTCTAAACACCACTATTTACCTGCAGAAACAAATGGCATCCTGAAACATTCTTAATAGTCCTTTTTCCTTTCCTCTCCTTCTGAACATGCTTTGCCGCCTCAATGATCTCTTCAACCACGGGCTCGCAGAAATCATATGAAGAGATCTCAGGAACTTCCATCAAAGACACCCAGTAATCTTTAGCCCCATGGTTTGAGCTATACTTCGCCACCAGGAAATTACCCATACAGAAGCAAACAAATGAGACTTTGAACTGATCTTCTTGTTGAGCAGACATTCCAGTTGGGTAATCAGTAATAGTATATCTTCAGCAGCTTTCAAGCTGTTCTTTTCACCAACATCACCAGATATAGATCCTATCCCTAATCGAATGAAATCAAGTTGTTCGGAAGTCGACTTATCCTCCAGCCCAAATAGCTTCTTAGGACCATTGGGTATGTCTAGGAAATGATGCACATCCTTCGCAGTTATCTCAATGAAGGCTTCATCGTTGAACCTGATTGCCCTCTTCTTAATGTCAAACTTCTCCAACAGGCTCAAAGTGAACTTCTTGTCCAGATTACAGATGTCAGGTACTTCTAGCATGCCTTGAATCCAATCTCGGTGACAAGTTTTCTCTTCAAATTCCCAAACGTTGCCACCACTTCCGCGATCTTGCGCAGAACACCTAGTTTTCACACCAACATCTTCAGAACTCGAAAAATCAGACCCTGCCATCTGTACCGCGCAATTGTCTAGAGATCTATTTCCTGCCATGAACACAACATGTAGTCAGTACAGTTATTGATACTAAAACAAGCATGCAAATTAGAAACATCTTCAACGAGCTAGGTAAAGGGGCGGAACAACAATGATGCAGCAATTTTAAGTATAAGAACATTTATCACATTTCATTCATCTCCTCCATACAGTTTTTTGCAACAGGTAACACTGGTCCCCACTTACATTTGCACAAAATCTGGTGCAGTAAACATTCTCTGTACAAACATACTGTTCAAAATGAAAATGGCTCCTACAGTAATGCACATCTTCAAACCCTATCACATGAAGTTCATAATTTAATACTAAACTTTTATCCATGCAGTAACGATTTTATGGGTCTAGAGCACTATTGGGGTGGAAACACTTTGAACAGCAGCATGAAAACGATGATGTTTTTTACAGAACTCAGCTGGTGGGATGCTCATTGGATAAATCTGCAAGAAATGCAGTAGTATAAACCTAGTCAAAAAAACACTTGAACTAAAAGCAGAAACTATACATTGTTTTAGCTGCTACTGAATATTTTTGGTGGAGATGATAATGTTTTCCAAGATTAAGCTGATGGTAGTTTCACTGGTGGAAACTGCAAGAAATGCAGTAGGGTAAAGCCAGTCGAAAAAACCATTGAACTCAAAACAGAAACTAGTCATGTTTAAGTTGTAGATCTTATTTTAGCTAGGAATAGATTCCATGCGTACTTACTTTTTTTTCCCCTGGATGGCTTGCCTGCATCTCCAAGCCGTGGTCCTTCTCCAGCTTTTATCGTCAAGCTGAAGACAATGCTCTCATCAAAGTGCCAGTATGAGAGTACATCTTGAAGGGCGCAGCTCTTCAAATGTCAATGGACTTTAGCAATGGAGGTATGAAGAGGAGGAAGACAGCACAATGTACTCTGCTACCATGCTGCTTCACCTAAATATATTCTCTACCGCCCTAGCACTGATTCATTACTGTTTTGCCCTTACTGAACAAGGGGATGCAGGAGGGTGAAAGTTTGATGGAACAGACCATGCTACTACCCCTACACTGCCAGGCACGCACTGCTCCACGTACCACCACCACCCATTAGTACCGATATTTTCTCCTCCATGCACAGACTACAAGGATTTGTATGGATTTCCCCTCCTTTCCCCAGATCTTTTCTTTCTAGGGAGATCCGTAAACCTAAATCCAAAACTTTTCCCCCCAAAACTCACATGAAAATATCTTGCTCGCATTTCTCACCTACTACAGCCATCTTATTTCCAAACTTGCACACACCAATATTTTGGCGCCCTTTCAGTACCAAACATTTTTCATATCGGTGGCAAATGAAGTACTGCTTAATGGAAATGATCTACTGCATTTCTACACGCATCCCTCTTTTCTTCAGACCATCCCCATCACACACACCTAACTTTTCGAAATAAGTCTGATTACCCAAATGCATCAAACTTTTCCCCCACTTTTTTTGGAGGGAAGACCATAAACTCCCTGCAAAATTGCAAAACTCCCTCTTGCCCCCCCCCCCCCCCCCCCCCCCCCCCCCCCCCCCCCCCCCCCCCCCCCCCCCCCCCCCCCCCCCCCCCCACCTTCATCACTTAGATACATCTCCAACATTTCAGTCATAGGTAGCCATGTCTGACAACTCTGATAGTGAGGAAGCTCTTGATTCATGTGTCACTGCTAATTCATCCCAGCTTGGTTAGAGTTGTTTTCATCTTGATTCATCTTCTTCTTCCGATGCAGCACATAGCCAAAGCTTGGTTAGAGTTGTTTTCTATTTGCTATCTGATTTCACAGTTTAGTTGCATATTTTTTTCTTGGTTTAGTGCTGGATATCTTTTTGCCTACTGAGTTCTATGTCAACACCCCTCCCTCCCCATTATTTGTATGCAGCCCATCACTATGATTTCTGGATATAGTGGTGATGTCGAGTCTGTGGGAGAGGATTCAACATCTTTTACTGAAGATATATCCAATGATTCTGTGAACTGCATTAATGATTTCACATTATCCACTGCTTCCCAAGGGCAAAATGTCTGTTTTATCGAATGTGTCTACCATATCTGTGTACTTTTTTGCTTGTTTTTCAATGTCACGAATAATGATACAATCTTGTTTCTGCTGCAGGATCCAGAACCAGCTGCAGAGTTCGAGATTATGCAGCCCGTTGATGCCACTCCAGATGAGCCACCACCTGCACACCATCGCAACAGGAGTGAATCAACTGAAGATGCCCCTGCTATCCTAGATGCCACAGGTATCCCAACTCATGTTGCTGTTCCAGAGAAAGCAAATGAGCCAAATGCAAACTTGAAGAGGAAGAGGACAGAGACTGACTCATATTGAAGGTCAAGAAAAGAAGGATGTCCTGCTATCTATATGTATTCCAGAACAATAGGAAATGCATTAGTGCAACTATGTAATAGCCCATGTACTGTCCTAAGTATCCATACTTTTATATCAATGTGGAAGAAACTTTTTGCAGTTTAAATTGCTGAAGATTTAGATGTCATGTTGTTGATATGTACCTTCTCTTTCATCCACTTGTAGCATAATTCATTGAAAACAACCGCACATGCATACTAATAAAATAGCTTGGTCAGGAAGACACTGCTAAGTGATTTTCATTTGTGTAAGAACACCCATGAATAATACACCTTACAATTCAATAAAAGATTAGAGGGTCCTGTCGAGCCCATGAAGGTGACAACTTCTACATTTGAGCACATTAATTCTTATTACATTACCGGTTACGTCCGACAACAATTGCTTTGTCTTTGGCTGACTTCATACTTCGGAATTAACTATAACTCCATGCCATCTTTATGAATCAACAACCAAACATCATTCAGACTGAACCATTTTAGTTAGCCCTATTTTGCTTACCTTTCCCAGTAACATTCAATCTATGCCAACTCTATGAATCAGCAATGAAACAACAGATAACTAGACCAATTAAATACAAAAGTTGGGTTAGCCGACAAAATATTCCTCGCACAACCAGCAGCTTTGTTAGTTAGACTGCATTTTCTAGTTCTCTCCTTGGCTCATAATCATACACCAATTCATCAGCATAATACATTCATTTTCGTAAATATATGTTACGAATGCTTACAAAAAGTACGGCACGCAATTTCGGAGCGTAATAGTTCATACAAATTGTTAACAAATGATGAAGACCCAACTGAATCAGCTCATTTACTAATACATTAACATCATCTCTCATAACATGGGTGCCGAAATTGATAAAAGTACAAATAACATCCAAAATGCAATCTAAACCATTCAGTCAATTTCATCACTGTCGTAGCATGGTTCATCGAATGAATTATCTTCAACAACTTGTTTCCCTTTCCCTGAATCTGTAGATGCCCCACAACGGTAGCTTCCCTGCACTCCAACACGACCTGCATCTTCGTCAGCAACCTCCTTAATGGTTAATGCATGGTTTGAGATGGTCAGAGTCTTCTTCTCCCCTTCACCCACTAATAGCCCAACAGCTTCCATGGAAGACTGCATGTACTGCTCGTCAGTAGGTTCCTTTCCCCGCAAGGTTGCCATGGATACCTGAATGGAGAAGTTGATGTTCTGTTGTGCCTCTTGTTCATGCCTCTGCTCCTCCTCGTAACTTTCCATGGACCTCTTCAACATAATCTTCATCTCCTCATCCTCCCCCTGCAGTCTCCCTGCAAAACAAGGTCATCGTCTTCATCGCGAGGAACGAACGGCTCGTCGCCGTTCCATTCTTCCTCTGCTTCTTCTTCCCGACCACGGCGATTCCCTACCGAACTTGGCGCAGGCTCGATGCGTAGGCGGTGACGAAAGAATTCTGACGGTGGCCTAGGGGGACGAACAATCCTACCACCAGCGTCGCGTGCTTTTTTTAGAGCACGTCCCATCTTCTTGCTCGGCCTTCGATAATGCAGTATAGTAAATTATTTTGTGAGGGATATTTTCTCTGAGCTGCTTGCTAGATCTGAGCTCGGCTCTTATTGTACTGCACAATGGTATCCTACTTACTAGCAGCTGCGGAGTGATAAGAATAGTTCAAAAAGTAGAAAGACCAAACCCCACCTACCCATACCCCATCAACCCACTCACAGTCCACTCCAACCTTTTTCTCAGGAGGGAAACCAAGTATAAAAATAAATCTACAGCTTATTTTTGCATTTACATTGCCTACCTATAAAATTCATTTACATTGCTTCAGTTTTTAACTGAAATTTCCAAGCCTTCAACGATTACATGCACCCCACATCATATTTTTTGCTCTCCCAGGCCATTGTTTTTACTGTATGATACACTTTTTAACAAATTTATTAATATTTCCAACTATAACCCACCCCCCAAGCAAATATAAATTTTGTACTACACATACCACCCCGACGCCAACCCGACCAACCAATATAACCTCCACGAACAGACAGTTAGACACACCTTTTTTTATTACTATTTTCAGAAAAGTTTGATCGAAGATTCAACTTTATTTTTTCCAAATTTCCCACATTGTTGAAAGATAAAATTCGAACGGAAACCATAACATTCGCACCATAACATTGCACACCATCTATACATTCTGCAGCTCCTAAATTAAACATGAACAAAACATCCAATCATACTTTACAATCAGTACCAGAGTAAAAGCACTCAAATGTAAAATGAAGATAGAGGTCTCTTGAGCTTATCTATTCAAACAATATTTCACCAAAACTTCCAACCTTTTTCTTCAGCAAAGCCTCCTTTTTTTACAATTAAGCAAGAGTTCTTGTGAGCTTATCTATTTGAACAAGAAATACTATTCAGATCATAGCCAACCAATCCATATAAAATTTTAAGTTCTAACCTTTAGATTTCTAACCTATAGTTTTCTCTAAAACTTCTAGATCTTCAATGAATTCAGTCACTCCAAACCTTATTTTACTATCTGTGCCCATGGTTTTACTGTAATATCCATTTTCAATCATTCACATACTTTTTCACAAATGTTTCATCGAAGATTCATCTTTATTTTCCCCAAAAGTTTCCACATTGTTGAAAGATAAAATTCGAAGGTAAACCACAACATTCACACCATATCATTGCACGCCATTCTACATATTCTGCAGCTCATAAATTAAACATCAACAAATCATCCAATCATGAGCTTACCTATTCAAACAATATTCAAACAATGAAAATTTGCAACCTTTTTCCTCAGCAAACTTCCATTTCATAAAATTAAGCTACAGTTCTTGTGAGCTTATATTTTTGAACAAAAAAAAATACTATCCAGGACATGTCCAACCAATCCATATAAAATTTAAAGTTATAGCCTTCAAATTTTCTAACCTATAGTTTGGTCTTAAACTTCCAGAACTTCAATGATTCCTAGCACTACAAACCTTATTTGAGTATATGTGGCCATGGTTTTACTGTAATATCCATTTTCAAAACCTCGAAGACCACTGTTTGTAAAAAATTAAACGTTATACAAGTTTTAAAAGTGAATATACATATAAATTGCGCAGTTCTATTGTAAACTTCCATTTGTTCAATGAATACATGCATTCCACACCTAATTTTACTACCTTTCGACATGGTGCTACTATAAAAAGCATCTTTTGGTCCATATAGCAGCACTGGAGGATTTGTTTCAGTATGGAAACGCTAATACAATGCATGAGTATTTCAAATGTTTTTTTGTGCAATATAATCTATCCACATCCCATACGCCGTACCCCCGGAACAAATATGGGTATACTTCAAATAGGCCATGGTAATGATACAGCCACATGTGTGTCAAGAAATTACAGCCATCCACCAGAATGTTGCCGACGAACATATCCATGAGTACCCATTAACACATAGTCTTACAACACTAAATAGAACATATGTCTCCCAAAATATTACAGGAGGCAGTACGTAAATTAGGATTCACAGCTTCAAATTTGGTACACACTCAATGCCTACATTAAGCTACCATGTTACATGAAAACATCCAGAGATCCCATCTGACCAAATCACAGCTGAATGGTTCATCAAACAGTTCTGATTTCCTTTGAAGCAGATTGAAATTGATCATATCTTTGGGGGGCACTGTTCTGACAATGCGAAGGCTCGACCTACATTACAATCACTGCCAGTCTTTGCTATTTGGTATACACTTCTGCCCTTGATGTCAACCATGTACATATTATTAACAAACCCAAGGGTAATTAGCACAAATCTGGCATCTTCAGAAGCTGCCCTCACCTGTACAGTGAAGTAATCATCCATACCATCTTGGTTATTTTCCTTATTCATCATTGCAACCACAACAGGAGCTGGAATTTTGGGGTTGAAATTCCGCAGCAGGTTCATTCTTGAACGCATCACCCAGTACTCACCTTCACTACCACATTTTAATACCCATGTCTCCAGGTTCCCTCTGCAGTAATGAACCAGAGCTAACCTTGCCTTGCTATGATGACACACTGTGTAATCAAACCATGATCTCGCCATAGATTTAACACTAACTGGCAAAGGTATTCTGCTGAATGTTTTGCTAACTAAGTCAAAACAATATATGGATCCTACCAAGTACATCATGTAAAGATTTTCCCCATGTAGTACACAGTAAGCATTGCGATGGAATAAACCACATTCTGCATAATCTAGTGGTTGGGAAACATGTCTATTCCACTTACCAGCAACCAGCTCGCACACATGAATATAGATATTCTCCTTCGAGCAACAACTAGATCCTGCATAACTGCAGAAGAAGTGACCCCCCCAGTCCTTCACGAAGAAAGACAAGTCTGTCGGAGCTGAGTTCCTGACCACACCAAACTGTCCGTAAATGTTCTTCGTTTGCAGCTTGCTGGGGATCTTGGGGATTGCTGGGCATACTTCAGTGTAAACCTCTGTCTTCTCGCTGGGGAAAATGCAGTAGTATTTTTTTTGATTCTCTTCTGCCAATCTCCCGGCCAGCAGCACACAGCCAACTGAGCTGCACAGTATGTTCTCCTTCTCCAACAAATCTCTGTCGATGGTTGACCGGAGAGCCACAGCTATTTCTTCAACCCTCGAATCGGCATGGAAGACCATCCTGAAGCGGCTCTGACCTGCTCTCGCTGCTGCCCTGATCTGCTCATGCTGCTTGCTTGAAAGAAACTAGGAACCCAACGAATGCAGGCTTGTTCACCTCGGCAAACCTACTCAGCAGGCCAGGATTTCTCTTCGCAGCAAGAAACCCAGAGCTCACCGCACTCAGACGGATCATGGATCTGCTAGATCCAAGGTTGAGCATGACATCCCCACAAGATCTTTCATGGCTACGAAGTTTTCAAGGGGGGTGTGTGGCCCTTGAAGAGGTTGATCTACGACGCCAGAAAATACTTTGCTTGATCTCCAGTGCGTAGTTACCTGCGTCAAAAGTAAATGGGTTAGGTTGAGACTCCAAGTGCAGAGTGTGTAGTAGTGGAAGACGTGTTTTCCCCACGAGGGTGACTCGAGGGTTTAATATCGAACTCTCGATCGGGGAATCAGTAGTGAAGATATATCTTCTTATCCTTCTTTTGGTTACCTACAAAACAAAGTTAAATGTTTTGGTCCTCAACCTCACATGTGGTTGTCAAGCACAAGGTGTAAGAATGATATCAAGACAGTTATGCAATGCAAATAGGAAATAAATATGCAATGGTGGTGGATGCAATGGTAAATGATATTTTTGGGTTTTTTAATGATGTATGCAAGATGAAAAGTATTTTTGTATTTTCGGATTTAATGATGGTTGAAAATGGAAAAGTGGTATATATGGTGTTGGAAAAGTGTTTCTTATGATTAAAAATGGACCGGGGTTCATGGTTTCACAAATGCACTCTCTCTTTATAAAGTGGCAGATAATGGAACACACACAGAGTTAACATATGAGATTGCAACACAGGGTTTGATAACAAGTTACTTAGATATATGGGCATCACGTCCTAACATAGAGACCTTTTGGTTATTAGTCTCTCTTATACTCCACCAAGATGCGAACCAAATCATAACACCTCAGTAATTAAGATGACTCAGAGTATAGCAATAAGTTTCATGACATGAAGTGAAAATAAGAACATGCTGGATCTAGTCACAGGAAGAAGCTTGGTCACACTCAACCCTTGCAGCATGGTATTTTTGTTTATCCCTAGTGAGGTAACAAAGTAAGGTAAACACCCAAGTGGATCGCGATATTTAAGTTGTCAGTTTACCGCACTCACCACTCCCCGTTACTCCAACTAATGCACACGTTCCCCCACACACGCTCTCATAAACATGCTTGATCATAACAAGTAGACAAGAACGGGGAACATAATATGCATCTATACTCATAACTGAAACAAACATTGCAATCTCAAACATATATTAACTCATAGAAAGATCCACCACATAGGTATTACAAATATGATCGTAATCATGTTCAGCAGCTCATACGGTACTAATTAGTGAAGCTCAAGAGAGGAGAGATACATAAGTTATTTCCACAAACCCATAGTCCAGAGGTGGACTACTCCCTCTTCATCATGGAGACGGTGGAGAAGTCATTGGAGAAGATGGAGACCACACCGGCAGCGCCCCACCGGAGTTTTCTCCCTCCAATCTGTAGCTCCTGATCTCTGTTTCGGTGTTTCTGTGTTTGTGCGGCGCTCCTTCCAGAGAACGTCGGGGGACCTTTTTTATAGGCGTTTTTAGGTCAAGACGGAGTCGGTGGACAAAAGATCGACGGCAACGGAGCCACGAGGGCCAAATGAGTGGGCCCCACGCAGCCATGTACTGTGGCCGCGTGGGCCACCCCTTTCTGCCTTGCGCGCTCTGTTTGCTTGATTCCTTTGCTCCTACGTCTTCTTCCTTCCAAAATAACGACCTCTGTATTTTTCCAGAATTTTATGACGACGTTTGGGTCCCTGAAACATAAAAGGAAAGAAATAGGGTTTTCTGCCTGCGCAGAGTTAATTCCATAAAAATAGGAAACAATTATTTTATTTCCTAAAATCATTAAATAACACTGGTATAACCCTTATATGATGCAAATATGATTAGAATATAAGTGATAAAGTGCAAAGTTCATGTATGCATTTTACATGCATCAACATCCCCAAGCTTAACCCATGCTCGTCCTCGAGTATGAAGGTGACAAAACTAACATGGACTTTTCAATATAGCACTAACAATGGATATCAAAGATGATTGCTACTGCTACATAGAGTCAAATGATTCATTCTTCAAAGGAGTAGCAATATGCAAAACAGTTTATGAAGTGATATCAAGTATTCAAGACAAGGATGTTCAATGATAGTTCACAAAGTGTAACATAACAGATAGTAATATGAAAAATCTGAATATGTTTGGTGGACACTTTGGAAAGATTAATAAGTGAGTAGAGGTAAAGCATGCATAAGTTTCATCTAACCTCCGAACTCTCCTATTTAAGTTAATGATGGCAATGTGGTAATACTTGGTGTCAAGCTCTCATTCCCCTATCATAGCATCTTGAATGATTATAGTTTAATGTGAGAGCAAATATGAGTAGTGCGCTTGACAAAGTAAATGTTGGATGTCTCATGCCCCTTGAATACAAGTACCTACACCATGAGTTACTCAACTTGGGAAAAGCAAGTTCAAGTTATCTATCATTGTAAGTAATAATAGTATCATCAAGAGCATCAACTGGGGTACCTCTTGTCCCAGGATATGGAACAAGCCCATATCAAAATGACAAGACAAACAAACAAGATGAAAAACCTCAACACCATTTTTATTTACCATTGGAATAGCTTTTTATTGTAAGGTGTGTCATAGATAATTCACCATAGCATGTAAGTAAATTTCCACCATGAATAATGCATGGTTTAGATTAGCGGCCCAGGCGTCTCTCTAACCATTTATACAAACTCATTCAAACTAAATCTTTTCCCCCTTATTTCACCATGATAGGCATCCATAGACAAAAGCACATGATATCAACTAGATGGAGCATGTTGAAAGCTTTGCATGTGACATCACATATGGGCTAACTCCCAACCTCGAACATTTATCAAGCCACTAGCATCATAATCTTAATCACAATGGGTCATGTTTTATTTATAGCAATGATAGTAAAAATGTGCATCAATTTCGTGAGAGCTATATAACCAACTTTTCCCATGGCAATCAATAACATAATCATTTTCATTCAGAGGTATAGATAACACAAATATCATGATGAACATACTCGGAATAGCATATAGCTAGTAGGTAGATATGGTGGACTCACTGGAATAACTTTGGTTGAAGGTGTTGGAAACAAGTTTTGACTTGTTGGAATGTTTGGGCTAGCAAAAGGGAGAAAGTTGACCATCTAGATGCATGCATGAGTGTCCATAGAACTAACTAATCCATGTTAAACCAAGTAAAATAACAATCAGCACCAAAACATGAATAAGTTATAGCTCTTCAAAAAGGATTTGCAAACTATTACTCATAAACAAGCTCATGAATCATGCAACTATATGTATCATTAAAAATCAACTCAAACATCCCTTTTCCCAATCTTATAAAAGCATCCAACATATTTCAACCCATATTTCCAGTAGCTCTCCCATATATAAATGATAGTGTGGTGGTCTCTCAAAAAATCAAACCAAAACAAAACAAAAGACGCTCCAAGTTTATGCGATAAAGTGTTTCGATCGAAAAACAGAAGTTGGACGTGTGTAAACTGAGAGTGTGTAGATCCAGTGGGGTTGTCTTCACATCCCCAAGCTTATGGTCTTCACCATCCTTGGATAGCTCTTGGTGCATCTCCTCCAATCCCTGAGAAAAAACTTCAAAACACCGTTTCTCCCATTTCTTTTCTATGGGGTGCATTAATAGTGATAAACAAATAGATTTCTTGCTGCATATAATTCTTGAACAAAAATTCATATGAGATTTCCAGAAATTGTATAATATTGTATGCCTACTCATAAACTCAATTGGATAAAAAGATTCAACTTAAAAGCTCAAAGCATGCATCAAACAAAATGGGACAGAATCTGTCCAGAAAAATAGCAGCAGCAAAACGTATTTTTCTACCCTACCAAACTTTCTTGAAAAATTCCAAAAAAATTCATGCATACATAGGATGAAAAGTTGCAACTACAGTTCAAATATGAGCTCATTCGGAGTTACAGAATAAGAATTAAAAATTATACCGTGCACTGATTCGTGCAGGAATAAAATCTCCGAACGCTATAAGCAACTTTTTCAAACCAAAAAGGGTAAAACTTGGCACTTTATTGAAAATTCCAGAACCTAAACTAGACACAAAGTCTCTTGGTGCAGCAAGAGGACAAAAATAAAATCACACAACAAAAATAACCGGGTTGCCTCCCGCAAAGCGCTTTCTTTATAACCATATAGCTAGGCTTCTTACTTGTTGTTTATTGTGGACGAAGCTCATGAGGGAGCTCGAACTTTGGTGGTTCCCTCTTCCTTGGGAAGTGTTCCATGCACTTCTTGTGTGGGAACTGAAACTTCACATTCCCTTCCTTTGAATCAATGATGGCATCTGTGGTACGAAGAAAAGGTCTTCCAAGAATAATAGGAGTAGAGGTTTTATTCCCCATATCCATGATTAGAAAATCCACAGGCACAAAAGTCATATGTAACTCCACCATAACATCACTTACTTTTCGTAAAGCATGTTTAATAGAGTCATCAGCAAGTGCAAGTTCAATTGAGCATTTTTCAAGATTTTTCAATTCAAGCGCTTCATATAGTTCTTTAGATAAAACAGAGACACTAGATCCTAGATCAAGTATAGCATGGTGTGTCTCTTTTCCAATAGTTACTAGTACCTTAGGAATCGACATATCCCCAAGCTTAGGTGGTATCATAGCCTCTTGGTTGTACCTAGCAATCTTTTCTTTCAAGACATGATTAGCAATATAAGAACCAAAGCCAGCTTGATTAGTGTTGATGGAAGGATCACTTGCAAATTTTTGTAAGATAGATATTAATTCATGCAAGCTACACTTTTCTAAGTCAAGCAAAGGATCCTTGACTTCACTAAGCATTTTAACTTCCTCAACTTCTACCTCTTTCATTACCCCAATAGATTCTTTAGCAATTCTCTCTTGCTCATGAATGTGTTCCCAAGACTTATTCATAACCTCTTGGCAATATTTAATTGTTTCCTCATGTTTTTTGGCTGTAATGATGCTCTTTAATGATGATTCATTTTGCCTAAAAGAAAGAATGTTGTTTCTATTTTGCAAAATTTTAACAGGGGGATAATATTTCTTAATGAAAGCTTCTTTTAGATCATCCCAAGAATTAATACTACCAGATGGTAAGGAATGCAACCACTCTTTAGCTTTTCCTCTAAGTGAAAAAGGAAATAACTTCAGTTTTAGGATATCACTTTCCACATTTTTAAACTTTTGCATGTCACATATTTCAACAAAGTCATGAAGATGCATAGAGGCATCCTCCATAGCACTACCACCAAATTGTTCCCTAGTTATCAAGTTCAACAAATTAGGACTTACTTCATAACTATCAGCTTTAATCTCAGGTGTGGCAATAGCTCTTGTGATAAATTGATCATTAGGAGTGTTTGTGTAGTCACACAACTTAGTTCTTTCTCCCATTTTAGCAAGTTTTTTTTGTGTTTTATTTTTTATTTTTATGCAAAACTGAAAATAAATATGCAAGCGGAATATGATATGCAATGACACTAACAAAACAAATAAATTGCTTTGTAAGTAAAGATGGATAAGATGGTGCTCACGTAGGTGCAACCTCCCCAAGCTTAGGTGTTAGCACAATTTGGTAAAGTTGACTTCGTTGTGAGATGAATGCGATGATGCACACCCTTGGATAAATTTCTCAGCTATGATTCCCCGGCAACGGCGCCCGAAAACAGTCTTGATGGCCCTTGAAGAGGTTGATCTACGACGCCAGAAAACACTTTGCTTGATCTCCGGTGCGTAGTTACCTGCGTCAAAAGTAAATGGGTTAGGTTGGGACTCCAAGTGTAGAGTGTGTAGTAGTGGAAGACGTGTTTTCCCCACGAGGGTGACTCGAGGGTTTAATATCGAACTCTCGGGGAATCAGTAGTGAAGATATATCTTCTTATCCTTCTTTTGGTTACCTACAAAACAAAGTTAAATGTTTTGGTCCTCAACCTCACCTGTGGTTGTCAAGCACAAGGTGGAAGAATGATATCAAGATAGTTATGCAATGCAAACAGGAAATAAATATGCAATGGTGGTGGATGCAATGGTAAATGATATTTTTGGGTTTTTTAATGATGTATGCAAGATGAAAAGTATTTTTGTATTTTCGGATGATGGTTGAAAATGGAAAAGTGGTATATGGTGTTGGAAAGGTGTTTCTTATGATTAAAAATGGACCGGGGTTCATGGTTTCACAAATGCACTCTCTCTTTATAAAGTGGCAGACAATGGAACACACACAGAGTTAACATATGAGATTGCAACACAGGGTTTGATAACAAGTTACTTAGATATATGGGCATCACGTCCTAACATAGAGACCTTTTGGTTATTAGTCTCTCTTATACTCCACCAAGATGCGAACCAAATCATAACACTTCAGTAATTAAGATGACTCAGAGTATAACAATAAGTTTCATGACATGAAGTGAAAATAAGAACTTGCTGGATCTAGTCACAGGAAGAAGCTTGGTCACCCTCAACCCTTGCAGCATGGTATTTTTATTTATCCCTAGTGAGGTAACAAAGTAAGGTAAACACCCAAGTGGATCGCGATATTTAAGTTGTCAGCTTACCGCACTCACCACTCCCCGTTACTCCAACTAATGCACACGTTCCCCCATACACGCTCTCATAAACATGCTTGATCATAACAAGTAGACAAGAACGGGGTACATAATATGCATCTATACTCATAACTGAAACAAACATTGCAATCTCAAACATATATTAACTCATAGAAAGATCCACCACATAGGTATTACAAATATGACCATAATCATGTTCAGCAGCTCATATGATACTAATTAGTGAAGCTCAAGAGAGGAGAGATACATAAGTTACTTCCACAAACCCATAGTCCAGAGGTGGACTACTCCCTCTTCATCATGGAGACGGTGGAGAAGTCGTTGGAGAAGATGGAGACCACACCGGCAGCGCCCCGCCGGAGTTTTCCCCCTCCAATCTGCAGCTCCGGATCTCCGTTTCGGTGTTTCTGTGTTTGTGCGACGCTCCTTCCAGAGAACGTCGGGGGAACTTTTTTATAGGCATTTTTAGGTCAAGACGGAGTCGGTGGACGAAAGATCGACGGCAACGGAGCCGCGAGGGCCAAATGAGTGGGCCCCACGTGGCCAGGTACTGTGGCCGCGTGGGCCACCCCCTTTCTGCCTTGCGCGCTCCGTTTGCTTGATTCCTTCGCTCCTACGTCTTCTTCCTTCCAAAATAACGACCTCTGTATTTTTCCAGAATTTTATGACGACGTTTGGGTCCCTGAAACATAAAAGGAAAGAAATAGGGTTTTCTGCCTGCGCAGAGTTAATTCCATAAAATAGGAAACAATTATTTTATTTCCTAAAATCATTAAATAATAGTGGTATAACCCTTATATGATGCAAATATGATTAGGATATAAGTGATAAAGTGCAAAGTTCATATATGCATTTTACATACATCAGGGTGTCATGAACTACCTAATCCATTGCAATGGGAAGAGAGTCAGTGATGGGGGAGGAGTAGCTGTGGGTTGGTGTCGCTCGTGGAGCTGTGGTATGCACTTTTTGGTCAGTGGTCTATAGCGAGTTAAGAGCTTTGAGCTCAGCTGCTAGTTTCGACCCGTGTGGGCACTTCACAATCAGAGATAAAATTCTTTTTTTTACTCCAAGAACAAATTTGTTTTTAGTCTTAGGCAATCCGTGACAAACTGTAGAACATTAAATCATTTTATATTTCACTTGAGTGTATATTTTATTTTTAAAGAACAAATCTTGTACGGATCATTCCAATTTGTTCAAACAATCTTATCAATTACTTAGTTTTGTACTTTATAAAACTCTTCTATTTACGATCTAAATATTATCATATACAAAACAGTGATAAATTGTTGGTTCCATCATGGATTTTTGAATCCAATTAGTAATATGTGTTTCACTATTGTCCCGGTCAAGTTACGTTTTCTGTTTCCTATGGGACGTACTAATCGCCCGGAAGAACCCACATGTAAATGCAACTTGAGTAGTTCCTTGCTCGGCAAATTTAACTCCAAAACAATTATTGGCCTAAGTATTCAAAATTTAAGATCTCGCAAAACTCTACCGGCAAAGTATCGATTATGTCTTATGTGAAAAAGGTTTCTATTTCATTAAAACTTTTGCGGGTGAAAGTCAATTTTTTTGGTAATAAATGAACTTTTGTTGGGAACACTACCGTTTTACTCTTGATTCGTTAATGTAATATACACAAAATCTCAATTCATTCAAAAAAAAAATCATTACTTATAATTCATTTTGTCTAGTCTAAATTCACTCATCAAGACCAATCAGTACTAATTTTTTTCACTACATATCATTTGACTATGTAACAACTACATCCCATCGTGTAATTTTTTCACGAAGACCGATCTGTCCTAACTTGTTGGTACCACCATGGATTTTGAATCAAATTAGTAATATTTGTTTCACTATTGTCTCAGTCAAGTTATGTTTTTCGTTTCCCTATGAGACGTACTGATCCTCCGGGAAAACTCACATGTAAATGCAACTAGAGTAGTTCCTTGCTCGGCAATGATAGACCAACTTACTCCAAAACAATTAATGGCCTAAATATTCAAAATTCAAGATCTAGCAAAACTCTAGCTGCAAATTATGGGTTATGTATTTTGTCAACAAGGTTTTTATTTCATTAGAACTCTTGTTTGTGAAAGTCTTTTTTTTGTTTAATAAATTAATTTTTGTTGGGAACACTTCCATTTTTGTTGGGAACACTACTGTTTTACTCTTGATTCGTTAATGTAACATACACAAAATCTCATTTCAATCATAAAAAATCATTACTTATAATTCATTTTTTCTAGTCTAAATTCACTCATCAAGACCAATCAGTACTAAATTTTTTCACTTCATATCATTTGACTATGTAACAACTGCATCCCATCGTGTAATTTTTTCTCGAAGACCGATCTGTCCTAACTTGTTGGTACCACCATGGATTTTGAAACAAATTAGTAATATTTGTTTCACTATTGTCTCGGTCAAGTTATGTTTTTCATTTCCCTATGAGACGTACTGATCCTCCGGGAAAACTCACATGTAAATGCAACTGGAGTAGTTCCTTGCTCGGCAATGATAGACCAACTTACTCCAAAACAATTAATGGCCTAAATATTCAAAATTCAAGATCTAGCAAAACTCTAGCTGCAAAGTAGGAACACTTCCATTGTAGCATACAGTCATGCTCTGCATTGGCCCCCATACCGCTTTGCCCCACTGTTAGGTCATCTGCCTGATTTTAACCGGAAAATAATAGGCGGCAACGGTCGTACAGACATGCACGCGGAGGTGAGACGGAGTGGACGTGCTGGCACTGTTCTACAGAGATAGACCTTGACTATTGCACACTAGCCTTTTGTGAACCACATAGTACACAGGGGTATCCAAGGCGACGGATCTCACAGCGGCAGATCTCAAATCTCGAAGACATGGAATTTTTTTGGGTACAGTTTCCATTGTTCATCCTAACATATTCAGCTCATTATCCATCTTTGTTGACTAACTATTTTTTCCCCCAAGTTTTCATAGAGCCACATGAGTTTTCTTTTCAATGTTACGTGTAGGGATACGAACTTTATGGACTGCCACGATATTTCCCCTCAATTCAGTTGAACATTCGTCATGATGGCCCATACAGGGTCTCAGTTCAAACCATATGATTTATCCGATATATGATTTTCACCAAAATGACAAGCTTTTTTTATAGCACAAATCATTTCCAGGTTAACAACCTTCATTACAAGTTCTAAAGATCAAACTGACTAAACGCCGGTGCAGTCCGGCAAACTAACAAAGATAGTTCACAATGTAGCAGATTAATGAATATCTTCTGGCACTCAGCCATTACATTAAATATCTTCTGGGACTCAGCTAGTTCAAACTAACAACTAACAATATCAGCATCACACTCAGACATTACAAGTTTGCCATAATTCTTTTGATTCAAGGGATATCTTCTGGCACGCCTTCCCTCAAAGGATTGAGATCATTGAAACGATGATATACCAGAACATGGCACAGGTATCGCCTGGAAGGTATAAGTGACCTCTTCTGCATTTGTGGTTTAGTAAACAAAACAGTTCATCTACATGGGTTTACAGTACCTTCTCATGCCCAACAACATCCACGGTTTTGTAGCATTCCATAGCTTGAATAACGTGGAATCCACAGTCGTGGCTGCAATTAATTTTTCTTATCATCTACATGTAAAACAATTCAGGAACTAAACTACCATGAATATAATATGATTCTAAAATTAATCGGTATACTATTACGCAATCATATCTTCACTAATATAATATATTTTCCTCATTTTCGTTGAATCATTTTTCCCACGGCTCGGTTTAGAACCCCCATATCTTTGTTCTAGTACACCAAACGACATTTTAATGTTTTCATAAACATGCATTAAAATGGATAAATTTTGATTACAAAATTATAGCACATGTAATCTTTCTCAGTAACCAAAGTTACTACATCAAGCAGGGATGACGAAAGAGCTACTTTAGTGTCTGTGTGCAAATCCAAAAATTAACTAGGCTTACGTGTTTGTTTGCAGATTGACTTTCTGATATACACAAGGGAAGTCCACCATTGGAACCGTCGTTCGTACCGCAGTGCTGAATGCTACCTCCAGATTCACACACTAAGGAAAATTTGAAGTCAGATACATAGTTACCTTTCTTTTCATTCTCAACATCTAAAATTCATTCTGAAAAGAACTATCATCTGAACTTACCACTTTTAGCCAAAAATCTTTGTGTGGATTTGCCCCATCATCAACTATTCTGAGGCTGTCAAACAAGTCCACTTTGTCGTTAAGTAGATCAACAACAGCCAGTATCCAGTGTCTGTCGTGCAAAATGGGAAGGAATATCTACAAATGCAGATGTTAGTGGTGTACATGTATGTTTTTACTTTTTTAAAGACGATGAAGACTAAACTTATAGGGTCACATATATATCCTCTAATCAATCAGTGAGATGTTATACCTCCTCAACAGTCTTCAAATTGAATTTCAGCAGCCTCCGAACTACAATCATCTCGTTGAATGCCTCTCTGTCATTTAGGAGTTCATCCTGTGAAGATAGAAAAATGATATGTTATGTGGTCTGGTCAGCAAAGTATACCAAATAAGTAAAGGAGGTCATTGCTACCCCACAAATTTGAAAACTGATCCAATTGCTTACTATAGAGGCTTGGTCAAGGATAATCCTTGTAGTTGATTCCCAGTCGGTCATGATCGCAACTGAACACAACCCCATCAGAGAATGACATATCTCCCCTGATGGTTTCAAAGCATCAACAAACTCCCCCTTAGTTACATGGTATCCCTTGATAATGATTTTAGGCTTATCCCTATTCGGGTCCGGGACCGACTTTAACCGTGAAGAAACCCTCGCAGATGACTTACTAACATGCTTGTTGTAGGTATCTGCTGCATCTTGAGGCCTCACAAATTTATATTTTGTGCTGCCTTCTTCCCCAGCCTCAAGTGATTTTAGCCTTGTTATCTTGTCCAACAAATTCAGTGTTGTACCAGCCATGCTGCAGCCAAATTTGAACCGAAATCCCGTCGCAAGTTCCGTCTCCAGTGGTTTCACATGTGTTACAGCTTCTGGTTGAGCACTGGCGGGCAGTTGGTCGACGTCAATTACTACTTGTGAGTAACCTGCATTTTATTCAAGTACCATAATTTAACAACACGAATTATTAACGTGTGTTTCACATTGATGCAATATGAAGAAGGCATTAAGAACAACTATCAAATTTCCTGACTTCAATTACTGGATTTTTACTAACCAGGGGTTTCAACACGGTTAGGTGTATTCTCTAGAGGATGCTTGTAGTAGCAATCACTATGATCAGATGCAGCTGGTATTTCGCCTGATTCACTTTCGGTATCCGTGTTGGTATCAATACTGTTTGCCGATTCAGCCACCTCAGCTGACTTGTCACTACAATCAACAGATTCAGGATTTGTACTTATGATTGTTGTACACAATGTCTGTTCCAAACTAGAACATGAGGGAAACCCTTCTGAATGGCTTGGGGAACTGTCTTGATTGCCCTCAAAAATTGTCAATAGATTACATTTACCCTTCGGCAATACATCTAGAGGGACAGATTGGCTCACCGGTGAATCATCGAATACAGTCTTTTTCATTGTGTATGACATATCACATGAGTGAAGATTACCAGTGGGTTAGTTCATGTCAGTTTGCAAAAAGATTGAAAGGCTTCTTTCCGATGCATCATTATCCCTTGGTGAACAGACGATGGGCGAAGTGTGAGGACCCCGGATTAATTATCCGAGATACTCGTTATGTTTCCTGCAACAGTCCCATGATCAGTGTGCTGTTGCACATAACTTGAGTTGGTATCACAGAACACCCACAAATACCGAATAATTATACTTACGTGCTTGAAGTGATCAGCTTCAATAAGGTACTTGCAGCGGAATCACCAAATCAACGTGGAGCCCAAGTCATTCGCCTTTACCCTACAGGCAGCTGACTGGGAAGCGCCCTAGTTCGCAAAGACGTCAGTGAACTCCTCCTCGTCGAACTGCTCTTCTCTGGAATCTGGCTAAGACAATAGCCAGGGACGAAACCAATATGAGTACATTTGATTGTACTCGCAAACTACCCCAACAGGAACATGCACTAATTTTTTTTTTTTTTTTTTTTTTTCAAGACTTTTATTTTTAGGGGAAACCTTCCCCAAATCTTTCAAAAGGAGAAGAGTAGATTTTTAATCCTGTTAAAAACAAAACCTTTTGGAAAGTAGTTTTCTTAATATCTTTGTTTAAAAAGGGTAAGAAATCTTTTTAAATCTTTTTCCCGAAAAATACACCTTCTTTTGAAAAGGGTAAGAAACCTCTTTTAAAACCTTTTTCCTCGAAAAACAACTTCTTGTCCTGATTCCAAGCCCGTCGCTACCTCGAACCAACTCATTGGTACAGGTACGAAATAACCTTTCCAGCCAACTTCCTTCCAAAACTCAACACCTTTCTCAAAACTTGCACATGGTCTTAGGACAGCCTTCCAACTGTCCGTATCCGAGGACTCGGCTATTCGAATAGTTTTACCCTCTGCAGAGGTAGTACGCTTTTCCCACACCCATCCGGTCACTCATCGTGTCAGCCACGTCCCGCCATACCAGAGGTATGCGAAGTTGAGATCCCGGCCATAGCCTGTCCTTTGCTCATGCTAGTATAGGACCCTGCCGCTACGACACTTTCCATCGACACTCAAATCCTCAGAAACTAAGTGTGAGGACTCGTAGTTCTGCCCGGCGGACCCAAGGGAGCCCTTCAATCCTCTTCCTCCAAGTACGTCCATACCGGCTTCCGGTAGACCAACATTGAAGAGGACCCAGGTCAGGGGGTAGGTCCTCAGACCATCCCCTCATGGAACGAGGTTATCCTCGTTGTTGAGGCATCCAGTACTAACACGAGCAAATTATATGACTACGCCCTTGCCCATATGTGGGTAAGTGTGGTCGCACAGGATAATGGTTGGTCGTCATAGTGCTAGGACACAATGTGCATTTTTCTCAAAAACAACACCAACCTTCTTCAACTGAGCACCGACCTTCCGGCAGGTCTATCCAAGTATTTTTAAAAGAGAGTTTCGAGAAAACATTGTTTTTCCCATCCTATAGTTTTAAATAACTACCTTATACTTCTATATAAGGTGGCAAAATAGTTTTTCATAAACCCTTTTAAAAAGGTTTTCACAATCATTTCTAATTTTTCAGAGCAAAAATACTTTTAATCAAAACTTGGGTGGTTTGTAATCCCACCAAAAGATTTTCATAGAAGGCTTTGGAGTAAAACAAGTTCATTTAGAAATCATTGTATACCGCTAACACCTCTATATCGGGTGCCTCAACAATATACTTGTAATTTTGGAAAAAGGGTTTTCAAAATCATCGCTTTCGTGGCAGACACCACAGAAATCATTTATGCTCTTTATAAGTAAAACAGGTAAATCAAAATAGATGTATATAGATGCAAGCTCAGTGGAGTAGCTTGCCTGCTTTCCAGCATGAAGTCTCTGGACTTCTCCTCACAGATCAAAGAATTAAACTCCGATTCTTCTCTCGTAAATCCTTTCCAAGGATCACCCCGGTGGCGTTTACATCTAGCGTCGCAAAAAGGAAAGAACACAATCAACATCCAGTAGAACCCTCCGACAACAACCATCAAGCAATACTAACAAACAACAATCAAGAGAGAAGAATGTTATTTAACAAACAAGTTTGGAAATCACCCCACTACTCATGCTTATAAGGATATGGTTAAAGTTGTGATTAAGCATCTTTATCTAAATAGGAAATACTTCAGACAAAAGTTATCTGTAAACCAAAATATCTCACCAAGTGAAGGTGAAGACACTAACATGAACAGGCAATACCTACAACTACTAAACTACTCAATCAAGCATCACTACAACTCTCAAGCATCACACACAGCTACTGCACACACAAAGCAACACAATTTGATTTCAATTTAATTGAATTGACTATTATTTAATTAGGCCTTAAATAAGGCAGAAATTAGTGGTGCATGTTTAATTGCATAACTTGGGTTCTGTTGGTCACAAAAATACAAACTAAATTCCTACAGAAAGCTACTGAAGTGTAGAAGACCACACAATTGGGTTTGATTCACTTAGAGTTATTAAACTCCCTACATAATTGTTTTAGTCCAGAAAGGTTTTCTGACATTCAATCAAATGCTAACTAATTAATAAGGGTTAATTAATTCCACCAAAATTAGGGGAGCTAAGTAATGACAGTACCAATCTAACAAAATTGGATTGGTATCCTTTGGACTAATTGAGGATCAGAAACCAACAAGTTTAGAATTTAAACCTTCTATGGTATTTTAAATATTGTATTTCTAATGTTAATTTAAATGAGATGAAACCACTTCAGTGAGTTAAAGAATTTCATAAGCTTTACAGAACCTTTGAGTTGGATTTATTTGGACACATGAATCTCGAGATATGGAATTATCTAGTGTTAAAGATACTTTTTATAAGTTTTATTCTAGCTAACATTTTAAAATGTAATCACACAAAACTAATTTAACAACAAGATAGACAAGCAAAACACTCACTAACAGTACTAACATAATTTAACATGTCAAAGATCAGTAACACCCAAGTGGCAATACCAAAACAATCAACAATAAACACAACCCACAATTTCATAATTTAAAACATTAAATCTAATTCTTGTTTATTAGTGGCAGAACATCATTTTTACTAAAAATTACACCTAGAGAGTTCTGTCAATCAAACAACCATGCAAACTTGGGTTTGTGTTCTCTGTTGCTATTAGAAACTACTCCAAGTGAGTTTGATCCAAAAAGTTATTTACATAATTTAATAAAAATGCACAAAGTGCTTGCTGGCCTAAACTAGAAGTGCATGCAACTTTTGTTCTAAACATTCAAAACATATGAGACCAATTTCTACTGAAAGGTACTGTGAAGAGCTTTCTAAAACCATTGGATTGACACATCTTAGATCAACACAAATTAAGTTATGGACAAAACACTGATTTTGACCAATCATAGCACAGCATTTTTCAAAGACACACAAATCAATATTTTTCAGATCTGTAAGTTGCACACGTCTCTAAACTTATAACATTACTATTGTGATTTTTGGTTTGGCCAGATTCAAACTAAAACTATTTCAAATGGATTTAAACTAAAGGTCCAGAAATATATCTACCAGGAAATAAATAAACAACCTAAAAAAAAGTTAGCGGGCTGGATCTGCTGGATCAGGGCTGTGCAGCGCAGGGAGTGGCCCATCTCGCGGCCCACGAGCGCGAGCGAAGGGGTACGGGCCAGCCTCTTCTTCCTCGACACGAACAGAGGGACGACGGCGAGCTGGAGCTCCGGCGAGGACGGCGTCGGCGACCTGGGGCTTCCTGGGAGAGGATAAGAGATACATGAAAGCGAGCGGAGCAAAAGAAACTCGGAGATGCAAAAATGGCAGGGAGAGGTGGACTGTGGCGATCTCGAGTTTGCTCGACATCCCGTGGCCGGAGAAGGAGAAAGGTGAGGACGGTCTGCTCGATTGGCAGCTTCCGGGCTCGATTCCTCGGACGAGCATGGAGAGGACGACGCGTAGAGTCCGATGGTGGTCTTCGATTTGTGTGGGACGGCTTGCATCGACGGCGAGGCGTGACGGCCAGCTTCGGCCGTGGTTCAATGCGGAGGAAGAAAAGAGAGCGAGAGGGAGTGGGGGAAATGAGGATGGGGAGCAGAGAAGCGGCTTGGCGTGCTTCTTATCTTCTCCTCCAGGGCGAGGCGTAGAGGAGCGGGGTTCTTGCGGCGTTGACATGGCACGGGGACACGGCGACGACGGCGTGAGCAACACGGCGCCCGTGCCGTGCTGCATCGCTGCAACAGGGGTGATGGGGGGGGCAAGGGAGAGCAGAGGTGAGTGGCGTGGAGGCTTCAGCTTCTCCTCCGCAGCGGCAAGGAGGGAGGGGGCCACGGTGGACGGCGACCACGGCACGCCGGCGTGAGGAGCACGGCGCCAGTGCCGTGCAGCGTGGCTGCTGCAGGAAGTCAAAGCAGAATTTGCAAAACGCCCCTTGACAAATAGATTTCCCTCACAGATAGGTCCTTCTTCCTATTTCTTTTTAATTCCTTTTCAAAACCAGTAGGGTTTCTGGGATTTAATTGAGGCCTTTATACATTTTTAAAAATTCTGAAAATATTTGGGTAGCCTCCCATATACATGTAGAGGCTCCACAAAAATTGGTTTTTGAAAATAAAATGTTTTTCTCCATTTTTGTTCATAGGGTTCTAAATAAATCATTTTTGGAAATTAATAATTTGATACTCCTTTAATATTTAAAACCAGAGATAAAATAGTTTGTAGAACCTTTGGAGCTTTCTTGAAAAATAAGATACTTCAAATAAGTTTTGTGTTCATAGAGAAAACATTTGTTTGAGGAAATAGAGAAATTGGGAGGGAAAATTAATGACCTTCATTTCCTTTTTTTTTTTTTTTGTAAATGAAAAGAGGGGTTTGTTTTAAATCGAAAAGTAGGTTTACTTGAGAGGGAGTGATATGAAGTGGGGATGATTATTAGTTCACCTCACTCCTGGAATTTTGATAAAGAAAATATAATTGTTTTCAGAGAATAGAGGAATAGATAGAGAGGAAATTTTTAATAGGATCATTTCTTGTAACCAAGATTTGATTTGAGGGTTACCTGAGGAATCATCCTCACAAGCAAACAACCAAACCAAGATCAGCATCACAACAACATTAACAACACACAATATCAACCACACAACTCAATTCATACAAATTAATCATGCCACACTTTTCATGATCAACAATACTACCTTAAAAATGATCATACTTAATTATGACAAGATGAAGTTTAGGAAATGGCTCAACTCATAATTGAATAGTTTTTCAAAAGATTTGAGAATGGAAATATGTGGGGTAATATATTTCCCACTAGAATTTCTTTTAAACAGAGTTGAAACCTTGGGGTTCATAAAGATTGGAATTTTGAAAAGTCAAGGTTGAGGAAAGGATAGGAGATCACAGAGAGTTCTCCATATTTTATAAACATGAAAGTGTTGAAAATACTTTTACTGTCTCAAAATAAAGGGCATTTTATTTGTTGCTAGAACCAAGTCATTTTTGAAATAAACTTTTGGCAATCATAAGAATGGGAAAGGCATATGGAATATTTTCTTGTCATAACATGGTCACCAGTGTTGAAAATATATTTTTACTTAGGTTGAGTTCTTAGGTTGACATTTACTAGTCAAACAATCACAAGCATTCAAGTCACACAAGGTCAAACAGAACAATTTTAAAAGGAAACACAATCATTTGTGAAATAATTCAAAAAGTTTTTGTTGGTTCTGAATTTTGGGTCTTATTTACTCTTATTATAGATTTGGGATGTTACAGATCCTTCCCCCCTTAAAATAAATCTCGTCCTCGAGATTTGCCCGGGGGTACAGGGGAGTATGAGGGCACGGGTTTTGGGCTGAAGATTCTTCCGAGGTCGTTCTTCTTTCAATAAGGTCGCTAAGTGAGATCTTAACAACTCGATGTTGCGAGGCCTCCTATTGGTTGGTTGTATAAGAATGTGGGTGTCTTCTTTGACATCAAATTGCCTTAGTCACACAAGAAGAATTTGGTAACAAGGTAGCTAGTCTTGTCACCAAATCACTTTTCATACTCCAGAGGCTGAGATGTACTGAATTATCTGATGTTCCGATTGTTTGTGTATGACACTCCATTATTTGAGCATACAAAAGTGAGTCGCTAACAAGTTCATGAGGCTTGTTACCAATTACTTCTATATAACCCGAACATTGGAGGATCACACCATTTCTAGAGAGGTTAAGAATAGTAGGTTCTGATATAGGAGTCTCCAAATACTCAATGATAGTCTGGTACACTTCTTCTTTGGTTCCGGGTCTTCACACAGCTTCGCAGGGGTCTTCATACAGCTTCGAAGGTGGCTTCACACATAAGTCAGAGTGCACCGGAAAGGTTAGGGCCTCCGGGAAAACTTTGTGGTTGAGGGCTCATGTTAGTTTTCAAGGGAGTTGGGTGCCATACCCTAAACATCACACCTATTATACCTAAGATCTTTAAACGACCAACTTTACATAGGTCTCTAACTCTCGATTTCTTCAAAATACCATTCCAATATCTCTGGTAAGGCAACTACTACCAACCAAATAATTTGAAACATGGTCCTGCCCAAGTTTAAATTATTAATCCGCCCTCATCTTCTTTGGGCATAAACTCTTTATCATGGTATATCTCAATCTATCGGGTACCCATCAAATCCTTTTAGGCATATTCTTCCCATTGCCTTTTTATCACAAAATCATTATGCTCCACCCATTATTTCCTTATTGATTTTTCTCTCCAGATAGGCATACCTCATAATATCTGACTCCTTCAGATGGTCATTTTCCCACGACCATATCATCAAAGCTACATAAAACATCCAACAATCATGTGATCATATCATCCTGAATTGACCCACTTTCTAACCAAATTCAGATTTTATCTCAACACTTTTGGGCCTTGATCTCTTAATAAATGATCTTTCCAAAAACAATCCAAACAGAGCGTGACAAGCTCTGAAAACTTCTGGCACCTAGAATGTCTGGCTACTAGACCAAGTCATATTGACTCCTAGAATCCGATAAGCATTCATTTATCCTCCACTAATTATTTCTTGCATACAACGATCTACTCATTGGCTAACTCATCCTTGATCACTTCCCATAATTCCATAAGAGTTTATTGCAAGGGTCATTTGCGCCAAGAATCACCCTAGACATTTCCACACCGGAGTATTTTTCTTAATCTACTTGCTTCTAACCAATCCAATTATCCTTTTATCAGCAAGTGCTTCCTAAAAATCCAAGAACTTTCACCTTTATTTCTAAACCTTAAATCAAGGGTCACATCTTCTAGCTCCAGATAACCACCAATGGTTGGGGACCACAACTGGTTAGCCCCAAAGCATAATTCAGATATATCATTTGTCCAAATCCAATTAATTTATCGATCCACTCCAAGTTTTCACTTCTATTCTAAACCCCAAATTTTTTTTTTTTGATATTACCAATATCATCCAACAAGTTCTGATCTCCTCAACTAGATTCTTAAGGGACCCTTTTAACTAATAATCTCATAGTTCAACACTTGTATATCCCCCTAAAGTTCTCCTTTCTACCAAATAGTTTTGAGTCGTCCTATGGCACCTATTTCCTTTGTCTAGAAAAAGCAGTTAGTAGCTTTGCAAAACTTGGTTAGATGAGAGATTTAAAGTTAGATAAATTATGTTAGTTATGTTAGCTTTCATAATCTTTTGTTAGTCTGACAGAATCCAACTAGTGTCATCGAACGTCGGGTCTTGAATCTTCATCCTTCTCGATAGCTTGATGTGGTTGCTCAAAACGACGTATGAAGGCCGCTATCCGTCTTGCAGAAGGTCGTAGAGTCTTGGGCCTCAAGGTTGAAGTAGAGAGTATTCGGTATCTTGTTCCTCTTACTAGGTCAAAATTTTCTGGAGGGTTTTCTAGGTCGGACTTTTGAAAGGATACAAAACCTCAGGCTATTTGGTTAAAGATCGGGGGTCTTTTGGTATCTTGAGGAACTGTCAGTTCTGTTTGGGAGATGATTTAGATAAGAGGGAAGAATATTTTAGAAAGCTTTTCCTTGGCGGGTTTACATCCGTAACAAGGTGCACTTAGGTGGCAAAAAGGAAACTAAACTTTTCCTTTTTGTAAAACTACGTTTTTCCACCTCACAAACAACACACAAGCAGAGTACACACAAGCAAGGTGCACACAAGGTACGTCTAGTACCAACGGATGTCTAGTACGCGTGGTAATAGGGGTGAAACAACCAAGGTTCCTATCATATGTTTTTCCTATGGGTCTTGGTTAAACAGGGGTGCTGAAATCCTCATTTCGTCGCCTTAGTCTTCAGCTGGAAAAACTGAGATTGTCGAAGTAGCAACTTGAGTAGAATTGCTGAGGCTGAGCTGAGGTCTTCGGAGGTCTCTTGCTTTGTTGGTGTCGACGATCTTGGCATTTGCATATCAACCACCTTGATGTTGAATGTTGAGTATTTGCGATGGAAGCTTCTTCTTGTAGGTGCTAGCTAATTAGGTCTCCATTGGACATCGTCAAGTATTTTGAACAGGTAAGAGGGAGTAGAGAAATCCTTGGTAAATTTTAAAATAGAAAGGTAAGTCTCAGAAATTAATTGAGAAGGCGAGAAGAGCGGGAGTCATTTTTGGACTTCCCTAAATAAGGATATATTTTTGGTGTTAACATATTTTTAACAAAATATTCTCTTCCTAACTAACGTCCATGCTAACTAAGGTCTGTTACAGTCAGGATGGCTCTGATACCAAGTCTGTGAGGACCCCGGATTAATTATCCGAGATACTCGTTATGTTTCCTGCAACAGTCCCATGATCAGTGTGCTGTTGCACATAACTTGAGTTGGTATCACAGAACACCCACAAATACCGAATAATTATACTTACGTGCTTGAAGTGATCAGCTTCAATAAGGTACTTGCAGCGGAATCACCAAATCAACGTGGAGCCCAAGTCATTCGCCTTTACCCTACAGGCAGCTGACTGGGAAGCGCCCTAGTTCGCAAAGACGTCAGTGAACTCCTCCTCGTCGAACTGCTCTTCTCTGGAATCTGGCTAAGACAATAGCCAGGGACGAAACCAATATGAGTACATTTGATTGTACTCGCAAACTACCCCAACAGGAACATGCACTAATTTTTTTTTTTTTTTTTTTTTTTTTCAAGACTTTTATTTTTAGGGGAAACCTTCCCCAAATCTTTCAAAAGGAGAAGAGTAGATTTTTAATCCTGTTAAAAACAAAACCTTTTGGAAAGTAGTTTTCTTAATATCTTTGTTTAAAAAGGGTAAGAAATCTTTTTAAATCTTTTTCCCGAAAAATACACCTTCTTTTGAAAAGGGTAAGAAACCTCTTTTAAAACCTTTTTCCTCGAAAAACAACTTCTTGTCCTGATTCCAAGCCCGTCGCTACCTCGAACCAACTCATTGGTACAGGTACGAAATAACCTTTCCAGCCAACTTCCTTCCAAAACTCAACACCTTTCTCAAAACTTGCACATGGTCTTAGGACAGCCTTCCAACTGTCCGTATCCGAGGACTCGGCTATTCGAATAGTTTTACCCTCTGCAGAGGTAGTACGCTTTTCCCACACCCATCCGGTCACTCATCGTGTCAGCCACGTCCCGCCATACCAGAGGTATGCGAAGTTGAGATCCCGGCCATAGCCTGTCCTTTGCTCATGCTAGTATAGGACCCTGCCGCTACGACACTTTCCATCGACACTCAAATCCTCAGAAACTAAGTGTGAGGACTCGTAGTTCTGCCCGGCGGACCCAAGGGAGCCCTTCAATCCTCTTCCTCCAAGTACGTCCATACCGGCTTCCGGTAGACCAACATTGAAGAGGACCCAGGTCAGGGGGTAGGTCCTCAGACCATCCCCTCATGGAACGAGGTTATCCTCGTTGTTGAGGCATCCAGTACTAACACGAGCAAATTATATGACTACGCCCTTGCCCATATGTGGGTAAGTGTGGTCGCACAGGATAATGGTTGGTCGTCATAGTGCTAGGACACAATGTGCATTTTTCTCAAAAACAACACCAACCTTCTTCAACTGAGCACCGACCTTCCGGCAGGTCTATCCAAGTATTTTTAAAAGAGAGTTTCGAGAAAACATTGTTTTTCCCATCCTATAGTTTTAAATAACTACCTTATACTTCTATATAAGGTGGCAAAATAGTTTTTCATAAACCCTTTTAAAAAGGTTTTCACAATCATTTCTAATTTTTCAGAGCAAAAATACTTTTAATCAAAACTTGGGTGGTTTGTAATCCCACCAAAAGATTTTCATAGAAGGCTTTGGAGTAAAACAAGTTCATTTAGAAATCATTGTATACCGCTAACACCTCTATATCGGGTGCCTCAACAATATACTTGTAATTTTGGAAAAAGGGTTTTCAAAATCATCGCTTTCGTGGCAGACACCACAGAAATCATTTATGCTCTTTATAAGTAAAACAGGTAAATCAAAATAGATGTATATAGATGCAAGCTCAGTGGAGTAGCTTGCCTGCTTTCCAGCATGAAGTCTCTGGACTTCTCCTCACAGATCAAAGAATTAAACTCCGATTCTTCTCTCGTAAATCCTTTCCAAGGATCACCCCGGTGGCGTTTACATCTAGCGTCGCAAAAAGGAAAGAACACAATCAACATCCAGTAGAACCCTCCGACAACAACCATCAAGCAATACTAACAAACAACAATCAAGAGAGAAGAATGTTATTTAACAAACAAGTTTGGAAATCACCCCACTACTCATGCTTATAAGGATATGGTTAAAGTTGTGATTAAGCATCTTTATCTAAATAGGAAATACTTCAGACAAAAGTTATCTGTAAACCAAAATATCTCACCAAGTGAAGGTGAAGACACTAACATGAACAGGCAATACCTACAACTACTAAACTACTCAATCAAGCATCACTACAACTCTCAAGCATCACACACAGCTACTGCACACACAAAGCAACACAATTTGATTTCAATTTAATTGAATTGACTATTATTTAATTAGGCCTTAAATAAGGCAGAAATTAGTGGTGCATGTTTAATTGCATAACTTGGGTTCTGTTGGTCACAAAAATACAAACTAAATTCCTACAGAAAGCTACTGAAGTGTAGAAGACCACACAATTGGGTTTGATTCACTTAGAGTTATTAAACTCCCTACATAATTGTTTTAGTCCAGAAAGGTTTTCTGACATTCAATCAAATGCTAACTAATTAATAAGGGTTAATTAATTCCACCAAAATTAGGGGAGCTAAGTAATGACAGTACCAATCTAACAAAATTGGATTGGTATCCTTTGGACTAATTGAGGATCAGAAACCAACAAGTTTAGAATTTAAACCTTCTATGGTATTTTAAATATTGTATTTCTAATGTTAATTTAAATGAGATGAAACCACTTCAGTGAGTTAAAGAATTTCATAAGCTTTACAGAACCTTTGAGTTGGATTTATTTGGACACATGAATCTCGAGATATGGAATTATCTAGTGTTAAAGATACTTTTTATAAGTTTTATTCTAGCTAACATTTTAAAATGTAATCACACAAAACTAATTTAACAACAAGATAGACAAGCAAAACACTCACTAACAGTACTAACATAATTTAACATGTCAAAGATCAGTAACACCCAAGTGGCAATACCAAAACAATCAACAATAAACACAACCCACAATTTCATAATTTAAAACATTAAATCTAATTCTTGTTTATTAGTGGCAGAACATCATTTTTACTAAAAATTACACCTAGAGAGTTCTGTCAATCAAACAACCATGCAAACTTGGGTTTGTGTTCTCTGTTGCTATTAGAAACTACTCCAAGTGAGTTTGATCCAAAAAGTTATTTACATAATTTAATAAAAATGCACAAAGTGCTTGCTGGCCTAAACTAGAAGTGCATGCAACTTTTGTTCTAAACATTCAAAACATATGAGACCAATTTCTACTGAAAGGTACTGTGAAGAGCTTTCTAAAACCATTGGATTGACACATCTTAGATCAACACAAATTAAGTTATGGACAAAACACTGATTTTGACCAATCATAGCACAGCATTTTTCAAAGACACACAAATCAATATTTTTCAGATCTGTAAGTTGCACACGTCTCTAAACTTATAACATTACTATTGTGATTTTTGGTTTGGCCAGATTCAAACTAAAACTATTTCAAATGGATTTAAACTAAAGGTCCAGAAATATATCTACCAGGAAATAAATAAACAACCTAAAAAAAAAGTTAGCGGGCTGGATCTGCTGGATCAGGGCTGTGCAGCGCAGGGAGTGGCCCATCTCGCGGCCCACGAGCGCGAGCGAAGGGGTACGGGCCAGCCTCTTCTTCCTCGACACGAACAGAGGGACGACGGCGAGCTGGAGCTCCGGCGAGGACGGCGTCGGCGACCTGGGGCTTCCTGGGAGAGGATAAGAGATACATGAAAGCGAGCGGAGCAAAAGAAACTCGGAGATGCAAAAATGGCAGGGAGAGGTGGACTGTGGCGATCTCGAGTTTGCTCGACATCCCGTGGCCGGAGAAGGAGAAAGGTGAGGACGGTCTGCTCGATTGGCAGCTTCCGGGCTCGATTCCTCGGACGAGCATGGAGAGGACGACGCGTAGAGTCCGATGGTGGTCTTCGATTTGTGTGGGACGGCTTGCATCGACGGCGAGGCGTGACGGCCAGCTTCGGCCGTGGTTCAATGCGGAGGAAGAAAAGAGAGCGAGAGGGAGTGGGGGAAATGAGGATGGGGAGCAGAGAAGCGGCTTGGCGTGCTTCTTATCTTCTCCTCCAGGGCGAGGCGTAGAGGAGCGGGGTTCTTGCGGCGTTGACATGGCACGGGGACACGGCGACGACGGCGTGAGCAACACGGCGCCCGTGCCGTGCTGCATCGCTGCAACAGGGGTGATGGGGGGGGCAAGGGAGAGCAGAGGTGAGTGGCGTGGAGGCTTCAGCTTCTCCTCCGCAGCGGCAAGGAGGGAGGGGGCCACGGTGGACGGCGACCACGGCACGCCGGCGTGAGGAGCACGGCGCCAGTGCCGTGCAGCGTGGCTGCTGCAGGAAGTCAAAGCAGAATTTGCAAAACGCCCCTTGACAAATAGATTTCCCTCACAGATAGGTCCTTCTTCCTATTTCTTTTTAATTCCTTTTCAAAACCAGTAGGGTTTCTGGGATTTAATTGAGGCCTTTATACATTTTTAAAAATTCTGAAAATATTTGGGTAGCCTCCCATATACATGTAGAGGCTCCACAAAAATTGGTTTTTGAAAATAAAATGTTTTTCTCCATTTTTGTTCATAGGGTTCTAAATAAATCATTTTTGGAAATTAATAATTTGATACTCCTTTAATATTTAAAACCAGAGATAAAATAGTTTGTAGAACCTTTGGAGCTTTCTTGAAAAATAAGATACTTCAAATAAGTTTTGTGTTCATAGAGAAAACATTTGTTTGAGGAAATAGAGAAATTGGGAGGGAAAATTAATGACCTTCATTTCCTTTTTTTTTTTTTTTGTAAATGAAAAGAGGGGTTTGTTTTAAATCGAAAAGTAGGTTTACTTGAGAGGGAGTGATATGAAGTGGGGATGATTATTAGTTCACCTCACTCCTGGAATTTTGATAAAGAAAATATAATTGTTTTCAGAGAATAGAGGAATAGATAGAGAGGAAATTTTTAATAGGATCATTTCTTGTAACCAAGATTTGATTTGAGGGTTACCTGAGGAATCATCCTCACAAGCAAACAACCAAACCAAGATCAGCATCACAACAACATTAACAACACACAATATCAACCACACAACTCAATTCATACAAATTAATCATGCCACACTTTTCATGATCAACAATACTACCTTAAAAATGATCATACTTAATTATGACAAGATGAAGTTTAGGAAATGGCTCAACTCATAATTGAATAGTTTTTCAAAAGATTTGAGAATGGAAATATGTGGGGTAATATATTTCCCACTAGAATTTCTTTTAAACAGAGTTGAAACCTTGGGGTTCATAAAGATTGGAATTTTGAAAAGTCAAGGTTGAGGAAAGGATAGGAGATCACAGAGAGTTCTCCATATTTTATAAACATGAAAGTGTTGAAAATACTTTTACTGTCTCAAAATAAAGGGCATTTTATTTGTTGCTAGAACCAAGTCATTTTTGAAATAAACTTTTGGCAATCATAAGAATGGGAAAGGCATATGGAATATTTTCTTGTCATAACATGGTCACCAGTGTTGAAAATATATTTTTACTTAGGTTGAGTTCTTAGGTTGACATTTACTAGTCAAACAATCACAAGCATTCAAGTCACACAAGGTCAAACAGAACAATTTTAAAAGGAAACACAATCATTTGTGAAATAATTCAAAAAGTTTTTGTTGGTTCTGAATTTTGGGTCTTATTTACTCTTATTATAGATTTGGGATGTTACACGAAGCATCGTAATGTGGAGGTCCTTGTGATATCACAGCATCAGATAGACTTTTCAGACTAATCCCAGCTTTGACCAAACATTCTGTTTGAGCTACATTGAATGCAGCATCGTCAACAGCCATCTTGCCAATCTTAACAACATCTGCTAACTCATCAACAAAGGTACTTTCATTCTCCTTATCTTGATGCAACAGATTTTGTTCATTGTTTCCTATCTGTGATCCACCAGAAAAAAAAAAGAGCTGCGTTGTCATCCCCATCAACAGCACGAAACCCTTCACCAATGTTTTCAGCACAGAATGCACTTGAAACATTTCTTGTCTGTTCTGGAATCAAAGAACCCTCCTGTGTAGTCTCAGGTGTCTCCTCTTCCGTTCCAGTAAAGAGGAATCGTCTTCCTCCCACAGAAGTGTTCAAAACATCGCTGCTTACACATGTTTTGTCTGCCTGCCTTGTCTTTTCTACTTGAGGAACATCTTGTGCACTATCCACACCACTACATCCTCCAGATGTTTGTTTGTTCTTACCATAACCTGACAACGTCTGTATTTTCTGTTTGAATACACCATAAGTTCTGGTTTCATTTTCCGTTATTTTTTGCTGAAACTCATTAAGCAGTTGTTGCCTGCTTTCATTAATTTCTTTGTACAGTGAGTCAACAAGCACCTCCACATGCACCTGAGAAAACATTTTCGATAAATGCGAAATAATAGTTCTAGTGTTAGGTAAAGTTGCACAATCCAATTGAGCAGTGTAGAATAATAAACAAGATTATAGATTAGGAAGCGTAAATGTTTGACCACACATTACAAACTGATATTATCTATACTTATTTTCTCAGTTTAAATTTCTCTCCCTTTTTAAATTTGATTATATTATTCATGACCATTCCTTTCATTAGTTATACTGTTTAATATATAGGTCTACCAAAGCCCGATCTCAACGAAATGTAAAATTTGTAAAGGCAGTCCAAAATTTTGTTTTTGTATTTGATTCACAACAAGTGCATTTACGAATTATTGCATTTTGTTTACCAAAGTCAAAATAACATCGACATAGCCATTAGTCTCCATGCATCAAGCAAGAAGAGGGTAAACACATTTGTCTACATCACAAGTAAATCTTAAGAATATAACAAGGTATGTTACACTAAAAGAACGGTTTAAGATCCGATGCTATGCGAATGCACTGCTTGTAGGTGATCTACTGTTTTGATCTTCTTTTTATACTACATGAAAGCAGCTACTTTTATAGTTTGCTAAACCCCAACTCTTTTGCTGTCAGGGTTCAGACAGTTGTCATATGTAAGGATTGAAAAAAAAACATACCATTAGCTCTGAACTCTCTGGAAGTTTTTCTGGAAGAGCAGAATCAGTATTACTGACTCCTGATTTATTGGCGTCAACCCTGCTCACTCCCTCCATTGAACTCATTCTTCTAGCCATCAGATTATCCTGGAAGGAGGGATTGAATGTTAAAAGTTTGACCAGTAACATGCCATCCGTACTGGATATACCATATATGATGACACTTGCCTGTAGTAAACCATACTCAGTACGGTCCTTCGAGTTCGAGTACGCATCCGCAGATGCCATGAAAGCAAAATGTTCAGTAGTTATGAAATGCACCAATGGAGTCCTTTCCGGTAAAGCTAGCTTTGGTGGAAAAACTAGAGCCTTATGCCTTACAAGAGCATCAAGATATATGAGCTGAAATTTTAGTTCAAACATTAGATTCAAACAAAATTACCAACGCATGTAAAATTGATATATTCTCCAGTTTACTAACCAATAGTAATGGAAAATTATTCTCACCGGCAATAGATGAACACATCCTGGTACTTGCACATGAAATGCTTTGCTGCTTCTATACTCTTCTATGGCATGGATGAGGTAATCAGCTATGAATCCACACCAAACCATCAATGAGATTTAAGTAACATCCAGTACTGCTGGATAATAACTCCTATTGATATTTAGGGATGTCGTTGGCGCAAGATAGATGCATAGAACTAGCATCACAAAGGATTGGTAGAATGACGCCTCATCTTCATTTTCTGCAAGCAAAGCCGCCATAGCATCTTTTGCTGTCTGCCCCCTCCCATGATCAGAATGCTTTTCACCATTCCCAGCTTCTCCCACTCTTGGTACTTTAGCCTTGGATCGCCCATTCAAAGGTTTCGGCACCTTATTTGGACCTGATGGCAGACCTAGCATGCGCTTAACACATTTTCTGATTTCAATATGTTCTCCACAAACCTCTATGGTCCCTTTTTTGGTGTCCACACGATCAACAAGCCACAGTGTAAGAGATTTCGGTGGCCGGCTACCAACTAAATCCATAAGCGAAGAGAACTTAATATTATCCACCCAGCCCTTCTGCTTTGGAGATAGTTGTCCCATAAGATCAGCCAAGAAGAGAGACGAACAACGATATCCCGGTACCTATGGTGATCGTTAGAAAATGTTTAGTACTTTTTGTAACTGTTTCATGTATGACCATTCTATGTATTGCATACAGAAATATATAAAATTTAATGAGTACCAGTTATGATTACCTTCTTACGTTGTTCTGATTCATTTTCCACAGCTTCTTCGTCGTTGTAGCTTGGATCATCTTCGTAACGCACGGCTTTCCTTTTCCGACTTTTCTTCACATCAGGTTTGTCCTTCTTACCAGTGTTTCCTGGTGTCGTTTTAACTTTCCGTACACTATTCCTTGGGGATCTACGCATGATAACATCTTCATCCTTCTTTCCACATTTATCATTGTTCACACGACCCATTGACAAAGTGGTACTGCCAAAATTATGAAAACAATTAAGTTAATAGGAAGTTCGATTGTTTCATACTTGGACATCGATTCGTCTATATATGCCAACAGTACTTACCTTCTTATACTACATTTTAGTTTGTCTGAAAGTTAAATATTTCTTACAGCCCCATGATATGTCCATGGTTTACAAAGCGTGAAGCGTCCCCAAAGCGATGGGGGGCGCTTTGGCGCTTAAGCGACGCTTAAGCGGGCGCTTTGGCGCTTAAAGCGCCCAAAGCGGTCATTTTTCCAAAGCGGAGGGGGGGCGCTTTGACGCCTTAGCGTCGCTTAAGCGTCCCAAAGCGGACGCTTTGTAAACCATGGATATGTCAACAAATGAAGTTAAATATCAATGAAATTAAACACTAGTGGGAAAATTACATTACTGAACATACAAGTTCCTAGCATTAATTAATAAAAATACAATATATACAACATTGAAACATAACTGCTCCAAGATTTGCCAGACCCACATCATATTATTTTACTTCAATTCAAGGAGAAAAACACAATGAGCAATTCAAGATTTTCGCAATCGCGGTGGAAATCACACATATACAACATTGAAACATAATTGCTTCAAGATTTGCCAGTCCCACATCATATTATTTTACTTCAATCCAAGGAGAAGAACAAAATGAGCAATTCAGAATTTTTTCTAACCTGGGATCCTTATTTTTCAGACTCAATCAGGTGTGCACTCATGCCCTATGCAGCACATCTGGAAAATGTTTCTGTCTGACGAACTGCCCCCTTGTAGATGATTCAGCAAATAAGAAAATGGAGACGACAGAATGAGGAAACAAAACAATCCCGGTGCATTGTAAACAATAAAGAGAAGGCATTTACGGCGAAGAAGTTTAAGATATCTCACCTTGGATTTCTTGCTGTACTGGCGTAGTGGACTGCAGCTCATGCCGTCGCGAATCGAGCTCCGGGGGTGCGCCAATCGAGCTCCTAGGTGCGAGGAGACAATGGCGGCGGCGATGAACTTCAGATCTGGGAAACTTGGATCCCTCGAGCAGCACTCCTCTGCTCTGCCCTCTCCGCCGATCCCCTTCTGAGCCAGAAATCGGGGAGCAACGATTCAGTAGCAAATGGCCATAGCTATTCCTGCCTGGACAGTATGACGTCACGCGATATATCTCCTAAAATCGAACACAGCCAGGCAACGACCGGAAAGAGATAGGCAGTTCTCCCGACGACCACTGTTAGAATCTCCAAGCAATCAACGGTCTAGATAGGCCGAGGGTCCAAAGGTCTTGTGGAATTTCCAACGAAGGGTCTATGTCACTTATCGGTGGTAACTTAGTAAATTTCGTCAACATCTGATAAGACCTGTAGACTGCAGAGATAGACTGCGTGAACAGCTGTAAGAATTTAGATGACGCGGCTCACTCACAGGGCCCGGGCCGGCAAAATTCAAGACCCTGTGCGAAAATCCAAAACGGGGCCTATCTCATATGGAAAATTTAACTAAAAAATAATTCTAATGTATATGACATAATACTTTATAGTCTATATTTGCAGTAAACTTTCTACGATATATATCCTTAGAAACTTTCTTAATTGATATGTCTTGTCTTAGACCTTGTTTTTGCTAAAACATCAATCCGTTTAAGAATCAACAGAATCCTAGTTACTTGATCAAATATATCATACGAAAAAAGAATCATCAACGTCCGCATCAGGTGAATTATTCAAATTAAAATCAATATGATCATCCTCTACTTCGATATCATCCGTCCATCTCTAAAATGATTGTAAGGAACAACTAGAATTGCAAGCGTAGAAGGATGACACTCATGATGCTTCTTTTCTTATAAACTTTCCCATGTCACCTTTTTTAGATTTAATCAAAATTATGCTCCTTTTTCTTTTCTCTTACGCTTGTGTAAACTAGACTGATGTTTCTCGTGATGATTCAAATCTGTAGTATTGAAACACTAGATAATCACGGCCACTAATTAGTATCTAATAAATGGTTTTCCAAAATTAAGCCCCAAATCAGTGGGTTGATCCTACCGTTGATTATATTCTCCTATATATGTAGATGTCCCGGGCTCCCGGCGATAAACGTCGTACCTACCCCTACTACCTACAGTCCTACACCAGTATACAGATCAATGGCGCTCCAGCAACGACTCTCCCTTTTCGGCCTGTGCATCTGCCTCCTCCTGGCCGTCGGTTTCGGCGCCGGCGACCCAAGCACCCCGGCACCAGCTGGCTGCAACAGGACGGCGAGGAGCGTGCCGAGTTGGTGCGCGGGGAAGTTCATCCAGGCGCTCTTCGACGGCGTCAAGAACTTCCCCATGAAAGACTCCTGCTGCGAGCTGCTCACCTGCGTCGGCGAGGACACTTGCACATCCGTGCTCCGCGAACTCTGCCCGCCCCCGGCGAAGGGGGTAGACTGGCCGTGTCCGCCGCACAAATTTGGCCGTGGGCGCCGCACCAAGCCGGCAATTTCTACTAGAGGCACGGATAACTAGTAAACGTACCCTAGTCGCCTACATGCATGTGTAGAACTGTACTGTACGTCCGTCTGGATTTGCACTTCGACTTTTCATAATTCTTCTTTGAGTGAACTACTCCCTGCAGGGTCTCTAAAATTGGGCAGTGCGCTCACTTTGATTCATGATCTTCTAAACCAGTTATTCTGCTCCCAAACCTCTGTTTTGTTCTACAATTTGATCATAATAAAGATTTTCTGGCAATACTTTGATTCACCTCCTATCAATTTCAGGCAGAGCAATTCTAAAAGGCCATCCGGCTCACCCCTTGAATGAATTTGTGACTTTTGACAAAAAATTTAAGAAACATCTAAAAGAATCAAAGCATCCCACCTTTGTATCCTCCTTCCTCCCACGCGCCACACTGTCAAAGATGCGGTGTACACAAACATTTCAGTGCACTCACAACGTAGAACACCAAGATTTACTAACGCCGGATTTAGAACTCAAACAACATAATGATTATTTGCATGTTGCCGCAGTCTGCCCACACTGTAGGTTCATCACTATTTTTTTTCGGATTTTTTGAAATGTTTACTAGTTTTATTGATTTTTTATTCAAACAGAAGCAGGTGTATGGAGAGTAATCTTCCATGCACTAACGTGATTGGAAGCATCTTTTATAAGGATGGATGTAATTTCTAAGCTGATAAATTCTATGTCAAAAGCCGACGTATGTACTTGTCCAAGTTAACAAGTTTGTTGGTAAAATATGCACAATACAATAACAATCAGTTAAATGGATTAGGACTAAAATATATTCTCATAGTGTATTTTTGTCAGGGTCGTTAATGTTGGTATTTTCTTTTATTTATTTGGTAAAAAATAGTATAATTTGACATCTGACTAAATTTATGAGCTTGGATTCTAAAATAGGGAAGCGGATCACCTGACGTGGCTGGCTCCTGCCATTGAGTCTCTGACCATGTCGGTTTTCAGGCTCTCTCAGCTTATACTTTTCTTACTCGTGAAAAAAACCCTACTTTTCTGAAGAAAACAATGTGTACTTTAACGTGTGAAAAAGTACTGCAACAAAAATTAAAGACTGGAAGATTAGGAGGTGCCTTAATAGTGGCCAATATATGGCATCGTATAATTTGATTTCCAAAGGATATGCCGTCATTCAATGATTTGACCGTTGCACACAAATCTTCTCCAGTGTTTTATACCAAAGCCAAATTCCATCCCGATCGATCCCACAACAGTACAACACCGCAGGCCAAATATCACAACCTAATAAGCACCGCCGACAATGGCACCGTGTGCCTCCTCCTGACCGTCGCCCTCGCCGGCATCCCAAGCCTGGCACCGCAAGCAGCTACCATCGCCGCCGGCGATGACTGCTACAAGACGGTGACGGGTGTGCCGAGGTGGTGCGCTAGGGAGTTCATCGAAGTGCTCTTCAATGGCACCAACAGCGATAACCCCGTCAGCCACTACTGCCGCGGGCTGCTCGCCTGCGTTCGGGAGTGGACCTGTGACCACGCGCTCCGCGGCGTCTGCTTGCCTTCCGATGCAGATCATTGTCCGCCGGCGGCTACGCGTGTTGTCGACAGGAACGACGACTAAGAGCAAGATTAATAATAGAGCCCACTGCAGGCTATAGCACATTACCACGTCATTTACAGCTAGCTTATAGTCATCACGTTTAATAGTTGGCTATATGCATCTACTATTTTATCAATTTAGGGCCACCTTATACACTCACAAGATACCTAGGAGGACGTGCTGTTGGAGATATGCCCTAGAGACAATAATAATTGAGTTTATTATTTATCTCCATGTTTATTATTAATGTTTATATCTTTATGCTACAACTGTATTGGGTACTTGTATAGCAAATACAACGTATGCAAGAGGAAAACCTCCGATACACGTGTAGAGATATGAACGGTAAAAGAGTTCCTAGTCTTGTCTCTAAGACTAGCCTATCTTGTTGATTGATGATCATGTTTTCCTGATCATGGACTTTGTATAAGTTATTCAACTATAGGAGTGGTTTATCGGAATGATAATCGCACTGAACCGACCCACCGTATGATCTCGCTATGAGACAAATCGTCGACAATGAAATAGCGATTGATCATCTATTTAGTTATCGTTAGTTAGATCCCTATGCTATGAGAATATCTTGCTACCGCTTATTCGACATTCGAGCCTTATTTTCACCAAACGTCTTGCAGTAACATGAGACTATGATAGGTGGCTTTTGAGTTTGAACTAGGATAATGTATTGGAACAGAGATCGTTCAAGAATGGCACTTACTCCTCCAGACGATGGAGAGATACATCCTCTTGGCCATCTCAGTATTATTGTTGTCACCCCAATCGTCTGGCCAGACACAAGCGTGATTTATCACGGGACAACAAATATACGAAATGAGAAAAGAGAATGATATTGGTACGAGAATAATATGTGTTATGATCAAAGGGTTTGATTAGACTAGAGCACATTGTCTCAATCTCGAGATATCATTGGTATCGTGCACGTAAGTGGATTAAGCGTAATGAGTAACGCACAGGTTCTTTTGTTCATTCACAACACAAGGGTGCCAGTACGAATGCCTAACCCACTGCTGGTTATTGTTTGGTAAGCTCCCAAACAATACTTTGTGATTGCTGAACCTTTCGGGTCACACACTTAAGCTGAAGGTTAATCTTTGATTGAGAGTAAAGATGTAGTTTTAGTGGAATTGAGATTGTGTCGGAGTAGCTCCGATGTCGCTGGGATTTGTTCCGGTGAATTATAAGTTAGAGAGAATGCGGACATCTAATGTCCCGGGATGATAGAATGATTTCTATCATCAGCGGATTTATTCCGAGTGTTTATAAATTTGGAAAATATATATGGAAGGTCGAGTCCGAGTTGGGGGGGCTCCCCCCGGCGGCGAGGTCGGCAGCCAGGGCGGGCCCCACGTGGGGTCGGTGGCCCAGGGCGGGCCCCACATGGCAGGAGGCGGGTGGGAGGGAACCTCCCCTCCCAATCCGAGTTGGGGAGGGGAAGGTTTCCTTCCCCCTCCCTTCCTTCCTTTGGACCGAATTGGAGGAGGGGGTGGAAACCTCCCCCTTCCTTTTGGAGAAAGGCTGGTTTGGCAGGTTTGGGAGGGAGGAGTCCTACTCCTCCTCCCAATCCGAGTTGGGGAGGGGGAGGGACTCCTTCCCTCCCTTCCTTGGCCGGCCGGCCCAAGGGGGAAGGCTTGCCCCTTCCCCAAGCACCTCCACCCCTTGGCCTCCTTTATAAGCAACCCCAAGCCCCTAGGGTTTGACACACAAGTTTGCCTCCGTGCAAGTTCCCTCTCTCTCTTGTAGATCTCATGTGTTGAGAATTAGACATCTCTACTTCTCATATAGACCTAATCTAGTTGATTAGATCTACCACCTAAACTACGCCGCAAGGCTGACTCTCTTCACCACGTGCTAGTAGCTAGGCGGTGAACGCACGGGGTGGATTGACAAGGTGTATGTGTGGATACCGCTAGAGCAGGATTTGTGCAAGCGAGTTCCTTGGACAAAGGAACAACTTCATCAAGGTCTACATCAACGACGACGTTCGGCGACAATCTCACCTCCCGGCGTGGACATGAGATTCTTCATCAGGCTACACCGACATCTACTTCGACAAACACAAGATCTTCCGCAACGGTGTTTGTAAGTATTCTAGATCATCACATTATGGGGTGCAATGTACCTTCATAGAATAGATCTTGGCGGTAAGGTTACGGATAAATTTTAAAGTTTTCCCCGCAACCCAATACGTGCTGCAGCTGGTTCTTGCATGAGAGCCCGCTTCCCTTCTCTCTACTCTTATCTCTCCTCCACGTAAGCACATCAATAATATTTAAATCCTTATAGCCCGCTGACTGAACCTTGTTATAGTTGCTCTAAGTAATGTAGTCTTACGTGCCCTAGCTGGTTCCTAGCTACTGCCAGAAAGAGAAAACTGCATCTTGATGTCTGAGATTTCTGAAGGCGTATGTGCCATTGCTGGTTCCTACCGCCAGATACTTCGAACATGGTTGTTTGATACCTAACTGTTTTGTGCTTCATGTTTTGGTACCGCAAAACGAATTGGGGGGGGGGGGCGATACTAGTCTTGCGGGGATTCGTTTTCCGGGATCTGGTACATAGTCTCTTAGTTGGGTGGAACTGGACTTAAAAATGGAATGACAAGGGAAGTCAAATTCCCGTAAATCTCTTAAGGGAGACTTGTAATTGTTTGGATGTATGAAAATTGGTGTTGACCACGGATTTCCTTCCCTAAGGCCCCGCGTGGATCCCAGGTAATCGAGCCAGAAATGGACTGTAGAAATGTACGGAAAGTGGAACCTCCGTAATTTTCTGCTAGAAACTGTTGTTTTCATACCAGAATGCTTACAATTTATAACAATATGGATAAACCTGGAATGCTTACATCTTTTCTTAACTGTGCTCAAATTTATAGCATTATGCTTCCTATTGGGACCTGCCAACAAGAAGATCAATAAATCAATAGGCCGATGTGAGCTTCAGGAGGCCGCTGCGACGAGTTCCTGCTGGATGGCCGGAGTCGGCAAAATCGAAGTCGCAGTCAGGTGATGCACGACGACGCTAATGGGCAATCGAGCAGCGACCCTTATCTTCGGCGGTGTTAGCTCCTTCTGTTAGCCAGGGTGGCTGGGTGTTCCCTCACGATGGTCGTGTTCCATGACGGTCGGCGAGTGATTTTGTTTCGGTTTTAGGCCGGTTTACCGCTAATTAACCGGACAACTCCCACTTCTTCTTACTAAATGAAAATGGCTAGTCTTTTGCCTCGGCTCAAAAAACAAATCATGACCAACACTTTTTAAGCCATCTGAACACACTGATCATGTGGCAACGAATTTTTGCTTATGCTCTATGTATTTATTTTTCGTTTATCTCCAACTGTCTCAACAATTCCTGGTGGTCATATTTTTTCTTGATACCGGATCATGATGTCTTCAGATTAATTATTGTTTCATTCGTTCAACTGAATATGAATAAATCTCGTGATGTGAGAAAGGGCGAGTTCAGACTTGACTCCACCATTAGTACCTGTTTGTGCTCTTGTGAGGTAGATATGGATACCGGATCATGATGTCTTCAGATTAATTGTTGTTTCATTTGTTCAACTGAATATGAATAAATCTCGTGATGTGAGAGAGGGCGAGTTCAGACTTGACTCCACCATTAGTACCTGTTTGTGCTCTTGTTGAGGTAGATATGGAGCAATATAGCTGATTTTCTTACGAGTTTATATGTCGGCTCCATAGTCTGTATAAGCTAATCATGCTCACTAAGAGATCGGCCATATCAATTTTTTTTTGTCTTTTGGCTTCATGTGTCTCATCTGATAAACAACTCCCTTTGAAATAACTACAAGAACACGCGAGCATCGCGTGTCATTATATTAAGATAGAAATGAGAGTCATAATTACAGAGATTTTCAGTCGTAAACCCAGCCACAGGCGGCAGGTCTACACAACTAGGGAAGATTCAGTTCTACTCTCTCCCTCGCTTCTCTCCACAAATCCCAGCCGCCCGCCACAGTGCCAACTCCTGATTTATGCGATTCAAAACAACCGCTGGCGAGGATGACACATGATCGAATACTCTGCTGTTTCTCTCAAGCCAAATAGACCTGGCAGTGAGGATGATAAGCCCATTGGTTTCCTTCCTTCTGTTCTTTGGCACAGCTGCAGCAACTTGAGGCCACCAAGCAGCAACAGAGGAGTTCGGAGTTGGGGTGAACATCTGCAGGCCAGCCTGCTGTAGCACTGCGAACCAAACCTCTCAGGCAAAAACACACCTGACCATGAGATGTTCAGCATCCTCCGGTTCCTGGTCACAGAGTGGGCAGCAAGCAGGATGTTGTAACCCTCTCTTCGCTAGTCTGTCCGCCGTCCAGAGACGATTCTTCAGAGCGAGCCACATGTGGATTTTGTGGGACAGAGGCGCGCCTGCTGACCAGAGTTCAGACGCACAGGCGGCTGCAGTTCTTCCACCCTTTGAAATAACTCAAACATATCTTCTGCAGGAACCTTAATGTCACGGGTTGTACAACTTCATTGCCCCATAGTCCTACTGATTTATCTCAGCGCTTGCAAAGCACTATGCATGAACAAACTTAGTGAGTTTGCTCCAACGTCACCCTTTGAGGTCCCTTTGATCCATATTTGTACCAGCTTATGGCCACTATTATTTACATTCTAATAACAAGCACTTTGAAGTTGTAGCAATCACATCGCACTAGAAATATTTTGTTTATCCCAATATATGTGTTGGAACCAATATGCAATAATCCTTATTTATTTTGAAAACAGGACAATAATTCATTTGAAGTCCCATCAGTCCATATTTGTACCGTTGATCTCTGATCTTTCATGTTTAATTCTTCCAAAAATTAATATAATTTTCTATCATTTATTGAAAAATAGATGGGCACGGCAACGCTTGCCTACATGTTCTATGTTTGTTTGCTACAGTACCAATTCAGTAACTTCCAAGTTTGCGACTGAAGTGTTCAACTAAATTGTGAAAATGTTGTGATTTCTATGAAATTCATGTTAAATCCGAATATATTTTGACAGTTAATAACAATCTATTTACCTAATGCACAGGCGCGGTAACGCGAGCTGCTCACCTGCGTCGGCGAGGATACGTGCATCTCCGTGCTCCGCGATATCTGCCCGCCGCCGGCAAAGGGGGTAGACTGGCCGTGTCCGCCGCACAATTTAGGCCGTGTGCGCCGGCCGCACCAGGCGGCCATGTCTACTAGAAGCACGGATGACTAGTGAACGTACCCTAGTCCCTATACATGCGTACATTCATGCATGTGTAGAGTACACGTACGTCTGGATTTGCACTTCGACTTTAAGTTCATAGTTCGTGGAAGATGTATGATGGATTCCAATGATCGATCTGAACGGGCTTGTTCACCTGGTTGCAATTCTTTGTTAAGTGAATTACTACTCCCAGTCCCAGGGTCTGTAGAATTGGGCAGTACGCTCACTTTGATTCATGATCTTTTAAACCAGTTATTCTGTTCCCAAACCTCTGTTTTGTTCTACAATTTGATCATAATAAAGATCTACTGGCAATACTTGCGCCGACGTGGTCCATGGAACTGGAAGCCCTATGCTTTTCCCTGATAATAAAATTGTCGATTGCTGAACTGTCACTCGGGGAAGGTGCTCCTCCTATCCATTTCGGGCAGAGCAATTCTAAAAGGCCATCCAGCTTACCGCCCTTGAATGAATTTATGATGACTTTGATAAAGAATAAAAATAACATATCTGAAGGACCTCGAACTAGGCCTAATAAAATAAATAGAATAGTTCTAAAAGAATCAAAGCATCACACCCCCGTATACTCCTTCCTCCAGGGCGGCACACCGCCAAAGATATGATGTACACAAACATTTTAGTGCACTCACAACGTAAAACACCAAGACTTACTAGTGCAAGTTTCAGAACTCGAACAACATAACAAAGATTTTCATGTTACCGTAGTCGGTCCTCACGATGAATCATTATATTTTATAAAGCAAAACCCAACTAATATCTCAACATCCAATCAACTGCCATTCTCTTAGAAAATCAATTTTGTATCTCACTGCGACCAATATCTACTACCTCCGTCTCAAAATGGAAGACGTTTTGGTAGCCCGTTTTAGCTTTCCAAAACGTCTTATATTATGTGACAGAGGAAGTATTTATCTCTACATGCAGGGTACACATCATCCATTCTATAACCATCCAATTATTCATATTACTAATTTAACATACACACCACATTTCATGTCTATAATTTATTATATTCACTATGACCAATTGAACTTCGCATATTTCTTTAGACAATATCATATCTCATAAATTTTAAATTATTTTGTTTAAACAATTTAATCTCTAAAGGGCTCCGTGTTGTAGCGCGCGGGTTACCCTTCTGGTTGATCGGGTAATGGAACCATGTGCTACTGAAGGTCGTTTCATTAAGCATCTAAAACAATGCTCATTATATTTCAACGTTATTCAAGGTGCAACACTCCCCTTCACACACAACCATCCCAACATTAATGTTCTACTTTTTCTACCCATTGTATTGTGAAAGTAATCTAGAGATTCGATAAATAATGGTGTTAAATATTTGGAATGCAATTCTGTTTGTTCTTCTTATCGCCGTCATGGTGGCCGGTGTGGCATTGTTAATTGGGCTAATGATATATGAGAGTTTGTGTTCTCGTGGGACTGTTTCCCATTACTGTGGGTACATAGCATGTCGAGGTGAAAAATCGTGGCCATGAGTTACATAAACTCAAATTGGTTCCCAAGCTCACCTGGCTGAATTTAAAAGAACATCAAAACATTCTGAAAGAATTGGTGAGTACCATATACAAGTTTTACACATGTTTATCATGTTTCGTGTTAAAATGACATTGGTACTGCTCTGTGAAAAAACTACAGTGGCCAAAATAGGATTTCAAAAATTATTCTTTAGATCACTGATTTTTTTTTTGTTTTTGCACGGAGCACTACGACTATCATTTCACCACAGAAAACTTGTGTAGGCTCATCACTATTTTTTTCAGATTTTTTTGTAAATGTTTACAATCTTTTTTGTCTTTTTTATTCAGCCAGAAACATGTGAGCTCGAGAAATAAAGCACCTCCCTCCATGAGATATCAATGTTGTATGGAGAGTAATTCTCCATGTATTGACCAAGCCACGTTGATCGAACGTGCATAGGAAGCAACTTTTTTAGGATGGTTGTAATTTCTAAAGTGATAAATTCTATGTCAAAAGTCGACGCATGTACTTGTCCTAGTTAACAAGTTTGTTGGTAAAATATGCACAATACAATCACCAAATCCGTTAAAATGGATTAGGCCTAAAATATATTCTCATAGTGTATTTTTTAATATCATTAATGTTGGTATTTTCTTTATGCATTTGGTCAAATTTAGTGTGATTTGACATCTTACGAAATTTATGAGCTTCGGTTCTCAAATAGGGAAGCCGATCCCGTTGCTGGCTCCTGCCATTCAGTCTCTGACATGTAAGAGCCAAGTCCCTCAAATAGAGGTGGTGCGTGTGTACGCGGACGCACAGGGTTTTTAGGCTCTTTCAACTTACTTTTCTAACTAGTGAAAAAAAACTACTTTTCTGAAGAAAAAATATTGTACTATAACGTGCGAAAACTGAAAAAGTACTCGAACCAAATTTAGTCTGGAAGATTAGGAGGTGCTTTAATAGTGTCCAATATTAGAGTCAAAAAATTATTTTAAACATAGCAATCTATGCATGTATATGAACATTATTTAAGGAATAAAGAACATTAATTTGTATGCATATGAATATATAAATAGATAAAAATTATTTGGTATGCATATAAGTATTAATTTAGATTAGAAGAACACCAAAATATATGTATATGGACATTAAACATTCGTATCTATATAATTTAAGCCACGAGATAATCAGGAAATTCGTAATCACGGCCATTAATTTAGCATCTAATAATTGGGTTTCCAAAATTAAGCACCAAATCAGTGGGTGACCCTACCGTTGATTAAATTTTCCTATATATGCATATGTCCCGGCGATAAACGCCATACTACCCCTAGTACCTACAGTCCTACACCAGTCTACAGATCCATGGCGCTCCAGCAACGACTCTCCCTGTGCAGCATGTGCATCTGCCTCCTCCTGGCCGTGGGTTTGGGCACCGGCGATCCCAGCCCCCCGCCACAAGCTGCCCTCGTCCTCGCCAGCGGCGGCTGCTACAGGACGGTGACGAGCGTGACGAGTTTGTGCTCCGGGAATCTTATCCAGGCGCTCTTCGACGGCCTCAAGAACTTCGCCATCAGCGACCACTGCTGCCAGCTGCTCGTCTGCGTCGGCGAGGACACTTGCGTCTCCGTGCTCCGCGAGCTCTGCCCGCCCCCGGGGAAAGCGGTAAAATGGCCCTGTCCGCCAGACAATTTTGGCCTTGTGCGCCGCACCAGGCCGGCCATGTCTACTGGAGGCAAGGATAGCTAGTAAACGTACCCTAGTCCCCTACATGCATACATTCATGCATGCGTAGAACTGTAGGTACGTTTTGATTTGCACTTCGACATTTCATAGTTCGGGGAAGATGTATGATGGATTCCAGTGATCGATCTGAACGCGCATGTTCATGTGGTTGCAATGGCCCATTGAAGATTTATGATTGATTCCAGTGATCGATCTGAACCAGTTATTCTGTTCTCAAACCTCTGTTTTGTTCTACAATTTGATCATAATAAAGATTTACTGGCAATACTTGCGCCGACGTGGTTCATGGAAGTGGAAGCCCTATGCTTTTCTTGAGAATCAAAATATGGATTACTGAACCGTCATTCAGGGAGGTGCTCCCCCTATCCATTTCAGGCAGAGCGATTTTAAAGGCTATCCAGCTCACCCCTTAAATGATTTGTGACAATTTTTTACCAAAAAAATAAAACAAAACATCTCCAAAGGGCCTCAAACTATGCCGCCGTGAAAAACTTGTGGCTATGAGATACATAAATTCAAATTGTCTCCCGGCTCCTGTCTGAATGAAAAAGAAAACAAAAGTAAGAAAACATCAAAACAGTCCAAAAAAAATTGGTGAGTAACAATACAAGTTTTACACATGTGTGCCATGTTTCGTGCTAAAATGACTTTGATACCGCTCTGCGAAAAAAATGGTCCAAAATGAGATTTCAAAAAACAAAATCCACATTCATTTCACGACGAAACTTGGCACGTTTATAGAACTTGTGTAGGCTCATCACTCATTTTTCAGATTTCGTGTAAATGTTTATTAGTTTATTTCATTGTCGTGGGGTTACTATTCGACTACCCCACGGTGGGGATATCTGGGTCGCGCCAAGCCTATCAGCCTTATGACGAGGGCCCAAGGAAGGCCCAAGGAGGATGACGTGCGGCCCAAGATAGTCGACGTTAGGTCATGCGACTCCAGCCATGCTTGTAAGCGCCATCGGCACCGTTCACCTGAGACCTAGCCTACCATATAAAGGCTAGGAGGGTCCCTCGTCTAGGGTACGCTCATAGCTGCCACCGCAAACCCTAGCGAGATTGCCATCTCGCCATTGTAGTCACAACTCGCCATTCAATACCAGATAAGCAGGAAGTAGGGTGTTATCCTCCGGGAGCCTGAACCTGGGTAAAACGCCTCGCTTGTCAGCCGCCGTGATCACCAGCGCTCAACTCTCTCCCCCTCAATCAACCCGGGGTACACAACCCAGGGATTTGTCGAGTCCACCCCTCGTCAATTGGCGCCGTCTACAGGCTCTCCCCTTTACTTTTTTAGTCAAAAAGCAACATAAACCTAGTCCGTCACCCGAAGCACTCGGGTGCTGCGCCATACAGGTTCAACTCGAAAGCCTAGGCCGACACCCGACGCACTCGGGGGCTGCGCCATACAGGTCCAACTCGAAAGCCTAGGCTGTCACCCGACACACTCGGGGCTGCGCCATACAGGTCCAACTCGAAAGCCTAGGTCGCCACCCGAAGCACTCGGGGGCTGCGCCATACAGGTCCAACTCGAAAGCCTAGGCCGTCACCCGACGCACTCGGGGGCTGCGCCATACAGGTCCAACTCGAAAGCCTAGGTCGCCACTCGAAGCACTGGGGGCTGCGCCGCACATGTCTAAGTCAAAAGCCTAGGCCGTCACCCGACGCACTCGGGGGCTGCGCCATACAGGTCCAACTTGAAAGCCTAGGCCGTCACCCGACGCACTCGGGGGCTGCGCCATACAGGTCCAACTCGAAAGACTAGGTCGCCACCCGAAGCACTCGGGGGCTGCGCCATACAGGTCCAACTCGAAAGCCTAGGCCGTCACCCGACGCACTCGGGGGCTGCGCCATACAGGTCCAACTCGAAAGCCTAGGTCGCCACCCGGCGCACTAGGGTGCTGCGCCATACAGGTCCAACTCGAAAGTCTAGGTCACCACCCGGCGCACTCGGGTGCTGCGCCATACAGGTCCAACTCGAAAACCTAGGTCGCCACCCGAAACACTCGGGGGCTGCGCCGCACAGGTCTAACTCGCAAGCCTAGGTCGCCACCCGAAGCACTCGGGGGCTGCGCCGCACAGGTCTAAGTCAAAAGCCTAGGTCGCACCCGAAGCACTCGGGGGCTGCGCCGCACAGGTCTAAGCCAAAATCCTAGGCCGCACCGACGCACTCGGGGGCTGCGCCGCACAGGTCTAACTCGAAACCTCTGCCGCACCGAAGCACTCGGGGGCTGCGCCGCACAGGTCTGACTCGACACACCTCGGCCGCACTCGAAGCACTCGGGGGCTGCGCCGCACAGGTCTAAGTCAAAATCCTAGGCCGCACTCGATCCGCTCGGGCTGCACCATACAGGTTTACAGAAGTCTACAAGATACAATTCACTCGCTCGGGGGCTACCCCCACCTCAGCATACATACACTCATATTTCCACTGGAAAAATTGCTTTTACAAGCTAACGATATACAACAGCATTCGACTGCTCTTATTCTACAGGCTCACCCTTCGGCGCATCGAGTGGCCCTACAAGGCGCTCACTCAAGCTCTGGACCTGCTGAATCAACTGACGCGCAGCCGCAAGAGTCTCGGCGTAGTCACCCTCTCCAGGCAGGCCGTCAAGCACCTTGTACAGTGGAAGATTAGGCCGGTGCATTCGAACGTACGCCAACGCCACATTCGCCCCGGCAACAAGTTGAGTGTGCACGACTTCCTTCAACGCACTGCCTTCACGAAACCTCTCCAGCAGCGCAGCCAGTCCATTAGGCTGCTCGTTGTGTGGAAAGTACACCCTGTTGATCTACCAGAGGGTTTTTCTGCAACCTTCCAAGAGCACAGCAGCCCGCCAGGTGCGATCCAACATTCGCGCCAGTACACTACCTCTGGATTTGTTCGACCAAAACTGACACGCTTCGGGTGAGTCACCAGCGGCTCTTTTTCCACCCGCTCGTCCACTCGACTACTCGGCCTTCCAGTCAGAGTTCACATCTGCATCAAGACCCAGCACTAAGCGCAGTAAAAGGATAAAGAAGTGAAGCAAAGCGCTAGAAGCCAACCTTGCAGCTGTCGACTGATCAAGTCCATCTCGCCAAGAAGAAACTCCTCACGCTGGGAGAACGGCGCAACGGGCCGTGACCTCAAGCGCTCCAACTCCAACTCGGCAACCTTCAACTTCGAGTCGAGCTCAACAACCTTGTTCCTCATGAAGGTGATCACTCGTTGTCATTTACACTTCGCGCAGGAGCTGGAGGAGCTCGACGACGACGGTAGGTGCAGCCGAAGAGGTGTCCTCCTCGTCGTCCGCACCAGTCGTTCCAGCGACCCCAGGAGCTTCGCCCATCTCAGACTGCCAAATTCGACAGCGTCAAGCGAGGAAAATACACATTCAAGCCTAGATATGAAAGAAGACTCGAAGGCACAAATTCACATTTCAACGTCAGCATGATCGCGGCCAGAAGACACGCAAAATACATAGTTCATTACAGACCAAGAACCAAAAGCAGAAGAATCTTAAAAGAACGGAGTCTACATCACAGACTCCGACTGGGAACGGCTCTTCCTAGCAGCCAACTCTGCAGCCTTGGCAATCCTCTTCTCGAAGGTGGCGATCAATTTTGCAGCCAGCTGACTTGCCTGCGCCTTCACCGCTAAGGGACGCGGTCTTGCCATCAGCTTCCGAGGGAAGTCGCTGACAACCTTCTCAAAATCACCTACGACTTGGTGACCAAGAAGTAGCTGGAAAGTGAGCTCTGAGCCGCGTACCGTCTGCGCATGCGTGTAGTCCACCAAGGTGGTCGCGTTGCCTTCGAACGGAGCCGCAAGCGCGTCGACAGCAACCGGCGATGGCTTGCTGGGGAAGATGCTCCGGTGCACAGTCGCCAAGGCGCCTGTCGACTTCTGCAGCGCCGCCGAAGCATACGCGCAGACGCGGTCGATGAAGCGAACTGCCTCTGCCATGTCGAGGTTCTCGCTGGAAGTCCCTTCCGGAGGAGCGCCTCCGCAAGTCTCTGAGCAACGAAGAAAAGCCAACCACACCCGTAAGACATCAGAAGTCGACAAAAGGCAAAGTAGGCAATCAGCCGAAATACTTACTTCCAACAACATCGGCGAGTGCGAGCAAGCGGTCGACCTGGGTCTTCTCCAGATCATCCCGGCTCGTTCACGCTCTTGGGCTCTCCCAGCGACTTCTCCAGCTCCGCGACCCGCTTCTTCACGCTCTCCTTCTCGCCTACGGATCAACGGAGCAATGTTAGTCATAAAGCAGTCGAAGCGCCCCTCGAACACAAGGGTTCACATGCACTATTCGCCTGCTCCAGAGCAGCGCGGAGCTGATCCCTCTCCTGCTCCATGCGAACGAAGGCTGCGGCTCCCTCCATCTGCTGGCGATAAAATGGCTGCGGACAAACACAACACATCAATCTGTGCCCGACTATTCTAGTCACGCACATCTTCGGGGGCTACTCCCATCGGGAGCGCTGTTCACGCACCCGATACAAGTTCTGCAAAAAGAGTCAAAGGACACTTACATGCTCAATCAGCCCAGCGTCAGCCGGAGTCGCATCAGCAGCTTTCTCTGGCACGGAGGAGGTCGAAGCCTTCAAAGCCAAAAGGTCACCCGCCGAGCCTTCTCTCCGATCGTCTTCGCAGTCTGCTCGATCATGGGAGCAGAAGTGTGCTCCATTTCACGAGGTGAAGAACCAACAGCGCCAGTACGGTCGCTATGACAAGATAACTCAATTCAAGGGCTCGCAAGTCAAAAAGCACACTCGACAAAACAAGGCAATGGTTACGCGACTAACCTGGCGCCATCCACATCATCTTCGCTGCCAAGGGAGACGAAGGCCATCCTCGCAAACTCAGTCGGCGGTGCAGAGCCGAGGGGAGGCACGGCCAAAGGATCAGCCAGGTCACTCGTGTACCTAGCGCCGGAGGACCACTCGCTCGCCTCCTCCTCGTTCTCCACACCCGCCTCCTTCACGGGCGACGAAGCCTAAGCAGAGTCGCCACAATGTCGCCTCGGCCGCTTCAGCAGCGGCTCCTCATCTTTATCATCCTCCTCCAACTCCTCACTCGGAGAGATGGCGGAGGGGATCTCATCATCATCATCTTCGTCCTCCTCAGGGAACTCTGCCTCTGCATGAGGTCCGTTCTCCATCAATGGAGGAAGACTAACAAATCTCGAACGACCCTGTCGACAAAAGAAGCAGTCGAACAAGCAAAAGAGGTTCGACAGAAGAAGATACAAGGCAAAAATCAAGGCAAAGCTTACCTCAGGCACAGGATTATTAGGCCCGTACGGCTCGACTGGGCACTTGACATTGCACGAGTCAACGGCTCGGAGGCTGGTGATGCTCCTCACCTTCGACACGACTGCGTCATCATCGAGCTCGATCGGCGACGTCCGGTCGGGATCACCAACACCTTCATATGCCCACATCGGGTGGACGCGAGCGCGGAGCGGCTGCACTCGAAGCCTGAAGAAGGTGGCAATGAGGTGAACGCCACCAGTCTCGCGTCCTAGGCTCTTCAGCAGGCCACGAAGAAGCGTCAGCAAGGGCTGAGTCGCCTCCCTGTCCTCCTTCGACAGCGGGTGCGCCCATGCGTTCGACTTCCGCAACTCGCGATCAGCCTCGAAGTCGGGAATCCCTTCCTGGTCGCACCCGATGTAGAACCACTTCTTCCGCCAGCCCTGGACGGAGTCGGACTTCTTCATCTGAAAGTAGGTGGTGTCGCCACGCACCTGGATGCCGAAGCCGCCAACTGGGTACACCTGTTTGTTCTTCCCCACATTCCTCTTCATGAGGAACAGCAACTTCCACAGAAGCCAGTTGGGTGCGATTCCCAGGAAGCACTCGCAGAGCACGATATAGCTCGCGATGCTCCAGACGCTATTGGGAGTCAGATCGTGGATCTGAATCCCATAAGCGTACAGGAGACCACGGACAAAATCATGGAGGGGGAACCCGAAACCCCGCGGAAGGAAATCCACGAAGCAAACGCGTTCCCCCTCGCGAGGAGCGGGGAATACCTCTTTCCCGGGAGCGCGCACCGTCGCCTGTTCCGCCGGCGGCAGCAGCCCCTGCGCGCGGAGGCCCTCGAGGTCGGCCTTCTTCACCGACGATTTCACCCAGTCGCCGTCGGGCTTCTTCATCACGCTCGCCTCGGCGGTGGCGACGGCGCCAACAACGGTCTTCCCCCTCTTCATCGCGACCTTGCTCATGGAGGGTGGAGAAAAGAAGTTGGCAGAGGAGCAACAATGGCGGAGAGAAAGCAGAGGAGACGACGGCAGAATGGGGATGGAATGAACTGTTTGCCGCTGCGGTGAAAAATATATACCGCGTGGCCAGTTAATCCAGGCCGTCCTAAGCGAAACTGCACTCCGCAACAACATCTGGCCATCCACGTGTCGCGCGGAGATAGCAACCGTCGCCGACCACGCCGCCCACTACGCACGGGAATCAAGGCACCATCATCACACCGCGAAATTTTCGCGCCCAACGGTCAGTATAAAGCGGCAACCGCTGTCTCCAGTCAATACTGACAGTGGGACCGCACTGTCATGTCTCATCGGACACAGAGTGTGCCAAAAAACGTCAGCGCTGACGTCAACCGCGCAGGCGTAGCAAGTAAGCCAACGGGCTGATCGAGAACTCGAACAGTTCATTCGAGTGCAAAAAGATTCAGTAAGCTCTAAGAGCTGAATAAACTCGAACAGTTCATTCGAGTGCAAGAAGATTCAGTAAGCTCCAAGAGCTGAATAAACTCGTACAGTAAGCCAACGAGCTGATCGAGAACTCGAACAGTTCATTCGAGTGCAAGAAGATTCAGTAAGCTCCAAAGAGCTGAACAAACTCGTGCAGTAAGCAAGACCGGCCGAATAAACAGTAAGTCCCACAAAGCCAGGCGCGACTCTAACAAGTCGAGTCCCTTCTTTACTCCCATCGGGAGCAGGCTTTTCGACTGAAGAAAAATTGAGTTTAACCTCAATTGCAAGCAATTCAGCTTAATCTCGGGGGCTACTCCCATCGGGAGCGCTGTTCGCGCTCCCGAGTGACTCAGAACAACAGCAGTCAAAAAATCACCGACTAAGGCTGTACTCACAGTATTTTACCCTGGAGTCGACAGTTCGAGTAAGGAATCCTCCATAAGCCCTGAACGGCCGGAGTCGACCAATTTTACTTGTTCCTTTCAGGAACCCGACGGCGTGCCCAGGAGGAAGGAGTCCTTTACCCGACTCTACGATTCGACTAAGCACTCAGGGGCTCCTGTCGTGGGGTCACTCTTCGACTACCCCACGGTGGGGATACCTGGGTCACGCCAAGCCTATCAGCCTTATGACGAGGGCCCAAGGAAGGCCCAAGGAGGACGACGTGCGGCCCAAGATAGTCGACGTTAGGTCATGCGACTCCAGCCATGCTTGTAAGCGCCATCGGCACCGTTCACCTGAGACCTAGCCTACCATATAAAGGCTAGGAGGGTCCCTCGTCTAGGGTACGCTCATAGCCGCCACCGTAAAACCTAGCGAGATTGCCATCTCGCCATTGTAGCCACAACTCGCCATTCAATACCAGACAAGCAGGAAGTAGGGTGTTATCCTCCGGGAGCCTGAACCTGGGTAAAACGCCTCGCTTGTCAGCCGTCGTGATCACCAGCGCTCAACTCTCTCCCCCTCAATCAACCCGGGGTACACAACCCAGTGATTTGCCGAGTCCACCCCTCGTCATTCATTTTTTATGCAGCCAGAAGGAGGTGAGCTCCGGAAATAGAACACCTCCCTCCATGAGATATCCATGGTGCATGGATAGTAATTCTCCATCTATTGGCCAAGCCACGTTGGTGTGTCGTGTATAGGAAGCATCTTTCTTTAGCATGGTTGTAAATTCTAAACTGATAAATTTTATGTCGAATTGATAAATTTTATGTCAAAAGTCGACGTATATACTTGTCCACGTTAACTAATTTGTTGGTAAAATATGCACAATGCAATTACCGAACCAGTTAAAATGGATAGGCCTAAAATATATTCTCATAGTGTATTTTTTAATGTCATTAATGTGAGTATTTTCTTGTATGCATTTGGTCAAAATTAGTATGATTTGACATCTGATTAAATTTATGAGCTGGGTTCTCAAATAGGGAAGCCGATCCCCTGGCTGGCTCCTTCCATTCGGTCTCTGACATGTGGGAGCAAAGTCCCTCAAATAGAGGTGGTGCGTATGTACGCTGACGTACAGGTTTTCAAGTTCTTTCAACTTACTTTTCTAACTCGTGAAAAAAAACCTACTTTTCTGAAGAAGAAAAATGTTGTACTACAATGTGTGAAAAAAGTACTCGAACCAAAATTAAAGTCTGGAAGATTAGGAGGTGCTTTAATAGTGGACAATATTAAGCATCGTATACTTTGATTTCCAAAAAATAAGCCGTCATTCAATGATTTGACCGTTGCACACAAATCTTCTCCAGTGTTTTATACCAAAGCCAAATTCCATCCCGATCGATCCCACAACAGTACAACATTGCAGGCCAAACAGAGCACAACCAAATAAGCTAGCACCGCCGACAATGGCACTTAGCCCACAACTGGTTGGCGTGTGCGTCCTGTCCGTGTGCCTCCTCCTGACCGTCGCCCTCGCCGGCATCCCAAGCCCGGCACCGCAAGCGGCTACCATCGCCGCCCGCGACGACTGCTACAAGACGGTGAGCGGGGTGCCGAGGTGGTGCGCGCGGGAGTTCATCAAGGCGCTCTTCAACGGCACCAGCGCCGCCAACAACCCCGTCAGCCACTACTGCTGCGGGCTGCTCGCCTGCGTTCGGGAATGGACCTGCGACCACGTGCTCCGCGGCGTCTGCTCGCCTTCGGACGGGGATCACTGTCCGCCGGCGGCTTCGCGCGACTAAATATGTAGTCTTTTTTTTTTTACATGTCCTAGCTGGTTCCTAATGCCAGATAGAGAAAACTGCATCTGCATATCTGTAATGTGTGAGAACTGAGATCTCTGAAGGCGCGTTGCTGGGATTTTTTATTTCGAGATACCTCGAACATGGTTGTTTTGATTCTAAGTTAGTTGTGCTTCATTTTGTTCTAGACTTTTGGTTGTAGGAACAGCCTGGGAATTTTTCTTTTGAGTCCGCATGCATTCCCTACCTCTCTTAGTCACTTGCAGTTAGTTTCGTTTGAGTGCTGGCCGCAATTTGTTTTTTTTTTTGCTCGTACGCTAGTAGACAGCGTCCATTCGCGCTGGCCCAGGCCCATAAAGGGGCAGTGAGAGCGAGGCAAAGGACGCGAGTGAGGTGATACTCGCGCTCGCTACAAGCGATACATAGCCCTTCCTGAGGCCCGAGTCACCACAAGAGATAGATCACCTCCAAGCTCCAACGCGTCAGTTGCCTGCCGCTTACCCCTTTCCCTCTTAGAGTTCATGAACAAATTGGGGAGGTACGTAAATGAGTAGGTTATGCTAAAAAAAAACGTAAATGAGTAAGCAGGCAGGGTCCTGTGGTTGGGTCACCATAATTATTGTGGACCTTGAACAGGTTGGTCAATATAGTTATATAGAGATACACTCATGGGCCATTATGCTAATGATTATTAAAGTCTCATGATTGCCATCGCGTAGAATCTGAGTTAAAGTTGAAAGACGCACAATCGGCTCATGGATTGGAATGCAAACCTAAGCTTATATGGACTGCAAGAGTCTCATGTACCTCTCGAGTCTCATGTACCTGGATTGCAATTCTTCGGCACACATCACTAGCGGATTTCATTAGTTGGACATGTGCCCAAGACGCTCGGAAAACGCAGGAGAATGTACAGGAGGAGCGCCTTGCTTCGGTGGAGAGAATAAACCATGGGCATATATAACATAAAGTCTTGATATTGTTTCTGAGAAGGCAAGGTTAAGTAATGAAATTAAGACCGCCGAGCCTTGACTATTATGAGTCTATCACTGTGCCAATTGTTCTACTTCCTGCTCCATCCACAAAAACGATGTCTCAAACTAGTTAAAATTTGAACTAGGTTGAGACAAAAGAATCTTTTGTGGACGGAGCGAGTAGCTTTTTACGAACACATTTTTTGCATCGCCGGACGATGCCGACCATGAGTTTAGGACCATGACCACATCTCTCTACTATATCTAAAGGATGAAATGCGAGAATGTTTTGGCAACAAGTCCCCATACCAGCAAATAGAATCAGAAAAATCAAGGAGGAAAAAAGAGCTTTGTTGCCTTTGGAGGCAAAACACATAATACACTCCCTCCGTTTATAAAAGGATGTCACAATTAATTTATCTAAATTCGCATGTATCTAGACATAACTTATTGTGTACATACATACAAATTTCGTCAATGTTAAGACATCCTTATAGGAACGGAGTGAGTAACTTAATATTGAGGATTTTCCCTATATATGTCCATTTGTACTTTTGTTTAGACCTATGCCTAGGTACTTTTCTGTCAGTATAAACTCCGATCCTTTTCTTGGTATTTTGAAAAGAGGGACGCAATGGTAGCATGACCTGATACCATTTTAAATCTTCTTAAAATTAAAAAGACATGTTTCCTTGGCAAAATATGGATAGTCTATACTTTTACAAAAATAATTTGTGATTTCAGTTCTAAGAGAAATGAGTATCTAGAAAGTGTGTAGCCAGACTTCACTTTAACGTTCTTAAAAATATATGCATGTTTTCTTGGACAACTAATACAAACAGAAAGAGCTATATACACCCGCCGTCCCAATAGTTGGCTTTTAGGTGCAAATTCGTCCCAATACTATCAGCGCGTGAAACCGCCATCCCAATAGTTGGTTAGTGTTAACTGCGCCGTTTTTTAAGTCCGAAACTTGCCACGTAGGCTGCTGACTGGAGGCACCGTTTTACATTTTGGTCCGTTCGTTGAGAAGAAAATGCAGTTCGCAGTCCTCCCGCACAGCTCGCTTGGTTCGTTTGACGGAAAGGTTCCTGCAGTTCCCGCAGTTATCGCAGTTTCCTGTTCTAAAGGGCAACCACCTCGACGACGCCGCAGAGACCTCCCCGAGCACTCCGGCCGCCGCTCCGTCGCGGTTAGAAGCGTTATGCCGCCTGACATCTACTACCGCTCGTGGAACGACAACCCGCCCGACTACGGTAAGCCTCGAAGCATCTCCGGCGACGTTCGTTTGCGATTTTGGCGAAGGCGGGTGGATATGCTTGGGTTCATGAGGTGGTGATAATCGGGACCAATTTAGGAAGTTTGTGTACGAATTACGAGTAGGATTTGGGCGTTATAAGCACGGGGAAGTAGATTTAGTGGTTAATTTTGCGACTAGTTGGTTCCGTTCTTGGCCTGTTAGCTGTCGTCGCCGCGGGTAGTTTGTACGCGAATTTGCGTACAGATTAGGAAGAAAGTAGGGAAATTTATTGATTTCATATGTTTATCTTGGTTCTGCGAAGCAATTCAATGTCGATTTGTGATGTAAATTTGCAAAAGAAATCCAAACTCTGAATATGTTCTAACTCTGAATTTTGCGTGCAGTGTTCGATGCAGGGCCTGAGTGTGATCTGTTCTCAGTTGACGTTTGTCACAACGGGATGTTTTGTGGATTGGCCTCGAATCTGTCATATGTAAGTGCATCTGTTGGATCCTTTGACTACTGCAGTGCTCAGACATGGTCGATGGCTGTGGTTGATCAAATTCTGTCAATTCTGGGGTATGCGAGAGATGGAAGGCTACATGTGTACTGGTGCATGCCGGACAAGGAACTTCGAGATGGATTAGCAGCAATTGAGACAGATTTACAGTGTACTGAAATGATCAAGGCAAGTAGGACACGGAAGGTGCTTGTGTTGTACCTTGATCATAGCAATTTCCTGAAGCGCACAAGAGATGATGTGGTGATTTATGGAGGCCCCAGCTTGCCTGCTGTGATGATCAGTCCAAGCAAAATGCCAGCACCATCTGTATCAAATGAAGAGGAAGCTTCCAGTGCAATTGTTGAATCAGAGACACCTAACATTGGCTGTGATGCAGATGATGACAGTGAGTGTGATAGTGATTTCTTTGATAGCGACTGCAATGCTGAGTCAGGAGACGATGATCTATTTGCTGAAAATGTAGACACAAGCTTGAATGATTGTAATGAGAAGGAACTGTGGATAGATGATGATGATGAGGCAGCCCTTGATGACGATGATCTTCAGTTGGCACCACAAGATAGAAGACACTTGAGCAAGCAATTCAAGGCATTCAATCCAGAGGTAGACATGGAGGATCCTATATTCAGAGTTGGGATGGTGTTCAGTGATGTTCAGGAGGTGAGGAAAGCTGTGACAGCCTACACTGTCAGAAATAGAGTGAAAATATGGAAAACCAAGAATGATTTAAGGAGAGTAGATGCTATATGTGTTGGGAAAACATGTGAGGAAGCTGGCTGTCCTTGGATGTTCAAAGCTTCAAAGGATAGTAGATCAGGTGGTTTTATTATCACTGCATACATTGGTCGTCACACATGTGAGAAATCTTTTGATGACAGGGCACTCACTGCTAAACTGCTTACTGAGAAGTTCATGCACGAATTTAGAGATAATCAGAAGCTAGACCTGGCAAGCTTGGCTGCAAAGGTACAAAGGGAGTACAATATGTGCCCAGACAGGTGGAAGCTTAGCAGAGCAAGGAAGGCAGCTTTACTTCAGATACATGGCGATGAGGAGAGCCAATTCAGTTTGCTTTATGATTATGCGCAGGAGCTAAGGAGGAGTAATCCAGGGTCCAAGTTCTACGTTACAACAAATTCAGTGAATGATCCTGGCAGTCCAGAGCATAAGGAGCATTTGGCTACTGCATATTGGAGCTATGATGCTTGCAAAAGGGGCTTTTTACAAGGATGCAGGCCACTGATATGCCTACATGGATGCCATATTAAAACTAGGTATAAAGGAGTACTTCTCACAGCTGTTGGTATTGATGCAAATGATTGTATCTATCCTATTGCCTTTGGATTAGCTGAAGTTGAGTGCAAAAGTTCTTGGGAATGGTTTCTTAGCACTCTGAAGAATGATTTGAACATATCACCAATACATCTCCCTGGACTATAATGAGTGACAAGCAAAAGGGGCTGATCAATGTTGTTCAGAAGCTTTTTCCAGATGCAGAACACAGGTTTTGTGTTAGGCATATGCTGCAAAATTTTCAAAGGCAGGACACAAAGGAGAGACCCTGAAGAATGACATCTGGGCAATTGCTAGATCAACAAGCATGCCTAAGTGGCAGAGATGCATGGACAAGCTGAAGGTGGACTCAGTCGAAGCTTTTCAGTGGGTTGAGGAGTTTCTAGTGCCTAACACATGGATAAAGGCTTGGTTCAGTGAATTTCCTAAATGTGACATGCTGCTTAATAACCATTTAGAGGTGTTTAACAGGTACAATTCTTGTTATTGTTTCTTATTTATTACTGTGACATGTTGGTTCTTATTATTGTTTAAGTTAATCTGATAAATTCTTGTTGCTTCTTATTACTTTCAGTTACATTTTGGATGCCAGAGAGCTTCCTTTTTTGTCCATGCTAGAAATGATATTTTACAAGCTTATGAAAAGGTTTGAGGTCAAGCAGAGAGAAGCTGAGAAATGGACTGGAAGAATCTGTCCGAAAATAAAGAAGAAGCTTGACAAATTCGCTGAATGGGCAAATGAGTGCAGCGTCAGTCCTAATGGTAATTCTCTGTATTTTGTTAAATCACATGAGTTCGAGCAAGATTACACTGTGGACTTCAATACAAAATCATGTGATTGCAAAAGATGGCAATTAACAGGGATTCCATGTCACAATGCTATCGCTTGTTGTAGAAAAGATAGAATTAACCCAGAAAATTTGGTTCATAGTTGCTACACTATTGACACATACATGAAAGCATATAGCCACAAATTGTTCCCACTTAGAGGTAGAGTGTTCTGGGAAAAGATGGAGGCAACACGTATTTATCCACCACTGTTCACCAAAGTTATGGGAAGGCCGAGGAGAAACAGAAAGAAGGCACCAGAGGAGAAATTGAAGAAGGGAGTGCCCATACTGACCAGGGCTGGACTAACCATGCACTGTTCTCTGTGTGGTAGCCGTACTCACAATAGAAGGGGACATGAGAAATATGTGCAAGATCAGCTAAACCTGCCACAAAATCATGTTTCAGGGGACGATGAAGAAAGAGACATTCCAGAAATTCTAGAGGTAATATGCAGTATATTTTCATCTATACCAAAGTGTCCATACAACCCTAGTGTGCTAACTATTTTCCTATGTGCAGCATATAATCCCACAAACTACAGATCCATCTATGGATCCAACACATCAGAGAGACAGCATGGTGTACAACATGGGCCTAGAGGTTTGTTTGTCACTACAACTTCCAAAAAAATGCAAACATACTAACTATTTTCGTAAGTATGCAAATATTACAGTGCAAACATACTCACCATTGCAGGACAGAGAGAATGTACCTATTGAAAGAGTACGTGGCCCTTTGCCTGAATCAGAATTTGTGGTTGCTGCTAGAGATTCTATCCCAGAAGCAAGAGTCAGAGTGACAACTGCATCTTCTAGAGGAACTGCAAGAGGGAGAGGTACCAGGCCTAGAGGAAGAGGAAGAAGTACTGCAAATACAGAAACATCTAGAGGTCATGCAAATACAGAAGGTACCAGGGGTGCTGCAAGAGGGAGAAGGACATCACGAGCCAGTACAACTCCAGCAGATGAAGCTCCTGAAGCTAGTGCCAGACCAAGATCAAGGAGGCGAGTCTCATATAACACTGCGCCTGGCAGTGCTCATCATCTTTTATTTGGTTCTCAACAGAAAACTGATGAAAGAAACGTGCCAGATCTTAATACACCAGCTTCTGATGTGTGAAAAGTTCATGTAAACACTGTGTGACAAGTGACAAGTTCATGTAAACACTATGTTTTATGTATCAGCACTACTGGATCTTGTGTGTGTGTGCTTGTGGAACATGGTTTATGTATCAGCACTACTGTTTGTTAATTACAGATTTTTATGGAGTCCTTTTTCTTCCAATTGTTTCCTAGAACCAAGCAAGTACTGTCCAATTCGTACTGATCACTGTCCTAGATCACACATATAATTGCGATGATGCTTTTTATTCCAACATTTAAATTCTGATAAGTACATTCATACAACTTTGCTCAACTCAAGTCAAACAAACCCTCTAATAACTAGAGCAATACATGCATACATCAGCACACAAGCTACTGCTACACACATAACCATCATCTCCTTCCTGTCTCTAAATTTCATCTCTGCCCTATGAATTTTCTGCAATTTTCTCTTCTCTGTCTTCTCTCTCTGCAACTCGAGTTCCAAATCAGCAATCTTGGTCAGCAGCTTCATATTCTCAGCTTCAAGTTCATTCCTATCTCTTCGACGCATGTACTGGTTCGGGTACTGGTTCTGTAATTGATCATGACCAGTTTTCTGCAACTATTTCAACCAAATGGACCTCAAAACAGAGCACTCAATCAACTGAAAAATAGCACTCGGGCAGTGGAGTAGAGATCGACATACCTGCGGAGAAACGGCACTTCCAGTACTTCTAGTCGCCTTCGACGTCGCCATCGGATTCCAGTACACCTCCGCCGTCGCCTTCCATTCCTCGTCCGCCAAGCAGCTGCCGCCGACCATCCCTTTGATTCGAGGAGCCCATCGGTGAACCTCCCGCCGAGCACGTCGCCGCTCTTGCCTCTCGCCGAGCACGACGCCGCTCCTACCTCCCGCCGAGCACGTCGCCGCTCGCCGTCGCCGACTACGGTTTCGATTTGGGACTGGGGATTAGCTGAGGGCCTCGACTGAGCGGTACAATCTTTACGGGGGGCTTTTTGCAAAATTACCAGCCGAGTCGTGTGTCCGTTGACAGCGTGGCGTCACACGTGTCGGCACCTGACGCACTGTCAACCTTAACCAATCCGCAAACCAACTATTGGGACGGCGGTTTCACGCGCTGATAGTATTGGGACGAATTTGCACCTAAAAGCCAACTATTGGGACGGCGGGTGCATATAGCTCAAACAGAAAACATCCAATTCTTAGCCAGAAATTTAATTGTTTCCAAATGTATATTTATATAATATTTATTAGGATGTAAATATAGAAATCAATTAATGACTAAGGCTATATCTTGGATTGTTTCATATCTATAATTAATTAGCCAGGTGTTCGGAAACACGATGTACCAGGATATACTACTCCGTAGTACTCTTAATCACGGGACTATAAATTCAAAAAAAAATCACGGGACTAAATTTTCATATCTGTCAATATTGAGTTTTCAAACAAACCATGAGCCATCAAAAATGTCGTCGTTAGTTTCCTGATATATACTCAATCCAAACGCCATCGATCGACCCATACCATTTCTGACTAGCTGGCTGCCGCCGCAAGCCCCTCCAAACCAAATCTAGCATAGCATACCATGGCGCTACGGCATGTGTGCATTCTCCTCCTGCTGGCGCCTCCCCTCGTCGTCGCCAGCGGCGACTACTGCTACAACACGGTGATGGGGGTGGATCGTCACTGCGCTGGAGAGTTCATCGTTGCGCTTTTCGACAACAACAAGGACGGCGTCAGCCGTGAATGCTGCATCCAGCTCGCCTGCGTCCGCGAGTGGGCGTGCGCCAACGTGCTACGCGAGTTCTGCCTGCCGCCGGAGGCCCACGATTGTCCGGGATCACCTCAGCGGCCGCCGTCAAGCGCAACGATGTCTATGTACCCACACAATTAGCTAGTGATGAGGCGTTAATGCACCGGCGAATTCGTTTGGAGGACGGTGGCTGAACACAATTAGCTAGTGACGAGGCGTTCATGCATCCTACTCGCGCGTTCATGGTTGCGATTTTCATTTTTGTGTAAATGCGCGTGTAGGATGTTTTTATCAGTGTTTGTAATACTTGTGTTGTTAGTAAATTCCACCTTCTACCACATTTAAGCAGTTTTGCAATTTATACGGGTACATGGGTACGCGAGTACAGGTTATATGAACCCATACATTACCCCCTCCACCGGATGGGTATGAAATTTCCAAACTTCCATATCCATGGGTTACCTTTAAATCGCCAAATAAAATTGTGTCTACAACAGACCCCACGAAACAGTCCTCTACGGTCTGAAATCATAGTATATACTTCCTCTGTATTTTTGTTTAAAACGTTTAGATAAGCTAAACTAGCTTCACATAACGTCTTAAATATTGTTACAGATGGAGTAGTTGCGAAGCATTTTATTTTCTACTTGTATCCTAAAATAAATGACTCTCTAAAAATCCTCCGGTCAATCATATAAATATTTGAAAATTAAATTGTAGGTAATCTAGACAGTTAAAACATAAAATACTACAACGAATTCCTAAGAAGATTTTCAGTAATTTCCAAATCCGTAATCAATCAAATTTGTTAATTAATATGTAAATGTACAAACCGACGGCTAACGTTTTATCTTGGCCGTGTTCATATTTTAAACATCGTTTGTTGCTAAACAGGCTGAGCTTTTGATCACTGGACTACATTATGATATCTAACAATCTGTTGAGTTTCGAATAGAGCTTGAGCCATCAAGAATTTCGCTGACTCATCAGTCTCTCCCTATATATACTCAGCCCAAACGCCATCGCTCCATATTATCTCACGAGCTAACTAGCGCCGAGCCCCTGCAAACCAAATCTAATCTACCAGCACTACACCAGCTAGCTAGTCTAGTTAAGTATGGCTAATAGTCTCCCAGAGCCGACATTCGAAAAGTTGGACAGGGTACTAATGGATTCCCGATGGGAGGACAAATATCCGCTGGTATCGGTTCGGGCTTTAGAAAGAATTGAGACTTTTTCAGATCATGCCCCCATATTCCTTTCTACTGGTGTTTTCAAACCGTCTGTTAAGGCTCAGTTCAAATTTGAATTAGGATGGCTGTTACGCGATGGTTTTGATGATTTAGTGAAAATGATATGGGCTCAACCGGTCATGGGCAACACTGCTATCCAACGATGGAATGGAAAGATGCGCAATTTGCGCAAGTTCCTTCGTGGATGGGCACGGCACACAACCGGTATGCTTAAGAAAGAAAAGGAGCGCCTGTGTTCCATTATTCATGAGGTCGACAAAACTGCAGAATCACGCCCCCTATCAGCAAATGAAAGTGACCTAAAACGGCACTCGAATGAGCAGGTGGGTCGGTTGTTGAGAGAAGAAGAGCTTAAATGGTATCAAAGATCTAAGGCACAATTCATTTTGTAAGGAGATTCGAATACGAGATACTTCCACAATGTCGCTAACGGCAGACATAGGAGGAAACTCATTCATTCTCTTCATCAAGATGAGGGGCTGATCGAGGGTCAGGATATGCTCAAGGATTATATTACTTGCTACTATAAAGGTTTGTTTGGCGCTCCGGAGGAAGGAAACTTCTCTCTTGATGAGGCGCAAACGGATGACATTATCCAAGTTACTCCGGAGGAAAACAACTTGCTCATCGCACCATTTTCGGAAGAAGAGATTTGCAAGGCTGTCTTCCAAATGGAGCATAATAAGGCGCCCGGGCCTGATGGATTCTCAGCTGAATTTTACCAGCACTTTTGAGAACTCATAAAGCCCGACTTGCTTGAGTTGTTTGGCTGTTTGCATGCTGGACAACTTGAACTTTTTCGCCTAAACTTTGGGGAAATCATCTTGTTACCTAAGGTTCAGGGGGCCGAGAGGATACAACAATATCGACCAATTTGTCTCCTGAATGTTAGTTTCAAGATCTTTACTAAAGTAGCGACCATCAGGTTAAATTCTGTAGCAGATCATGTGGTGAAGCCTACCCAAACTGCTTTTATGCAAGGGTGGAATATCCTGGATGGGGTTGTGGTTCTCCACGAAACCGTACATGAGATGCATACGAAGAAACTTAATGGGGTTATTTTTAAAATCGACTTTGAAAAGGCGTATGATAAGGTTAAGCGGTCATTTTTGCTACAAACCCTGAAAATGAAAGGATTCTCGCATACTTGGTGCGAATGGATCCGCAACTATGTTGAAGGGGAAAGTGTAGCGATAAAGGTCAATGATGACATTGGACACTACTTCCAAACAAAGAAGGGTTTAAGACAAGGTGATCCACTATCACCTATACTATTTAACATAGTGGCTGATATGTTGACCATCATGATTGAGCGGGCAAAAACGGATGGCCAAATTGAAGGAGTTGTCCCTCATCTTGTTGATGGAAGCCTCTCTATCCTTCAATATGCAGACGATACCATTCTTTTTATGGAACATGATCTAGATAAAGCAGCGAATCTGAAATTGATATTGTCAGCATTCGAACAATTATCTGGGTTAAAAATCAACTTCCACAAAAGTGAATTGTTCTGCTTTGGCGATGCACAGGACGCAGTTGCTCAGTATGCTGATATATTCGGCTGTGAGCAGGGTCAATTTCCAATAATGTATTTGGGCGTTCCAATCCATTATAGGAAACAGACTAATGCGGAATGGAGACACGTCGAGGAACGTCTGCAAGCGAGACTAGCGAGTTGGAAGGGCAAATTACTATCCCTGGGTGGAAGGTTGGTTCTCATCAATTCGGTACTCACAAACATGGTGCTGTATATGATCTACTTCTTCCAGTTGCCCAAAGGGGTCTTGTATAAGCTGGATTATTTCCGATCAAGATTCTTTTGGCAAGGGGATTGTGAGAAAAAGAAGTATAGACTGGCTAAATGGGATGTGGTTTGCCGACCTAAGGATCAGGGAGGGTTGGGTATTCATGATCTTGGCATCAAGAATTCCGCCCTCCTAGGGAAGTGGTTGTTCAAGCTGCTAACCGAAGATGGTATTTGGCAAACTCTCCTTAAAAGAAAATATATTGCACAAAGGCGGTATCACAGGTTATATGGAAATCTGGTGATTCCCACTTTTGGGCTGGGCTGATGGCGACTAAGAAATATTTCTTTCGCTTTGGCGTTTTTAATATTAAGGATGGTTCGGAGATTAGATTCTGGGAGGATAAATGGTTAGGTACTACCACCCTCCGGGAGCAATATCCGGCTTTATACGATATTGTACGTCACAAAGGGGATACTATAGCTACTGTTATGCAGTCTTCACCCCCCAATGTGACGTTCAGGCGGGATTTATTCGGTCCAAGATTAACGGCTTGGAACGCCTTGTTGGCACGGTTGGAATCAATCCAACTCACACAAGGTTCCGATGAATTCCGGTGGAACTTATGCGGGAATGGGAAATTCTCAGTAGATTCCATGTATAGGGCGGTAGTCCATTCTGATATTCCAGTCGACGATAATAAGAAAATATGGCAAATGAAGATTCCACTTAAGATTAAAGTTTTCTCGTGGTATCTTCGTAAGGGTGTCATTTTAACTAAGGATAACCTTGTCAAACGGAATTGGCATGGAAGTACAAAGTGTATGTTTTGTTCAAAACAAGAGACAATTAAACACTTATTCTTCGAGTGTGATTTCGCCCGTTCTATATGGTCATCTATCCAAATAGCATCTAACTTATATCCTCCCAAGTCCGTTGCAAACGTGTTTGGCAACTGGTTACATGGGATTGAAAAGAAGATTAGAACGGTTATTAGGGTGGGAGCGATTGCCGTTATATGGTCGCTTTGGCTTAGTAGAAATGACAAGGTTTTCAATGACAAAAATGTTTCTCTCTTGCAGGTACTCTACCGATGCATAAGTACTCTCCGTACGTGGTCCACCTTACAGCGCTTGGGATATCAAGACCTCTTTACAGAGACGTGTGCACGCTTGGAAGAGGTGGCGAGGGACATTTTTTCACAACATGGGTGGCCGCTTGATCGCCGGATTGGTCCTCCATAGGCTGTTTTGATGCTCATATCATAGACGTTTTTTCAATGCTGAGGATTGTAATTCGTCTATTTTCGCACTTCTTTTACTATGTACGTTGGATTGCGGCTGTGTGCATTTGTTATGCAGAGGCCGGGTGTAATACTCCGAACTTTTGAGTAATAAAGCCCTTTATCTTTAAAAAAAGTATGGTGCTCCGGCAGCAACTCTACGTGTGCCTCAGCCTCCTCCTGCTGGCAGCCACATTTCCGTGGCCCTCCGTCCTGGTCGCCGGTGACGACTACTGCTACAAGACGGTGATGGGGGTGAATCGGCATTGCGCCGGCGAGTTCATCAGGGCGCTCTTCGACGACAACAAGGACGGCGTCAGCCGTGAGTGCTGCATCCTGCTCGCCTGCGTCCGCGAGTGGACGTGTGCCGACGTGCTCCGAGGCTTCTGCCTGCCGCCGGAGGCCCACCAATGTCCGGGATCGCGTCAGCGGCCACCGCCAGCCCCCGCAACGATGCCTACATACGGGCGGCGCCATTAGCGAGTGATGAGGCGTGAGACACCGACCATTTGATTGAGAGGACGCTCGCTGGGCTTGAATAATCTGTAGGCTCGCGCGAGTATCCTCGCGGTTCTCTTTTTGTGTGTAGGGAGCGTGTATGATGTTTTTATCCGCATTTCTATGGATTTTTATACTTGTTTTTAAATTTTAAATTCACTTTTGACCTCCCCTATATGTGACATCCACCATCTAGTGGAAATTCTCCAAACTACTTCATTTAATTTTTTTTGTGACATCCATAAAGACAACTTGATATCTGCAACCTCTATTCCAAAATTCAGACAACTACCGAGAAAGGATGCATACAAATATTTGTATATTTTACAACTAATAGCGAACTAAAACAAGTACATTTTGCCGTGGTCGTCAGTCTAGTCTCTAGTATACATTTTGCCGGCCATAAAAATATGGTCTTCAATAGCAAGTAACGGAGGCGCTACATGTGATATATTTAGCAGCTGACATTCAAGTGATTAAATGGTCCAGTTACCACGTTGCAATTAGATCGTGGGTGCTATGTGCTATAACAAGTACTAGTAAGATTCAGTCGATTAAGCAACCACACTAACATGTAGTCATGTCAGATAAGTCGTGGGTTACTAATGTAATTCATTTAATTAAATATATGGCGCTGAGGTTACTGCAACTGCAAACCGCGAGGCCTCGGTTGAAAACTGAATGCAATTGTTGTTAATGCAACCATAGGTTTTTTTTTTTGAAATCAATGTTTTAATGCAACCATAGGTTACTAGCCTAATGTTAGATATGTTACATTTGTGTCAGTCGATACAATTTAAAAACGACTCTGTATCAGCCTAAATTTACAAGCATGTAATTTAGGTTTTGTTTAACACAACGCCTTTGAGATAAAGGATTAAAAAGACTTTACAAAGTAATAACATGAAAAGTTAAACTACAAGGTCTTTTTTAGCTCGCCTCCTTCTGTGGCTGCCCCACACGTCATCATTCCCCAGACTTATTAGCTCCTGACCTCTGCACTAGAGTTCCTCGCCATGCGGATTGCGAGCGAAATCCCTAGTTGGTGCACGTCTCTGATCCCGATCGTTGGGCAGCTTACCCTCGCCAGAGAAGTTCTCTCGGCTCTTCCCCTCCACGCCATGTTGGTGTTCCATCTCTGGCGTGATTCCGATTTTCGAAGATGGATAGGCCATCGCGTGCCTTGTTCCGAAAAGCGGCCGCAACCTACTTAGGAGCTGACTGTCCAAGTTGCTTGGGAATTCGTGTGTCGTTTGCAATCGGAAGGGGGCCTCAGGGTGGTGTCCCCTTGCACAACATGGTGTTTGACGGGCTACATCTCTCTATGTCGCAGATTCTTGGGATGGTTGCGGACCACCTGCATCTCCGGAATCTGGATGTTTCTTGTCGACCTTCGACCTTCAAGCCCTTGTAGATTGGTGCAATAGTGTGTTCTGATCCCCCACCCACCCCTTCGTGACTGGTCCATTGGGTTGTGTCGTATGCTACCCCCGGAATGCGCCTGTGCAGTTTGTAAAATTGTGAACCTCCATTTTTAATGAAACTTTGTTCAGGTGGGCTATCGTATCTCATACGAGCTCACTTGAGCTACCTTTGATTCGTCAATATTTTTTCATTAATTACTCCGGATTCCTTCATTTTCATATAAAGTTCATTTCCTTCACGAGTCCCCCCCCGCCCCCTATTGAGAGCTCTCAAAAAAATCCTCTTCTGGTCAACATAGAAATATACGCCAGTCTTATATCTAGGTTAGTTAAATCCTAGCTACATCTATTCTAGGACGTCAAAACATTTATGTATTCCCCTTTCGAAAAAAAAACATTCCTCTACTGTACCGGGTTAGCAATTAGTCTCTGACATTCGGCGTTATTTGCTTTTCATATCAAGATTTACGCCGAGCACGTCAAGAACGACAGTGGGGATGATTTTCAACGTGACCAACTTACACACATTCTGTGGCACTGAAAAATTTGCTACTCACACATTCTGTGGCACTGAAAAATTTGCTACTCATTGGAACCCAACACATGTAGGCAGAACAACACCAGATGACATTACCGCATATTTCTGGACTCTCCTCCTCTCCTCTCTTCTACAGAACCAGAGGCGACTCGAGGGCGACCCCGAGGCGACCAGCGTGCGCCGGCGTATCCGTGGGATTTCCCACCCTCCGACGGCCGCTCCGGCGGCGGGAGGATGGGGAATCCCCGGATCTGCGCTCCGGCGGTGTAGATAGGGTGTGGATAGGGTGGATCTCGGGCGTCGGGGTCGAGGCGGGGAGGCCTCCGTCGTCGTTTTGTTGGGGCGCGGCCTCCCCTCGCTCCCGTCGTCGTCTTCGACGGCGGCGGCTGGCTGCTGCCCTGCTCCACTGGTGCTTCCTCCGGTGCTGGTGTTTTCTTTGCGGTTGGCGTTTTGGTTGGTGTTCTGGAGGCGTGCGGAGGGGATGGGAGGCTGCTGTTGCGCGGGTTCGAGGCTTGCAGGTTGAAGATCTGGCCACCTCGGTGGAGGTGGAGTGGCGCTGGCCCTGGATCTGGGGCGGAGGTTGCTTGGGGGACTCCCCCGGCCGATGGTCCATCTTCGGCTTCAGATCCAGTTCTTCCGCTCCGTTGGGGAGGGCTGCCGGCGGCTGGATCCTGCGTCGTCCTCGACGATGGAGGTCTTGGGTGTTCGGCGTCCTGGAGGTTGAAGAAGATGATCTGCAGCAGTGCTGCTCTCTTTATCCTTTCTGTATCGTAGCTGCTTGTATTAGGATCTGTACTGCTTTCCTATACGTATGAATACAAGTGTTTAGCGTTCAAAAAAAAAAAAACACCAGATGACATTAGCTTCATTTTTTAGGGCAGAATACAAACTATATGAAATTGATTTTTTGCACTCTTATGGGACACATCATTTGGTACCTCGGGGTTTTTTCTCATTTTTCTGAAACTTGTAAATGTTGGTTTTTTTTTTAAGACCAGGTTCCCTACATAATACACTTTCCGGAAGAACACTGGAAAGAGAACACATGTAATTTCACAAGCTGCCCTAGCTTGTTGCGTGCAGTTCAACAGCTGACAACCACCGGGAGAACCATACAAGATGCACTCAACATATATTGCATCTGATCAAAGTAGTACTGTAATCTGTTTTCTGCTTGGCTCAGTCAGCTCTACCAGCGGAACGGGTTGTGCCTGAACTCGGCCAAGACGTCGGCCACGGAGCCCGCCGTTGCCGCGACGGACACGAGGAGGCACACGATGCTGAGCGCCCGGAGGAAGAGCCACCGCGTGCTGCCCCGCGGCACCCGGTGCCGCGCCATGTACATCTCCACCGGGAAGTACACGGTGAGCGGCCAGAAGGAGATGGCGCCGATGAGCCCCACCACGGAGCCGAAGAAGGGCATCAGCATGGACACGGCCGTGGTGACGCACACGTACGCCGTGCGCCAGGTCAGCTTGAGCGGGCACACGGAGACGCGGAGCGGCGTCGGCCACAGCCGGACCTCCCTTGTGGCGACGAACGCGCTGTCGGGCCAGCCGTGGCGGCGCGCAGCTCGACGTAGGCGAAGACGGGCTGGGAGATGACCTGGTACGTGCCGACGAGGTGGACGGCGACGGCAGCGTTAGCCACGTCCAGCAGCCAGAAGGGCTCGTAGAAGCCAAAGCCAGTGAGGAGGTTGTCCGGCGCGCCGTCGCCCAAAGCCGCGTACCCGACGCACCCGCAGAGGAGGTAGAACATCGTTGTCGCTGCCACGCTCACAGCAGTTGCCTGCTTCATCACCTTCGCCTCCGACGGCGCCGCCGCCTTCAGCGTGTCCTGGATCTCGAGCAGGACGAAAGAGAAACCGTATGAGAAGGCCATGTTCCCCAAGGCCTGAAGACTGCGCCAGAGTTTCTGCATCGCGGTGACACTTGTACCAGCGGCGCTGATGCCAACGGCTACGCCGGTCAGGCTGCCATGGATTCCACCGTTGCCTGCAATAGTTTTATTTGTTGCACATGTCAATAATAAATTCGGTAAATTGCAGTACCCGATCGACGGACAGGCCAAGCACAACTGGCGTACTACCTATAATCTGCGCGACGCCCAGGGAGATTGCGATGGTGGAGTAGGCGAAGGACATGACGGCGGCGAGGGTGGAGAGCCACCACACGCTGTCCAGGCCGGGGATCTGCGAGCAGGCGATCTCCATGGCGCCGTAGATGGCAATGTACGGGCGGATAGAACTGTGGCACTCGCTCCTGTGCCCTTCCTCGTGGAAGCAATCCGCCCTCTTGATCGCGCTAGCAAGTAGCAAGACGAAACGGTCGTCAGGATTTACTGTATGTAGGAATTCAGTTCAAGTTCAGTCGTGGTGGAATTGGTAGTGGGGAGGATGTACCGCATGCTCACGGAGGCGGCGATGGTGATGCCGACGCCGATGCCGAAGATGTTGGCGAATTGCATGGCGCCGCAGAGCCTGACCTTGGAGGCGCCGAGGGTGGCGCGGACGGCGGCCATGTAGGTGCGGTTGCGCGGGCCGGACACGGGTCGCCGGAGCGGTAGCAGTCGGCCAGGAGCGCGGAGGTGTAGTAGGTGACGGCGGCGAACAGCGTCATCACTGCGGGCCCGCCCACCCAGCCCAGCTGCGCCACCCCCCACGCCAGCGACAGCACGCCGGAGCCGACCACGGACGTGATAATGTGCGCGCTCGCCGTCCACGCCGTGCCCGTGCGTCGCGGCCGGCCATCGTCGTCGACGTCGACCCGCTGCTTCGACAGCTCCATGGCGTGGGACATGGTGACCGGAGAGAGATGTGGGGACGTATACTGGAGGAATGCTACGAAATGGAGGTACGTATACTGGCGCACTGAATTACTGCCACAGCAGGTGTTGAGCTAGCACCTTCCCCTTTTGACCGAACTTTGGTAAGCAATCCACGTCATATTCCAAAACAAAAACAGAGCATTTATATCCTCCTTTAATTTGTAGAATGCTCGTCAATTTTGGCCAAAGTAGGTGACATGAGCACCCAGCGTCCGTAGGCCATGCATGCGACGTGTGTCAAGGACGTGACCGGCGAAGACCACTGCCCCAGAGACCTCCGTATGGTGTGTCAATGCAGATGTGTGTGAAGTGTTAGAGATAGGAAGAGCGTCGGGCGGAAAACAGATTTTCTCTAACTCATATGTGCACGAACCGTATCTCGATTTTCGTGAGTGAACGGTCGAGTTTTGCCATTGAATGCGTTGAACGCTAAATCTGGACCGTTCAGTCGTGCCAATGGATGGTCGAGATATGAGCTGCGTGGCATATGAGTTTGTGAAGCATTTGTACGTGGAGATATCTTTTATCATCTGAACTTTTGTGTGCACACATGTTTCATATAGGGTGTATCAAAGCTTGGTAACTATATATGGCTACCAGAGAACTTCAGTGTTCAATATCACTTCATCAGCTTTTAACTTGTATCCTAAAAAATTCCTTGCGACACTTATCTTCTCTGAAATCCTTCGGAAAAACTTCTTTTCGACTCTTTGAAAACATGCCAAAGGCTTTACTGTACTATTTAGAAAGTCATGTGGTGGAATCCGATTTAGTCTAGTGAGGAGGGCATACCGCATGTTGACGGTCGCGACGATGGTGATTGTGATGCGAATGTCGATGCCAAAGATGTTGGTGAACTGCATGACGCTGCAAAGCTCCACCTTGGCTTGGAGCCGCCGAAGGTGGCGCGGACGACGGCCCCGACGTGGGCCCATGCACGCACCTCTCTTTGATGAATTGGATCACTTGCTGAATCGGCCGGCTTTTGTTTGTGAAAATTCGGTTGCATCTCTCCTTCCGGATGGTTCAGCTGACAAGGATGAGCATTGATTTTATGCCGTGTCAACTTGGTAGTATGACCAAACAAGGAAATAATTCCCAGCATTCTCCAAATAGAATAGGGAAAGCCAGCGATGTTAATTTTGCTTCCGGTTTAAATAGCTCTAACAGCTGGTTCAACGCGGTTGAAAAAATGTGTAGCATCGATGATCTTCATAAGATCTACTCCGTACCACTCATGATTTTAGATTTGGTGTTTGGTCTGACTAGATCTTTCTAGTTGGGCGTCACATAGTGCTGTGTTTGCCTCTCTCACGCGTGGAATGCTTGTCAATTTGGTCAATTAGGTGACATGAGCATCCACCGACACTTAATGTGTGTCACTACGGCTATGTGTGACGTGTTCGACATAAGAAGAACGGTAGTACCTTTCCTGTCATTTGTACCAGAAAATTCTTTTCCTTTTTTTTCTTTTTCAAAATGGGGTAATACCCAGACTCTCCATCAAAGAGAAGAATACAGCCAACCTGTTTTATTTTATTTATTCATCAAAGACATGCAGAAAAGACCTACAAAAATCATGTACAAATTTCAAGCCGCCAAATAAGTTGACAAAGCACCAACCTACTAGCAGAACGATAGAGTAAAAAACATGACCTTATGCCCCGGTCACGATCATCAGCTGCTCACAGGAGCCAGAGATAGTGCCTTGTGCCCAAGCTCCAGCATTCGTGACCGCCATATTCCGTGAACCCATATTTAGAGTGTAGATCGAAGCCAAAGCCCTTGCCATGCCTGCCATAGACGCCACCAGGGCGTCAGACGACGCCATCGCGCTGCGCGTGTTTATCATCACGTGTCCATCATTAAGACTCCGATGAGCCACACCGCCGATACCCTCACCACCATCGATGCAAGATATACAACACCGCTCCACTACAAAAACCATCCACTAGTCTCTCGTGTCGATGCACACACCTACGACATAGAAACGCTGGCATCATCTGATCAACGGATCAAGAGTTTCCCCGATGCTAGCCAAGAGAGGTGGGGAGTTTCACCTCGGCGATGCCTCCAAGAAGACGACACCAAAGGCGTCGCCATCACCTGCTTTGGCCAACGGGAAAATCAGGGTTTTCACCTGGATCTGCTCCATGAATCGGAGCGCTGGAAGACCCTAGGTACCGCCACACACCTCTCTCATGTATGCCGTGGGGGTTACTCATGTGGCCTAATAGAGCATCTGAGTGTTCTATTCTTATTAACATAAGAACAAAAAAATATGACATAACTCATAAGCCGAGAACTCATGATTTCCCTTTTTTTTTGAAATTTTCCACGTATATTAGGTCAGCAAGCCGCCTCATGAAAACCCTGTCAGTCCCTTTCGGTACCCTGGTTAGGGAAAGAGTGCGTCTGAAACTTGCCGTCTCTAAGCATCAAAATCACAGTTACATCATCCGCTAGGGTGCTTACAAGATAATCAGGAGGGTCCTCATGCCAATTTACCGGCATGGAGCTCTCAGCACGACTAGCTACCAAATGAGCAGCCCTATTAGCTTCTCTAGGTCTATGAGCAAAAGCAACAATTGTAAAGTTTCGACAAAGCATATTGCACTCCTCGTAAATCGCTGCTGCAGCACCTAGCGAATTCCCGCCATTCTTCATAATATCAATCACCTCCATGCTGTCAGAATTCACCTCAATCCTGTTGCATCCTATATGCCCGGCCAGGATCAATCCATCCCGGAGTGCATGTGCTTCAGCTGTTGGAGGGTCCGAAACATAGGGTAGCCCACGGCAGCAAGCCGCCAGAAAGAAACCCCGGCCCTATCATCTCGGATAACAGCGCCCATACTTCCTGTACCTGCATCAACATTGAAACTCGCATCAACATTTAATTTCACAAAGTCTTCCCTTGGTTTAATCCAACTGTGTCGCTGAATCCCCGACTTCTTTTTCTTGGCTCTCGTGTAATTGAGGACGAGAGTCGTTATCGCATGTGCCGTTCTTGCCGGGGATTGCACTGTTTCGCCATGTGTGACCTTCCTTCTTTCCCACCAGATGTACCAGACCGCTACAGCAACTAGATCGTTGCGCGCAAGCTGGTCGAGCAATGGCGCCTTCGCTGCTTGTCACGGAGGAGAGTTTCGAGTGTCGATCGCCCCTCCACTTCAACATTGCATACATGTGCTATCGTCTCCTCCATCCCTAGTGTTTTCCAGATTTCCTGTACACGGGGACATGCGAAGAAAACATGTCTAATGCTCTCGCATTCAATATTGCATAGATTGCATAGTGAGCTGGGCTGCACATGCCCATTCGCCAGGATTTTCTTGTAGTGCACCACAGTGGGCTATTCTGTACTTCGTGGTAAACTGTGCTTCAGGACGTACCTGTTGTTGTTGTTTTTTGTCTTAGGTTGCACTAGTGGAAACAGGGCCACTGGTCCCGGGTCGTAAGGGCCTCTAGTACCGGTTGTCCACCCGGGACTAGCCATGCGACACTAGAGGCCTCCCCCTCTAGTACCGGGTCCGTTACGACCCGGAACCACAGGCTCCCACGTGGCCGCCGAGGCATGGGCGTGGTGTAGAACCTCTAGTCCCGGTTGGTCATACAACCCGGGACGCAGGATCTGACACGGGGCAGCACGGGGTAGCTTCTAATATATTTGTTTTTCTCCCAATTTAATATTGAAATAGTGCAAAAAATATGCGGTTAATTAATTAAAAAACAGAAACTACATATAACATATCAAAATGTACATAAATCAAAATACGTTCACGTCTATCTGGTTACATGGAGTTGCTCATAACCGGACTATAGCCCGTCTATTCGATTACACGTGTGTGGAGATCATAACCGGGACTAGAGCCCGTCTATTCAATTACACGTACGGACATCATAATCGGGACTAGAGCCCGTCTATTCGATTACACGGGAGATCATAACCAGAACTTCACCGCTATTCTCCATTGTATGTTGGTTTTAAAGGTATGACATCGGTGAGCAGAAACCCCGCAAGTTCCTCTGCTAGTGCTTGCAAGCGCTTGTTTAGTGGTAGGTTCCTCCGCATTGAATCCTTCACGTATAAGAAGGAGATCAATACGAATATCAATCATGAGTAACAAAAAATATGAATGACACTGAAGACAATTGTTGGTAATAAAATAAAATTATGAATATATTTGTTCACGTACGTCCACATATGTCGACGTATTTGCGTTCCGCTCAGTGACCGCACGACGAATCCACTCGCAAACATAATATCCACAGTAATTGGTCCCCTGTGGTTGCCTCTCGATGTGCTTTACGAGAATAGAATTCAATCAAATCATAGTCAACATATAGTGGTATTGAAAACTATAAATAAAGAGATGCGCGAACCTGGCTAGACCGTACTACCTACCTGTGGGTGAATAAAAGTCAGTTATTCTTCAAATGAACCTGAACCCTTTGTCCTCGCTTTGAATCGTTTCCAAACCCTGCCCGGCAAAAAAAAAGAATAAATGAGTTATTAGTTACTTTATCTCTGAAATCAATAAGAGAGACTAATATTGTGCGATAATGTTTGAAATTACTTTTGAAGCGTATCTATAATGCTTTGGTAGGTCGCATCAGCCCAGTCCAATGAGTCGTAGACTTGAACTGTTGATCTATCAATTTCAATGACTAGCAGAATGTAATGATCGCTGTACATGATTATATACACGTCAGTAACTCATCAGTTACACTTAATTTGTACAAGCGAGTAACACTCTCTTACCTGAAGAAGTAAGGAAACATTATCTGCCCCTTGAAATGGTGCTTTATTAGGGCATCTAGCAAGTTCTTCTCCGTGTCCTTCACGTGCTCTTTTAGTGCCTTTGCATTAACTCGTACCGGGTTAATGAACCCAAAGCTATAGATGCCCTTTCTGTCACATTCGTCACTCTTCATTCTGCATAATACCGTAGTGACACTAGTACAGAACGACACATCGGATACCCCTCTATGGCAACGACAAGAGTTAGGCGACGGAAAAATGAGCTCCGCGCGCTTTCGCGAGTGTGCGCGCGTCGATGGGCCCGACACAATGGTAACGGAGGCTGAAAAGATCTCCGTTGCTCATATATAGGCAACGGAGAAAGAATATCTCCGTTGATGATATTTCCACATCAGAAACGGAGATCGGTCTATCTCCGTTTCCCATGTGAAGGCACATTAAGCGGTGCCGGTATTAATATCTCCCACTCCAGTACTGTATCTCACTCTCACTCTCAGTCTCACTCTCCCCAGTTCCTAACCCTAGCCGCACACGCTCTCCTCCTACTTCACCCATCAATGGCGAACCCCTCCGGCACCGACGGAAGTCAGGATGGAGCATCTTCCTCCTCCCACCCTCCGAGGCGCAGCCCAGATCTCCCCTACAACTGGGGCGAGATCCCCGGCGACTACGGTCACGAAATCCCATCCGGATCCACGGCGGCGGCGGCCACCGACGCCCGGATCTCGTCCTCATCGTCCTCCTCGGACGATGAGGACGAGGATCTGGAGGTCGGTCTCCTCCTCTCTCGCGCCTCCTTTGAGTGCGAGCGCGCCGAGGGTGTCATTCGGGCGTCTACGATGTAGAGAGCTATCCGCATCTCCTCGCCGAGCACGCGATAGAAGCCGCCGAGGAGGCGTTGTTCCAGACGCGGCTCCGGGCGGCCATAGACCGCTCTCTTCTCCCTGGCCAGGGCCCTGGGCCAGATGCGGCGGCGGCAGCGGTGGCGGCGGCGGAGGAGGAGGAGGATGAGGAGGAGGAGGAGGAGGAGGAGGACGCTCCGGTGTTCGAGCAGGATGAGGTCTCCTCTGACGTCTCCTCTGGCAGTGGCTCCGGCGCGCCGACGACTGGGACTCAATCCGCGACGGGAAGCGACCCCGCCTCGCCTAAGGTAAATGACCGCTCTGTTAGCTACTTATTTAGCTCGGTTTGCTCTGTTAGTTAGCTCTGTTCAGCTATGTATTTGCTATGTTAGCTACTTATTTAGCTCGGTTTCTTTGTTTAGCTATGTATTTGCTATGTTAGCTACTTATTTAGCTCAGTTTGCTCTGTTAGTTAGCTCTGTTCAGCTATGTATTTGCTATGTTAGCTACTTATTTAGCTCGGTTTGCTTTGTTTAGCTATGTATTTGCTATGTTAGCTACTTATTTAGCTCGGTTTGCTCTGTTAGTTAGCTCTGTTCAGCTATGTATTTGCTATGTTAGCTACTTATTTAGCTCGGTTTGCTCTGTTAGTTAGCTCTGTTCAGTTATGTATTTGCTATGTTAGCTACTTATTTAGCTCAGTTTGCTCTGTTAGTTAGCTCTTCGGCTATGTATTTAGGTCGGTTTGCTTTGTTTACTGCTTATTGGCTCTGTTTATTAGCTTTGTTTGCTGTTTTTAACAAAGAATATTAGTTGTTTCAAGGGCTTGGTGGATGCTTGGTGACGATGCTGCTGCCGTGAAGACCTAGGAGCGGGGCTCCATACACGGTGCCGTCACCAGGAGCAGTACATTTTGCGCAGCAGGAAAGACAGTAGATGTTCATCTGGCGGCCGTGAAGACATAGGAGCAGAGCTCCAGCCACGCGCACAGATGAACTTTTGTAAAGCAGGGCGTACAGGAATACGGTGACGACCGGGCGGCCGTCTAGTCGCATGTAGCGGGGCTCCATCGACGGCACAGCCCGTCACCGTGTTTGTTTTTGTTTTCCTGTAATCCTTATTAGAAACGGTTATTAGCAAAACTCCGTGTCTAATGTTAAATACATCAGAAACGGTTTATCTCCTCCGTTGCCATTGTGAGGCTTCACATCAGTGACAGAGGCGGGGACACGGACCCTTTCTCCGTTGCCGAAGGGGTTTTTGGCCCGTTTCCGATGTGTCGTTCTGTACTAGTGTGAACATAGTTAGCGATGGCAATGACCGAGCTGAGAGCTAAAGACTTTATCTTTTTTGGAAATAAATGAATTGAATCACTTACAGATAGTAGGCACCGATGAGACCCAAGTCGAGGGCATCAAGGTTGTATAAATACCAGAGTTCTTCGAGCTGAATTGTGAACATGTCTTCACCCATGAAATGAGTTTTTGTAACTTTCACAGAGATCAAAAATTCGTCAAATTGCTTTGTGGTTTTCATCTACCAACTATGGAGTTGTCGCATACATGTCGGTAGAAACTTTATCTGGTCACCTCGCAGCAGGGACCTCCCCCATTTCCATTTCCATGAATCATCTACATAATTCTTCGACCGAAGGAGATCTTCGTTGGCCAGTTCAGCAAGAGTAACACCAGTTTCTGCGGCAAAGTCCGCCTTGAAGAATAAATCAGGAATAAGGTCCGTCGCGGAGCCATGACCACTGGGTAGCACTACGAGCGGGGCTATCGACCTGTCTACCTGTTGTCTGAGCTGGGCAACGTCTCTTTTCCCTCTGGCACTACTGCTTGTCGTCTTGGGAGAGCTACTACTTTTACTCAGAGCTCGTAAATAGTTATCTGGCTTATTTTTCTCATACTGCGATGGTTCCGTGAGGAATCCAGTAGCCCACTTTTGCTCCTTTGCAGTAAATGTTTGCTTTTCCTCAGGCTTTTTCCGTGCAAAATGCGCCTTCACTTCGGCATCCACGATCGCGTCCCTTTCCTCGGGCGTCCTGTCGCAAGCTCTGATGGGAGGGCTTTCGGGTACTCTTGGGAGGGGAGAATGTCGGGGGTCTCGTCGGAATCCCATGGACGACGAAGTGGCGCCCTTCCTATGTCGGGGCGGCGGAGTCGGCTCAGGCAGCGGCGGAGTCACGTCATGCGGCGGCGGAGTCGGCTCAGGCAGCGGCGTAGTCGGCTTACGCGGAGGTGGAGTCGGCTGACGCGGCTGCGGAGACGACTGATGGTCGTCGGCCCCATCGTCATCAGGTGGTGGAGAATCGTGAATTGGCCGCGGAGACGATTGTGGCCTTGGCTCCCAGCCTGGAAACTTGATGTATTTCTTCCGCCATAGAATTAGACCACCCACGACATCCCCTAGCACTGTCTCATCGTCGGCTCTTGGGAACTCAACGTTCAGTGATTCATATCCGTGTACAACTTGATCCACGCCGACACGAGCATATCCATCTAGAATGGCATTGTCAAGCCACAATGTTGTAGAGTCAACAGTTAAAGCATAGCCGTCTGCCGCCTTCATGGATAAGTTACAGACTGGGACATGCAGCTCACAAGTTGTTTTCTCCGTGATAGAATCCACGGGGTAACTTGTCTCATCATCACCGACCATAACCGAGGAAGCCACGCTGCTTCTGCGGTGCGATGGGCCGGGGCCTTGACTCGCTTGTTCCAGCTGAAGAGTTGGCGGCCGTTGCACGCGCATTTCATCTATTTGCTTATGCTGTTCCTCCAAACGCATTTCTAGGATCATCAACCGGTCTGATTCCTGCTGCTCCTTCCTCCTCTTTGCTCTCGCTCGGCTTCTATAAGATTCACGGTCCTGGGGAAACCCTTCACTCCACGGCACTTCTCCTAAGCCTCGTGTTTGTCCTCCTTTTTCTTTGGTCCCGAGGGCCACTGACAGCACGTCCTTCTCTCTGTCGGAAATAAATTTTCCCTGTTTAGACTTGGCAATTAAGTCAATAATTTTTTCCTGGACTGTGTTGACTACTTTTTCTTTATCAATTACTAACTCCCCTGTGTCGTCATACTCCCCTCCATGCACAAGTAGCGAATTCCTTACCCTTCTGTCCCATTCATCTGTGACCGGGGTGTGCCCACTTGCACGCAATTTGGCCTCAATTTTGTCCCACTTAGGCTCGGCAACTCGGTACCCACCTGGACCCATCTTATGGTGAAACATCTTTTTCGCTGCATTATCCTTATTCGTTTTTGACCTTTTCTTAGCTAGTTCCGATTTCTTGTACTCCAGAAATGCAGGCCAGTGAGGCCGCTGCCTCTCTCGTGTGCCGGTGAAATCCGGAAGTTTCCCTTCTTCATCCCACTCACGGAATAATCTGTTCTTGTAGTTATTGAATTGTTGAGCCATCTTCTTAAGAGCGAAATGCTGGAATTTGTCTGTCATGGCTTTTGTCTTCACCTCATCTTCCAAGACCGGTAGAGTGAAATGAAAGATGAGCTTTTTCCAATGCACAGCTTTGGTTCTGTCGTCGACATAACTAATTCCCTCTACCGGTACCTTTGGCTCAATCCATTCCTGAGTGCTGATATAGACATTGTCCCTGACAGTGACTCCGCATTGATGCACAAACTTACGTGCGTTCGCCTCGGGTGCCATTGGTGCGCCAGTAACTGCATTCACCTCGTCAATTGTGAGATGCTCTTCTTTGCCCATCCCATGGGCATGGCCTCGTGTAGTGGATTTGTTCAATGCGGAGGTCTAAAAATATGAAACATGTGTGAATGCATATATATGTACAAATCAGTTATTGCATCTGCTCAACATAGGCTTAATATACCTCGCCAGACGGCGTGGGTCCACCCATTTCCGAGTCCTCATCGTACTCGTTATTTCTTTGATCCGGTTCCATTCCCGGACCACAGTCATTCAAAAACTGTGAGCCATCATCTTCTGATCTACGGTCTTCAGCTCCTTCCGCGGGATGCCGATATTCCCCGGGTTCCCTAATGTAGGAAAGTATCTCTTCTTCACCATCTCTCGTTGCGAAGGTAGGATTGTCATCCATTGCTTAACTAATACAAAAAAAAGATAAAACAATGATAGCATTAATACAATAATTCAAAGTAGGGAACTATACAAATATGCAAAAAAATAATAATAACATGGCGTATTTGGCCAAAGCTGTCCCAATCCCAGCCCAGCCCAAATTTGGGCAGAACTGGGTCAAAGGTGGCCAGCGTGGTCATCGCTGGCCCCACCTGCCAGCGAGCCCCCGCCCCACCGCCACGTGTGACCGCCCACAGGCCACGCGTGGTCAATGCTGGCCCACCTCGCAGCGGCCCAGTGCTGACTGCGCCGCCCTGCCTCGTGTTCCCGCCCCGCCTCGTCTTCACGTCCCCGTCACTGAACCCGCAGCGGCCCAGCGCTGACTGCGCCGCCCCCGCCTCGTCTTCACGTCCCCGCCAAGTATTCCCGCGCGGCCGCCTCGCCTTCACGCGCCGTGGTCAATGCTGACCGCCAACGGCACACCCACCCCGCAGTCAATGCTCCCGGCCCGCCTGCTAGCGACCCCGGGACGGTTCCAGCGTGGATCGAGGGCCCCACCCCGACGGTTCCCGTCCCCGTGACCGTTCCCCGTCCCTGCTCCTTTAAAAAGGGACGCGCCACCCCGACGGTTCCCACACTCGCACCACTCCACTCCCCTCCGCTCTAACCGCGGCCATGTCTAACCGCGGCTGGTTCTGTTCCCGTAGCCCGAAGAACGAGGCCGGCGAGTCCTCGTCCGCCGGCCGTCGCCGCGGCCAAGGCCGTGGCTCCGAGGCTCCACCACCTCCTCCGCCGCCGCCGCCCACGATCGGCGTCGATGTCACGCCAACGGGCGTGCGGAGGGTCGCTAGAATCAAGCGTGTCGCCGCCGCACCCGCCGCGCCGCCTCGCACCACCACCTACACCGCTGGCGGGAGGGCGATCCGGCGCCGGCGCTACGTGCCGGAGCCGGAGTGCCAGTGGCACTGGGACAACGCCCAGACCCTCCCGTGGTTCGACGTCCGCTTGACCGTGGGCTGGCACCTGAACCCACAGAGGATTCCGGTGCCGGCCGTCCCGCTCCCTGGGTGGAAGCTGGACAAGGAGATCACGCGCCGGCGCTGCAACCTCCCGCCGGCGCTCCGCAACGACCCCGCCTACGGGCCGGAGTCCCCGCACTGGGAGAGGTGGCTCGCGGACGAGCACGAGGCGCGCCGCGATGCCTACTTCGCCCCGGAACGCGCCGGCGACCTGACCGCGTACCCAGCGCTGCCCGACGCGCTGTGGTTCAAGGAGGAGGTCGACGAGGACGACGACGACCCAAAGATGCAGGCCGCCAAAGAAGCCTCCAACCGCACCCTCGTCGAGGAGGAGGTCAGGCGGTGGGAGGTCATTATGGCCCAGGTCCAGGCCGACGCCGCCGTGGCCCTGATGCCGCCGCCGCCACCGCCACCGCAGTACTACGACCCGGAGGGCGAGGTTGAGCTGTGGTACTACGAGCAGGAGCGGCTGGAGGAGCAGCACCGGCTGGAGCAGGCGTGGCAGGGCATTCCGCCGCCGCCTCCTCTGCCTCCCGGCCTCGTGGGCCTATCCTGGGTGTTTACCGGCGGGAGCTGGTCGCCGGATCGCCCCCAGGAGCAGGAGGAGGCGGGGTGGCCACAATGGCAGGAGCAGCCACCGCCACCGCCACCGCCACCGCAGCCACCGCAGGAGCAGGCGCCGCCACCGGAGGAACAGGCGCCGCCGCCGGAGGGCCAGGCACTGCAGGAACAGGATGTTCCTGCCCACCTTTGGAACAAGCCGGTCCTGGTCATCATCGACGACGACTAGGCGTGGCCGACGACGATCAACGACCCCGGCCTCCCCTTATATATGTAATGGCCCTAATGGCCTCCCCCAAAATGTAATGGCCCTAATGGCCTCCCCTAGCTATGTAATCGCCGTTTGTGGCCTCCCTAATATAATGAAATGGCCCTTAGGCCCTAAAATTGTGTTCTTTGCATCTTGCCAACTCCGGCGCCGGCCCCATGGTTAGGGTTAGGGTCCGCCGCCGCCGCCATCGCCGCGCGCTGGATCTGAGAGAGGGGGACGAGCTCACCTTGATTGGGTCGGGGGCGAGCTTGCTTGGGGCTCGGGGATGATCTTGCTCGGCCGGAGCTCGGGGACGATCTTGCTTGGCTGGGCTCGGGGACGATCTTGCTCGGGGCTCGGGGACAATCTTGCTCCCGCCGGAGCCAGAACAGGACGGCGACGGCCGGGGGCCGGAGAAGGAGAGGGCGGCGACGGCCGGGACGGCAACGGCGCGGGGACAAAATCCGGCAGCCTGGCGGCGCAGGGGGCGGCGTCGTCTGGAGCTCAGAGGCGGAGCGTCGATTTGGTGGACTTGGGCGAATTTTCAGCCCGAGCCACTCATATTAGCGCCAAAAAGGCCTCTAGTACTGGTCCGTGGCTCCACCCGGTACTAGAGGATTCTAGTACCGGGCCGTGTTACCACCCGGTACTAGAGCTCCCTCTGGGCCGCGAAAATTTGCGCGCCAAGCCCCCAGTGGACCCTTTAGTACCGGGCCATGTGACAGCCCGGTACTAGAGGTTGTTTTGTAAAATTTCCTGATTTCATACGTTTTTTTATCTTTTGATTTGGTTGTCCAAATCAAATAAAATTTGCTTTCATTTTCATGTTTTCTGTTTTGGTTTAAAATTAAGTACCACATGCGCATCGTTTTAAATTAAGTACTACATACGCTAGATTTCAAATCGATTTAAAAAATTATAAATCAAGTACTACATGCGCAGGGATTATTTCACATCACAAAGTTTGATGGTACATAAAAAATTATAAATAAGTAGTACTATAAATTAAATAGTACATACGCTTGTTTTAATTGACAAGGTTTGTGCTCGCGCTTACAACAATTATATAAAACATTTAATAAATTATACACATCATCAACAACATCCCTATTTAGTCTTCGCTTTTTCTTTTTGTGAGGCCCTTTCTTCTGATCGCTCCGTAACCATGGACAAGGGTCTGCATATAACTTGATGCTTGGGTCAGTGTTCACTTTGAAGGGCGGAATTTCATGAAACTTGTCGTAATCTTCTGACATGTCTGTCTTGTCCTCCACTCCCACGATGGTTCTTTTCCCTGAAAGAACTATGTGGCGCTTTGGCTCATCGGCTGATGTATTCACTTCCTTATCTTTTCTTTTTTTTGGCTTGGTAGACATGTCCTTCACATAGAAAACCTGAGCCACATCCTTGGCTAGAACGAATGGTTCGTTGTCGTACGCAACATTCGTGAGATCCACTGTAGTCATTCCGTACAATGGGTCTTCCTTTACCCCGCCGCCTTTCAGGTTGAACCATTTGCACCAGAACAAAGGGACCTTAAAGAAGGTCCATAGTCAAGTTCCATATCTGCTCTATGCAACCATAATATGTGACTGTGGCGACGACTTGCCCATTGTCGTTCGTGCTCTTATCATCAAAGCGGACACCACTATTTTGGTTGGTGCTCTTTTTATCTTGGGCGTTCGTGTAAAATGTATTCCCGTTTATCTCATCCTTGGAAAGTCCAAATAGTCGAAGATGGCCCCTTAGACAACAAGAACAGCTCATCTGAGACTGTGTTGTTGTTGTTCAGATGCGTTTCCAACCAACCGCCAAAATTCTCCATGTGTTCCTTTGCAATGGCGAGTCATCCATCCCGGGTTGTTGGAGCGTACAATATCCTTGTGCATCTGGATATACGGAGCCACCAAAGTGGAATTATGCAGAACTGTGTAGTGTGCTTTTGTGAAAGAATACCCGTCCCTGCATATGTATGATTTCTTTCCTAGAGTGCCTTTTCCACTTAGTCTCCCTCATGTCGCGATTCAGGAAGACCAATCGACTTAATGCCGGGAATAAAGTCAACACAAAACTCAATGACCTCCTCTGTTCCATACCCTTTGGAGATGCTTCCTTCTGGCCTAGCACGGTTATGAACATACTTCTTCAACACTCCCATGAACCTCTCAAAGGGGAACATATTGTGTAGAAATACAGGACCCAGAATGCGAATCTCGTCGACCAGGTGTACTAGGAGATGTGTCATAATAGTGAAGAAGGATGGTGGGAACACCAACTCAAAACTAACGAGACATTGAGCCACATCCTTCTGTAACCTTAATAGAGTGGTTGGGCTGATTGACTTCTGCGAAATTGCATTGAGGAACGCACATAGCTGAACAATGGATAGTCGAACATTTTCCGGTAGAAGCCCCGCAATGCAACCGGAAGCAATTGAGTCATCAGCACGTGGCAGTCATGAGACTTTAGGTTCTGGAACTTTTTCTCTGCCATATTTATTATTCCCTTTATATTCGACGAGAAGCCAGACGGGACCTTCATACTGCTCAGGACTTCAAAAAATATCTCCTTCTCTTCTTTGGTAAGAACGTAGCTAGCAGGACGTAGACGTCCTTATCCGTCCTCATTGGATGCAGGTTCTTTGGGTCTTTCAAAAGTTGCTGGTCCTCTCGTGCTTCCGGAGTATCTTTTGCCTTCCCATACACGCCCAAGAAGCCTAGCAGGTTCACGCAAACATTCTTCGTCACGTGCATCACGTCGATTGCAGAGCGGACCTTTAGGACTTTCCAATAGGGTAGTTCCCAAAATATAGACTTCTTCTTCCACAGGGGAACGTGGTTGTTAGCGTCCTTCGGAACAGACTGTCCGCCAGGACCCTTTCCAAAGATTACATCTAAATCCTTGACCGCATCAATATATCTTCACCACTTTGGAGGGGTGGCTTCGGCCGGTGATCTGCCTCACCTTTGAAATGTTGCAGCTTGCTTTTCTTTCTTAGGGGATGCTGAGTTGTAAGAAATCGACGATGACCCGGGTACACATTCTTGTTACCTACATATTACTTTCAGTGCTATCTAAACAGTGTGTGCATGCATTGTATCCCTTGTTTGACTGTCCTGAAATGTTACTAAGAGCAGGCCAATCATTGATGGTTACAAACAACAACTCGTAGGTTAAATTCCTGTTGTTTGTACTCATCCCACACAGGTACCCCTTCATCACGCCACAACTGTAAAAGTTCATCAACTAATGGCCTCAGGTACACATCAATGTTGTTACCGGGTTGCTTCGGGCCTTGGATGAGCACTGGCATCATAATGAACTTCCGCTTCATGCACAACCAAGGAGGAAGGTTATAGATACATAGAGTCACAGGCCAGGTGCTATGACTGCTGCTCTGCTCCCCAAAAGGATTAAAGCCATCCGTGCTGAGACCAAACCTTAAGTTCCTTGGTCACGTGCAAATTCCTTGTACTCTGTATCGATTTTTCTCCACTGCGACCCATCAGCCGGTGTCTCAACATCTCGTCGCTCTTGCGGTCTTCTTTGTGCCATCGCAACAACTTGGCATGCTCTTTGTTTCTGAACAAACGTTTCAACCGTGGTATTATAGGAGCGTACCACATCACCTTGGCAGGAACCTTCTTCCTGGCGGGCTGGCCCTCAACATCACCAGGGTCATCTGCTCTGATCTTATACCGCAATGCACCGCATACCGGGCATTCATTCAAATTCTCGTACTTCTCACCGCGGTAGAGGATGCAGTCATTAATGCATGCATGTATCTTCTGCACATCTAATCCTAGAGGGCAGATAATCTTCTTTGCTTCATACGCACTCTCAGGCAATTCGTTACCAGCCGGCAGCTTGTCCTTCACTATTTTCAGTAAACTCCCAAATCCCTTGTCAGATAAACCATTTGCTGCCTTCCATTGCAATAATTCCAGTGTGGTACCGAGCTTTGTGTTGCCATCTTCGCAAGTTGGGTACAACTTTGTTTTGTGATCCTCTAACATGCGCTCCAACTTCAACTTCTCAAGTGTAGTTTCTGCTAGGGTATGTGCATCAACGATGACCCCACGTAAATCATCATGTATGATGGGATCATCTGGTACCTCTTCATCATCAGCTTCCCCTGTTGGGTTACCATCGTATTCAGGGTACATGTAGTTGTCATCGTTCTCTTCTTCTTCGTTGTCTTCATCATAACCCTTTTTCTCCGTGCTTGGTCCAACAATTATAGCCAGGCATGAAACACAAGTTATCAGGTGGAGGTGAATTGTGTCTGTGTTAGAGTAATCCTTCTCATTCCGACATTTACTGCATGGACAACACATAAAACCATTCGGCCCCTTGTTATCCTTAGCCACATTGAGAAAAGATTGCACGCCATCCATGTACTCTTTAGAGCGTCGGTCACGTACATCCATGGATGACTCATCTGCAAATCACCGCTAAAACCCATTACGATAAACCAACATAATAGGAAACATACCATATTCATTAATACAAGTTCATCACATTAAAACCAAATTAGAGTAGTGACCAAATGTAATACATAGTTCTCATAAAACATAAATTAATTGAAACTAGAATACAACTATCTAAAGAATTTAAATCCAACAACAAATGCGATCAGAATCGCAACTAAGGTAACTATTGAACCAACAGCATAATGATACCAAGCCTCTTGACTAATGACATAATTTCTAAACTTTTTAAGCTTGACGCGCATTGCATCCATCTTCATCTCGTGATCCAAGCGCATTGCCTTCATCTTGATCTCGTGATCCGAGCGCATTGCCTCCATCTTGATTTCGTTGTCATCGACGACGTCGACAATCTTGAAATCCCAATTCATGTTCTCTTCGACACGAAGATCTTCACTTCTTTTTAGTTTTGCTTTCAAATCATTGTTTTCTTTCATTAAAAACTCGACAATAGGGTCGGCTAGAATTTCCGGTTCAACTACCTCCTAAATAAAAATATATCTACGTCAAGTTTGTCGGCATGATTGTTATAAACACGAAACAAAATAAATAGTTAAAAAGATATACCACATCCGAATCATAGATCGGACGAGGGCCGACGGGGACGGATATCAAAACCATGACACTATACATATAAAAAACATAAGAAAATTATACAAGAAAAAATAAACATGCATAAAAATCATACACGTAATTTTGTAAAATAAAAGATAAAAAAAAGAGGCTCACCGAGGTGGTGCCGGTCACGGGACGGCGGGGGCTATCGACGGCGGTGAGGACCGAGACGACACTAAAATCTACAAATCATAAATTAATTTGATCTCAAAATACATAAAAAAAAGAACTACCTAGCTTAGTCATTTCATCAAACACCTAAGTAGCACTACCAAAATGAAATGAGCTAAACTTGTTGGAAATGGCTAAAATTCGGCCGCCGGGTGAAAGGATTAAGTGTTTCTAACCCTTGGAGAGATGGGTGCCGTCTATCTTGACAAATCTTGGAAAGAAATGGAGCTACACTTGAACTTGAGAGAGGAAACAATGGAGATGAGCTTGAGAGTTCAAAAATGGTGGCTGGGCCGGGGTGGGAGATGATATAGCCGGGACCTCTAGTACCGGGCTGTAACACGACCTGGGATGAAAGGTCCAAACTCCTGCCTCCACCCTGCCGCTGACAGCCTCGGTCCCGGGCTATATCACGGCCCGGAACTAGAGGTGCCCTACGACCCGGTTCCCGACCTGCGCAGCGTCAGAGCAGCCGGCCCGGTACTAGTACCCCCCTCTAGTCCGGGGTCGAACCACGCCCGGTACTAGAGCCCAACACCCCTCTCCACCAAAGGTCCTGTTTCCACTAGTGTTGTGTGTCCCTGAATTTTGCTACCACATGCCAATTTTATTTCTGAACACGAGTCACTGGTAGAAAATGGGCCTATGGTCCCGGTTCGGTTGGGCCATCAGTCCGGTTGCCCAACCGGGACTGGCCAATCGGGACTAATGCTAGTCCCGGTTGGCCACGAACCGGGACCAATGGGTGGCCACGTGGCCAGTTCTGGCTGGGCGTGGGGAGAGACTCATTGGTCCCGGTTCTTGTTACGAACCGGGACCAATGAGTGTTTTTTTTTGTATTTAAGGTTTAGGGTCTCCCTCTCGCCGGTGACCCCTCTCGCCGGTGTCGCCCCCTCTCCTTCTCGCCGGTGCCTCCTCTCCCTCTCGCCGGTGCCCCCTCTCCCTCTCGCCGGTGCCTCCATCGTCTCCCCCTTCTTCGCATCGCCGACGTGCTCTCCATCGTTTCCGTACGCATATTATACGCTCTACTATATACACAGTACATGTTGATGCATATATAATTAATATTCGATCTCTTGCGAGAATACAACTATTTAATTACATGGAGATAGATCAAGCCATCAAGGCATATGTAGTTCATCGTCCGAAGCATAATGTTCTCCCCTTTCATCGATGACCTCCCTAAGCAGAAATCACGCCAATTCCTCTTGAATTGCTCCTACGCGCAGTTCTGGGTCGATCTTCTCCTGCATTTTGCTGAAAGCAGTTGTTCTCCGCTGAGTGGTCAACTCACGAATGAACTCGCAAACGTAGAATCCACATAAATTACTCCCCGGTGGCTGCTGCGGACTTTTCACCGTTTTATAAGTTAGCTCATCTTTGAATGGACCTTCTACCTTCTGTTTGAAAATTGTCCAACACCTGATTTGGCAAAGAAAATGAACAAAGAAAATTGTCCCAAATGTATACTTTCAGTCTTATCTAAACAGTGCGTGCATGCATTCTATCCCTTGTTTGACTGTCCTGAAATGTTACTAAGAGCAGGCCAATCATTGATGGTTACGAACAGCAACGCTCGTAAGTCAAATTCCTGTTGTTTGTGCTCATCCCACACACGTACACCTGGTTCGGACCACAACTGCAAAAGTTCATCAACTAATGGCCGTAGGTACACATCAATGTCGTTGCCGGGTTGCTTCGGGCCTTGGATGAGCACTGGCATCATAATGAACTTCCGTTTCATGCACAACCAAGGAGGAAGGTTGTAGATACATAGAGTCACGGGCCAAGTGCTATGACTGGAGCTCTGCTCCCCAAAAGGATTAAAGCCATCTGTACTTAGACCAAATCTTAAGTTCCTTGCGTCATCTGAAAATGTCGGGAACTCTCTGTCGATTTTTCTCCACTGGGACCCATCGGCGGGGTGTCTCAACTTCCCGTCTTTCTTACGCTCTTCTTTGTGCCATCGCAACAAGCTGGCATGCTCTTTGTTTCTGAACAGACGTTTCAACCGTGTATTATAGGAGCATTCCACATCAACTTAGCAGGAACCCTCTTCCGGGGGGCTCGTCATCGCCCTCAACATCACCAGGGTCATCTTGTCTTATCTTGTACCGCAGTGCATTGCATACCGGGCATTTATCCATGTTCTCGTACTCACCGCGGTACAGGATGCAGTAATTAATGCATGCATGTATCTTCTGCACATCTAATCCTAGAGGGCAGATAGTCTTCTTTGCTTCGTATGTAGTCTCGGGCAATTCGTTATCCTTTGGAAGCTTCGGTTTCATTATTTTCAGTAACTTCTCAAATCCCTTGTCAGAACAACCAGTCTCTGCCTTCCATTTCAGCAGTTCCAGTGTGGTACCAAGCTTTGTGCTGCCATCTTCGCAGTTTGGGTACAGCAACTTTTTGTGATCCTCAAGCATGGCCTCCAACTTTAGCTTCTCCTTTTCTGTATCGCATTCTCGCTTTCATCAGAAATGACCCCACCAAGACCATCAGCGGGCTCATCTGATGCCCGATGTTCACCTCTTTCTTCTTCAACGTCTTCCATAACAGTATCACCGCATTCCTCAGGGAACATAGGATAGTTGTCATCATCCTCCTCTTCTTCATTGTCTTCCATCGTAACCCCTCTTTATCCGTGCTTGGTCCAACAATTATAGCTGGGCATGAAACCTTTCCGAATCACGTAGTCTTGAATGGTTCTCGGGTCAGAGTACTCCCTGACGTTACGACACTTCTCACATGGATAAGGCATAAAATTATTCACTTTGTTTGCCTCAGCCACATCGAGAAATTTATGCTGTCCTGCAATAAACTCGGAACTGCGTCGTTCGCCGTACATCCATTGCATCCGTGCATCCATCTGCATCATATATATAATTAAGTTTATCAAATACCATTACAATAACATCTTGAATAGTGAAATGACCACCGTACATCGACACGTGTAATATTTCTGTATCAATTACAGATGAAAAGATATAGTTGCTAACTCGGCCGAGGATATCATCTTGTGCGAACTTAAGTGTGGCTCGGGCATTTCATCGAACACATCTTGTGCGTGGCAAAGAAAAAAAAACTAGCACCCACTTCCCTCCAATCCAACCAGAAAAAAAAACAGAGTAGAGAAGAGGGGGGTGGGGGTTATATATAGGCAGGGGAGGTATTGGTCCCGGTTCTTGGTAAGAACCGGGACCAAAGCTCCGCGCCCACGCCACGTGGCTGGCTCTGGAGCTTTGGTCCCGGTTCTTGCCAAGAACCGGGACCAATGCCCCCAACCGAACCGGGACCAATGCCCCACGGGGCACTGGCAAATCGAACCGGGACCAGTGCCAGGCACTGGTCCCGGTTTTTGCCTGAACCGGGGCTAATGGCAAACAGGACTCCGGACGAAAGGTCCTTTTTCTACTAGTGAGTGAACTGGACCTGCTTGCAGGCCATAGGAGTTTCTCTCGCTTACACCGGGCAAACAACACAAAGCAACAGAAGATACAGTAAGATCGGTAAGCTGCGGCCGAATTATAAGCATCGATCGATGATTGCACAATTAAGGTGAACAATATAACAGCTAGCGACAGTTCATAGTATATTTCTCATCAAAAGGCTGGATTCTAGTAACTTTATTGCAGCAATGAGGTGAACTGCCGCAGTCTGAAGACAGAACGTTGATGAACTAGTAATAAGAGTTCGAACTGCATTCGATATTACTACTACTCTGAGGCTGAGCTAGAAGGGTCAAGGACGTGACCGGCGAAGACCACTGCCCCGGAGACCTCCTCCAGTATGTAAAACGCGAACGGGTGGTCGGCGATGAACTCTATCGGTTTCCTCGCGGTTTGCTTCACGCGTCCACCAGCGGCAGTGCAGGCGGCGGCCTCGGTGCCCTCCTCGTTCACCTCCACGACGGCCTTGTGGAACACCTCGTCCAGGCGCACGTCACATACCTCCTGCTCCACCAGGCCGGACAGGTCCGCCTTTTCGGTGAATGCCTCCAGCAGACCTAGGTCTTTGAGCACTCCGACGAGGCTGGCGAAAAAGGAGAGCTTGAACTTGGGCAGCAGGACCCTACTCACCTCAGTTCGCTCCTTCGGAACGTGGTCCATCACGGAGCCGCCGGCGGCCAGATAGTCGACCATGGCGCCCAGCCCGTCGAGCTCGTTGGGGAGGAAGATGCACATGGAGAAGGCCGAGGTGGAGGCGTCGCTGGTATTGTAGGGGAGCTTCAGCACCGTGAAATCTTCGTCGCCGTAGGAGAAGAAGAGCTTGCGCTTTCCGCCCCCGAAGGTCATGAATGGGACGTCGACGGCGCCGGCGTCGCCCAGGCGGTAGAACTCGTGGTCCTCGGTAAGGCGCTTGGGAAAGAGGTTTTTCCACACGCCTTTGAAGTAGATGGCGTTGGTGAGCACGAACCTGCACAGCTCCGTCAGGTAACCCTCCGGAAGGATCTCCGAGATCAGATTGTTCGTCGCCGCCGCCACCCAGTTGTTGATCTCCTCCCGGATCTTCTCACTATCCCCCTACACGCACGCACAATATATCCATGGTTGGAAGGAAGATATGAGTGATAACGATGGCTAATTAACGGCGGTGAGAAGAGAGGAAGTTAGTGTGCTGACCTTGGCAAAGTCGACCGCGCGTATCTCTGCCTTATAGTTCTCCGCGGCGGTGTCGCGGTATGCCGGAGTTATCTCCATGTTTTTCTGGTGGAACACGCCATAGGCGTACGTGACGAGCGGCCCATCTGCGCCGGAGGGGTCCGGGGCGAGGCCACGCACGAACTCGGCGACATCATCGGCCGAGGAGGCGCCGAGGAGGACGAGGAGCTCGTCGAGGGTTTTGCCGCGGGCTCCGGCCGCCACCAGGCCGAGCGTGGTGTAGATGGACAGCAGCGAGAAGGCGAAGTTGTTGTCCTTGGTCTCGTCGCCCTCGGCGAGCTTCTTGGCCAGGCGAAGCGCGAACGCCGTCAGGTCGCCGGAGCCGCCATCCAACGCGCGTGCCTTCTTGCTCGGCCTCGCGTCCTCGTGATCTGAGTCTCCCATCCTGCCAATGCGATTTTCTCTACTATATAATATAGTCAGAGGTGATGGTTGGTACGTTTTTTATATTGCCAATTTTACGCTCCCTAGATTGGTACAAATTACCCACCATGCTACCAACAAGTGAAAAAAACGATTCGAATGTTTTTTTTAACTCCTATTCACGACGCGAGCAACTCGGCCAGGGTCGGCCGAGTCCGCCGCCGTCGCCGTCCTGTAGGAGAGAGAGAGGGACGGGTGAGGAGCTGCCGGCGGCCGCTGGCTGCGCTCACCGGGCGGCGCGAATACACCGGCGTGGAGCCGCTGGCTGCGCTCGACGGCCTGGGCGGCGCGAAGACCCTCTCCCTCACTCCCTCTCGAGACAACCAGAAGGCACAGCCCGGCAGCCGCAGCTGTGCTTTCCGCCGCCGCCGTCTCCCAGATGTCGGCGCTGCCTCCGAAGCTAGATGCCTGATAGGAATGGAGAGAAGGGGCCGGGCCGGCCGTCTCAAACCCTAGGTCGAGCGGCCGCCGCCGTCGCACCTCGTCCCCAAGCTCCTCCTCCCCCCGACTCGCGGCCTCCTCATCACCATCAAGCTCTGCCTTCCTCTTGCCGAAGCTCCCTCTCCTCCAAGCAACCCACATCAAGAGTTCAACACACACGCGCGCGCTTCAGGTAACACATCCATTACTTGGATCGAGCTGTGGTGATTCCAGTAGCAAGATCGATTCAGGTCCTGTACAACTGTGCCAGTAGCTAGATCGATTGAGTGTCAACTAGCTAGATCCATCACTTGTCATGTTTCCTAATCCTGCCTTCAATTAGTTCCTGTACAATTGAGCTGGATTCAGAGCGTACATATCAGATTTGTTGTTATAATCCAGTTTGCTATTATGGTCGAGTAATATTCAGATAAGTTTACACTTATCAAGTAATAATCCTTTTCATTTGTCAAGTAATACTGAATTCTTATTCTGTCCTTTTCAGATGTCAACCTCTCAGGGTGAGGGACATGATGTTCCTGAAGAACTTATACTCACAATGTATTTTTCCCAATCGCCGCAAGCAGAGCAATCACAACGAAGGTCTCCAATGACCCCTGTTGTCGGTTCTACTGGTCTCAACGAAGCAGAGCAGGTAGTCTCCCCTAAAAAAGGTTTGGTCCGGCCAAGAAATCGACTTTGGTTAGTGAAATTCTCTATAGCTAACAAAACATTTTATATTTTTTGAACATATGTAATATTCAGGACAAATCACTATGGTCATGTTTGCTATATGAAATAAAATCCTTTTTGTTTCCCTTCCCTTCTTTTTTTGACTCATTAATTCTTTTAAGCACATGTTTAGTTTTAATTGCTTCAGGTTACTCCGAGTTGCACTTATATTTTTATAATTGAATTTTGTTGTGGATCGGATAAAATTGGTTCGAGAATATATATATGTGTTTCTTTTGGATAGCCATGATTTATACAAAGAATATTAGAGATTAAGTCTTCAACAGGATCGTTGTATAATGGGGCATGTAAGAGACATGACATCCGAGACAAAGCCAACCTACTTCTAAAACGACGATAAAACCACAATCAGGGTATGTTTGATTTAATTTAAAGCCCGTAGCAACGAAGGCGAAGGAACTCTCCATTGGTCAGGGCTTCTCAATCTCCACTGGGCGTGGGCGTTCTGCAGTGCCATTAAAATATCACGGACCAGACGAGGTCCCAAATCTTGCCGAAACCAGTGCACCACGAGGGAGCAGGACGTGACGCTGCAGCCGGACCCGTGTGCTCCTTACCGTCGATTTCAACTCCTTGCGCTTCCCGCGGTCGTGGGAGAAGCCCTCCTCGGAGAAGCTTGCAGGGGCATATGGCGTTGGAGAACTCGTCGTACATGCTGCTGCAGTTACCGCTGGACTCTACCCTTCCTTTTAGTTCCAATCTGTGCCAGACATCAGCCAAACGAATTGCTTCTCTAGCCAGAGATCGATGCGGCAATGAATGTCACTATTCCCTCGTGAATTGCGGGTCAATTTGATTGATTTGCGTGGCGGTATCAGCAGAATAATGTCGAGATCTCACGGATGATCATCACAACATGTGATCTCTCAAATGTAATATAGTCTAGCAGAGCTGGTATGATGCATCTTATTCAGATAAGCTTCCCATGGTAAATACCTTTTGATTCCTCCTGGGATTGAAATCGCTACTTTGCCTTTGTTTCTGTATTAGATATACTTTCAATTTTGTGAAATAGCTGGGATCATAACTTCGATCTAGATATGCATGATGGTTGGTCTTTAACTGTTGTTCTGCTATTTCTGTGCAACGAACACCAACTCTAGGTCGGCCCTGATCAATGATACCACCGCGGTTGCCGTCAGCGTTTCATCCCGGAACATGTGCCTTCCTCATTTTTTCCAAATATGCCAAACAACAATTTGTCTCCCACTTAAAGTTACATGCCATGATACTAGGTCATACTTATATTGCTAATTTCTCTTTACTGATCAGTATATCTGCTTTGTTATCTTACGCTTCTATGAGATGTGCATGTGCACATATTGGCAACATAGTGACCTTACTCTTACCTATTCAGTGAAAAATAAATTGTTAAATTTGTCATCAGCCCGTAGCAACGCACGGGCATTTTGCTAGTTACGTATAGGTACGAGAGAATTAATAATAGATTGGCAAAGACGGCGCACGGGTATATATAGGCGGTGCAAATGTAATATGGTAAATACTTAGGTGCTAAACCCTAATTGAAAGATAGGATGTTTGGGGGCGGGCTACCCTCCGATCATCAATCAACGAGCTAGGGTGCCTCCGTTTGATGGAGATCAGGAAACCTCATCCAATCAGATGGCGAAGCCAGATCATCTCTGACGGTCCTGTCAAAGGTTCAGACTTTGGTATGATTTTAGAGGGGAAAAAACATCGAGAGTTTCCGCGAGAGGCAACTCTCGAATCTCGATTGGATTCCTCTTCCTGGCTTCCTGCTCGCAATTCGGCGCTTGACTGGTGGTAGACTCAATGTTTTTCTTCAAATTATAATCTGCCCAGTGGTTCATTATACCTATAACCTGTTGAAGATTTTAGATGATGCAGCAAAGCTTCCAAAGCATCACCCAAGATATTTCTTTTTCGACTTATAACCTTTTCAGTACTTCCGTTGTGGAATTGGATATCTCGTTGTGCTAATCAAGGTCATCTTTTTATCCTTCTTTTCTTACTTTCTCCACCAGGGACAAGGAAATTTTAGACTGTTACTTTTGAAACGACACTGTGATGCTTTCTGAATATTTATGCCGGGGTTGTTCCCCCTTTCTCTATAAATCTGCCTTGTTTTGGATACAGGTTCGATCGAGCGTGGTACTCGTCCTGTAATCTTAATTTGTGTAAGTTAGTATTTGCTGAGGTGATGGCTTAAATCTATGTCAACCCGAAGGATAAAGTTGGAGATTCCCACTTTTGTCCAATATATTTTTTCTCTATGTTCTGAAACTTCAGTTGCTGACTGTATTCAGACCTGTTGTGGGGAAGGTACATGTTTAGGGAATACCATTGTGTGAACAATTTCCCAAGCTGTACAACCTAACCTAGTAAATCGGATTTTCATTGTTGCTGATATTTACGATGTAAAATTCCAAAATCTGAAGCTGGTAAGAAATTTCCTTGCTCACCATGCCGCCCCTGGATTCATTATTTAATGAGTTGCACTATTGCGATTTTCTCGGATGCAAACTAAACACACGACTACAAGGTTCACCTGCCTGCCGATCCGCCGGCATCACTAAGAGGAGACGTACTGAACAATTTACCATGCATAGATTGGACCCTGCAACAAGACGATGCACACAGATCGAACCCCAAAGAATATTAGAATGAGGGTAAACCCAAGAAAAACACAGTACTGCATTTGTCGTCTTAAAACAATCTACCACCTACCAGTGAATAATTATTCTTATGAAGCCACGATCACACAGTAGTGTGGTACAATGCATCACAGTGGGCCGACAATGCGCTGACAATGCACGCGCTTGCCTAGAGATTATTCGAGCACATCGTCCTCGACGACCAAACTAAAGAACGGATCGACGGCTCAACTAAACTAGCTAGCCAGCTAATGGTGCCCCGCGGGAGGAGGCACGGGCTTTGAGGGATTGGACGACCCCAACCCACAATCTACATCCCAATTTGGGGTGTGGCAGAACATCGCGAGCTCAGCGAAGCATGCAATGTCCAAGACGCAGACGAGCATGATGCAGCATTCATAGCTGATGCCGATCGCGCCATTGTTGTTCCCGCCGAAGAGCGCCTTGATGAACTGGGCGCGGCACCGGCGCGGCACACTCATCGCGGTCTTATAGCACTCGCCGCTGGCCACGACCATGGACGCCGGAAAAACGACGGCCAGGAGGAGGAGGATGAGGCACACCTGGAGGTGGGAACGGAGGAGCGCCATTGTTTGACTGGCCTAGTCTGGGGGAGCTAGCTAGATTTGTTTGGAGGGGGCGACAGGCTAAGCGAGGTGGAGAGATAAATGGAGAGTTGGAGACTGAGATGGTCGTTCTGGTGGAATCAGTGAAAGTAGGCGGGGATTAGGTAGTTTGTTAGTTGACTACGTCTTGTGTGGCTTAGATTTTACCCGGAAGAAGGAACTCAATAATATTATTTGTTATAGTTGACTATATCCCTTTTTGCCGCTACGTTCACCCATCACCCCCGCGCAAAGGTCTCCGCTCCGTGGCCATTCTAGTATGCTGAGAAATTTGGAAGTAGCGGAACGACAGATTCTTCAACAACAAGGTTTATGTCGTAGGCTAGATTTTTTTTAGATAAAGGGACTTTTGTTACTTAAGATGTTTAAGCATTACACCCAGCCTCTGCATAACTATGACGGGATGATCGCCTACTTTGACGGGATTTTTGGTATGGTGTGTTTGCTGGATTTGATATTGTTTTGTATGCTTTTTTCTTTATGGCTTAGGCCTTTTGCTCCTTCTAAATCAATGAAAAGCAAAGCTTCTACCCCGTTTAAAAGATAAAGTTGGAACTAGTAGAGTGACCCATGACTTGGCGGCTAAATTTACTCTTTATATATATAATTATCACTTCACGCGCTAATTATATTCCGTACACAACTCTTGACATTATTTCCCGTAAAATACTGATGTGAGTTTATTTACAAAAATAAATGATAATAAAGAAATACTCCGTGGACCAACAACTTATTCTACTTGTGGAGACCAACAACTTATTCTATTTGTGGAGACCAACAACTTATTCTATTTGTTCATAGAAATATTCACCAAAAGGATATAAAAAAATTCTAATTGCACACACCGTAGGACGATATAGTCTATTTGCGATCTAAGTGGGTTCTAGATTTTCTCTCTTGGTTATTTGTCCATATCACCACCAATTTTCTAATTTATTTCATTGTTATATTAGCTATTATGTATAATTAAAATAAAAGGAAAGACCATGGACAAATAAGGATGCCTTCATAAACCATATTTGCGATTTAATACATTTTATATGTTGTTTCCATTTTTACGGCCGCAAAGCCGCTCTCTCTCTCTCTCTATCCCTCTCACTCTCTCCCCCTCTTTCTCTGTCCCTCCCTCCGATTAGAGGATGCAACAGTTCAATTCTTGAAAGCCCAGGCAAACTGTCAATACACAAAGGCTTAAAATGCTAATTGTCTAATGCATATGAGGTAACCTAGATGTAACCCTGCTATGGTGCAGGGATGATTTTGTTAATTGACTTGTGCATCTGAGCTAACCTAGATGTAATGTTGTGGTGCATAGTGATTTTGTTAATTTCTTATATTGGTATTAGAGTCGGCTTTTGTGTGCAGCCGACTGAGCATTCAAAGTATTAGAGTCTATTAAAATAGTATCGTGGTCTTTTTTTCAAAACAAGTAGTTGAGGGCTTCAAATTATTGGAGCCATATTTTTCATGTTATTTAGCAACTATTAATACGAGTCAGAAGAGAAAATGGCATCTGGCCTATGTACCAAAACCGGCTCTAATAGTCAGGTTAATAGTATTAGAATAAAGTTTTGTATTGATGAGTTTACGCCGTGGGACTTAAGAGATGTCACTAGAGAAAGACAGTATCCTAGAGGATGTGGAGTAATCTTGGTGCATGTCTGCTTGAGTAGCCTGTCCTCAAGGCATGATTTGTAAATGGTTATATGTCTTATAAAAATGTGGTATGCCTTTGGTGTGCTCACGAGAAGAAGTTATCTGATGCGACCTTCCTCTACATGCCTACTATGCGCCTACATGAATGAAAGTAATGTAAGGTCAAGCCAAGACTACACAATCGAATCTCATGGTCATGACATGGTCAACAAGTTAAAGATAAAAAAGAAATGGCAAGGTCAAAAATGAAACTCATGAATTAAAAATCCCACTAGGTGGAGACCTAACTGGGCAAGTCCATCATGGACCATGACCCATATCCTTGCTCATTCACATGTCTAATAGATTAATGGACCAATAGTTACCATTGTTCTCCTCCACCTACCTGCATGAAAGATAGACTTGGTCATTTGTTAAGAACCCTTCCCAATATCAACCGGCTAAAGGGGTGGAGGATTGATTCATTCTTCATTCAACACAAGAAGGGAAGAGGGGTTTTATTACTTGAAGGAAGGAAAGAGGGTTGTTAGTGTTTCAAGATTGGGAGCTCTAGTTTCAGATCCAAAGAGTAATTAGACTAGGACTGTCATTGTGGAGGATTTTGACTTCGCCTCGGATAAGCCTCGTCCAGCCGGTGTCCATGCTAAATCCTTTCGACGCTATCCTAACATATGATTAATCCTTTGAGAGCTATTATATAGTCAATTATGGATCTTGATTTGGGTCGTGGAAAACGAATTGGCTTCAGTTTAGTCCGCCTAGGAAACAATGATGCTAAAAGCTGGCTCATAGCGGCCACAACGAAGAAATTGGATATAGTGTATCGACGTCTCCTCTCAAACACTATAACGGTGATATGGCGCCCAATTTCTTACTGGGAATATTGATTATTTACCCAAAAGTTGACTTGCCTTGGATTATGTACCCAAGGTTGAATATACATTGCTATAATACCCAATAAGAACTCAAAGGTAAATTTTATTTTTGAAGTGCAATATTGATCTCCCTCTGTCTTTGAATACTAGGCCAAATCATATTTTTAGGACAAAGTTTAATCATTAATTTTACCAACAAAATCTGAGTTATATACCACAATACGTATGCCATCGGATGCACATTTCAAAGAACTTTCCTGTGATATATTTTTTATGAAATATAGCTCATATTTTGTTGAACAAAATTAGAAGTCAAATTTGGCACAAAAAAACGAAGTGGCCTTGTATATAAAAATGGAGGGAGTAAAAGAAATCTTTTAGTCAGCATTGATCGATCCTAAAAAATGATCGCAGCTCCCGGCGGCACATCAACCACCACACCTTGAACGTTTAGGCGCCTTAGCCGCCACCCGGCCGCCTTCTAACTGTCATCGAACCGTCCGCTCGTGAGTCGTGAGTCGTGACTGGCATACTTGCCGCCGCCCGGCGCCATGCCCGTGAAACTCATTCATGGGCTTCTAATGTTGCCGATGTAAGTGTACTCGGATGAATTGAACAAGCAGCAGCGTGCGCCTGAATATCTTCAACGAACAATGGCGTGAGATAAACTAAAAGTGGAATCATTCGCATAGTACATATGTTGGAGACTTGCAATCAAGAATTTTGAGCTAGTCTGGATTGGAGATTTTTTGTTAGTTTCAGCATCTCAAATCACTAGTATAATTTTGTCCCACTTTTAGTGTATCCCCTTGATGCAGCATCTGCATAATCTCTCGTACATGGATGAACATGCAGCAGTGTGTTGACTGTTAAAGCAAGATAATGAACTCGTTAATAAGTTTTCTATTGTAAAACGTATCTGCATCAGCGGTTGGAGTGCATGAATAATGTAACTGGAGTACCATATATGGCCAGCATCAAGGGATCGTTCGTTTTTTTAGGGATCGATCAATGCTGACCCAAAAATTTCTTTTACGAATATTGCACTAGAAAACTTTGGGTACATAATCCAAGACCGGTAAACTTTTGGGTAAATAACCAATTTTCCTCTTGCTCCAACTCGAGCTTTACCATGGCTTTCGTCCATGGAAGTGGGCGAGTGCCGAGTGGCCTCTCGGCGACCATTAGAAAGGGTGGAGGAACAGAAGGATGCAGCGTATGCTTACATATTATTCGAGCCCATCATCCTCGAATGATCTCTTGAATCACAACTGAGCACCGCATTACAATCTATACACACGAAAAGTGAATCACAACAATGCAGCGTATGCTTACAGATTATTCGAGCCCTTGAGCTCATCATCCTTCATCGACGACCAAAAACACAGAACAAGGTGCAGCAGGCACATGCCGGTGCATGCATCTGAGGGCCTCATCACTAGCTAACGGATCTTAAGGCAGCGGCGGCGGCCGCGATGGACAGTCATGCGCCTCCGGGGGCACGCAAAAGTTACGGAGCACGTCGACGCATGACCACTCACGCACGCAGGCGAGCATGATGCAGCATCGTCGGCTGATCCCTCTCATGTTGTTGGCGAAGAGCGCCTGGATGAACTCGCCGGAGCACCAGTGCGGCACCAGCATCGCGGTCTTGTAGCAGTCGTCGCCGGCGGCCATAGGCAAGGACGCCGGAAAAGCGACGACCAGCGCGAGGAGGTACAGGCACGCAAGGAGTTGCCGCCGGAGGAGCGCCATTGTCTACTACGTATAGCACACGCTGGGTTAGATTTGTTCTCAAGGGGCTCGGGCCTAAGCTAGAATGATATACGGAGAGATGTTGTTTGGATTCAGTACCTATAGGCGGAGATTAGTTAGTTTGTTAACTCAATAGTAGTACTTGCTGTACGGTAGAGTTGGCTATTTTCTGCGGGGCCTATTAGTTACCTCAAAATTACTCTGCAAGCTATAGGCGGAAATTTGTTGAATATATTTGGATATTTTCCCTAAAGTGACTGAAATTGTTTTGAAAACAACAAAAAGATAACTGAATATGTGAAAAACATATGGAACCCTATGATATGTGGAAAAATTGTGCAAGTGTCCCAGATATTTTCAATATTTTGAAACTGAAACTGATACAGCTTATGCAACGTCATTGAACAGTTATTCAAACAATGACTTTAAATGTCCTCTATTTTTCTCAAAAAGGACAAGCTTGCTATTGAAAAATTATTCTTTATTCTTTATTTACCTGATATTGAAAGTAAAATTATGAAAATCCTTTCGTGGACTTATTTCAGTTTGAGGTTTATCATTTTATTTAACCCTTTATTGGAGCATGAAAAGTCGAGAAGTATACTTGTTGAGATAATTTTGGGACTGGGGGTCTTCTTGGGACTGGGGACTAAACCTTCAGATCTCTACGGTAGTTAAAAAAGGTCTAGTCAGCAATGGCATTCCGGCTGCTCTACCTCTGCCTGTGCACGTCCCTCCTCCTGGCCGCCGCCGTCGCGGTTTGCAATTCGGCGCCGCCGTCCCCTGTGCCTTGCGGCGACAACTGCTACAACACGGTGAAGCGGGTGCCGGAGGAGTGCGCAGATGTTCATCAAGGCGATCTTCACCGACAACCGAAATGGTGTCACCCGTGACTGCTGCATCCAGCTCGCCTGCGTCAAGGAGTGGACGTGCGCCGACGTGCTCGTCAAGTTCTGCCTGCCCCCGGAGGTGGATGAGTGTCCGGGATCTCCACCGCGGCCACCGTCGTCACGCCCGCCGGCCATGGCACCGCCTATGCCGACGGGAGCGGCGAACTACTAGACGTATCTTACAGTGTCCGGTGCCCTACATGTTTTTCAGTGTCTGCTTCAAATTTTGATTTTGGAGGGTGTATGCTCGACTCGAATAATCGATATGTATGTACGCGGCGTGCGTGGTTGCAGTGGAATGTTTGTTTGTTGGCGATGCATTTTCCTACAATTTTGCAATGCTCAAGTGTGCTAGTGATGAATAATAACCAGTGCAATTCGATTTTATCAACCTGATTTTTTTATGGCCAGTGCAATGCTCAAGTGTACGGGGCTCTGCCGGGAGAAATCCCTGGCCAGCGGGGCGGCCACGTCGTCGGCGACGTCTCTGACGACGTGCTTCTCCTTGGAGGCGACGATGAGGTATAACCCCCTTCCTGCCCTCCTTCTCATGTGCTCGGGTGAAAACCCTAGGTCCTTGACCGGGCGGCGGCGGCGCTCTGGCGTCGCGTTCTCCTTGGAGGCGCCGTCTTGGGCCTCGGGAAGGTGGTGGCTTTGTGTGTGACTGTGGTCTGCTCGTGGCGGCGCTTCTTGCGGTGCAGTGCTGTCTGGCCGTTGCTCCCTTGTTGTTGTGCTAACCTTTCGCAGGTGGTTTGCTCGTCGGGGTCGGCACCCTCGAGCCTGGGCGAAAGGAGAAAGGGTTCCCCTCTGCGACGGCAACACCGTGGTGAATGTGTGGAGTCAGTGTCTTGGTTGAGCTCTGCTATGGCGGCTCTGGCCTCCCTCTGGCCGTGTCTTCTTTCTGCGTGTTCTCGTCCTTCAGCTTGCGTCTTGCTGCGTGGTCGGTGCCGGCGGCGGTGTCTGTGGGTTGCCAGCTCGTGTGCGGTGGTGTTCGTGCTGGGTCCTTCTTCTGCTCCTCGAAGTGTCTGCGTTCGTGCTCTCGAGTGAGCTGCTCCACCTTCCGATGGTACGGCGCCCTACGAGCCAGGGCGAGAAGACAGGGGTCTTCTCTGAAGGTGGAGGCGAATGGCATGACGGCGACGACAAGCAAGGGATGATGAAGACGATCTCCTTGGTGGCGTGTTCGGCTCCACGGCGTCCCTCTCCGGTTTGCTGCCTTTGCTTGCGGATGGTGGTCTCGAACTTCAAGCTGTGCTTCCGCTTGTATCCTGTGTTTGCTTGTATTTCGTTTCCTGGAAAGCTGTTCTTTCAGCATCATGTAATTGCCGTTGTAAAACTGTGAGCTTTGTTAATTCAAATCTGGGCTTATAGCCTTTGTTCTAAAAAAAAAAATTATCGATGAGAGCAGACCTAGCGCCAACAATGCCAACTGATATTCCTCTCGCTAGTCAAACATGCAATTACCTTGTCTTTCGTCGAAATGGGGACGTGCATTTGCTCAAATGTTTCTGCAATGCGTACACGGTTTTTCATGACTGCAGAACTAACAGTAACACCAGAATGCAAACTAACGTCTTCATTGTTCTTCATTGGAAACCATAAAAAGGTTACAATGCCAATTTTCATGGTCACTGGTAGAAAATGGGCCTATGGTCCCGGTTCGGTTGGGCCATCAGTCCGGTTGCCCAACCGGGACTGGCCAATCGGGACTAATGCTAGTCCCGGTTGGGCCACGAACCGGGACCAATGGTGGCCACGTGGCCAGTTCTGGCTGGGCGTGGGAGAGACTCATTGGTCCCGGTTCTTTTACGAACCGGGACCAATGAGTGTTTTTTTTTTGGTATTTAGGGTTTAGGGTCTCCCTCTCGCCGGTGCCCCCTCTCCCTCTCGCCGGTGCCCCCTCTCCTTCTCGCCGGTGCCCCCTCTCGCCGGTGCCCCCTCTCCTTCTCGCGGTGCCTCCTCTCCCTCTCGCCGGTGCCCCCTCTCCCTCTCGCCGGTGCCTCCGTCGTCTCCCCCTTCTTCGCATCGCCGACGTGCTCTCCATCGTTTCCGTACGCATATTATACGCTCTACTATATACACAGTACATGTTGATGCATATATAATTAATATTCGATCTCTTGCGAGAATACAACTATTTAATTACATGGAGATAGATCAAGCCATCAAGGCATATGTAGTTCATCGTCCGAAGCATAATGTTCTCCCCTTTCATCGATGACCTCCCTAAGCAGAAATCCCGCCAATTCCTCTTGAATTGCTCCTACGCGCAGTTCTGGGTCGATCTTCTCCCGCATTTTGCTGAAAGCAGTTGTTCTCCGCTCAGTGGTCAACTCGCGAATGAACTCGCAAACGTAGAATCCACATAAATTACTCCCCGGTGGCTGCTGCGGACTTTCACCGTTTTATAAGTTAGCTCATCTTTGAATGGACCTTCTACCTTCTGTTTGAAAATTGTCCAACACCTGCTTTGGCAAAGAAAATGAACAAAGGAGTTATTAATTACTTGACATCAGGGAACGAACGAAAGAGGGCGATATAATGCGATAATGATTGAAATTACTTGTTGAGCATTTCTTTCATGTCGGACCACAACGCTTGGTCCCAACTTAATGAGTCGTGGACTTCAACTGTGGACTTGTCAGGTTGAATGCTTAGCAGAATCCAGTGGAACCTGCGGACGTTTACATAAAGCAGACATGCATAGCTCATCAATTACACTTAACATCGAGAAAGCCAAATAAAAATATGTACAAGACAGAAACACTCACCTGAAGTTGTAAGGAAATAGTATTTCCGTACAGAAATGTTGCATGGTTAAAAAGGTGGTCAGGTCATGCTCCACGTCTTTGGGGTGATTGACTAACGTATGTGAATTCACGATATATGGGTCAACGAACCCAACCTCAAAAACTTTAGATCTTTTGCATTCCAGCATCTTCATTCTGCATAATAGCGTACAAAAGGATATATATATAGGCAGGATAATATAATACAGGCAATGAACGAGCTGAGCTAGAGACTTAATTACGAAAATAAATCACTTACAGACAATAGCAAGAGAGGATAGATTTGTCGAGGGGCGCTTTTGGAATAACTGGAACAGTTCAGTCAGTTGAACCTGTATAGTGTAACGTTTGAAGAAATGCTCCACTCTAACGTCCAGCGGAAACCACTCTTTCGCGTCCTTCTTTGATGTGTGCACCAGGTACCAGGTATGCAGATTTCGCATATGTGTTGATAGACCCGTCATCTCCTCATTACTGACCATAGGCTCCCCTTGGACATATTTCCGTGCCATCTCTAACATTGGCGCATGTTCATAGCCTAAAAGTTGACCAAGGCTCATACCCAAGGCGGTAGCCTGTTCCTTGGCCTGAGATACAGTGACACCAAGTTCTTTAGCAGCAGCTATGGCTCTGGGGTCCAATAATTCCAGGTCTTATCCATAGCGACTCTGAAGTCCTTGTCGACATCGGAACACACTATGAGCGGGGGGACCGATTGATTTTTCTGCTGTCCGAGCTGGGCAATTTGTTTCCCGCTTTTTGCACTTCTTCCCTTGTTCTGCTCAGACTGGGCACGTGCTAGCTTAGTAAGTTCACGACCATAGTCAGATGGCAGATTCATCGATATCTGGGATGGCTGCTCAAGGAAGGACTTTCTCCACTTTTTGGATTTTTCATCGTATACCGGCTTCTGCTCGGGCTTTTTTGGTGCAAAAAAAGCCTTATTGTAGGCAGCCACCTCCGCGGCGTTTTCCGCTACAGTCCTGTCATAAGGTCTAATGGGAAGATTCTTATGAGGTACTGTTGGGAGGGGCGACCTTTTACGTTTCGGTGATCGCTTACCCCTCATAGTACGAGCGGTGGGCGGAAACGGCTGACGCGGCGGCGGAGACGGCTGCGCTGGAGACTGGTGAGGCGGTGAAGAGGACTGTTGCGCTGGAGAATGCTGAGGCGGTGAAGAGGACTGTTGCGCTGGAGACTGGTGAGGAGTCGATGGCCTTGGCTGCCAGTTCGGAAGCACGATGAATTCCTTTGGCCATAGAATGGTCGCTTTCTTGGCTTCTCCAAGTTCAAGCACCTCCCCATCTTCACCTGCAGGGTGTTGCAGCTTCAGCTCCTCATAATCTTTCATCACTTCATCCACCGCGACAACAGCGTAGCCATTTGGAACCGGAGAGAAATGGTAAGTTGGATTAGGTCCAATTGGTACGACATAGCCGACCGCCACCTTCACGGTTAAGTTAAAAACTTTCACATGCATCTCACAAGGTGTGCTCTCCGTGATATCATCCACTGGGTAGCGACGAAGTGGAGCCACTGCATCATCATTACCATCCTGGAGCTCCGTGGAAGCCACGCTGCTTTTCCGATTCGATGGGCCACCGGTACCATCGCATGCAGCTTCTACCATGTGCCGTTGAGATTGGCCGCTAGTACCTTGCTGGCTAAGCACGGCAATTTGTTCCTTCTGCAGCTTTAATTCTACTTCTATATTACGCAGCCGGTCTGCAGCAGCGCGTGCTTCCATTGCCTCCCTTTCCTTTCTCCTCTGATGGCTTCTATCAGGAAATTTCTTCCTGTGCTCGGGAATCGCAATTGTCTTGGGCTTGGAGCCAGGTACGCCTCGTAACCGTCCGTCGTGTTCCTTATTCCCAAGGGCGCGTGTGAGCTCGTCATCCTCTCTATCGGGAATGAACCGTCCCTCTTCAACATCCTTTACTGCTTTTCTAATTTCTTGGATGGGTAGTAGGGGATTATCTTTGTGTCTTCTGTTATATATGCACTTCCCTTCTGCGTCCAACGTGCCCCCATGCCCGTAAAACCAATTTCTTGCCCGTTCGATCCACTTGAGTGGCTCTGGAGTGATCCCATTAGCCAGCAGGTCCGCCTCAAGTTTCTCCCACTTAGGCATGCTACCAGCGTAGCCACCAGGCCCCATAGTATGGTGGTACATCTTTAGAGCAGCATTTGCCGCATTTTTTGCAGACTTTTCCAGAGCTTCCTCTGATTTCTTGTACGCCACAAATTCTTCCCAGTAGTCCTTTATCTTCTCATACCCTTTATCGAAGTCTGGAGTCTTATTTTTCTTGACAAACAGTTTGTTCAATCTTTTCTTCCAGTTCTTGAATAGCTCGGCCATCTTCTTAAGTGCCCAGTCCTTGACTTTTTGCTCCATGATTTTCCGGGCAATCTTTTCTGCCTCATCTGGATCCTCCTCATCTGAATCCACCTCTGGCGCCGGCAGGGTGAAATTAACCATGAGCTTTCTCCAAAGTCTTTCTTTGCCCTCATCGCTGACATATAGCTGTCCTTTCTCGTTTGGCCGATGCCATTCTCGAACGGTGATCGGGATGAAGTCCCTAACAAGAACTCCGCATTGCTTTACCATTTTATTTTTAACACCAGGGGAGCAGTCGGTGTGCCGTCTTCAGCGACTCTTTCGATCGTGTACCTTTCTTGGTCGCCCAACTTTTTGGCTGGGCCTCGTTTTGTCCTTACAGAAGATTTGCTCGATCCGGAGGGCTAAAAGAAGAAAGAGCGTTAATATATGTATATAGACATCAGAGACTTAATTAATACAATCTTCGGCTTCATTAATATATGTATATGCACCTCGCCGGAGTTTGCAACATTTAATGTTCCACCGGAGCCTTCGGCTTCTCCCTCGTCGGCTTCTCCCTCGCTGACTTCTCCCTCACCCCGGCCGTCGGGTTCTACCTCACCGGAGCCGTCTCTTCGGTTGAGAGACTCATCTCCCTCACCGGAGTTGTTCAAAAACTCCGTGGTGACATCGACAATATCTTCCGGCCCGCGGATTATATCCTGGAGGATATTTTCCTGATCTTCGTCTCGTTCCATAGTTTCTGCAAATTAAGAACAATGCACAAAACTTTAGTTGGGTAACTTGTTCCATATGTCAAGATACATCTACAATATCATAAACCCGTAAACTCGTATCGTAAACCCGTAAACTCGTATCGTAAACCCGTAAACTCGTATCGTAAACCCGTAAACTCGTATCGTAAACCCGTAAACTCATATCGTAAACCCGTAAACTCGTATCGTAAACCCGTAAACTCGTATCGTAAACCCTAAAATCCTAAAATGCTATTTCCTATACAAAATGCTATTTCCTAACACTAAAATTTCCTATACTAACACTAACACTAAACACTACATTTCCTAACATTTGCTACATTTGCTAACACTAAAATCCTAAAATGCTATTTCCTATACATTTCCTAACACTAAAATCCTAAAATGCTATTTCCTATACAAAATGCTATTTCCTAACACTAAAATTTCCTATACTAACACTAACACTAACACTAAACACTACATTTCCTAACATTTGCTACATTTGCTAATTGGACTAAAATTTGCTAACATTTGCTAAATTTGCTAATTGGACTAATAACATACTAACACACTACTAAAATTGACTACTAAAATCTTACATTACTAACAACATTTTAGTAATATTAACATGTTAACAATTGCTAAAATTTGCTAACATTACTAATATTACTAACACTACTAATATTAATTTTGCTAGTATGGACTTATACATTTTGCTAACAACAGGAGGCGTCGATCGGGTGGCGCAGGAGACGGTGGCGCGGCGGCGTCGGGTGCGCAGGAGACGGCGGCGTCGTCCGGCTCGAGGCGGGTGGCGCGGGCGCGGGTGGCGGCGTCGGCGGCGCTTCGACCGGAGAAGGGAGGAGGCCACGGCCGGGCGCGGCGAGGACGGCCACGGGCAGCGGCGGCGCGGCGTCGGGGGCGGCGTCGACGGCGTGGGGGCGGCCGTGGAGGACACGAGCGGGGGGCGCGGCCGTGGAGGAGAGGTGGCGCGGCCGTCCAGAGCGCGGCGGACGTCGACGACGGCGGCGGGGCGCGGCGTGGGGCGGCGCGGGCGTCGGGCAGCCTGCCGGCGTCGTTTCGCTCTGCGTCGCGCCTCCGGTCCTTAGTCGATTTGCGTGAATGGGGAAGAAGAAAGAGCGCGAGCAGTTAAATAGCAGGGGTCTTTGGTCCCGGTTGCTGGCAAGAACCGGGACCAGTGACCCTTTGGTCCCGGTTCTTTCCAGCAACCGGGACCAAAGAGTGGGTCATTTAATGCCAGATCGCGGCGCGCATCCATGGACTCTTTGGTCCCGGTTCTTTCTAGCAACCGGGACCAAAGAGTCCTTTTTCAAAATTATTTCGAACTTTTCAGTTCTGAAATGTTGTTCCCGCCTTTTTTTTCTTATTTAGGTGTTTGAATATGAATTTCAAATGGTTTTGAATCTGAAAAGACTTTCAACATGAAAAGTGTTTAAATTTGAATAAATAATCCAAAACCATTTTCTGTTTTCTGAAATAATTATTCTAACTATACAAACTATTAACCATTTTGCCATTTTCAATTAAAAATATATTAACTTTATTGCATATTTTGAATTGACAAAACTTTCAACGTGAAAAGTGTCTGAATTTGTATAAATAATCCAAAATCAATTTTACATTATTATTGTCATTTTCAATTTAATATGGATAAATTCATATCTTTAAATCCGTAAGTCGAAATTCGACAAATAATCCGTAAGCAGAAGTAAATGCAGAACAACGTCTCACAAGCGCTTGAAAGAAACAAACCCCTGATCCAACATCACCAACATTATTCTACATAAACGGACTTGCTGGCTCGAAGGCCGTAGGATTAGAGGGAACGGCGGGAGGAGCCAGCCCCGGGCGGCCGCCCGGTTCTCGCGCGCACGTTTGCGGCGGAGGGCAAGATCCATGGAGGATGGTCTTTCAGCGCCCAATCCAGATCGGAAGCCTCCTTCGCCTTGAGCTGGTAGGAAGTCTTGGCTCGCTGGACAGGGTAGTCGCGGACAGACTGGAAGGAGGCTTCCATGGCCTCCTGTATCTGCAACCCACAACCTTCTTCCCCGTCGTCGCTCCAGTCGAAGTCGTCGTCCTCCTCCTCCGCAGGAGGAGCGGCGGCGCCTGGTGGAGGTGCAGCGGCGCCAGGTGGAGGTGCGGCGGCACCTGGTGGAGCAGGAGGCCGGTAGCTGGGCATTCCTCTCCACGCCGGGCTCGTGGGCATACGACGGGATAGACTCCCGCGGTTGCGCCCAAGCGCGCTCTGCCGAGCACGCTCGACCTCGTCCAGAAGGCGTTGCGGCGGGCGTGGCGGATCCATCTCGTGGAGACGATGCGTTCGTGGCTAGGAATGGTGGATTAGGGTTTACCCCGTCGGCGACAATATATAAAGACCTGGGGAGGACACGTGCCCAGGGAAGCGCTGGGGGAGGACACGTGTCGTGACCGCAAAGCCCGTCTTTAGTCCCGGTTGGTGTTACCAACCGGGACTAAAGAAGCACACAGATCGTGTGTTTCTTTCAATCGCTTGTGAGCCGTTGGATCAGGGGTGTGTTTCTTTTGAGGGATTGTGAGCTGTTGGATCAGCAGTATCACGACCACTTCGTGAGCCACATGACCCGGTTGGTGTTACCAACCGGGACTAAAGAAGCACACGGATCGTGTGTTTCTTTCAAGCGCTTGTGAGACGTTGGATCAGGGGTGTGTTTCTTTTGAGGGATTGTGAGCTGTTGGATCAGCAGTATCACGACCACTTCGTGAGCCACATAAAGGTTTAATACATTACTACACATCACATAAAGGTTTAATACATTACATTGATTTACATAAAAGCCATGAACCCTTCTTCGCGTATGTCCCTGGCCTATGATCGCTTCAGCCGTAACCATGGAGCATCTTCATTATTTAACGGGATGCTTGGGTTAGTTCTCACTGTGAAGGGTGGAATTTCATCAAACTTATCATAATCTGCTGACATGTCTGTCTTGTCCTCGACTCCCACGATGTTTCTTTTCCCTGAAAGAACTACGTGACGCTTTGGCTCATCGTCTGATGTATTCGTTTGCTTGTTTTTTCTTTTTTTCGGTCTGGAGGACATGTCCTTCACATAGAAAACCTGAGCCACATCATTGGCTAGGACGAATGGTTCGTTCTTGTAACAACCAAGATTCTTGAGATCCACTGTTGTCATCCCGTACAGCTGGTCTACCTTTATCCCTTCTCCATTCATGTTGACCCAACTGCACCGAAACAAAGGGACCTTAAAAGTAGGTCCATAGTCAAGTTCCCATATCTCCTCTATGCGACCATAGTATGTGTCCTTTTGCCCATCGTCGTTTGTTGCATCAAAGCGGACACCACTGTTCTGGTTGGTGCTCTTTTTATCTTGGGCGATCGTGTAAAATGTATTCCCATTTATCTCGTACCCTTGGAAATTCAATACAGTCGAAGATGGTGACGCGGCCAACAAGTAGAGCTGTTCTCCGACAGTGGTGTCATTCATGAGCTGTAATCGCAACCAACTGCCGAAGGTCTCCATGTGTTTTTCTTTAATCCAGGAGTCATCCTTCCCCGGGTTCTTGGAGCGTACATAATTCTTGTGTTCCTCGATATACGGAGCCACGAAGGTGGAACTTTGTAGAACTGTGTAGTGTGCTTGAGTTAAAGAATGCCCGTCCCTACATATCAGTGCTTTCTTTCCTAGCGTGCCTTTTCCACTCAGTCTCCCCTCATGCCGCGATTCAGGAACACCAATCGGCTTAAGGTCAGGAATAAAGTTAACACAGAACTCAATGACCTCTTCTGTTCCATAGCCCCTTGAGATGCTTCCTTCTGGCCTAGCACGGTTATGAACATATTTCTTCAAGACTCCCATGAACCTCTCGAAGGGGAACATATTGTGTAGAAATACAGGACCGAGAATGGCAATCTCGTCGCGTAGGTGAACCAGGAGATGCGTCATAATATTGAAGAATGATGGGGGGAACACCAACTCGAAGCTGACAAGACATTGGACCACAGCCTTCTGTAAACTTGGTAGAGTTACTGGATCGATGACCTTCTGAGATATTGCATTGAGGAATGCACATAGCTTCACAATGGGTACTCGAACATTTTCCGGTAGAAGCCCCCTCAATGCAACCGGAAGCAACTGCGTCATAATCACGTGGCAATCATGAGACTTCAGGTTCTGGAATTTTTTCTTTGCCATATTTATTATTCCCTTTATATTTGACGAGAAGCCAGCCGGGACCTTGATACTGCTCAGGCATTCAAAAAAGATTTCCTTCTCTGCTTTGGTAAGAGCGTATCTGCTTAAGTATTGACGCCTTTGTCCGTCTGCTTGTTGTATGGGTCTTTCATACGTTGCTGGTCTGCCCGTGCTTCCGGTGTATCTTTTGTCTTCCCATACACGCCCAGGAAGCCTAGCAGGTTCACGCAAAGATTCTTCGTCACGTGCATCACGTCGATTGAAGACCGGACCTCTAGGACTTTCCAATAGGGTAGCTCCTAGAATATAGAGCACTTCTTCCTTATGGGTACGTGGTTGTCAGCGTCATTCGGAACAGATAGACTGCCAGGACCCTTTCCAAAGATTAGTTCTAAATCCTTGACCATGTCATATATAACATCACCATCAGGGAGGTTAGGCTTCTTCCGGCGATCTGCCTCACCGTTGAAATGCTTGCCGGGCTTTCTTACGGCATGACCGTTCGGAAGAAATCGACGATGCCCCAGGTACACATTCTTGTTTCCCAAATGTATACTTTCAGTCTTATCTAAACAGTGCGTGCATGCATTGTATCCCTTGTTTGACTGTCCTGAAATGTTACTAAGAGCAGGCCAATCATTGATGGTTACGAACAGCAACGCTCGTAGGTCAAATTCCTGTTGTTTGTGCTCATCCCACACACATACACCTGGTTCGGACCACAACTGCAAAAGTTCATCAACTAATGGCCGTAGGTACACATTAATGTCGTTGCCGGGTTGCTTCGGGCCTTGGATGAGCACTGGCATCATAATGAACTTCCGCTTCATGCACAACCAAGGAGGAAGGTTGTAGATACATAGAGTCACGGGCCAAGTGCTATGACTGGAGCTCTGCTCCCCAAAAGGATTAAAGCCATCTGTACTTAGACCAAATCTTAAGTTCCTTGCGTCATCTGAAAATGTCGGGAACTCTCTGTCGATTTTTCTCCACTGGGACCCATCGGCGGGGTGTCTCAACTTCCCGTCTTTCTTACGCTCTTCTTTGTGCCATCGCAACAACCTGGCATGCTCTTTGTTTCTGAACAGACGTTTCAACCGTGGTATTATAGGAGCATACCACATCACCTTAGCAGGAACCCTCTTCCGGGGGGGCTCGTCATCGCCCTCAACATCAGCAGGGTCATCTTGTCTTATTTTGTACCGCAGTGCATTGCATACCGGACATTTATCCATGTTCTCGTACTCACCGCGGTACAGGATGCAGTCATTAATGCATGCATGTATCTTCTGCACATCTAATCCTAGAGGGCAGATAGTCTTCTTTGCTTCGTATGTAGTCTCGGGCAATTCGTTATCCTTTGGAAGCTTCGGCTTCATTATTTTCAGTAACTTCTCAAATCCCTTGCCAGAACAACCAGTCTCTGCCTTCCATTTCAGCAGTTCCAGTGTGGTACCGAGCTTTGTGCTGCCATCTTCGCAGTTTGGGTACAGCAACTTTTTGTGATCCTCAAGCATGGCCTCCAACTTTAGCTTCTCCTTTTCTGTATCGCATTCTCGCTTTGCATCAGAAATGACCCCACCAAGACCATCAGCGGGCTCATCTGATGCCCGATGTTCACCTCTTTCTTCTTCAACGTCTTCCATAACAGTATCACCGCATTCCTCAGGGAACATAGGATAGTTGTCATCATCCTCCTCTTCTTCATTGTCTTCCATCGTAACCCCTCTTTCTCCGTGCTTGGTCCAATAATTATAGCTGGGCATGAAACCTTTCCGAATCACGTGGTCTTCACTAGTAGGAAAACCCAATTCTATGGAAGCTTATTCTGTGGCGCACCTTATAGCCGTGCGCCACAGTATAAGCTTCTGTGGCGCACCAGCCATGGTGCGCCACAGAATAGCCTTATTCTGTGGCACACGGCTATAAGGATGCGCCACAGAATAAGCGCGGGCCCCACACCAACGCACGGGTCTGCCACTTTTGACCTTATTCTGTGGCGCACTGGGTCAGGTGCGCCACAGAATAGGTTTATTCTGTGGCGCATCCATGCAGGTGCGCCACAGAATAAGGTGCTCTGGCCCCACAAATAATTGGGGGAACTATTCTGAGGCGCACCTGACCCAGTGCGCCACAGAATAAGCTTATTCTGTGGCGCACCAGTTAGGGGTGCGCCACAGAATAACTGTACCAGATATTTTATAAGGCCATCTCCACCCACTTTCCCCTACCCATTTCTCATTTCCTCTTCTTCCTCCTCTCTTCCTCCTCTCCTCCCAACTCGTGGTGCTCCTCCTTCCCATCCATTTTTGACCATATATTTCTCCTTTTTTTTAGTTAAACTTATTTTGGTTGATAGACTCCTCCATACATAGTCTCCTTTCTCCCATCTTCTATTTTGGATCAAATCTACAAGGTGAGAAAGGTTATTGTGCTTTGACCATCTTGTTGGAAATGTTTGGAGGTACCTTGAGAGACCCTTGAGATTGCCGAAACGTTGATTAACCTCCGTTCCGGCAACTTCGGGTACTCCATATGTCCCTTTTTTAGCAAAGGTCATGCCGGATTTTTTCGTGAAATTTGGCATGACTTTGCTAAAAATAGGACATGTGGGGTATTAATTGTGCTTGTGCTTCCGACCATCGTGTCGTTGAGATGCCGGACTGAGATGTGTTGTGTGTGTTTGTGTGTGCATGCTTGTTGCGGCTCTAATTAAGTTATGTACTCTCGTTTCTTCTCTATGTATAGCGCGTAGTCAACCATGGTCATAATGATGAGCTCCAGTCAAATCAGAACATACAAGGACCAAGCGAAGGCGGACATGATTCGGTCCAACGGGAGGCAGATAAGATGTCCGTGTCGAAAATGCAAACATGAGAGGTGGATACACCCTGATTCTGGATTATTGGAGGAGCACCTGCTCAGGCACGGTTTCATGCCGGAACAAGCCAAACAAGATCATCGTCATGACGAAGGAGATGCCCGCGGCGGACAAGATGATCATGACGAAGGAGATGCCCGCGGCGGACAAGATGATGATGACGAAGGAGATGCCAGCGACGGACAAGATGATGACGAAGGAGATGCCAGTGACGGACAAGATCATCATGATGACGAAGGAGATGCCGGCGGACATGATCATCGTGACGAAGGAGACGAGCAGACCCCGCTAAGTTTGGGCTTGCAGGATGCTCATTTTCAAGAACTGCTTCTCAGTCAGACAAGCAACGACAGAGAGAAAGCCAAGCTAGCGCAAATGGGGATAGACGGGATCACTCCGTTGTATCCTGGGTGCCGGCCTCAGGATACGCGCTTGCAAGTAACGCTTAATGCTATGGAGATGAAGTTGGGAAACAGTTGGACCGACAAGAGCTTCAACCAGAACCTGAAATTCTGGCACGATATTCTCCCCGAGGGTAACACATTACCAACTACTATCGAGGAGGCCAAGAAAGTCCTGTGCCCTCTTGACCTACCGCACGAGAGATACCACGCCTGCATCAATGATTGCATAATTTATCGGGGCGATTACGAGGACTTGACCAAATGTCCGGTGTGCGGTCACGGACGGTACAAGAGTGGAAAGAAGAAAAATCCTCGAAAAGTGGTATGGTACTTTCCTATCACTCCCCGTCTTCAGCGGTGGTTCGTGGATCCTAAGGAAGCAAAGCTCATGCAATGGCACGCGGAAAGGGAGAAGCCCGCAGAAGATCCGGAGAAGGGCACCATCCTGACACACCCTGCAGACGCTAGCAATTGGCAAGCATTGGACATCGCCTTCGAAGATTTTGGGCGCGACGCAAGGAACGTCAGGCTGGGTATGTGCACAGATGGAATAAATCCGTTCTTCAATGGCACACATAGCACCTGGCCCGTGTTTGTATGGCCTTACAACCTTCCCCCGTGGCTGTGCACGAAGTCAAAGTACATACACATGAGTATGCTTATTCAGGGTCCGAAACAACCAGGTGTCGACATACATCTGTATTTCGAGCTGTTGAAAGAGGAGTTAGAAACGTTATGGAAGACGCCTGTCCGTACGTGGGACGCCTACACTAAAGAATATTTCAATATGAGCGCCGCGTTGCTCACGACGGTGCAGGACTATCCTGGAATGTCGTCTGTATCGGCCCAGGTGGGCCACGGATTCTGTGGATGTATCAGGTGCATGGATGAGACCCCGCATATCCAGCTACCAAGAATACAAGGGTCTTCGAAAACCGTGTACCCAGGGGCTCGAAGGTGGCTTCGCATGGACCACCCGTGGAGAAAACGCGGGGATTTGTTCGATGGTCAAGAAGAAAGAGAAACAAAACCGATCCCGAGGACCGGCATAGAAATTGATGAGCTTTTGACAAATTGGGAGGAGTGCCCTGCGCCGGGAAAGAAGCGACCGAGGGTAAAACCGCTGCTGGGTGTATGGAAAGCGAGGTGTGCTTTCCATGACTTGGAGTACTGGAAGGTCCTCCGTAAGTCGATCGGCATGAGGCAGCTCCAGAAGATACAGGATGAGATCGTGGGGATACTATGCGAGCTCGAGATTTACTTCCCGCCCGCGTTCTTTGACATCTGCGTGCATCTCCTTCTCCACGTCATTGATGACATACTGAAGCTCGGTCCGATGTTCCTGCACTACACCGAGAACGAGGATGTTGGTCTGGCCACCAGGCCGCACGTCGGCAGGCTCGCTGGTTTTGGTCACCGTGAGGGCTACCGCTCACTCCCTGTCTTGATTGATGGTCGACACGTCGACTTCGATAGGGCTCACCGGGTCGCGCTACAACACTTAGAATTGATCGAACCTTGGGTGGAAGAGCACAGAAGCATAATCGAGAAGAACTACATCGACCTGGGCCGGCCGAGGAAGAACGGAGACGTAACCAGAGAGCACAATTCCAGCTTCACGCGTTGGTTCAGGGAAAAACAACTGTCCGAATCACGGGTTAGAAAGCCAAGTACGGAAGATGAAAAACTCATATTCTCCATATCACAGGGCCCCACGCAGAACGTGAAGACCTATCAGACGTACGACATCAATGGTTACAGATTCTGCACCGAGGAAAAGGACAGGAGTAGCGAATATCAAAACTCAGGAGTAACTATGCTATCCTACGCCGATGACGAAAAAGAAGGCCGGTATTTCACCACCATGGTTATACCCGAAGCCAACTCGAAGAAAGCCTCCGCGAAAAATGAGCCATGGGTACTCGCTAGCCAAGTCGATCAATGCTTCTTCATTACCGACCCGTCAAAGCCTAACCGTGTTGTCGTGAGGAGGGGCAAGAGGAGCATCATCGGAATGGAAGGAGACGCCAATGAGGAGGACCTGCACGGCGATCCGAAGATCGAGGAGGAATTCGACAACTACTTCGACATGCCTACTACTAATTCTAAAGAAAAAAGGAAGACCTCCCTACCTACCAAAGGTTGTCCGTTCACGCGAAGAAGTCTCAAGGTGACCGGCCTAAGCTATTCAACCGCCAAGAAGGGAAAGAAGAAATGCTAGTTTGGAACCGGCCGGGACGAAGATCGAAAACTTTTTTGTGTATTATATATAATTTGTTTTGTATGAGAGACAAGCATATGGTCTATGTAATTTGATATATATGGCACAGTTTCAATATTTGTATTAACTGTTTTTTATTAACATGTGTGTAAAAACAGAAAATTTAAATAAAAAAACCAACTATTAACTTTTTTTTATTAACATGTGTGTAAAAACAGAAAATTTAAATAAAAAACAACTATTAACTATTTTTTTATTAACATGTGTGTAAAAACAGAAAATTTAAATAAAAAACAACTATTAACTGTTTTTTTATTAACATGTGTGTAAAAACAGAAACTTTAAATAAAAAAACCAACTATTCTGTGGCGCACCCCTTATCGGGTGCGCCACAGAATAAGCTAATTCTGTGGCGCACCGCTAGGGGGATGCGCCACAGAATAAGGTACCTTATCCAAAAACCGGCCGCGCCGCCGCCGTTTTCTTCTTCGTTCTCATTCTTCTTTCTTCGATCTCTTCTTCCTCTCCCCATAACCCGCGCCGCCGCCGTTCACCCTCGCCGGCGCCGCCTCCCTCGTCCGTGCCGGCGCCGCCTCCCTCGTCCGCGACCCCGCCGCCTCCCTCGTCCGCGACCTCGCCGCCTCCCTCGTCCGCGACCTCGCCGCCTCCCTCGTCCGCGACCCAGCCGCCTCCCTCGTCCGCGACCTCGCCGCCTCCCTTGTCCGCGACCTCGCCGCCTCCCTCGTCCGCGACCCCGCCGCCTCCCTCGTCCGTGCCGGCGCCCCCGACCCGCCCCAACCTGCCCCACCTCACGCACCACCGCCGCCGACGAGGTCCGCATCCAATTCCCTTCCCAACAAAATCCTTTGCAATATTTTTCTAGGGCTATCCTATTTTCATAAAAAATCCTTTGCAATCCTTTGTATTAGTTTTTTTAAAAGTCACATTTGACTATCTTTGACCATAATTATAGAAGAAACAATCAACATTTGAAATACGAAAAAAATGTGTTAATATATACTCCCTCATATTTTATATCAACATTTGATTAATTTTATTTTATTCTCTGCAATTGCTAAGTAATATCGTGACTGTGGAGATGCTTATGTGTTGTGTATGTGTGTAGGCCCCCCCGTTGCTTCCTGCTGCTCAAGGTGGTGCCCTCCTATATTTTGCGGATGTTCTTGTGATGTTGTTGACTGGGGATGCATGTGTTGTTGTGATGTTGTTGGCCGGGAATGCCGGCCAACATGATTTGTGAAATGTTTGCAGGTACCCCGAGAGGCCCTTGAGATTGCCGGAACGTCGATTAACTTCCGTTCCGGCAATTTCGGGTACTCCATATGTCCCTTTTTTAGCAAAGGTCATGCCGGATTTTTTCGTGAAATTTGGCATGACTTTGCTAAAAATAGGACATATGGGGTATTGTGCCTGTGCTCCGACCATCGTGTCGTTGAGATGCCGGCCGGAGGTGCCGGCCGTAGATGTGTTTTTTTGTTGTTGGAAATGCTTGCAGGTACCCCGAGAAGCCCTTGAGATTGCCGGAACGTCGATTAACTTCCGTTCCGGCAATTTCGGGTACTCCATATGTCCCTTTTTTAGCAAAGGTCATGCCGGATTTTTTCGTGAAATTTGGCATGACTTTGCTAAAAATAGGACATATGGGGTATTGCGACTAGTGCATGGGCCGAGGGTATCTTAGTACTTATTAGTTAGGTGATTTTTTTATCTTAAATTTGTTATACTAACTTTTTGCCTCTTTTTAATGCAGTGCAAACATGGCCGACAATGACGAGGCTGGGGTTTCTGGAACAAGGGGCGAGGAACCGATGGAGCAAAATATTATGATTCCGAGTTTCATCTCAGAGGCGGTGACAAAGACGTTCATGTCGCTCTTTACAACTATATGTGAGTCTGTCAGGGTTTGGACTGAGGGAGGGAAAAAAGGGCCTGCCCCAGTGATCAGCTTCGGCTCCAGACAGTACCCAATACTGCCTCCAGAAGATACAGCAGATACAGCAGAGAAGAAGAAGAAGCACAGGAAGAGGAGTAAGCCAGCTCCGAAGACGAAACGTAGCACCCCGGGGTATGTCCGGAGTGATCCCATGATACCACCCCGTGCGGGTGACTTGTCGTCCCGGTTGCATGAAGCTGGTCAACCGATACTGCCTTCGGAGCTGCTCCACCTCGCAGATGGATGCATGGCCCCTTTGCAACTTGCTATCTTGAAGCTAGAGGACAACCTTCTTAAAGACGAGAATCCAAACTACCCGGTGTTCACTGTCAAGGTGCCAGACTTTGTTGACTTCGTTGATGAATCTCCAGCGGATCTGTTCTTCATATCGTGCGAGGACGTCTTCAACTTGTTTCACTTTAAACGGCTGGACTATAACTTGGTCCGCCTATACGCGCTCAGCCAGGCGATGATGATCAGGAGAGAACAAACCCCGTACGTCAAGGTAGTGGATCCCTACTACATGCGGGACAGCCAGCTGGAGGAAGGATCACCGACACGGGCCAGGGCCACGGAGTACCTCCAGAGAATCATGCTGAACATGAGCACAAAGACCAGCCTTCTTCTGCCTTTCTTTTTCAAGTAAGTCCGCATCTAGTCGCCGCTGTCGTATCTTATGCTTTCTTATAGATTTCTTCTGTTGTGTTGATCCTTTCCAATATTCCATTTCAATTGTGTTGAGCAGTGACAAGTACTCAGTACTCATCGCCGTGCACCCGAAGTGGTCAACTGCCACATATTTAGACTCAGGGACGACGCCGAAAGACTACACTAGAATTAAGGGTGTTCTCAATGAGGCTCTCGAGGGCTACGCCAAAAACGGAGGTTCCTTCGAGAAGAAAGGGAAACATGTAATTGACAACACACACAAGTTTCACCATGGGACTGGGTTTCATTGCCTCAAGCAAAAGTCTGGCAACGTGGATGCCTTCTACGTCCTCTTACACATGAAATCGTATGTCCGGGATGCAGTGATAACGAATTTGCCATATCGTCTCCAAGAATGGGCCACATATGATGAGGATCTCACCGATGATGACCTTAGAGCAGACTTCCATCGCATCCAGTTACAGTTATCGAAAATTATCCTGGAAGATGTCAAGACAGCAGGGGGGTCCTTACACAACGCCAGAGTTAGAAACCTTGCTTCTTTCTTTTCTATATTAGATGAATAAATCATACTCTAGTTATATCATGCATTAATCAAATATATATCCCAACCGATTTTCAGCGTTGTCTAAGTGGGAGATCGAAGAACGCCTAGATAAGCAGAATGACAGGAGGACGTGGATGACGAAAGACGGCATTTATCCGTTTCCGGAGCGAATCAGGAAGAAGGATCCATCATACGGGTTTTTCTCTATTTGATCTTTTTGTGGTAAGTTGATATGCACGAGAAGACACATCTCGTGCATCCTACTTGGCTCACTCACCCCGTCCCTGTAACCTATGTGTGCCACTTCTAAGTATGAGGCATTAATTTTTTTCAATCTTGTTTTATCTTTGACTAAATCTAGTCTTTTGAATCTTATTTTAATTATGTTCCAATTCATTCTTGTTTATAGTTTTGTATCCTCTAGAATGCCGATGATTAAAACGTTGTGACACTATATATGTGATTCAGGGGCGACGTGAGTGAGACCTGTGTGCCTTCTACTTGGTTCCACAAGGTTATCAGGATTCCTTGTGTGTTCTCGATAATATTCTACGTATATATGAGGCATTAACTTTTTTGAATCTTGTTTTGTCTTTGGCTACCTCTAGTTTTTCAGACGATGCGATATACTTTTAGTTATGTTACTTTAATTACCTAGCTCTAGTCTTATTTATAGTTTTGTATTCTCTTTAATCAGAATTCTTGCTTTTTTTGACTAACACTTTCATCTTTGTCTTGTGTACAGATAGATGACGAAGTGGTACGCGGAGACAAACTCAAGGGCCTCTCGGCAAACCGTTCCCGGCGCCGCTCCGCTCGTAGCGCTCGCGAAGAAGGCTACATGAGATCGTCGTGTTCCCGCTATTGCTCACCGTCAACGCCGAGATGTAATCTATTCGATCCTAGTGTAGGCGGTGAACACTTCATTTTGTAACGTGGGCAACGATTCGATGAACTTTTGTATATCTCAACAATTGTGTAAAACTTCCGCACTTTTGTATCAACTTGTGATGACATATATTAGTAATGTGTTTGTTTTGATATATCTGTGAAAATATATCTCTGTTTCTGTTATATCTGTGTAAATATGAAATATACATGTATTCTCGTATTATACTGATATTATACTGGTATTTGTATGAATATACGGGTACAGTACTGCGCAGTAATTCTGTGGCGCACCCAGGACTATTCTGTGGCGCACCCTATTCTGTGGCGCATGGTTACACGGGTGCGCCACAGAATAGTCATTCTGTGGCGCACTAGGCTCGGCTGTGGCGCATGGGTGGTGCGTCACAGAATAGCTTATTTAGTGGTGACTATTCTGTGGCGCACCACCCATGCGCCACAGAATAGCAAAATGGTGCGCCACAGAACAGCTTTTCTGTACTAGTGCTTGAATGGTTCTCGGGCCAGGGTACTCCCTGACGTTCCGACACTTCTCACATGGACAAGGCATAAAATTATTCACTTTGTTTGCCTCAGCCACATCGAGAAATTTATGCAGGCCTGCAATAAACTCGGAACTGCGTCGTTCGCCGTACATCCATCGCATCCGTGCATCCATCTGCATCATATATATAATTAAGTTTATCAAATACCATTACAATAACATCTTGAATAGTGAAATGACCACCGTACATCGACACGTGCAATATTTCTGTATCAATTACAGACGAAAAGGATAAAGTTGCTAACCTCGGTGCGGGTCGGGCATTTCATCGAACACATATTGTGCGTGGCAAAGAGAAAAAAAACTAGCACCCCCACTTCCCACCAATCCAGGAAAAAAAACAGAGGAGAGAGGGGGGGTGGGGGCAACAATATATAGGCAGGGGAGGGGTATTGGTCCCGGTTCTTGGCACGAACCGGGACCAAAGCTCCGCGGCATGCCACGTGGTCTGGCTCTGGAGCTTTGGTCCCGGTTCTTGGCATGAACCGGGACCAATGCTCCCAACCGAACCGGGACCAATGCCCCACGGGGCCCTGGCAGCTCGAAACGGGACCAGTGCCAGGCACTGGTCCCGGTTTTTGCCTGAAACGGGGCTAATGGCAAACAGTACTCCGGACGAAAAGTCCTTTTTCTACTAGTGGGTCTGAATCTGGACGTCCTGCTTTTGAGGAAATCAGTAAGGACTTTGGGCAGCATGTTTCTTGCGCATATAACTTGGAACGGCCAGGGTTGCGACACGATAAGCACCCCTGCCGTCCATCGAAGCACATTGATAGCCAAATCAGACAGTTCAAAATAACACATTTATATTCAGAACAGGGAAAAATCCTGCTGGGTTACAATTTAGTCTCTACTATGCAAAACTCTAGTTCTTCAAACTGACCTGTCCTTTTGAGATAAACACATTAGCACGTAGTAAAATATGAATCCAGGGGCAGCAAGGTTGTCAGGGAAATTTTACACCGTAAATCTTAGCAACAGCGATTTTTTTTACAAGGTTACGACTTTAACAGCTTGGGGAACTGTTCAGACAAATGTATTCCTAACAGGTCTAAATACAGTCTGCAACTTAAGTCCCACAACATGTCAAAAACATATATATATCCTGGACCTTTAGCCCAAAGGCCCCAGAGTCGTAGAACAAAAGTAAGAATCTCCAATCTTCTCCCTCACTTGATATAGATTAAAAGGCATTACCTTCTCAGTACATCAACGAACACTAATTAAGAATTAAGATCACAGAAGTGCTACACTATACTCGATGGAACTTGTGCACGTACAAGGCAGCTTTTATAGAGCAAGGGGGAACAGCCTCAGCATAAATATTCAGAAACCATTAGTGTCATTACAAAAGTAGCAATGAACAAGAAAACGACAGCCCAGCAGCAAAAACCTACAGTCCTGTTAAGCTACTAGAGGCCGTAGCTGGACAGGTGCTGAATAATTGTGTAAGGACGAGGACCCCTGCCCATGTCTTTAGAGATTTTTTCTCCTCTCTGGGACTTCAGATTAAACTTGCAGATGTAGTCACCAGAATAATCTAGGCTCCTTATGTAGTAGATGCAGTTGGCGTCCACTGATGGGAATTTATCAGCATTAAGAGATATGCACTTACAGTTACCACTGAGAAAGATGGCCCGGTTGCCAATGTTATTCACACGCTTGACTGAATAACTGTCATCCATCCTAAAGACCGCGATGCCTCCTTTAAGCTTAAAGATGATCAAGATTTCTCCAGCAGATTCTACTAGGTAACAACGGTTGTCGTATCCAATCAAAAATTTAAAGGTAGCTTCTTCATCGGACATCAAGGTATCTTCATCATCGGACAACTCAGGCTCGGCGTTATAAAACCTCATCATATCAAAGATCTTTTCAGCCACATCAGCTGGAAATGGTGCCACCAACCCCATCTCACCATTAGTGTAGATACCTCTGAGAGCCAGCCTAATCAAAGGGCAAGCATGCCTTTCCTCGTACACGGCGAAAGCTTCACTGTCAGGATAAGCCGTGTACACCTTACGATCTGACTCAACTAACACAAAATCATCATCTATATCCATCTTCTTGCATGACAAGAGAAGGGTAGGTGGAGAACCAGAGACAAGAGCAACAGACTCCTGGATGTGGTCAGGCAGGGGTGCAGCGAAACGAAACCAGTAGCCTGTGAAGGCATTGAGGAGACTTATGGCGTAAGGGGACTTATTGTCTGTCAAAATGAGCAGACCATCCGGGTGGTGGCGTAACCGCAGTAGCGGCGGAGCAGCGGCAGTTCCTTGGCGACGAAGCGGCCAGTGGCGGTGTTCACCCAGAGGTATGTTTTCTCGCTGCTGCCGAAGTCCCTGTCAATGATGACCCAGTGGCGCGGCCGGAAGCGAGGGTCAGGGGAACTCTTGGGGTCCTCAGTGGCGGAGCGCCAGCTGCGGCAGACCGCGCGGAAGTCCATGTAGTAGTCCAGGTCACTTGTGTCCAGGAAGCAGCCGGCGATGCGGTTGAGGAGCTCGGCCAGGAGCGAGGACCAGTCTGCAAATGCCATGCTTATTCTTCCGGTCTGCAGCACAACAAAAAAACACGGATGGGGAAGGTATCAATGGGGGTACTAGCAGCTTTATTAGGAGAAAAGGGATATCCCCGATTTCATTAAACAAACGAAATAATGCGAAGTGACAGCCTCACCTAGCCTTACAATCCAGAGCATCTAAGAACCTAAGTTTTACCCAACATTGTATACGGTAAGAAGAGATAAACAGGATAACGACAGGTAGAGGAGAAATACGTTTTTCAGGTAGATGCAAAGGAAACCCTCTTCGGGGGTACTAGCAGCTGATGTGAATCACTAGCTAGTTCATGAAAACTGAAGAGCGTTAGAACATCAACCGGTGAGACTGCCATTACGGATCTAAACTTCATGAGAAATGACCATTTCAACAGAGGGCGGCAGAGGAATGGACTCACCGTGGCCACGCACACGCCGGCCGCCGCCAGATCTGAGGGGGTAGCAAGTAATCTATGGAAGGGTCGACACTCCGGTGTGGATTACCGTCTAATTTCGCGGCGGGGAGAGCGCCGGGGTGGGGAGGGAAGGGGAATCGGCTAGGGTTTAGGGTTCAAGGAAGTAGCCGTCCGTCCGTCCGTCGCTAGGATGGCAAATCCTCTGTTTTCGGCGAAGAGACTGGACCCTCTGTTTTCGGCCCGTATATCAGTTTTTTTTTTTTTGACATTGCCCGTATATCAGTTAAATTTTTCTAAAATATCATTAGATCTAAAAAAGCTTGTGCATTATTCACGCGGAAATAGGTGAACGTAAAAAAAAAAAAATAAGATTCGAAATTTAGAAGTTAGATGGAAGTGTGTTTTATCCGAAATATCCTTGGTTGGTTCAAAAAAAAAGTGAGCACGGAGATTTCAAAATGTTAAGCAGCATTTAAATTAAGAGGAGACTAGTAACCATACTTGCTTCACTCAAACTAGAGGATGTCTACTTCGAGGTCTCAACAATTTCATACAGGAGTTGAGTCCCTCCTCTCCACCTATCCCGACACCTCGATCGCAAATGCCACATCATCCAATAACCAATCTAGAATCATACCGATGGGAATAAGCTAGAAAAGATAAATGAGAATGATGAAAATAGTTATTTTATGGGAAAAGCTAATTCCGAAATTAATTCGGCACATAAAATTTAAATAATACAAAAAACTGAAGAAACAGAATAGATTATAAAGAAGCCAATTTTAGATCAAATGCTACAAAAAAAAGTTAGCTAAATACGGAAATAGGGTGAAACTAGAATTACCGAAGTTTTGAGAAAGATTATTGAAAAAAGATAGGTAATAGCATGCAAAATTTGAACCTTGGAACTCAATGGAGTTTTCTGGAACATATACGTAGAAGTTATGAACTCTTGAAGTTCATATAATATTCATAAATTTTCTTATAATAGAATTGAGTTGTTCATATTCGCTTCACATTTCTGCAATGCAGACGAGTGTTACTGAAGAATAACGACCAGGCGCATACAAAATTTATCAACCTTGCAAACTGAAACACATGGCAACATGGCTTGAGAATTTTTTTTAGTGGTGTTTCAGAACGGATTGAGTTCGTGTCACGCGATGCCAACTGATATTTCAGATTCAAAGGGCAGCCCATCAATTCCCTTCCTTTCGCTGGAAAGCAATGAACAGACACAATGCCATTTTGAATTGTATAGCTGTACTCCAATACTATTAGAGACTAACACGAAGGCCGTTTGAGATAGCTTTTCCTAGATCTCGTCTTTTTAAGTCAAGTTTGTACTAGTGTTCTTATGTTGCACTCATGTTAGATGTGTTGTAATGTTTGCCTTTCAAATGCTACGAATGTGTTTTTGCGTTGTTGTGTTTGTGGATGCTAAAAACCTTCGTATGCCTATATATTTTGGATTCAGTGTTATGCCCATGATGTTTTCTCCACAATATAGCATCATTTTCATTATTTAATCATGTGAGGGGTAAACCAAACGTGGTTCCTTTACTTCTACTACAAAACAAAACTTGCTATATACTCTGCTGATGTGGCACATTTGAGTAAAATCCAGAAGATAACTGGTCAATGCTTGTAAATTGTAATCATGGCATTTAAACAAACGTTCTAACCAAGGAATAAATTAATTGTCTCGTAACTTGAGTTCCAAAATGAAAACTAAGCCATTAATCAATTCGCGCCGTCGATCACATTCTCCTCCTATATAATGAAGCCACATTCCAACGATCAATCCATGTCTCACTAGCTAGGCCAAATCCTTCAGATCTACTGTATCTAGGAAGGTCTAGTTAGCAAAATGGCACTCCGGCTGCTCTTCCTCTGCCTGTGCACGTCACTCCTCATGGGCGCCACTATCGCGGTTCGCAACCCGGCGCCGTCACCAGTGACTTCTGGTGACACCTGCTACAATACGGTGAAGGGGGTGTCTGAGAAGTGCGCGAAGATGTTCATCAAGGCGGTCTTCAGGATGACTCCAACGGGGCGACGCAAACGGACGCGCGTTTGGTCCGCGTTTGGTCCGTTTGCGTCGCCAAATGGACCCATGTCTGGCCCACGTCCGACCCTTTCCGGTCACTGCACCCAACGGGGCGACACATCGAGTCCGCCTTGTATTTTTTTTCAACTAACCAGGCCCTTATATGGGCCTTTTTCATTGATAGATAGGAGAGTGGGCCACAAACGGCCTGTTTACATAGTAGGATTACACTATAGGTCCATTTGTAGGGCTAAAATTTCATATAAGTAAATTTAGGGCTTTCTCCTAATATTGAACTAAACACTAAACTAAAACTTAAAAAAGTTAATAACCGACCACCGGCCGGTAAGTGGGAAGATCAAAGAGGAGCTCTGTCCTTGAGAAAGTTGGCCCCGGCCTAGAGGAACTTCACGCAGCATGCCCGTTGTGCAACGGACTTGCTGGCTCTTCCTTCATCACGGCCGAGGCCAGCCCGGGACTGGCTGGCTCCTCTTTTTGATCATTTCGTAGCTACGAAACACGTAGCGTCGCCGGGCATTAGAGGAAAATGGGCAGCACATAGGCTGCCACGCCGGCGGGGGTACCGCACCGTCGAGATCAGTCGATAACTGATCCCTCGTCGGCGGCCTCCGCCGCCTCCGCCGCGGCCTCGCCGGCACGTTTACGGCGCGCCGCCCTCCTCGCGGTCTCGACGGCTCTGCGCGCGTTAGCAGCCTCGGCCTCGACCGCCGCGTCGGCGCAGGCGCGCGCTGCGGACATGAACGCAGCCGCCCTCTGGGCGTTGAGCTGCATGTGGGCTTCCTCCATGGCCTCCTCCGCGGTCTTGCAGACAGTGCCGCCAAACCAATGGGAGGTACGGGCTCCGGTAGCGCGGGCGCGCACCGCACCGCCAGCGCCGCGAGTGCGGTACGTCGCCTCTTCCTCGTCGTTGGCGAGGCAGTCGCGGTACGCCGCCTCCACCACCTGGCCTCGTCGGGCGACATGGGACGCGGGAGCCTCCTCTGCCGCGCCTGCTCCCTCGGTGGCACGCGCGCTCCTGACATTCCGGCGAGCAGATCTGAGGTTGGAGGTGGTGGCCGCCGTGGTGGGAGGAGGAGGATCCAGGGTTTTGGTGTGCTCTAGCGTTTCCCCGGCCGGCTCCATTTAAAGAGCTCCACCGCCCACAGTTATCGCGGGGTAGGTGGCCGCTCTAGCTGTCGGGGTCGATGACACGCGGGCCAGGGAGGTCACGGGGCGGACTAGGGCAGGACACAGAAAAGGTCTGCCGCGCGTCGGGGTCGACGCATCGGTGGCCCAAATTTGGGCCAGGTATGCGTCGCGGCGGTCAGAAAAACGGACCGCGATCCGTTTGCGTCGCCCCGTTGGGCCTTGTTTTTGCCCCTCGCGGAAAGCGACGGACCGGCGCGGACTCGATGCGTCGGCCCGTTGGAGTCATCCTCAACGACAACAGAAAAGGTGTCACCCGTGACTGCTGCATCCAGCTCGACTGCGTCAGGGAGTGGACGTGCGCCGACGTGCTCCTCCAGTTCTGCGCGCCCCCGTACGTGGACGCGTGTCCGGGATCGCCACCGCGGCCACCGTCGTCACGCCCGCCGCCCATCGCACCGGCTATGCCGACAAGAGCGGCGAACTACTAGACGTATCTTACAGTGCCGAGCGTCCACCATGTTTGTCAGTGTCTGCTTCAAATTTTTCTTTTGGAGGGTGTATGATGGACTCGAAAAATCGATCTGCACAAACGCTGTGTGGGTGGTTGCAAATGTTTGTTTGTTGGTGATTCATTTCCTCACTATTTTATGCAATGCTCAAGTCTATTCCTAACATAAATCTCAGCAACAGCGAAATGTTTTACATGGTTACAACTTTTACAGCTTGGAAAACTGTTCAGACAAAAGTGTATTCCTAACAGGGGTGAATGCAGTGCAACTTAAGTCTCAAAACATGCCGAAAACATATATATATCATGGATCTTTATTAACCCAGAATCGCAGAACAAAAGTGCGAATCTCTAGTCTTCTCCTTCGCTTGATATAGATTAAGGGCATTAGCCGTCCGTCGCTAGGGCCGATTTGGCAATTGAGCTGGGTACTGAAGTTTTCGCAGAAGAGACTGGGCCCTCTGTTTTCGGCATGCTACAACATGATTTTAGCTTCTACATTATTCACGAGATAGCGATGGGAAACGTAAAATTAAACAAGATAAGATTCCAATTTTAGATGCACGAAATTTTTATCCGAAATATCTTTGGTTGGTTCAAACAAAAGTGAGCACGGGAGTTTTGAAATGTTAAGCAGCATTTAAACTAAGAGGAGTCTACTGGTCTAGTAACCATATACTTGTTTCACTAAAACTAGAGCATGTCTACTTCTAGGACCCAACAATTTCATACGGGAGTTTGAGTCCCTCCGCTCCACCACCTATCTCGACACCTCGACTCGCCAGTGCCACTTCACCAATTACTCATTACTCACTATATAAAAGCTGAGCAAAACGGCGGCCTCTCCGCGATCGGGCACTGTAGATGCTACTGTTCATCTACAGTGTTCTACAGTGCCTCGCATCCGCGCCGTCCATCGCCGATCGAACGGACCGACCAGCATGCCCATGACAGTTTTCCAAAACATCCCCCACAAAAACAGAAATTGGCCCGCCATCCAATATTTCTGAATAGAAGGACCCACCCGCAAATTAAAGAAACATGAGGGACTTCTTCGCAAAAATGCCAACACATCCCCCTTCTTCCTCCTCTCTCCCCCGCGCGGCCAGAGCCCGCCGCCGCCGCCGATGCCTCGCGCCGCCGCTCCGCTACTCCTCCGACGAATCTAAGCTCACGGATGTCTTCGCCGTCCTGTCCTCTCCATCCTCGCCCAGTCTCACGTGCCGACGCGCTCCATCGATGCCGGAATCGACACCAAACGGCCCAACGTAGGCCCAGCAGGTGAGCGCCCTGCCAAGTCAAAAATGAGCTTGGGAAAATATGAAGGTAGATGATTATAGAAGTGCAATAGTAGAAAGTAGTTTCTTATTTTTATCAACTATTTTAGAAATAGCTGCAAATGTTTTACTCATGCTTATCCTACAGTATAGCTTCATCGTACCTCCAACTAATTTCATCCAATTTTTCTCGTGATTATAAATAAGATTATCATGTGGCCTGCCGACAAAATCAGACCAAGAAAAAAGAAACTATACACACGGCAAGAAAGAACAATAGTAGCAGCCAATCTCCTCTGTCCAAGATCACGATGGACATGTACGAGTAACCAGAACTTCTAAGAGGTACAAAATAGCCCAGTGGTGCGTGGCGCCATGCTCTCCTGGAAACAGAAGACCGACCCAGCAAACTTTTTTGAATTTAAAAGGTAGATGATTTATCTACCTTATATTATTAAATGTTTCGATCTGTACAAAGGTATAAATGGCCGATAACCCAAAACAGGAAAAGAAGAGAAAAAAAAGATTATTTGTAAAGCATGTTGGCCCAGGTGTTGATCTGCTGGGTGCTGGCACATCTTCGTTGGTCTGGAGCTCCACAGCCACAATTCGTCCGCAATGCGACAGAGCGTTCCTGGGGGTTGTGACGTAGTCAAACACCCTTCTGTTTCTGGTGCGCCAAAGATTGACCGCACATGCTGCAAAACAAATTGGCCATGTTTCCGAATGGTGCAGCTACTGTATTTGCATTATAAATTGTGAGATGGTGTTTCATTTTTCAGCAATCGGCGGCATGCCTAGCCGTTCCCAGACTCTCCGACAAGGTCTGCAATGTAGAATGATGTGGTCAGTACTCTCCAACGATGGGTAGATGTCACAACCTGCATCATCAGTCCACGATTTTTGCAGTGGTGTTATCTTGGTATTCAAGACAAAATGCTAACCAAAGAAAGAATCTATGCTTGTTAGGGATATGTGTAATCCAAACCCATTGTGCAGGCTGCATCTTTGGCCATGTTCAAAGAGCAGCTTGTAGTAGGATCTCGTAGTGGGCTGTGTATCAGTATAGATCATAATTCTTTGATAAAAATCTTTATATGACGCTCACTTAAAATTATGTTTCTTATTTGACATCGGTGAAAATTTTCTTCCCTATATGACCTTTTCTATATAAAAAAATTCCATTGGTGACACCACCTGGCTCCGTTACACTTTCCGTTAAAGGGAAATCAGGCTGACGAAAATGCCCTCGTTTCTATCCTAGCGCTGCCTTGCCCTGCTTCCTCACGGAGTTCACCCTCCCCGGCTCCGGCAGCAATGACTTCGACGACTTGCACCTTGTGGATGGCTCCAACATCCCCATGGCCGTCCTCCGCAGGCGCAACGGGGTACGGCGCCATGGCCCACGGGGTGCATGGCGGATCTGAACGGGCGAGGCATTTGGGCGGCCCGAGGACTGCTGCAGCGGGGACTTCAAAGCGGTGGCGGCGAGGTCCGTGGACAAACACTGATGGCAGCGGCGGCCACTCCCAGCCGTGCGTACACTACATGTCTCCGGACGAGACGAGCAAGCCCAGCTCGCCCTTCCAACAACCACAGCGTCCGTCATCCGAGTCGATTGCTCAGCCAGCTTCAAGAACCATTAATTCACACTTTGCTTTGCTCGATTGCTCTAGTGTCAAGTAACTAGATCAGTTGCGATCTGTATTCTCTCGGAGGAGGCCAGCGGTCGTCGTGCAGGTCCAAGCGATTAATTATTTTCCTGTTAAAGCGGCTAAGCACTGAATATGTGTTTTGTGCAACCAATTACTCAAAGGTTTGTGTTTTCTGGAAAAAAAGTTAGTTAAAAAAAAATTGGAGGGCTAATTTTTAAATTGAAATCTGGTCGGTGAGTAGATTATGGGGTCTCAATTGGTCATTGAACTAAGAACAAATATGTAACATTACTGAAACTATTGTCTGGTACAGATTTTTGGTCACATTATGCACCAGGGGTGAAAAGGTTGTTTCATGCCTCTGTATAACCCTGTTGGTTCACAAAATGCACTAGAGTGTCATATAAGGAAATAAATTTTGATGCGAGGTTATATATGGAAGAAAAAATTCCATAGTGTCAAATAAGGAACATTAAGTAAGTGTAATATAAGGAATTTTCTCTAATTCTTTTGCCCGGACCGGTGTTGTCTGTGTTGATCTGCATTAAGATGTGTAGTAGCTGTTGTAGTTGCACCTCGGCAGTTGCTGTCAGCGGCTGATGCAAATCAATGTCTCAATTGCCATGGGAAACCTTTTTTTAAGGGAATTGCCATGGGAAACTTGTGACTGAACTGAGCATAGCTGCTTAGTAGCAAAGGAAAACAATACCGGGAATCGAGACACAACAAACTGACAAAAGGATCAGTTATATCCCTTCTATTTCATAAGTAGGTATTATCTAGCTATGTGCCTGGCAGACCACTACAAGAAAAAAAATATACAGAGCCGAAGCGATGATTATTAACAAACATAGCAAGATGAAGGTTGGTTAGGTTTTGAGAGATATCAAGACAACAGGAGAAACTCTTACACGACTAAAGATGTAAATATGTAATGGCTTTCAAAAGTAAAGGAAAACCGGGACAATTATATATTTAGTAATAGATTATCCATATCATCATCGTACGTCAGTACTAGTTAACATCTCTAAGACCAAAAAAGAAATTCTCGTAAGACAACCGTTCGACGGACCCTCAATATCACCTAACAGTTATGCACCAACACAACCTACATGGTAAACGCTCAACGGCTCATTGGTCTCGACATAGGAAAACATCCGGTCGATAGAGTGCGGAAGACGGATCACTGCCTCTCCTCGATCTTGGTATTTCTTTTGCATCACACCATCTTGCGACTTCATCACTTCTCTCATCTTGTACCGATATAAGACTTGACCTGAGCATCCAAGTGTTAGGAAGTAGTCTCCGTACACGAAGTGTGGCACCAGAATCTCCCGCCTCGAACAATAACGCAACCTGTTCGCTTCCAAGAAGTATCGACGGATCCAGCTCTCACCCTCCAGGGCCCACACTGTCATCGAGAAGTCGTTGCCGATGGCAAGGCCCAGCCTTCCGTGCACCTTAGTCAGACGGCAGGTGCTAGGTGTGGCCGGTACCGGTAGAGGCTCACTGCGTGTGACGCGCTCGTCTTTGAGGTCGAACCACACAATCTTCCTAGCATCCTTTGTAATCCAGTAGACCATGCCGTCGACATCGACAAGGCTGCTGCCAAGGCTGCACATTGCATCGGTTTCCACGCGCACATGTCGCCATGATGCCTCGCCCAGCGTGAACACGTGCACTATATTAGGCTTCCAAGCCTGCTGGGCATGCACAACCTTGTATCGCCTTGTCGTTGGGTGATACGCGAAGCTGTACATACGGTGCCAGTTATTGCTCTTGCTATTGCTGTTGTGGGTGGACAAGAGGGGTGGGAGACGCAGAACCTCCCCGGTGGAGGGGTTTGCCACGGTGATGGCCCCGGCAATCGTAGAGTTATCGCACAGGCAGACGAGGCCGTTGCAGGTTCCAACGATCTTGTCTGTCGTCGGCTGCTGCCATAGACTTGTTTTGCTCCCCATCGTAAGAAGGTCGACGACGCACGCATAATTACCCTCGTTGGTGACGGCGATGATCTTGGTGCGTCTCCGCATGTCCGTCCCCGTGCGCTGGTGGATGAGTTCGCGCCAGCGCCAGCAGACGAGGCGGAGCCGGCGCCGGACGTTGGGCGGAAGAAGCACTAGGATCTCGACGAGGGCGTCCGTGCACACGTCCCAGCTGCCGTTGCTCTTGTCCATCGGTTAAACGCGAACGCAGCGGCCCTCGTCGTGGGACGTCGATTTGTACGATGCGCCGCCGGCTAGTCGTTGTCCGAGGACAGACTTCAACCCTGGTCTTGTACGTATCGCCGCCGTCCTGTTGTATATACGAACCCGTTTGTACGTTCGTCTGTTCGGATTTGGTAAGCTCTAATTACTGGACGGGCCCATTTAATACAGTATTAGATTGCGCACCAAAAGGCCCAACGTAGGTCTTTCATGTCATAAATAAGGTTTTGTTTTTACCATGCTAAGTTTTGTATTTGTAAGAAAAAGCTGGTGCATATTTCCATGTTTTCCTCGGTCCAAAACAAGAGCGGGAAAAATGTTCTCATGCTATCATGCATGATCGCAAGATTGTGATAAAACAATAGCCTAAGAACCCTCTGAAAAAATTGAGCAGACGGCACCTTGGTCCGTCCCTCTCCACCCGCACAGTAGAGAGGCGATTTTTTCGACCCATCCCAGATCCACCTCACCTCCGTCGATCTGACGGGTCCCCCCTCCTCCGGCGGCCGCTCCGGCGGCGGGAGGTGGGGGGAGCCTCATCTCACGGATGTACATAGTGTAGGAGCTGTGGAGTTCCCTGCCGGCGGCACCTCGAGGTGGGCGGTGCGGTCGGTGGTTTATTTGCAGGTGGCGTCTGCCCTCTTCGTCGTTGGAGCTCCGTGGAGGTCTGCGGCGAGGCGTCTCCTTCCCCGCGCTCACGACCTCTTGGGGTCGTCGGTGGCGCTTATTCCCCTTCCAGATCTGTGTGCGGCGGCGGATCTGGTCGACGTCTTTGAAGCTGCTGGTGATGAAGTGCGTGGATGGATCCGGCGGAGGCGGGTGGCGACTCCCAGGAGTCCGAGCCTTGAAGACTTCCCGCCTGCTCGGGGATTTCTCTCGATCCAAGGCAAGAGGGGAGAAGAAGCAGCGGCGCGTCTTCGGCACGTCTTCCTCTGCTCCGGCGACATCGAGTTGCTCAAGGACCGGGTTGTATTTTTGTGCTTTGTTGGTGTCCTTTCTGTAACTTTCGTGCTTTAATATACCAGTAGTTTCTCGCAAAAAAAAAAAAGAACCCTCTGAAAAGAATACTAGTTAGCTATATATATATGTGTGTGTTACTGTTACATGGATCTGATTGATAGCTATGTGTATGGATTTGATGTGCGAATCCGTGAGAGTAGGAGATCTAGGTTGTATTTCATCATATCTCAAGTCATAAGGCTTCGTAGATCACTTCTCTATAATTATGTTTTGTCAAACTTTTTGATAAAGAAATATTTACAAAAAATTCTTCTTTGGAAATAAGTAATTTTTCCAGGGCCTTTTAAAAATGGTAGTATATATTCCTTGTGATGTCATATTTTGTGAGTATTCCTTGTGCTGGGGCTGAAGTTTATAAAGTGTTCAATACGGAAGTAAATTTTCAGGATTTAATTTTGTTTTTATGATATTTCTCTTCAACATTTATACTTTTTTGAGATTTAATAAGAAGATGAATTGTTAAGATTATGCGAAATTAGATTATTGTAATTACTTGATGTGAGGGAGTTGGTAGACGATTTAATGTATGTGCATTGCGCAAACTACATTATAGTCAACTTTGAGGGGCCGTTGCAACGCACAGTCATTTAGCTAGTAATAAATACAACTAGTAGTTTCTATTTTGTAATGAAGTGAAATACAACTATTTTTAAATAGCTGGAAAAAATTTACTCTTATCTTTTATATGTATGACTTCATCGTACCTCCAACTATTTTCATCCAAGCTTTCTCGTGATTATAAAAAAGATTATCAAGTGGCCTGGCGAAAAAATCAGAGACCAAGAACAAACAACTTTACACACGGCAATAAAGAACAATAGCAGCAGCCAAACTCTTCTGTGGATCACACTGCACATGTATTAAGTCCCGGATCAGTTTTGTCAGAAATGCTACAGTCCCGGATCAGTCTAGATGGCCATGTTCCTTGTCTGGCAGATACACGGCGAGGGGCACCTACAAGGCACTTTGTCAAAACTTCGTGAAGATAGAGGTGCGAGTTGTATCTGGTGTCGTTGTAGTGTAAATTGTTTGTGTGGTTGGAGCTCCAATTTAGACTTTGGGTCTCCAATCACCCAGCACGGCAAGGGTTACAAGAGGTGTTGGCTTATTTCACCTGGTTGCAAGAGGAGGATACGGTCAATCACATCAGGGTAGGCTGTGTCTATGCACATTAGGTTTGGTTCGAGTATGTGCAGCGGCTGGTGAAGGTGGGTTTGCCGCAAATAACGGAATGTTTGAAGGCTTGGTGGTTTAGGGAGCGCATAAAATTCAGTCGGAAGGAACGAAGGGGTTTTGACACTCTTGCAAGGCTCGTTTGTTGAAGGCTTTGGGAGGGCTTTCCACAACACCAGAGGAAAATTCATGGTGTCGCGGGACTGGTAGATCAAATCATGGCAGATTGGGATCTTTGGAGAATGCTGGACTTGTAGGAAGTAACTAGTTTGCCAGAGTAGTTGACTAGCGTGAGGTGTGTTTGGTGTGGTGTTTGACAGACGTTGGATGCAACGATATGTCAGTTCTTGTGCTCAAATTTTCTCTTCTCAATTGCATACTCTCGTAAAAACAATGGACATGTACGAGTACTTTTCACAGATACCGAAGAGCGCAGTGGTGACTGGTGAGTGGTGGTGCACTGGAGCTATGCTCTCCTGGAAGTAAATGATCTACCCACCAAACTGACAAGAAAATCTATCATAACCCTTCTATTACATGAAGAATAGGTATTATCCAATCAAGCGCCTCGCTTGACCACTACAAGTACAAAAACATATATACAAAGCTGAAGCGATGATTATTAACACACTATCCTGCGTCTACACTTTTGTACGCGGCACATGATGGATTAATGACGGTAGCCTAGAAGAGGAGGGTAGCATCATTACAAGATGAAGAGTGGTTAGGTATGAGAGATATACAAGATAAAAATTGAGAAAATCCTTATTGCACGAGTAAAGATGTGAGAATATGTAATGGTTTTAAAAAGTATAAAAAACTGAGAGAATTATTTAATAATAGGTGGCCCATGTCATCATCGTACCTCGGTAGTAGGTACTAATAACATCTCTAAGAGACATAAAGGCATTTTTGTAAAGACATACGTCCGGCCATACGTCAAGATCGACTTAAGTTATGCACCAACACCGTCTACATTGTAAACGCTCAACGGCTCCTTGGTCTCGACGTAAGAAAATGCTTGATATATAGAGTCCGGGAGACGTGTCACTTCCTCACCTTGGTCCCTGTATTTCTTCCTTTGCATCACACCATCTTGTGACCTCACTGCTTCGCTCATCTTGTGCTGATACAAGACTTCATGTGAGCGTCCAAGTGTTAAGAAGTAGTCCCCATAAATGAAATGCGGCAGCGCAAGCTCTCGCATTGTCCACAACATACGCTCTTGTTGCGGCTTGTTCGTTTCCAAGGAGTATCGGCAGTTCCAGCTCTCCCCTTCCAAGACCCACACTGTCACCGAGGAGTCGTCTTCACTGACGGCAAGGCCTAGGCTTCCGTCCACCTTCGTGAGGCGGCAAGTGCGCAGCGTGGCCGGTACCGGGAGAAGCTCGGTGCGTTTTACCCGCTCGTGTTTGAGGTCAAAGGACATGATCTTCCCCATGTCCTCTGTAAGCCAGTACACTATGCCATCGAAGTCTACGAGGCTGCTTTCGAGGCTGCACTCGGCATCGGTTTCCATGTGCACATCTTGCCATGATGCCTCCCCCAACGTAAACACATGCACTATACCATGGTTCCAAGAAGGGTTGAAGTGCCGGCACGGGACGTGCACAACCTTGTACCGCCCTGTCGTTGCATGGTAGGCGAAGCAGTAGGTCTTGTGCCACCACCACCAGCTCCTGCGGGTGGGTAGAATAATGGAGCCCAACATCGGCCGCGGTGGGAGACGAAGAACCTCGCCGGTCGACGGATTGGTCACGGTGATAGCCCCGCCAACCATGAAGTCATCGCATAGGCAGACGAGACCGTTGCATGTTCCCACGATGTGCTCTATGTTCGTCTCCTGCTGCTGTTGCCACAGAATTCTTTCGCTCCCCGGTGTAAGGATGTCGACGACGCACGCGTAACCCTTGGTGAGGGCGATGATCTTGGTGCGTCTCCGCATGTCCGTCCCCGTGCGTTGGTCGACGAGTTTCCGCCAGAGCCGGCAGACGAGGCGGAGCCGGCGCCGGACGTTGGGCGGAAGCCGCACTAGGATCTCGACGAGGGCGTCCGTGGACACGTCCCAGCTGGTGCTGCCCTTGTCCATCTGTTAAACGCGAGTGCGTGCAGCGGCCCTCCCCGTGGGACGTCGATTTGCACGATGCGCCGCCGGCTAGCCGTCGGCCAAAGACGGTGGATCGCCCTAGTTTTGATACTTCAACCCTGATCTGATCTCGTTGTGGTCGCGTACGTGTCGCCGCTGCTAAGAACCCGTTTGTACGCTGGTCTGGGGTTCGTGTCCGCTACGGATTTTGGTGAGCCGCAATCACTGACGGGCCATTTAATATTAGGCTGCGGACCTAACGTAGGCCCATCAGGTGAGCTCCCTACCAAGTGAGTCTGAGATCGATATACTGAAAGGGCCAGCTAGTACAGCTCGTGCTCCACTTGTTAGAAATCGGCAGTGCTTGCCTCCTATTCCAGGTCATGCTAAACTGAATGCTGATGGAGCTTTCGCGCGGAATTCAGAAAAGGCAGCAGCCGCAGCTATTTGTAGGGATGGTGAAGGGCATTTTCTTGGTGCATCTGCACTTGTGTTGAAGGGCTTAACTGAACCAGCTGATGAACGGCGCGAATATCAGAGAGGCCATAAGTCTGTCGAAGTCTTTTGATGGATGTGTCTTTGTCCATGAGCTTCGTCATCGTAATTTTGAAACTCACTGGTGTGTAAAAGCGGTAAAACTGACGGTGTGTAGAAAAGCAATCGTGCAGATTCATAATCTTTATACGTGCAACAGTATTTGTGAGAGATGATATTTGATGCCTGTATGTATTGCTTCTGTACATGAAACAATGTATATTTGCATCCATACTTGGCTCTGTATTCAGAGGAACAAACAATTCGACACTGGTACACAAAATCAGTAATGCAGTTTACTCATGGCCAATCGTACTCGTGCAAATTTGCACTCCCAATATGCTTGCCATTTTTCCAAGTGGTAAATTTGGTTTCTGTAATCTGTATGTCTTGCGTGTACATGAAACAATGTACATTTTCATTATTTCATTTAGAGGGATATAGTAATAAAAATAAGACACCATTTAAGAGCAAGGGGAAAAGTTGTAGCTTCAGTATGCCATAAGGAAATATGGTCATCACTCCTCAGTTTCCTTGTTTCCATCGGAATGAAAACTAATCACTCAGTAATTGTCGGCCCAATGGAAACCAGGGTATAATGGGCCGGCCTTACTGGCCCTCAACGCACGGCACTTGGCCAAAAACTACTAAGGGCCAGGCGAGCCCGCCTGAAGAGACTCGCGAGGATCTCTGCCTCGCGGGGGATTCGACGCTGAAGGAAACAGCGGAGTCCCTACAGCCAGGGGACCGCCTCGGGAGGCCTTCTCCTCTCGAGGTGTCGGAGCACTCGAAGTGCTTGACGAGGCTCTGCCATCCTGGCAGGGCGCACATGGGCCCTGCCCTCCGCAGCAGGACGACGTGCGCATCTGTGCGCGATGACGATGAGGCCACAGTTGCCGTTTCCATGCTTAAAGGGGAGCGACAAAGCTGCCCTTTGCGAAGCAGACTACCAAGCATACCACTTTGGTCCTAAGGGGACAACCTGCCGCTCCGCTCCAACGACGACGTCACCAGGATAGCACCATGGATCTCTGGAGCGCCGGCCATTGCTCAGGCCGGACGGTGGCAGGGCCTGACGAAGACCAGCAAGACCGTCACGGTGGACTGCGTCCACAACACCCTGGACCAGGGGTGCGCCGCTCTCCTGCACCGGCGTCGCGGTGGAACCCTAGCTTCCACCCCCGTGCCTATATAAGGAGGAGGGGCACCGCTGGAGAAGGGGATCGATCATTCTTCACCCAAGACTACTAGTCCACACAGAGAAGAGAGCTCCTATACCAGAGTAGCTCTACCATTGTTGTAAGCTTTGCCCTCGCAAGCATCTTTGTACTGTAACCTCGCGAAGCAGTGCAATACAACAGAGCAGGAAGTAGGGTCTTTACTCCTCAGGGAGGTCCTGAACCTGGGTACGAGCTCGTGTCCATCTCTGCCGTGATGCGTTCCCTCAAGTTCGTCGAGCTTGGTCGCCGAGGTTGACGAGAGTTTGTTGAGTGTCGTGTTCAGCCCCTCTCGATTCCTGGTTCTCGGGGACTATTCTCTGACATTTGGCGCGCCGGGTAGGGGGCTGAGGCGCGCTTTTCGAGCACCTTTTCAACCTCTCCAGCACCATGGCACGGATCCGAACTGGGCGTCTGGCCCGCCGCGCGAATGCCAACGGCAGGGCCACCACCGGGCCCGCTCCTGGTCGCAACCCGCGTGTCCGCCCACGCACCAACGGCGCCATGAGCTGCGGCCGTCCTGAGCCCTGCGTCGAGGGGCCAGGGGAAGGGGACATCCGCGTCTCCTCCCCGCATCCTTCCGGAGACCAGGGGGCTTCATCGCAAAGCCAGTTGGCGCCGAACCCGGGAGCCGCGCTGTTCGCGGCGCAAGAGCTAATGCGTTACCTCCCCACCGAAGAATGCCAAGGCAACTGGCTGGCACGCATCACCGAGCTCATCCGCGCCTCTGACGCCCCCGTGGTTCCGGTTGACCCCCGCTCGGGAGAGCGCGGCCTGGGATACATGGAAGCGTTGGCGTCAGACGCTCCTCTGCCTCCACCGCCATCACCGCCCCCGCCAGCTACGGGAGCCCCAGGATGTGGTCCGCTAAGCGGGCGCTATGGCTGGGCAGGAGCACTGGGAGGCTGTGATCCACCCCTGGGAGTTCACCGGCTGCTTGCCACGGTGCCTCAAGAGGGGAGCTGGATTGACAAGATCAAGGCTTTTCTGAGCACGGGAGCTCTCCCCGAAGAAGAGGCGGAAGCGGAACGAATCTCCAACATGGCCAAGTACCTCACCAAGTCCTACTGCATCATCGGGAAGGACCTCTACCGCAAGCGACCCAACGGTATCTCCCTGCGATGCGTCCCACAGAAGAAGGCAGGCAACTCCTCGAAGACGTACACAGCGGAGAGTGCGGCCACCACTCATCCTCACGCGTCCTTGCGGGAAAGGTCTTCAGGAGTGGTTTCTACTGGCCAACCGTGCTCCAGGATGCCGATGAACTCGTCGAAGCCTGCAGAACCTGCCAATACCACGCCAAGCAAGCTCTCCAGCCAGAGTTGGGGCTCCAGACCCTCCCACTCACTTGGCCCTTCACGGTCTGGGGGCTCGACCTCCCGGAGCCTTTCCCGAGGTCGCGCAGGGGCTACCGCTACCTCTTCGTCGTTGTCAACAAATTCACTAAATAGGCGGAGGTAGAAGCGGTACGCTCCATCCCAGCGAAATCAGCGGTGGAGTTCCTGGGCAACCTCGCGCGCCGTTTTGGGGTGCCTAACCGCATCGTCACTGGCAGCGGCTCGTAGTTCGCAAGTGGCACCTTCAGGGCCTACTGCGAGTCCCTCGGCACTCAGCTGTGCTATGCCTCAATGGCGCGCCCACGGAGCAGTGAGCAGGATGAGAGAGAAATAGCAGAAGAACTCAAAGGCTTCAAGATGCGGAGCTTCAAGTGCCTCAAGCGTTCAGGCAAGAGCTGGGTCAATGAGCTTCCCTCAGTGTTGTGGTCCTCCGGACGACTGCCGCCAGGCCTACAGGTGAGACGCCATTCGCCCTCGCCCATGGGGCCGAAGCAGTCCTCCCTGGCGAGGCAAGGCACGGATCTCCGCGAGTCCAAGCCTTCAACGAGAATGATCATGAAAACCTCGCCAAGCCGCTACACGCGTTAGCCTCAACGAGGATGATCAAGAGGCACTCCACAGCGGCGACCTACCACTGCTTGAGGGGCTGCGCCGTCAAGCCACCATCAGGGCGGCGAGATATCAGCAAGCTTTGCGCCGCTACCACAGCCGCCGCAAACGCTCACGCGACCTCGAAGCGGGCGACTTCACCCTCAGAAGGATACTCTCCAGGGAAGACCCCCACGAGCTCTCACCCATGTGGGAGGGACCGTACGGGGTCACACACATCGCCAAACGTGGAGCAGCGCAGCTGGAGACACAGGATGGCATACCCGTCGAGAATCTATGGAGCATAGAACATCTCCGCAAGTTCTACCCGTGATCGATTCACGCCAGACATTCTACTTTTTTGTCTCAAGAAGGACGCCCGAGTCGTCACCCCCGCCCCCAAGCTTCACAAAAGCTTATCCCTCCCCGAGGGCCTCTCCACCTGAGCTCCCTCTACCACGCGTCGCCACGGGCCGCGAGGAGTCTCAGCCACATTCTGTGGAACCCCATGCCTAGACATGGCCGGTTGTAACTTGGCTACTCCAAGTATAAAAAACCCCACGCCTAGACTTGGCGGATTGTAACTTGGCTACTCCAAGTATAAAAAAAACCCATGCCCAAACATGGCGGAATGTAACTTGGCTACTCCAAGTATAAAAACCTCATGCCGAAACACGGCCAAGTGTAACTTGGCTACTCCAAGTTCTTTCCTCCCATGCGCACCTCGCGAGCGGGGGCTGGGCACGATGTCTGTGCCTCGGGAGAACCCCAGCAGCACCGGAGAATCCAGAGGATCCAAGCTCCGGCGCGTGGGCTTGCTCCCGCACACGTCACCTCACCAAGGGCATTGGTGCTCGCTCTCCTCGCGAGCCACTCATAAGGAAGCCTTTGAGCGCACGTGGGCTTCTTAAACCACGCAGCTCTCGGAGGAGCCCTCCTATGAAAGGCAGCTAAGATGTGTTATCGTGTTTATGGCTCCAGAGATCATTTCTTCTTTCTCGTCCTTGAGATCATATTTGTAGATGGCATTGCGGGAATCAATACGCTTTACATAGTAGATGCAGTTGGCTTCAACTGTCTTCAGTTTATCAGCATTAATGGATAGGCACTGCCGATAACCAAGGAAGATGGCCCGGTTGCCGATGCTCTTCACAGGCTTAGGCGCACTAGTGCCATTGTCTACCTTGAAAACCACCATGCGTTGCTGTTGCTGCGTAAAGATCATCAGAATATGACCGTCAGATTCCACAAGAAAACAACGACCTGTATTCCTTGCTCCATAATCATCAACAAGCCCAAACGGATAGATAGCCAACATCTCACAAGGATGAACAGCGAATGAGCTCATCAAACCGAAGATCTTCTTGCTGACATCAGCACCTGTATAGATGACACCTAATGCGCCGAGCTTCTTAAAAGGATACGTATTCTTGTCCATGGGCACAGGCACACCGAAACATCCACTGTCAACATAAGCCACATATGCTGTACGACATGAGTCACAAAACAAGATAAGGGCACCACCATGGACAGCAGCACCCATCCACCTTTTCGGTAATCATGGGCGCCATGTAACGAACCAAGTAGCCTGTGAATGGGTTGAGGATGCACGCGGCGTGAGGCGGCTCCCTGTCCGCGAGGACGAAGAGGCCACCGTGGGTAGCAGCAATGACATAGTACTTGTGCAGCATAGGCAGGTCCTTGCGGAGGACCCGGCCTGTGGCAGTGTTCACCAAGAGGGGGTGTGCGGCTCTTGAAGCCCAGCATGTAGCTGACCTCGTCGATCACGATCCACCGGGTCGGGCGGAAGAGCTTGTCAGGGCTGTTCCTGGTGCCGGCGGTGGCGGAGCGCCAAGCGCCGCAAACGGCGCGGAGGTCCATGTAGCAGTCGACATAGTTGGTGGCCAGGAGGCAGTCGGCGACGATGTTGACGAGTTCGGACAGGAGCGAGGACCAGTCCACATGTGCCACCATGGTGTTCGGAAGGTTTCACACAGGTTCCTCGTCCGTGAACTTGGAGCGGTGAAGGGGATCGGCAATTGCTCTGTTCAGTCCGTCCGAGATTTTTCCTACTACCATTTATGAAACAAACGAAATTCAGAGGTCAATACGTAAGTTGCAGCATGCTGGTTGTTGATTCCAAGGTAAAGAATCACAGAGTACTCACCGCAGCCATGGCGGTCGGAAAGGATCTACGAGCGAGAACTTGGATTAAGCTCTTCCCCTTTTGGCAGACTTGGGAACATGGCTACAGCAGTGGTGAACGGGATCGATCGGCCATTGCTGTCAGTTCATCCAAGAGGTACCCTACCATTTGTGCAATAAACGAAATTCAGAGGCCAATCGTAAGTTGCAACGCACTAGGACCCGCTTTGGTTCCCCGTATACTAACCAAATATGCGGGTAAAATTCCACGGACATGCTAAGCCCTACTGGAAAGGAAAATGCTTATGATCAGCCGACCGATCGCTCGCTTCCGATCGGTCGCCTCGATCACTAGCGCGCACGTACGTGTGGGTGGGCCGAGCCGTGCTGTTGGCCCATGCTAGCGTGTTTCCTTTACCAGATCGTTGCCTGCTACTACAGTTTCTCTGTTGCAAATATATACGCCTGCTAGCTAGAACGTGTGTCATGTATGCATGCAACTTTTTCTTTTTAAACTAGACTCCATGCAATGTTAGGCAACACATGAGGATGTGAGTACTAATACATCACACGCAGCACTTTTCTAAGTTGTTTGACATTTTGGAGAGATGTATGGCTGGCGGCGGCGAATCGCCCAGACCGGCCTAGAGGCGGATCACCAGGGACCGCTGCGCTCTACCCTCGTCCTGTTCCCTTGTTCTCTCCCACCCAGCCATTAAGCTTCGGGGCCATCTATTGTCCCAAGTCTGAAAAGAAGTTGAACTAGTCGGAATGGGAACAGGGTTGCCCTATCTAGCGCCTATCGGGCTCCGCCTAACCAGATTCGTGACCGTCGAACCAAATCGGTGAAATCAAGTCGCCATGGAATATGATTCAGCCTAGTTTTGCGGTGATTTTTTCAATGTTGCGTTCATTCAATAATTTTGTGACAAATGTATGTGTGTTTTGTAACTGAAGCACACACGAGATGTTGAATTAATTATATGGGCATTTGCCACAGGTTTGTGTTCCCCAGATTTTCGATGTTGCGTAAGTTATTTCAAAATGTAACATACACGTAAATATTTTGTTGAGAAAGTACACACGAGATGTTGCAATGTTTATCTGGGTGTTTGACACAAGTTTGTGTTTCCCCAGATTTTCGATGCTGCATAAGTTATTTCAAAATGTAACATACACATTTATGTTTTGTTGAGAAAGCACACACGAGATGTTACAATGTTTATCTGGGTGTTTGCCAGAAGTTTGTGTTCCCCCAGATTTTCGATGTTGCATAAGTTATTTCAAAATGTAACATACACGTATATATTTTGTTGAGAAAGCACACACGAGATGTTGCAATGTTTATCTGGGTGTTTTGCCACAAGTTTGTGTTTCCCCAGATTTTCGATGCTGCATAAGTTATTTCAAAATGTAACATACACGTATATGTTTTATTGAGAAAGCACACACGAGATGTTACAATGTTTATCTGGGTGTTTGCCAGAAGTTTGTGTTCCCCCAGATTTTTGATGTTGCATAAGTTATTTCAAAATGTAACAAACTCGTATTATTTTTGTTGGGAAAGCTGACGACAAATGTTGCAAGTTTTTTTTGCTACAAGTTGTATGTTTTCTCGGATTTTTTGATGATGTTTTTGTGCTTTTTTAAAACATGGCAAAAACATGTTTGTTTTGTTGTAATCCGAAGTGACTTTTGTTGAAATAGATGGTCATTTTTTTCGCAGTTGAGTATGCAGCACAACAAAATGATGTTAACCACTTATCCGTTGTTATCAACACACAATTTTTTGTTGTAATAGTTTGTGATTTTTGAACTTTTTGGCGATTTTTGTTGCAAAATAACATGTAGCAAAAAATTGTTGCTTAACCACTTTTTTAGAAAAAATGTTGTGACAACACAATTTTTATTTTATTTGTTTGTGATTTTTGTTGAAATAGTTAGCGATATTTTTAACAAATGAATATGTGGGAAACAAATATTGCTTACCCACTTTTGAAAAATGCTGCAAAAACATGTTTTTTTTGTAATAATTTGTAACGTTTTGTGTAAATTGTTGTTGATTTTTGTTGCAAATCAATCTGCAACTTCAAAGTTGTTTGTTTGACCATTTTTTTCTTAAAAATGTTGTGATGATTTGTTACAGTAATTTTTAATTTGTAGAGACGAGTAGCGGTGAGGGGTCAAACAAACATTTTTACAGCCTAGGCTACACCCACTTGAAACACGGATTAGTACACAAGCTAGAACAGAAGAAAGGTCACGGCAGAGCTTGCACATGGTGGGCTCCACGCACTTGGCCAAAAAACAGCACCCGACCACCGCATGCAATGCAGCAGCATGCAAAGTTAGCAGCAGAGAGCGACAGCGACGTGAGGCTGATTTTGCGACCACAGGATGTTGATCGTACGGTGCCTAATACGACCGATCCGCGCGCAGCGATCTGCCGACCGACGGCAAATCCGGCCGATCCTATGCAAAGTCCAGGAAATCATTACGGACCGGAATTTTGGAAGACATTCCAAGCGGGGCCCTAGTTCTTGATTCCAAGGAAACAAAGCTCGGGGGTTACTCACTGAAGCCATGGAACGGGGGGATGAGGTCGCCGCAGGTCCGTCTGGGCGGCGAGCCGCGGATCCGGAGAGAGGCCCGCTTCTCCGGGCCGGATTAGCGCCGAATCGACCCGATCTAGCGGCGCGGGGGGGGGGGGGGGGGGGGGGTAGGGAGGGGATTCGACTAGGGTTTGGGGTTCGAGGAGTCGCTGCGGAGGGAAAAGAGGCAGGCGAGAACGATCGGAGTGATAATGAACGAGGGCCATCAGCTGCGTACTGTTTCCTTTCACCGCCGACTTGACTTGGACCTTTACTCATGGGCCCTTCTATCAGTGACTGAATAATGTTACAATTTGGGATGCATTCCTCGTATGCGCTAGTAAACTATTGAAGCTTTCATTTGATTTTCGTGCTAACAATTGGCCCCATAAATTTATTTTAATATTTTTTCTGAATTTATCAACTATACTCAAACGAAGTTCACCAGATTATGTTCGCGTACCCAAAAATGTTTTGAAGGCTGGCAAACCACAAATCAAAGAGCTTTAGAATGCTACTACCTCCGATCCAAAATTAATGTCGGAGTAAATGAACGTGGTATGTACAATTTGAAAGTACAAGTCGCGTAAATTTTTCTGGTTCGGTGGGAGTATTTCTTTCCCCCAAAATGCCATGAAAAAACACTAGATGGAAGGAAAAGGTGTCGGCGGCGAGCCATTGGATGCACCCATCCCAGGTTGTGAACACTCAAATAAACACGAACGACAATGATCATTAATAAAAGCCGAAACGCCAGATAACTACCGTGGTGGCTACCAACATAGGATGTTAGGATGACTCCAACGGGGCGACCCATCGAGTCCGCGCGCATCCGTTCGTATCCGCGAGGGCCAAAAACACGGCCCAACGGGCGACGCAAACGGACCGCGGTCCGTTTTTTCGTCCGCCGCGACCCATTCTTGGACCAAATTTGGGCCACCGATGCGTCGGCCGCGGACGCGAGCGGAGCGCTTTTGTGTCCTGCCCTAGTCCGCCCCTGGCCCGCGCTTGGCCCCCGTGTCAGTGTGATACAACGGTCACCTACCCCACATTAACTGTGGGCGGTGGAGCAGTGGAGCGGTGGAGCTCTTTAAATGTGCTCCGGCCGGCCGAGGCCAAGAGCACAAACCCTAGCTCTCCTCCCCCAACCACGGCGGCCACCACCTCCACTCTCCCGGCATGGATCCGCCGCCGCAACATCTAGTCGACCAGGTCGAGCGCGCGTCAGAGCGCGTGAGGGCGCTATCGCGGCAGTTTCTCCCGCCGCATGGTGACGAGCCCGGCGTGGGCCGGAATGATTCCGCAGCCGCCGCGGCCGCAGCTGCCGGATCAGGCGAGGAGGGTTCTGCAGGATGCCTACGGGGACGTCTACGACCCCGAGGAGGAAGCCTACGCCGCCGGAGTCACCGGAGTCGCAGAGGAGGCCATGTCCGCTGCGCGCGCCGTCGCAGACGCGACAGAGGAGGCCGAGATGGAGCAAACACGTCGCGCGGCGGAGACAGCCAGACGCGCAGCCAGGCGCAAGCGGCAACGCGATGTTGTGGCCGCCGCCAAGGCCGATGCCGCCAAGGCGGCAGGAGCGGGAGGCTCCAACTGATGCCCAATCCCCGCCGGCGGCGCCGCCTATGTGCGGCCAATTTTGGTACAACGCCGGCGGTGCTACGTGTTTCGTAGCGACAAAGAAGAGAGGAGAGGAGCCAGCTAGTCCGTCGCTGGCCCCGGTCGTGGCGAAGGAAGAGCCAGCAAGTCCATGGCCAAACGGGCGGCTGGCTGGACGTTCTCCACCGCCACCCCCGGCCATCGATGCGCCGGCTACTCCACCACCACCACCGGAGGAGGACGACGACGAGGAGAAGGCCTAGATTATAGGTCGTATTTTATTATAAATTTCCAATGTAAATCTCCAAAATTCCCAATGTTAATGAATATTGGAAGAACAAAAAAGTTGTCCGGACTGGATGCGTCGCCCCGTTGGGGGCAGTGGCCGGAAAGGGGCGGACCTGGGCCGGACGCGCGTCCTGTAGCCGACGCAAACGGACCAAACGCGGACCAAACGCGCGTCCGTTTGCGTCGCCCCGTTGGAGTCATCCTTACGGCATGCCACGAAGGCAACAAGAAGGAAGCTAAAACATAACTAAAGCACGACACAACTTCACAGCGACGAGGCAACGATAGGTGTGCGTGGCGTTGGAGAGAAGCTAAACATAACCATCTCTCATCCAGGGCTGGATAAAAAAGAAAGCATAAGATGGGCCAAGAACACTCAACGATAAGATCTAAGGCGACACTAACTAACAACGACATCAACTGCTGTACGGACAACATATGGGCCAAGAACACTCAAGAAAAAACAAAACCCAAGATCGAGGATCTATTCCACTGTCAAAAAAGATCGAGGATGTTGTGTGTACTGTGTGTACACGAAACAATGTACATTTCCATTATTTAATTTAGAGGAATACAGTAAAAAGAAAAAAAAGACACTTTTTTAGAGTAAGGGGAGAACTTCTGGGTTCAGTATGCTGGAATCATTATGAAGGAAAAGAAATGGCCATCACTCATCAGTTTCCTTGTTTCCACTAGAATCCAAAGTAATCACGCTGTAATTGCCATAGTCGGTACACTTATCAATAATGACAACCTAGCCATTTAACTGATCTGCGTCCTCCTTGAACAGAGGCCCCAACAGGTAAGAAAATCGTATGTTCAAGGCAACTCAAGATTAATAAACCTGAACAGAAAAACAAGCCGTGGCTGAACAACATGGTATATCCAATTGTTGCAAGAACAAATTGAGAATCTACAAATCTGACAACATCTTGTACCAACAAGCACCAGGCTACATTAATTACCAAAGAAGTACCAAGGTACATAGTAGACGCTACAGAGCATTACAAGTTGATGAAACAAGAGGCCTCATGAAACAACTGAGTCATATCCTGTTTCGATGCCATTCTACAGAAAGTAAAAGCACATAGCATAGAGGGCTAGACAATTCAACTTCCTCAAGGTATGCACGAAGCCCAAAAATCCTCTGGAATAACATCAGGGGGCCTTTCAAAGCATTTTGCCTTTGCTAGTTCAGAGCCCCAGGTATTGAAGGTGTAGCTGGAGAGGAGCTGAATGATTGAAAAAGGAAGTTCAAAATGAAACAGGAAGAGACGATTTATCGTGTTTATGGCTCCAGAGATCATTTCTTCTTTCTCATCGTCCTTGAGGTCATATTTGTCACTACCGGAAACGACATCTTTGCCGTGTGGCCAAATCACACGGCAAAGGTCTTGCGGAATACGGCAAAGACTTTGCCGTGTCTAACTGCACGGCAAACACTACACGGCATAATAAGCGTCGGTAAAAGCTCTTTGCCGTGAGCTTTATGAAAACAACACGGCAAAGGGTTTTGCCGTGTGCTAGTTGTTTGCCGTGCGCCATTATGGCCAAAGTCGTGGTCAACCCTCACCTCGAGCCTTTGCCATGTGTCAAAATGTTGCCGTGCGTCCAAGCTTTGCCGTGCGTCTATATAAATCGTCTCACGGCAAACCTTTAAACTTTGCCGTGTGCTTTTCAGAAAAAAGCACGGCAAATCTTCGGACTCTGCCGTGTGCTCGTCCAGAAATTGCACGGCAAAAGTTTGGACTCTGCCGTGTGCTTTTCAGCAAATCGCACGGCAAATCCCCGTTGCCCAGGTACCTTTGCCTCGCCCCTTTGCCGTGTGCCACGATCAACAGCACATGGCAAATTGACCAATATGGTCATCCCAGGTTGCCAGGAGCACAGGTGCGTGCCACGTATGCCTCTGTGCCGTGTGGCTCCTCACGGCAAACAGATGTGTCGTGTGCCTTCTCACAAAACAGGTTTGCCGTGTGTTTTTCTAAAGGGGTACATGGCAAAGTGACCATATGGCACACCTTCATTCTGTTTCTTAAAAAATCCCTGCATTTTACAGACAATTCACAAAATAATTCACATATGACAATTCTGACATAAATATGACTAAATAGTGCTCCATAACATATATAAACAAGATCAAACTCCTCCATAAGACTAAAATCAACATGAACTCAACATAGTTCAAAGTCCACAAACATAAGACTAAAATCAACATGAACTCCACAAACATGAATTCAACATAGTCCAAACTCCACATAGCACAAACATAGTCTCAAACAACACATAGGCATAATTCAACATAGCATCCACATGAACTCCGCGACGATGGACGGATGGCGAAGATGGACGTCATTGTTGATCCTCCTACAAGTTCATACAAAAATCGTGAGTTTGACAACTAAAATAGCTAAGTGTCAATGTCATGTGCATCATTAAACTAACAAAGTGGAAATGGCTATGTCGATCTAAGTGAGACATGAAGTAAGTTTTCGAACGAGAGTGGTAGCAAGTTGAAATGGTAACTAACCTCTACTGGCCTTCCGGCGGCGGAGTAGGTCATCAACATCATTGAGGAGGATCGTCCTACATGTTTGCAAAAAAATGATGAGTTCGACAACTAGGTGGAAATGGCATAGTCATGGCATTAAAAGAAAGCTAACTAAAATTTGATGAGTTGAACTAACTAAAATTTGACAAGTTGAACTAATGGATAAAATTTGTCAAGTTCAACTAACTAAATTTTGACAAGTTGAACTAAAGTGGCAATGGCATGGCTAACTAAAGTGACAATGGCATTTTGACAAGTCGTGCGAACATACCCACGGGATCCTCCGGACAACGTTAGGGTTGGAGATTTGGGGCTGCCCCTCCGGATTATCCTGGCCACCAAGCGGCGGCGCCATCGAGTGAGATCCACCCGCCGATCCTGGATTCACCTACAACATGAAAAAAGTCTCGCATTACACAAGTAATTTAGTTACAACAATAAGATGGATAGAATGACAAGTTTGAGAACATACCCATGGGAACATCGGTGGAGGCGGTGGAGGGAACATTCCCATGGCAACAGCCCCGTCCCCAGGAGCAATGCGCTGCATCGTGCCAAACATCCACTCCATCATCTGCCTCTGATGCTCCTGCTGCTGCCTGCAATACTCCTGATGCTGCTCCTGCTGCTGCCGCATCTGCTCCTGCTGCTGCCGGATCTGCTCCTGCTGCTGCTGCTCATAGAGCACCTGCTTCTGCCGGAGCTCGTCGACAGCTAGACTCGAAACTCGTGGGCGGGTCTCCACAGCAGGCGCACCAGGCGCCCTCCCACGGCGGACCTGGCGTAGAGACGGGACGGTGCGAGGGTCGATGGAGCCGTCACCTATCCACAAGCGGCCATTCGCCGCGCCTTGCCCCGCAAGCACGACAGCCTCGACGTCAAGTGGACTGGTGAGAGGGTCAGCTTCCTCACCGTTGCGCTCCTTGAACTTCTCCGTGTACCCCTTGCTCCGGAGCTCGGCGCTCTGGTTGATCCACATCGACCCTGTCTCAGGATCCGGCGCATCCCTGGTACGCATCTTTGACCAGACGGCGAAGGGCGAGGGGTCTACGCCGGTCTTCAATTTCTGCAAAGAGAGCACGAACATAGGTGAAAAGGAGACGATATTGCAAAAGAGAGCACGAACATAGGTGGATTAAAGAATGCATTTGCTCACCTCATTTTGTATGCATTGGGAGAGGCTGAGGTTGCCTTGGCGGTGTGTTCCACCCTTGTTCTCCGCCCGCTTTGCCTTTCCCTCCGCGTGTATCTTGAGATACTCCGTGCTAGTCCACCACGCTACCATCGCGAGGTGGCAGTCGGCGTTGTTACCGACGTACGGAGGAGGCACCTACGTGCACAGAACACACATATTAATGATATTACACGGCGGTCAACAAAATCGATAATATAGAAATGACGCTACCTGCAGGTACTGCCATGGCTGCATCAAGATGTCCCGAGCACGCTTCTTTTCCAGCCCAATGTTCTTTTCGGCGTACCAATTGCGGACAGATTCCACGCGAGCCTCGTAGTGCATGTCCGTCACCATCTTAGAGGCCATCGTCATAAGGATGGCCTCGCACTTTTCAAAATCCTCCTTCCGACAGGTGAAGAAGTTCTACAAGCATGCACACATAGGTAAAATAGGGTCAAAGCCATTAGTGCAATCTCGGATTTATAGAATGATGAGAAGTCAAACAAACTTACCCAGAAATAGGCGAGTGTCTTAAGCGCCATGTTGCGGTACTCGCCATCGGGATCCGGCGCGAAACAGTAGTGCCTGAAAGTCCAAGCTACACTCTTGCCACCCTCTGGGAGGGTGACAATCCCTGGGAAGAACTTCCTGAGACAACATCCAAGGATGCTCGCGTAGGTACGCTGTCCCTTCACTTTAGGAGGCTGGTACTCAAATGTCCTACACAATGAGAAAACCAAAATTAGTATAGTTAGCGGGTCAAAACACAATGAGAAGCTAAAATTGAACAAAAACTATAATAAGTACCTTTTTCCAACAGGCAGGAGAAGAGTGTTCTTGTAGGCGTAATATCGGGGATCGGGGAGTCCCGCCGACCCCCGCTGATACGGCGGCCTGGTCCGTGGCTCAGGGATATCCTCCTCAGTCTCAACCCACTCCTCCGGCGGGTCCCACTGCAGCGTCGGGTCAAGCACACCCGTCCTCCCCAGGTCCCTCCTCGCCCCTCCGCCTCGCTGTCATCCTCCTCGTCCTCCTCCTCGCCCTCCTCAGAAGCCTCCGGCAGCAGCTCATCCTCAGAAGCCAGCGACTCGCTCTCAGAGTCCGACTGCACCTCCTGATCGTACTCCGCGTCATCCTCGGTAGGGAGAGGACTAGGAGTCCTGGTAGGCCTCCTTCTCGTCCTCGTACTCCCACGTCGTCCACTCCTCGCAGGTGGAGGTGAGGGTGGAGGTGAGGGAGGAGGTCGAGGTGCCGAACTCGATCCCACCAGGAGTGCCTTCACGCTGCCCACCTTTGTGCGAACGCCTTCTTCAATTTGTTTCCCCCCATGTTTCCTGCATTGACAAAAAAATAGGTTTCATCAGTATACATGATCCAAAATTAAGGTAAATAGATGAAGCAACAATGAGTAAAGCGAAAATGAATACAATTAGATGAAGTAGCGACAATTAAGGTAAATGGAGTAGCGACAATGAGTTCTCACAAAATAAAGTAGCGACAATCACTATTACATAAAGTAGCATTGACCTATTACATATAAGCTAGACTGGCAATTACTAATACATGTGTCCTCATCGCTATCAGTAGCCTGTGTCGAGATCATCGGGACCAACTATTGGACCACCCGTGTCGTCATCACTGTCAGGGTCGCCACACCACCAACCATCCACGGAACCTGGAGGTGGTCCCTCTGGCTCATCGACGTGAAGTCCTGCGTGGAAGCGCTCTAGCAAAGTCACGTCGGCTTGGTTATGAACCTCCTCGACTTCATCATGCGCGGTGTCTTCCTCCATTCCAGCATCTTCGTTTTGTTCGCCGTATTCCATGTCATCATCGGTCGGCAAGTTGATAGTGAATTTCCCAGGGAGCCCTCCATCCTGATAGAACTCGCCGTCAGATGTTGAGGGGTCTAGGCGGCGGTAATCTTGACCGTTAGGCATAGCCGGCCTACTGTGCGACGGTACCGTCACCACAACATCCCACCCCTGTAGACGCTTTTGATATGCTTTTGATGTCTTCTTGCACGGGTACGGGAGATAGAATACTTGGAAGGCCTGGGTAGCCAAAATGTAGACGTCGTCTCCCGAATACTTGGAGCTTCGTTCAACTTCGACCAATCCAATTGTAGGATCCCGTCTAACCCGACGCGGGTCTAACCAATTGCATTTGAATACAACGGGATCTAGCCCTTTACCAAAACCATAATTCAACTCGTATATAGCCTCAACTCTTCCATAGTAATGGAGTTTATCTGAGCCTTCACATAACACCCCACTATTTATTGTCTTCCGGTTGCCCCGGTTTGTTGTGTGGTCATGGGTATGGAAGCGATATCCATTCACGTCATAAGCATGGAATGAGTTGACGGAATGGCTAAAGCCATGGGCAATGTTTCTAAGCTCTGGCTTCATCTCTTTGTCCTTTTTTGCCTACAAGTTTAGCACGAGAAGTTTAGAACGAGGAATGATCGATGAATGTCCACGGTACTAGAAAAGTTAGACAGAACAGTACCAAACCCGCGAACCAGCTAATGAAACCACCACCCTTGCCAAAACCACCACCGTTGTCAAAAAGATCCTTCGACTCTTTCGGGGTAGGGTCCCTTCTCAGCTTCCAGTTTTCACGAGTGAATCGTCTACGCCAATGAGAAAAGAGGAGTTAGCCACGAATATAGGAGTGAATGTTTGTGAAATACTAAATGGTGAAAGACTTACTCGCGGTACGGCTTCACTTCCTCCATACTCATCAAGATATACGAGGAGATCATATCCCGCTCGAGCTTTTTCATGATGAACTTCTTCGTGCCACTTGATTTGCCACCGAGCCCTATGAAGATGCTAAGCTTGGGTACATCTTCAGGGTTGGCTGCATTGTAGCGAACGACTGGATTGTGGATTGTGGGAATGTTGGCATCATAGAAACCTGTCGTGAAGTTTGACACCTCCTCGTTAAGGCATGCCTCGGCCATGGATGCCTCGATCTTGCATTTATTCCCGCAATTCTGGCGTAGGTCTTTCATTTTTCTCTCAGGCCCAAACTGCCAACGGGTCGACACAGGCCCCCCCATTAAAGCCTCGTGCGCGAGATGCAAGATCATATGTTGCATCGGATTAAAAAACCCTGGCGGAAGTATCGTCTCTAGCTTGCAAAGCAACTCGGGTGCCTGTTCATGCAGCTTCAGAACCACTTCACGATCTAACTCCCTTGCACAAATCTGCGGAAGAAAAAGCTCAACTCCGCCAGTACTCGCCAAGTCTCCTCATCGACATAGCCTCGAATCATCACCGGCATTATGCGCTCAAGCCACACGTGGTAGTCATGACTCTTCAGCCCTCCTACTCGCTGCGTGTCCAGGTTCACACACCTCGCCCAGTTAGCTGCATAACCATCAGGGAAGTACAAACACTCCACGAGCCACTGTAATATTTCCCTTTTTTCCGGCCTTGTAGGGCAGAACCGAGCCTTTGGCTTAGACCACCTAGTGCCGTTGACTCCAGGAGGCTTCATTTCAAGATCTGGCCTGTCACAAAGTTCTTGTTGGTCCATTCGAGCCTTGACGTTATCCTTCGTCTTCTCAGTGTCCATGATGGTGCTATAAAGAGCCTCGGCGATATTCTTTTCGGTGTGCATTACATCAATGTTGTGTGGAAGCTCGACATCCTCCATGTAAGGGAGCAGCTTCCAGAAGCACGGAATGTGAGTCCACTGGTGCGTCTCCCCATAACCCACGAAACCATTCCCATCGGGGTTAGGCACGAGAGCTTCTAGCTCAGCCTTGATTTCTCTTCCGGTCATCAGACGTGGTTTCGGAGCATGGATCTCGACTCCTTTCTCGAACCGCTTTACGTCACTCCTGTATCTATGACCTGGCTCAAGGAACTGTCGATGTTGATCAAAGCATGAATACTTGCCTCCCTTCGTAAGCCATGAGAAAGTCACAGCCTGTCTGCACTGTGGGCAAGGCCACTTCCCATGTGTACACCAGCCGCAGAACAAAGCACGCGCTGGTAAGTCATGCAGGGATGTGTGGTACCAGACATACATATCGAAGTGATCATTTGTTGAGGCGTCATATGTTCGGACCCGCGACCGTTCCAGCCAACAGCCAAGTCTTCAACCAGCGGTTCCAGGTACACGTTCATGTTCTTACCCGGGTATTTCGGTCCTGGGATTATCATCGACAATAACATGTTATGTGATCTCATGGACTCGCCGGGGGGGAGGTTCTGGGGTATGACAAACACAGGCCAACAGCTGTATGTTGCCGCCGACATGCCATACGGATTGAACCCATCGGTTGATATAGCAACAGCTACGCTCCTCGGGTCGCCCGCTTTCAGTGGATACTTCGCTACAAAGTTCTTCCATGCGTCACCATCCGACGGATGTATCATCTTGTCCGTGTATCTGTTCCCTAACGCGGCCCATCGCATCTGCTGGGCAGTGTCTTTGTTCATGTAAAGCCGCTGGATCCTCGGTATAAATGGAAGGTACCGGAGAATCTTTTGGGGAATCCGGTCTGCCTCTTCTGTCCACCACCGAGGTCGACCTCGAAGTACCTAGAGGAATTGCAATGGATGCAATAATTTGTTCCAGCATGTTCTTTCCTGAATAGCATGCATCCCTTTGGACAGGCGTCTATCTTCTCATATGACATCTTAAGGTCACGGAGGAGTTTAGTCGCCTCATAGAAGCTCTTCGCCAAGATATGCCCTTTCGGTAGAAGGCTGCCAACGACGGCCAGAATATCATCGAAACCATCCCTGCATATCTTCCTCTGGCACTTCACGGCCATAAGGCGAGCGATGGCATCTAAAGGGTAACATCTGTATGTTCATGAAGGGGTTTCTGCGAGCCAAACATAGTCTATAGTACTTTGACGAGGTTATACTCTGCGGGTGCCCCAGCTTAAGGGTACCTGGTGCATGTGATGATCAAAGAAGCCCAAAGATTAATCGAAGCCCACGAAGGAAGGCCCGAGACGAAGAGTGATTTCCAAGTTAGATCAAGTTATGGTCGGTTAAGACTTTCCATACATGTAACTTTGGTCGGTTATGTTTCCCCGAGACCCAGCCTCCTATATAAAGGCTGGGAGGGTGATCGATCAGGGTAAGGAATCCATAGCCACCAAAACCCCGACGAGATCAGCAGCTCGTCGAACCCTTGTAACCCTCCTATTCATACCATAAACACAGACAAGCAGGAAGTAGGGGTTTTACCTCACTCGAGGGCCCTGAACCTGGGTAAATCCAGCTTGTCAGCCGTCGATTCCACCGATACTACGCGTTCTCTACCACACAATCAACCCTAGGTATAGCAACCATGGGAATTGCCGAGGGCACACCTCGACAATTGGCGCCGTCTGTGGGAATAGGTAGTATTGGGCTCACGGTTTCGCCGGTTTCATCATCAAGCGGCCACCCGCCGATCGCATCTGCACAAGGTAACTCGCCTACTATATCATCAGAAAGCAAATCACCGACCACCGTTGCAAACGGCAACTCGCCGGCAAGATCTACCAGCATCAATTCAAAAAGCGATCACTCGCCAAAATCTCCAAGGAGGCTCATGCCGCACTCGATGGAAGCTCAACAAGCTTTTGCCGGACTCAAATCAGGTTTGGATATTACAGTTCGAAAATTTAACTTCTTTGTCCATAAAGATGGTGTGCAGGACCTGTTAGATCCACTCGACATGGAGACACTCGACACGGAGACAACCGACAACACTTCGATTGCAACACCATCCATCTTGGCCGCGACATCGTCACAGATCGTCCCGATCCAATCGCCAAGTGACTCTGCAACGTCCATGAACTCGCAAGAATTCCATGACGAGGTGGCAAAAAGATTTGGAAGAAGCAAGATCGAATCTGCGTACCACCCAAACAACTCAATCGAGTCACTCGACAACATCGTTGACTGCAATGACGTCGCGGGGAACAAGGAGAACATAGGTGATAACATATACCTCGCCGATCTCAACGGCCCAGAAATCCGTGCCAGCCACGAGATATTCACCTGCGACACAGATAGCCTGGACAAAGCACTCGAAGATCAACTCGATTGCGGCGGAAACCCCAGCAAGCAAAGCAACTCCAACATGAGCCTGGATGACGACGCCGAATCCATAATGCGCATTAGCAACACATGGGTAGAAGATCGGGTGGTTCCGTATCAGGTATACACCGCGAGTACAGCAGAAACGTCAGCAGCTGCAACATGCCGTCGACCTACAGAATACCCTTGCACAGTCACCATGCCTGACGGAACAACCACGCTGACCATCACCGCAGAGATGGCGGAAAAAGTGAGCAAAGTAATCGAAAGCTGCACAATGCTACCAGCAAACGCAACTCCGGAAGAGGTATTGACCTTACAATACTTCCAGTGGCAAGAATCGATACGGTTGAAGAACTACCGAGCGGTACTCGAAGAACGCAAAAAGCAAGCCAGCATATCGAGTGCTCGGCGAAGAGCATTGTCTACGAGTTCAACAGGCAGAAACGACCCCGCGAATAGGTCACGATTCATAAATCTCGGAGACGCAGATCGTGCAGCGGTCACTCGAAACCTAAACCCAGCCTTTATGGCAGTCGACGCGGAAGGAGTCCCCATACCTACTGAGCCAGCCGGGGCGCTGATGACGCTAGGCACCTATCTCAGAACAATCGAACCTCCAGCAGGAGACCCAAAGAGGGATCAGCACCTCCAACTGTACAAACAACTGGCAATAGCAGCACAAGCCATACAGCAGCCACAAGCAACTCCAAGGAGAGATACAGATCGAGACCGTCACAGTCGAAGTCCTCGGGGAAGGAGCAGTCGAAAAAGCTCACACCGTCATCGCTCCAGCAGGAGCCACTCGAGGAGGTCATACAGCAACAGCTCAGACTCGGAAGCAGAAATCGGACCCTGTGGAGCGCTATGCTTCACTCGACGAATCCGGGAGGCTCGTATGCCCAAGAAATTCTCGCTAGCTACCACGCCAAAATTCAACTGCAAACAAGAGCCATCAGGATGGCAGAAGATTACAGGCTGGCAGTCGGATGTCAGGCGGCACCACAACTACAGCTATACAGTACATACAACTCATGATGGAAGGAATAGCTCGCGATTGGCTCAAATCGCTACCCGAATCATACTACGATTCGTGGGAGCACTTCAAAGGTGATTTCATCAAATACTTCGAACCTCTATGTGAGCGCCCCAAAACTTTCGAGGAGCTCCGGACCTGCAAGCAAAGGTCAGATGAATCTCTGAGATCGTACATACGGCGGTGGACCACCATCCGTAACTCAGTAGGCAACGTATCAGAAGATAGGGCAATCGACGCCTTCAAAAACGGGCTCTGGAGAGAAGACTTCAAAGAAACACTTGGTCAAGAAGATCCAAAGACAATGGCGACACTCATGGTACTCGCAACAAAATGGACAGATGGAGAAGACTCCGTACGAGGCACTCGACCCGTGCCCTCACATGAAAATCACGAGGGTGGCAGTCGAGACCGCAGAGATTGCCACAGAGATGATCGAAGGCGCAAACGCAAGAATCGTTATCACGACGATGACCATCCCAACTTCATCGCAGCAGGCTTTGTCCAGTTAAGAGACAGCCACGACCAAACTGATAAACGACTTGACGATCATCGTAACAATCGAGATCATCGCACAGATGATCGACGCGACAGTCGAGACCGCTGCGGAGATAACAAACGCGATGACCGCGATAGCTACAAGAGGCCCGGATGGCGCATGCGAGCAGACAAAGAGCCTGAGCGCTCAGTCGAAGAAAGGATGGACGATTATTGCAGATTCCACCTTTACAGAGGGGATGATGGTAAGCTTCGCTCTAGCCACTCGCTGAGAAATTGCAGGGAATTCGATCAACTCGCGATTGAACATATATTACGACTGCAAAAAGATGGACGTGCACCTCCTCAACTGACGCACACTCCATCGATTACACCGCAAACACAGCCTGTTCAGGCATATCTAGCACCGCAACAATTACGCAAGCACATGCATATTCAGTATCGCCACAAAGCCAGCCTACTCAAATGTATCCTGCACCAACACAAGCGCAACCGACGCTAGTGTACATGGTGCCAGCACAACCAGTTACAGGAACACAAATGGCAGCAGCCGTGCACCAGATGCAGCAAGGAGATGAACAAAAATATCCCGTAACTCACGGGCAGATGAACATGATCCAGCGAGACGTCCCTCCAATAGAGAGCAAAAGTTACACACTCGACACGTCAATATGGCGGTCATGGCACCCCCAGCTATAACAGATTTTTTGGAAGGATCAGAAACTCCGATTGTCTTCAATCGAGATGACCATCCACCCATGACCAAGGTCTTCATAGACGGAGGTAACGGCCTCAACATAATCTTTACAGATACGCTACGCAGAATGAACAAATCAGTCGAAAATCTGCCAAAGTCCACAAGTACCTTCCATGGTATCGTCCCAGGCAAAGCAGTGCTCCCAGAAGGCACCATACAACTCGATGTTACGTTTGGAGATCCTACTCACTTCAGAACCGAGTCGATTGAGTTCGAAGTGGTCGATTGGAAGTCACAATACCTTGCAATACTTGGGCGCCCCACTTTCGCTCGATTCATGGCCGTCCCACACTACGCCTACCTCAAGCTCAAAATGCCAGGACCAAAAGGAGTTATCACGATCAACGGGAACTTTCGAAGGTCAGATTCATGTGACCATGACTTCAGCAAAATCTCAGAGATGTATGGGATGGAGCAATCATTCGCCAAACTCGAGGTTTCTAACGACCGCACACTTCTGCCGGAACACAAGAGGTTAGCATCCGACAGACAATTCAATGCAACCAGCGACACAAGAAAGCATCAAGTGCACCCGACAGATCCCTCAAAAACAGTCAACATATCATCGAGTCTTACCAGCGAACAGGAGAGTGCGCTCGTCGAATTTCTCCGTAAAAACTGGGAAATATTCGCATGGTGCCCAGCTGATATGCCAGGTGTCCCCAGAGAGTTCGCCGAGCATTCTCTACAACTCAAGCCAGGATCTAGGCCAGTCAAGCAAACTATGCGCCGTGTCTCCGATCCCAAAAGAGGTGCAATCGAGGCAGAAGTTGATAGGTTACTTGCTGCAAAATTCATTCGAGAAATCAAAAAGGCAGACTGGGTTGCTAACCCTGTACTGGTCGAAAAGAAGCACTCAGACACTCTGCGGATGTGTGTAGATTTTACAGCCCTAAACAAATGCTGTCCAAAAGATCACTTTCCATTACCACGAATCGATCAGATCATCGACTCAACAGCAGGATGCGCTCGGTTATCATTTTTGGATGCATATTCAGGATACCATCAAATTTGGATGAAAGAAGAAGACGAAGACAAAACGGCATTCATAACCCCACTCGGGGTCTACTGCTACACAACCATGCCTTTCGGGCTCAAAAACGCAGGTGCAACCTACCAGCGCATGATGCAAAACTGTCTACAAGAACAGATAGGACGCAATGTTCAGGTCTACATCGACGACATCGTCATCAAGACTGAAAAGGAGGACACATTAATCAGTGATCTACAGGAGACATTCAAAAATCTCAATAGATACAACATCAAGCTTAACCCAAAGAAATGCACCTTCGGTGTCCCAGCTGGACAACTCTTGGGTTATTTGATATCTGCACGAGGAATCGAAGCAGACCCAGAAAAGATACAAGCTATACTCACAATGAAGAGACCTACCAAACTCCATGAGGTACACAGCTAGCTGGTCGAGTAGCAGCACTCAGTCGATTCATCAGCAAACTAGGCGAAAAAGCACTTCCATTTTACAAATTGATGAAGAAAGCAGACAAGTTCGAATGGACGATGAAGCTGAAGCAGCTTTCCTCGAACTCAAAAAGATGCTCACAAGTCCGCCAATCCTCGTAGCACCTAAGGAAAATGAGCCACTCTACCTATACATCTCAGCCTCCAATCGAGTGGTCAGCACGTGCTGGTGGTTGACCGCATGGAAGAAGGACATAGTCAAAGCATACAGAGGCCAGTATATTACGTAAGTGAAGTTCTTTCCCCGTCCAAAAGCGGTACCCGCAATATCAGAAATTGGCGTACGCCGTATTTATGACATCAAGAAATTTGGCGCACTACTTCACAGAACACCCGATAACGGTGGTCAATAAATCAGCGATTGGAGACGTCCTCACAAACCCAACGCAACGGGGCGAGTAGCAAAATGGCTCATCGAGCTGGGACCACTAGGAATCAAGTACGAACACCCGAAAGCCATCAAATCACAAGTCCTACCTGATTTTCACACCAAGTGGGTAGAACCTCAATTGCCAGGGGTACCTGACGTATCAAATTCCTGGACCATGTATTTCGATGGATCCAAAAAGAATGAAGGAGCAGGAGCGGGCGTCATACTCATATCACGAAAAGGCGACAAACTGCGCTATATCTTGCAAATGGGTTTCGAGTTCCCATCAAATAACGAGGCCGAATACGAAGGTCTAATCCATGGCATGCGCATGGCAAAAGCCATGGGATGCACTCGACTAATGATTTATGGCGACTCTAACTTAGTTGTGCAGCAAACAATGAAGGCCTATGTTGCAATCGCAGAAAACATGATCGCTTATCGGGATTTGTACAACATAATGGAGGGCAGCTTCGATGGCTGCGAACTACGACACGTAGGGAGAGAAAGCAATGAAGAGGCTGACAAATTAGCCAACATTGCTTCCACAAAAGCACCAGTCCCGCGGGTGTTTTCTTTGAACGAATAGAGCGTAGGTCAATCGACAAAGGTCATCGACCATGACAGCAGCTACAGACAAGAGCAAAGCGCCAAGCACAGAGGATCCTCCAATTGAGGTACTTCTCATTGAGCCAATATGGACTCAACCTTTCTCGCATACATACTTCGCAATGAACTACCAGAAGATACAAACGAGGCCAGGCGCGTCACTCGACGAGCAAAAGCATACACCATCATAAACGGTGAGTTGTACAAACGCAGCACCTCAGGTATGTTCCAAAGATGCATTGCACTCGAAGATGGCAAGGATCTCCTTCAAACATTCATGCCGGTACCTGCGGGCACCATGCATGCAGTCGATCACTCGTAGCCAAAGCCTTCCGAGCAGGGTTTTACTGGCCTACAGCGCTAAGGGACGACATAGTCAAAAGATGTATTGGTTGCCAGAAGTTCGCTTCCAAGCCACATGCACCCGCATCGGCGCTAAAAACCATACCATTAGCATGGCCTTTTGCCCAATGGGGACTTGACATGGTGGGACCACTGAAAAAATCATCAAAAGGAGGTCATACTCACTTACTAGTGGCAGTCGACAAGTTCACCAAATGGATCGAAGCTATCCCCATCACAAGCTCAACAGATTCTACGGCAGTTCGTTTCATACAATCGATCATGTATCGATTTGGAGTAATGGATAGCATCATAACTGATAATGGTACAAACTTCACGGCGGAAGAGTTCAAATCCTTTTGCAAGGAACAAAACATCAAACTAAACTACGCCTCTGTGGCACATCCACAATCCAATGGACAGGTCGAAAAGGCCAATGGACTCGTATGCAGTGGCATCAAAAAGAGACTCTTAGTACCACTCAAAAGGGCCGCGGGTGCATGGGTAGACGAACTCCCATCAGTACTATGGAGCTTAAGGACCACCCCAAACGCCTCCACACAGTACACACCGTTCTTCATGGTCTATGGTGCGGAAGCAGTGTTACCATCCAACGTCAAGTTTAATGCACCACGGGTGAAAGCATATGAAGAAAACGACGCGAACAAGGCACTCGAAGACGCAGCTGATTTGCTGGAAGAAGCACGCAATACGGCTTTGGCACGAACAGCCGTTTATCAACAAGACCTCCGCAACTACCATAGTCGTCGATTACGCACACGGTCCTTCATGGTGAGAGACTTGGTGCTGCGGGAGAAACAGAAGAAAATCCATAAACTTGCATCACCATGGGAAGGACCTTACATCGTCACAGAAGTCATCGAAGGAGGAGCCTATCGATTGAAGAATGCAAAGACAGGCGAAGTAGCATCAAATCCATGGAACGTGGCGCACCTGCGTCGGTTCTATGCATAGATCTCTTAACATCATATGTAATAGCGCATAAGGTCAAAGAATCAGCAAGTTTCAGACGCACTCTTTTCCCTTACCAGGGTACTTAAGGGGACTGGAAGGTTTTAATGAGGCGGCTTGCTGATCGAACACATATTTCGAATAAAGATACATGTTCCTCCATATTTCTCATATATGCCTTTACTCCACTCAAACACTCGGGGGCTCGATCATAAAAACATAAGCATCAAAATTCTGGCTCAAAAATCAATAAACACAAAGACTTACAGCCCACTCGACATACTCGGGGGCTGGGTCAAACAGAAAACCCAAACCCCACTCGACATCCTCGGGGGCTGGGTCAAACAGAAAACCCAAACCCCACTCGACATCCTCAGGGGCTGGGTCAAACAGAATACCCAAACCCCACTCGACATGCTCGGGGGCTGGGTCAAACAGAAAACCCAAACCCCACTCGACATGCTCGGGGGCTGGGTCAAACAGAAAACCCAAACCCTACTCGACATCCTCGGGGGCTGGGTCAAACAGAAAACCCAAACCCCACTCGACATCCTCGGGGGCTGGGTCAAACAGAATACCCAAACCCCACCCGACATGCTCGGGGGCTGAGTCAAACAGGAAACACAAACCCACTCGATAAACTAGGGACTTGGCACAAATCAAAAACACAGATATGTTACCCGAGGACTGCCCCGATTATACCACGATACGTCGGGTCCAAAATAAAAACGGCGTCTTCTACGGTTAAAACTCTAAACATTGGGCCCACACAGACACGTCTTGTCAAAACGGTGAGCGCACGCCTAAGACGTCACGAATGACGTCAAGGGCAGAAACAACATCCACGTTCGAGTGGTGGGTTCGAGACTACAATCGACAAAAGGATTCGACTAGCAAAGGTACTCCCATGGGAGCATATCAAAAAATTCTTGCGATTGATCAAAAAGGAGCAAAATTATTGAGATTATCCTCTACTTCAAACGAAATGAAGCATAATCTCGGGGGCTACTCCCATGGGAGCTCGTCAGCCCTCCCGTAGATTTCAAAGACAAAATATTTCGATTGACAAAAAGCAGTATAGAAGGATGATTTGAGATTGTCCTCTATTGCAAGACAATAAACCACAATCTCGGGGGCTACTCCCATGGGAGTGTTGTCGCGCTCCGATAGATTTCAAAACAAGGTAAGAAAATTCACTCGACTACAGTTTCGATTAAAATGCATTAAGTACTTCACAAATCAAAGAATCAAACTTCATAAATTCCCGGACTATGCCAATCGCAGATGTTTCGGATGCTACATACGCAAATGCAAAGGTAAGACCCGCCGAGCAATCGAGATGGGCCGAGGGACGCTCCAACAGTGTTTTCCCTTGAAATTTTCCGTGTCAACCGACATGATAAAAATCCTGACGGACGCGTTAGGTATCAAAAGTTAAACTGCAGAACGAATCAGTAAGACCTACAAACGGCCTAAGTCGAGTCTGTCCAGTATGTTCCAGCTTCGAGTCCGGGGACTCGAACCTGATTGAAGGCTAGTATGGTTTCGCCCAAATGTGCGGTTAACTGAGCTCGATTTTCGAGTAAATCAGGCCTACTATGTCAATATCCCTAGGCAAAAGTTGCAAAAATGTTCCAGCTTCGAGTCCGGGGACTCGAACCTGATTGAAGGCTAGTATGGTTTCGCCCAAATGTGCGGTTAACTGAGCTTGATTTTCGAGTGAATCAGGCCTACTATGTCAATATCCCTAGGCAAAATCTTTCGACTACGTTCCAGGCTCGAATCCAGGGACTCGAGTCTGACTGAGGACTAGTAAGGTTTTTGCTCAAGTAAGCAGTTAACTGAGCTCGATATTCGAGTAAGTCATGCCTACTATGTTAATATCCCTTGGTTCGCATACGCATGCTGTCGAAACAAATTAAGAGTAGAAGGACTACATCGGATCAGGAGTATAAAAGCAAAGACTATGACGTGCACGATGAAGGGAGCACATGCTCGATTCTTCGAGTCAAGCAAGTAGCAAGGTTATACCCCAGCTTAAGGGTACCTGGTGCACGTGATGATCAAAGAAGCCCAAAGATTAATCGAAGCCCACGAAGGAAGGCCCGAGACGAAGAGTGCTTTCCAAGTTAGATCAAGTTATGGTCGGTTAAGACTTTCCATACATGTAACTTTGGTCGGTTATGTTTCCCCGAGACCCAGCCTCCTATATAAAGGCTGGGAGGGTGATCGATCAGGGTAAGGAATCCATAGCCACCAAAACTCCGACGAGATCAGCAGCTCGTCGAACCCTTGTAACCCTCATATTCATACCATAAACACAGACAAGCAGGAAGTAGGGGTTTTACCTCACTCGAGGGCCCTGAACCTGGGTAAATCCAGCTTGTCAGCCGTCGATTCCACCGATACTACGCGTTCTCTACCACACAATCAACCCTAGGTATAGCAACCATGGGAATTGCCGAGGGCACACCTCGACATACTTCTTCGTGTCTTCATCCGGCTGCTCACTTTTCTTCGCCTCCTGAGGTGTCTCCACCTCTACACGACGGCTTTCAGGCGCATTAGCATTGACAAAGGCGTCTAAGCAGTTGTTGAACCCAGTGTCAAATTCTCCCGTTGGCTGAATCTGACGTGGCTCGGTTCTAGGACGTTTTGCTAACTGTTCACCATGGTAATTCCAAACATGGTAGAATGGTGTGAACCCATTCTTGATCAGGTGCGTACTAACATGTACCTTCGACTGTCGCCTTCGGTTATCGCATTTTGAACAGGGGCAAAACACTTTCATGGGTCTGCTGCTGATGTCAAACGCCTTGTTCACAAACTACTCGGCCTGATCTCTCCATTCATCACTAAACTCCCACGGACTCTTTCTGCCAGCATACATCCACTCACGGTTCTGTCTCGGATCCATCCTTTAATCGGTACCAAAAAAATACATACACAATGCTTTCAGTTCAACATGTCACTGAATTTTAACAAAACCATTTTTACGGCCAAATTTTATCTTTTACAACATGCAAGGGTTCACCTACACTTCTAATGGGTAGGGGCCTATCCCGCCCGAGTATGTGTAGATCGAGTCGTGTCCCATGTTCTATCCCGACCCGAGACAGAATTTCGACAGCACCTCCCCGCTGTTCTTCAGAATACACGTCTCGAGTTTGTCTAGCCGAGAGGGTGTGCATCCGAAGAACAACGGGGAGGTGCTGCCGAAATTCCGTCTCAGGAAGGGGTAGAACATGGAACACGACCCGATCAACACGTACTCGGACTGTCCAACAGGACAACCCGGAAGTGTTACGGTTATAAATATGCAAAGATGGACAATCCTGCATATTTATAAATTTGTAACCCTTCCGGATGGGATCTGACTCAGGTTACGCGACTCGACTGACCCGGTGATTTAGAACAAAATAAACCTATGCAGCAAGATAGGCGAAAGATGTATACCCTAGAAGCGTGGTCGATCACCGCTGAAGGTCGGGGACGGAACAGGGGCACCGAGGCGGCCCTCCTCAGTTGGAGAAGAGCCCCGTAAACTACGACATCTGAAAACCACAAAAAGAACATATATATAAGAACAGATGTACAACATAAATATCAGCTCCTAAATAAGAGACGGAGTATAAATAAGAAACCAAGTTTACGAGTTTACGACTTTATGACTTTACGACTTTACGAGTTTATGACTTTACGACTTTATGACTTTACGAGTTTACGACTTTACGAGTTTACGCCTTTACGACTTTACGAGTTTACGACTTTACGAGTTTACTTCTTTACTAGTTCCACCATTTTTATGAAAAATTTAAACTAATTACCACAGCTAGACATACACCATATTTGTAAACCACACATAGAACAATTACCACAGCTAGAACAATTACCACTAGAATCAGAACCAATCAATTAAACTAAACCTAGCCTAACACATAATTAGTACCAATTTATTTCCTACAGGGAACAAATTTAAACTTGCTGCCATGACACACATACACCAATTTATCACCACAACAAAATATTCACTATCCAATGCTGCAATTGATTGGTGTCCCTGACCCCGAGTCTCGGCATACACAACAATTACAATGCTGCATTTTATCACCACAACTAGAAAAAAGGAAGAACGGAGCGAGGAGAGGAGATCATGTCACCTGCAGCAGCGGGCGTGGAGCGGCGTTGAGGAGGGTCGGTGGCGGGATGCGTGTTGGGGGCGTGGCCCACGACGGCCTGCCTGCTAGTCGCGACGACACCGGCGGAGGCTGGCGGCGAGTGGCGGCGGCCGGGATGGACGGCCAGCGCGGAGGACGCACAACTCCGAGGAGGCGACCCCTCCGTGCAGCGGCGGGGCCCTCGTGCGTCTGGCCGGCGGCGGGAGCTGGGGCGGAGGCGGCGGGGTCTGGGGCGTGTGTGGAGTGGGGGTGGCCGACTGGCCGGAGGCGGCGGCCGGCGGGGGAGGAGCTGGGCCAGCGCGGAGGACGCACAACTCCGAGGAGGCGACCCCTCCGTGCAGCGGCGGGGCCCTCGTGCGTCTGGCCGGCGGCGGGGGCTGGGGCGGAGGCGGCGGGGGGGCGGAGGCGGCGGGGTCTGGGGCGTGTGTGGAGTGGGGCTGGCGGAGGCGGCGGCCGGCGGGGGAGGAGCTGGGTCGTGCGTGCGTGTGTCTGAAGCGAGTGGGTCGAGTGCAGTGAGTGGCCGTGGTGAAATTAGGATAGAATCTTTGCCGTGTGAGATACTGTGCCGTGTGGGTGATCGTGGGCACGGCAAAGTAGCTCTTTGCCGTGTGGGAGACAGTGGGCAGCACAGCAAAGCAGTCCTTTGCCGTGTGCCTTAAGTTCTTTTCATTTTTTCTTTCTATTTGATTTTCTTTTAATTGTTTTTCTTCTTTACTATTTTTGTGGACTGTTTATTAGTATTAGTTATATGTTCTCACAAGTAGATTGCCCCGGTTCCCCTGAAACGGGAGTTTCCGATGCTCCGGGAGTTTTCGATTCGGCGAAACCCTAGATCCGCTGGAAAAACCAAGACACAACTCCCGTGTCGGGTGCCGGGCACGGAATCATGCGACGAACCACATGAAATGTTGGTTCCCCATGGTCCCATGTACCAACCTAACGCAACCAAGCAAAAAAGTTCATGCGTCTACCCCTCTTGGCGCCAGTCAAAGGGGTAGATCGACATGTTTGACTTTTTTCCAGCGGGCGTAGGGTTTCGCCGTAGCGGGGTCCGGAGCGTCGGAATCCCACCAAAACTTGCATGGGTCACTAATATATGTATAAGAGTATGTTGGTAGGTTGTGGGAACCAAGATACAGCTCCGAGGTGCGACCCCCTTCACCGACCCCTCTTACTCCGTAGTAAGTTCCGACACTTAGAGGTGAAAACTCCCGTGTCGGGTGCCGGGCACGGAATCATGCGACGGAACACATGAAATGTTGGTTCCCCATGGTCCCATTTACAACACACAACACACTTGTATACATATGGTGGGGTTCCGACACTCCGGGGCCCCGTTTCGGCGAAACCCTGAATCCACTGGAAAAACCCTAATGTTTTCGTCTACCCCCATAGACGTGCGTCGAAAGGGGGTAGGCCAGTGGACTTTTTTACTTGGTTGTGTTAGGTTAGGCCATAGGAACATGAGAAACCAAAGTCTACACCAAATCAACACAAGATTCCATCCGGTTCGCCCGAAAGGGGGGTTTTCACATCTAAGTGCAGAAACTCACTAGAGAGAAAGTGAAGTTGGTGATGCCGGTCACACCTAGGAGTTGGATATTGCACATTTACAGCACACAACACACTTGTATACATATGGTATGGCACAACCTAGGTTTGGGTGGGGTTCCGACGCTCCGGGGCCCCGCTTCGGCGAAACCCTGAATCCGCTGGAAAAACCCTAACGTTTTCGTCTACCCCCATAGACGTGCGTCGAAAGGGGGTAGGCCAGTGGACTTTTTTGCTTGATTGTGTTAGGTTAGGCCATAGGAACATGAGAAACCAAAGTCTACACCAGATCAACACAAGATTCCATCCGGTTCGCCCGAAAGGGTAGTTTTCACCTCTAAGTGCAGAAACTCACTAGAGAGAAAGTGAAGTCGGTCACACCTAGGAGTAGGATATTGCACATTTACGGCACACAACACACTTGTATACGTATGGTATGGCACAACCTAGGTTTGGGTGGGGTTCCGACGCTCCAGGGCTCCGCTTCGGCGAAACCCTGAATCCGCTGGAAAAACCCTAACGTTTTCGTCTACCCCCATAGACGTGCGTCGAAAGGGGTAGGCCAGTGGACTTTTTTGCTTGATTGTGTTAGGTTAGGCCATAGGAACATGAGAAACCAAAGTCTACACCAGATCAACACAAGATTCCATCCGGTTCGCCCGAAAGGGTAGTTTTCACCTCTAAGTGCAGAAACTCACTAGAGAGAAAGTGAAGTCGGTCACACCTAGGAGTAGGATATTGCACATTTACGGCACACAACACACTTGTATACGTATGGTATGGCACAACCTAGGTTTGGGTGGGGTTCCGACGCTCCAGGGCCCCGCTTCGGCGAAACCCTGAATCCGCTGGAAAAATCCTAACGTTTTCGTCTACCCCCATAGACGTGCGTAGAAAGGGGGTAGGCCAGTTGACTTTTTTGCTTGGTTGTGTTAGGTTAGGCCATAGGAACATGAGAAAGCAAATACTACACCAGATCAACACAAGATTCCATCCGGTTCGCCCGAAAGGGGAGTTTTCACATCTAATTGCAGAAACTCACTAGAGAGAAAGTGAAGTCGGTGAAGCCGGTCACACCTAGGAGTAGGATATTGCACATTTACAGCACACAACACACTTGTATACATATGGTATGGCACAACCTAGATTTGGGTGGGGTTCCGACGCTCCGGGGCCCCGCTTCGGCGAAACCCAGAATCCGCTGGAAAAACCCTAACGTTTTCGTCTACCCCCATAGACGTGCGTCGAAAGGGGGTAGGCCAGTGGCCTTTTTTGCTTGGTTGTGTTAGGTTAGGCCATAGGAACATGAGAAACCAACTCCCAAGCTCTCGAAGGAAACACACAATCCGCGTACTTGTTCCTGATAGGCTAGCCGAAAGGAGTCATTCGCTTGATCCAACGGCTCCGAAGCTCTCGAAGGAAACACACGATCCGCGTACTTGTTCCTGATTGGCTAGCTGGAGGGAGTCACTCACTTGATCCAACGGCTCCCAAGCTCTCGAAGGAAACACACGATCCGCGTACTTGTTCCTGATTGGCTAGCCGAAGGGAGTCATTCGCTTGATCCAACGGCTCCCAAGCTCTCGAAGGAAACACACGATCCGCGTACTTGTTCCTGATTGGCTAGTCGAAGGGAGTCATTCGCTTGATCCAACGGCTCCCAAGCTCTCGAAGGAAACACACGATCCGCGTACTTGTTCCTGATTGGCTAGCTGGAGGGAGTCACTCGGAGAGGCGGGTCTATAAGAGAGGCAGGAGTACACTTCACTTCCATCATTGGCAGTACACGGGTAGCAGAGAGCAAGATTTCTGAGAGGCAGGAGTTCCTAGAGCGGAGGCTGAAGGTGAACCCTCCCCTCGGTCGGATCCAAGCAGCGGCAAGGATCTCTGATGATTAGCAACATCCCCAACACTTGTTCGGACGGTTACAAATCATTAGAGACGTCTTGCCGCTGTTTGGATCGAAGGCCGATTTGCCGTCTCACGACCACGCGGTGATTTGCCGATTTGCCGGTCAGAGTGGCCACTGGAGAAGGTAGCCAACTTCGATCCGACGTGGTTCTGAAAGGGGCATGGTTAATTTAGGTAGTGCTTGCGCATGGTTACCATCACTGGATAATATAGTTAGAATAGTTAGAATAGGATGTGCTAGAATAGGATAACTTAGTTAGAATAGCAAATAGAAGGTTGGGAGATGCCATATCTAGGTCCCAACCTTTGCTTTACAGATTTGGCCAGCGCTATAAGATTTTCTATTTTATGGCTCGAGGAGAGCGAGGATGAAGATGATATCTTCATGCCGAGTGAAGAGAGCAAGAAAGATGCAGCAGCGGCGGCGGCGTCGTGGTCGAAGGGAAAGGGTGCTGCGTCGTCAAAGGACAAGGGTGTTGCGTCGTCGAAGGGCAAAGGTGTTGCGTCGTCGAAAGGCAGGAGTGATGCGGGAGGCTGCGTCGATGGTAGATGAATTTTCTTTTTCTAATTTGCAGAGTACCATGTATCTTCAATTTATGTTGTGTTCTCGCTACTACCGATATTTTCTTCTCTGTGTAATTTATGTTGTCAATGTAATTTGCAGGGTTTATTTAATATCAATGTGAAAAGTAGTCGAAAGGGGGTAGCAAAGTGATTTTTTTTGGTTGCTTGTGTAAGGTTAGCCCCTAGGAACACCCTAAACAAAACTTGCATGGGTCCCTAATATATGTATAAGTTGCTTGTGTAAGGTAGGTTGTGGGAACTAAGATACAGCTCCGAGGTGCGACCCCCTTCATCGACCCCTCTTACTCCGTAGTAAGTTCCGACAGTTAGAGGTGAAAACTCCCGTGTCGGGTGCCGGGCACGGAATCATGCGACGGAACACATGAAATGTTGGTTCTCCATGGTCCTATGTACCAACCTAACACAACCAAGTAAAAAAGTTCATGCGTCTACCCCCTCTCGGCGCCGGTCAAAGGGGTAGATCGACAGGTTTGACTTTTTTCTAGCGGGCGTAGGGTTTCGCCGTAGCGGGGTCCAGAGCGTCGGAATCCACCAAAACTTGCATGGGTCCCTAATATATGTATAAGAGTGTGCTGGTAGGTTGTGGAAACCAAGATACAGCTCCGAGGTGTGACCCCCTTCACCGACCCGTCTTACTCCGTAGTAAGTTCCGACACTTAGAGGTGAAAACTCCCGTGTCGGGTGTCGGGCACGGAATCATGCAACGAACCACATAAAATGTTGGTTCCCCATGGTCCTATGTACCAACCTAACACAACCAAGCAAAAAAGTTCTTGCGTCTACCCACTCTTGGCACGGGTCAAAGGGGTAGATCGACAGGTTTGACTTTTTTCCAACGGGCGTAGGGTTTCACCGTATCGGGGTCCGGAGCGTCGTAATCCCATCAAAACTTGCATGGGTTCCTAATATATGTATAAGAGTGTGTTGGTAGGTTGTGGGAACCAAGATACAGCTCCGAGGTGCGACCCCCTTCACCGACCCCTCTTACTCCGTAGTAAGTTCCGACACTTAGAGGTGAAAACTCCCGTGTCGGGTGCCGGGCACGGAATCATGCGACGAACCACATGAAATGTTGGTTCCCCATGGTCCTATGTGCCAACCTAACACAACCAAGCAAAAAAGTTCATGCGTCTACCCCCTAGGAAGGGGTAGACGACGCCTCACTCGTTACGTTCACTAATTTCGGGGTTTTGACACACATATGCGGCCCACACCGGAGGGTTTCTATATATTATCGAGAAACATAATTAAGTGAAGTAAATGAACATACTAGAAGGCTTAACAAAGAAAATAAAAAAACAAGGATATGGAAAAAAATAGTGGGCTCTTTGCCGTGTGGAGCACACAACGATACACGGCAAAGAGCGTGTTTGCCGTGCACAGCTCACAAAGACGCACGGCAAAGCATCTCCCGCCAATTATTTAGAGCGCGAGAAATTGGCCGCCACGGTGGGGACAAAATTTGTCCAGTCTTTGCCGTGATATTTCATTACGACGCACGGCAAACACGGGAAAGTTGAAGTGCGGGAAAGTTGCGAATCCTGGTCATCGCGGGTCCCACAATTTTGCCGTGCACGTATGGTAACACGCATGGCACAGAGATCTGTGCCGAGCTTTGTTTGTTTGCCGTGTGTTTTGCCCTCCGTTTGCCGTGAGGTGTTCTTTGCCGTGCTCCTTGTATGCACTGTGCCGTGGCCCCTTTCTGTGCCGTGAGGTTTGTGTTCCCACCACGGCAAAGTATTCTTTGCCGTGTTCCGAGGAACGGGGGCACACGGCAACGAAAGCCCAGCACGGCAAATTTCGATTTTCCGGTAGTGTGTAGATGGTATTTTGGGAATCTACACGCTTTACATAGTAGATGCAGTTGGCTTCAACCATCTGGAAATTATCAGCATTAACCGACACACACCCGCGACGACCAAGGAAGATGGCCCGGTTGCTGATGCTCATCAAAGGCTCGGACCCAGGAAGATGGCCCGGAAGCAGGCCTCTTATCCCAATCGGTTCAGTCTATAAAAATGACTCGGTGCTTGACTATCCTAGTCGGTTTTAGAACCGACTATTATAAACACGTACAATTAGAGTATATTGCTTCCAATCAGATGTCAGAATTGCTCCAGGACTATGCACTAAAACAGACTAATAATCAGTTTGATACTAGTGGGAACGGAAAAGACCTGCTAGTCATAGTGGTACTTACACACTCTTGGTTTTTTTTCATGATAATACGATTCTCATTAATAAATAAAAGACGACATACAAAGTACGTATACACCGATCTTATAGATCTGGAAAAAAAGGATAAACCTATGTGACAAGTCAGCGCCTATCCATCTTATTCGGCACCACCGTAGCAGACACCAAGGAAAAAATAGACAGATCACCTCTTCACCCGAGCTCGACGCGGCTCCATCGCTGATCATCAGCTTTTCGGACCTCCAAAATAGTTTGCCATAAGACAAACCATTGCCGCTGAAAGAATCAGACCGTGGCAGCATGTCCCCGGACACGCCATCGAAATTCAGCACTGGCACCCACGCACGACGATGTCGGAGTAGGGAACCAGAACCGTCAGCCTTCAACCACGAATCCACCACAAGGTGCACCATCTTCCAGCTGTCACCAGTGCAGACCACCGTCTGCACGTACTCCTGACGAATCCTCTCTGCTCCACCATGGCGCCGGAGAGAACGTCGCAGCAACGGGGACAGAGCAGGAGGAAAAAACCATCTGATGGAGTCGCCGCCGCCGCCTCGCCGACACCATCCATGAACCCTACAGCCACCGATCTGAAAGATCGGCAAGTACACAACGCCACCAACTCCGAGACGCCGCCTTGAAGAACAACGCCGGTGTGGGAGAAGAGTTGAGGCAGATTTATTTGCCCGGGCGCCGCTCCCACCACCCCAACGGCGCGCCATGCCAGAGAACTCCTAGCCCTAAGTACCATGCAACACTCTTGGTTTGACCGACTTGTATACACAACGGAAAGAGAGAATACGCAACGGGACAGGGATGTCAATATTAGAGTTGACAGCATTATTCAAAAGTATTTTCAAATTTGTTCAAGTCATATCCCGGCCGTTACGATTATTTTAAAAATTCAACTGAAAAACTCAACTCAAAAGTCAACCCAAAAAAATGACGACCAAAAACTATTCTTTTTGAAAATTCTGAAACCAGTTTCACACACCAAAAAATCCGTGCTCTACTAGGAAAACAAGCTAAAACGGGTAGTGAGCCATATAATGCCATGGTGTGTAGCCACCACCATGACTAGAAAATCGTCTCTCCTAGTGGGAATATACATATGTTTCACTTATTTTTAACTATTTAATTATGAATTTTTAAGATTTGCTCGCCTATGTTGGTGCCCATGCATTTTACATTTAGATACTTTTTTAGATCTTCTAAGTATGTATTTCTCAAGGGATTATAATATATGTTTGCATATTCGAAATTTGGATCATAATAGGATACACAACTAAAATTTTGCCCCCACATTTGCACGGGCCATGCTGCTAGTTTTTTTTTACTTCAAAAGTATTTTTAAAAATTTGTATTTTATGCTTTATTTTATATACGTAACAATCAAAATTAATATTCAAATTTGTGTCTTGAAGACCGTGCCACTATTTAAAACAACAACAATTTTAACTAAATAATTTCTAAACTGATTTACAACAACCAAGAGTTGACTATTGTTTATTAGCAATTATATACCGATAAGACAAAGTAATTTGCTGAGATATTATTCTTGCAGCTATATACATGCATGATTCTGCTACATGCGTGCTTTTGGAATTAACAATAGTTTCTCCTTCCGGTGAACGGTTAGCCCAAACACCTCTGTCATATCAATGTCTTTCCTCTCAACCCCTATTGGCAGTTCCCAGTCAAAATGGTACATGAGGTTCGCCAACATAAGCTCAACATTGGCAATTGCGAGGTTCATACCAGGGCACATCCTTCGTCCTGCCCCGAACGGCAGGAACCGGAAATCGTTTCCCTTGAACTTGACATGTACATCACTACCTCCTTCTAAAAATCTTTCAGGTATGAACTCTCTTGCATTCTCCCAGGAGGTCGAGTCCCTACCAATGGCCCATGTATTGACAAGGACACGCGTCCCAGCCGGAACCATGTATCCATTGATGCTACAGTCAGCCATGGCAAGGTGTGGAGCAAGGAATGGTGCAACAGGATAAAGCCGGAGTGACTCCTTTATGACCGCTCTTAGGTACGTCATGTTGTTCATGTCGATTTCACTGACAGTTTCTTGCCCTAGGGGGACGATACTCCGCACCTCGTCTTGTAGCTTCCCCATCAGGCGTGGCCTCCTCATCAGCTCGGCCAAGGTGAATTCCAGGGCGTTAGATGATGTATCCGTTGCACCGAAAAATACATCCTACGGATATCAATTAATTAAGATGGCATGATATATATAAATCAACATATATAATCCTGAATGTATTATTTTTACTTACCGTGAGGAGAGATTTCATGTGCTCTCTTGTGAGATCATACTCCTGTTGAATAGATAGCAGAATATCTACGAAATCAGCATCCTTGTGGTTAAATGTTGACATGTCCTTGTCCACTCGATCATCGATCACCTTGTCTAGCAGATCAGCCCATCTATTCCTCACTCTCTCTGCCTTGGCACAAACTGCCCTCTTAAGCATTCCTACCCTAGCCAATGTCGGGAAGTAATCCACCAGGTTGAACCCTCCTAGCAGCTGTGAGCTATCATTGATGAGGTCCCGGAACAACTTACTTCGTCCTTCTTTTAGGAAGAACTTTCCTGACACGATGCGACATGCCATGTCATTCACAAATGAGTTGAGAAGCTCGCTCATGTCCATCGTACCACCTGCTTCGGCTGCCTTGTTAATCTTGGCCATCACCATGCTCACCTATGATGGCATGCATCTTAATGTATGAGACTATCTAACATTATGGAACGGTTAATAGAGGACAAAACTGACGTAAAATTTATTTCAATAGTTTATGACATAGTGCAGCCCAAATCGTTATGACAATAATGATAGGTTTGTGCACATTGAATAAAAAGGATATGTCAGATGTTAATATACTAATTATCAACAAAAATATCTTACTCCTAGCAAAATATTAGAAATGTAGTATATCCTAATTAGTGATGATGTCCCAACACAATATTAAAAATGTAGAATATCCTAATTAGTATATGTTGTCCATTCATCACTTAACCATTTCTTAGAAATTTACTTAATTGCTTCTCATCTTTTGTCCAAAAATATATGACCCCTTCACCAAGGTCCACCCCTCCCCCCATCTATAATATACTCTTCAATGCCCTCATCTCTTCTTAGGCCCTCACCTAATTGTCGCCGCCTCACATGTATTGAGTAGGATGAAGTCATATGTGTACAAAGTTGTACGTGTTACCGCCGGACTTGCAATTAGAGGAGAGTTACGTGTTGGAGTCGAACACATGTAACATGGGTCTAACATATGAAGGCACCGCAGTGTAGTAAAAATAGACTACTAGCCAAAAGTTGGTAACGTAGACACAAGATCCAGAGAGGGGACAGTCCACGCCATATATAGAAGGGGTAACCGGAGGTGGAAATGTTGATCAAGATGCCTCTAATGCCTTAGCGGGCTCTGTGCTTCGGTAGTCGCCAAATCTTGTCAACAAATTTTGGTGTCGTGTTGTGATTGTTTGTCCTTATCAGAGCAAGGTTTATACACCTCTCGGTTGTTGATCCAAACGGTGGATGCATGTATGATTTGCTTGTGTAGAAGTATACAATGAGTAGTGCGATTGGATGGAGGTGCAACAAAAACAAAGATTGTCGTTGGGTCGATCACATGGTTGTTCAAAATTATTTTCTAACTTTTATGGTATATATTATTATATTTTTATACCAACATATGAACATTTATTCTTATACTTATTTCTAACTTTTTTTCTTTTCACCTCTTTAATAGTAGTTAATTATATTTTTCCAATTAACAGATTATGATGCCCAATGTCTGCACACATACCTTTCTGTAACACAATGTAATTATCATGCATATTCTTAGTTTTGTAAACATTCCCCTTTTTCTTGCATTCCTAGACTTCAATATTATGTTCCTGATTGTCTTACGACGCCTTGCATTTCTGCTCTTTGATTCTACCACTTTCTCTACCGCGTCGAGACCTCATGGACACCGCTCCAAGAATCTATGATTGCTTTCATTCATTTCTATTCCACTCATGCCGATGCATTCTCCTATTATCTCGCTATTTATGTATGTCGGCACATCCGAGCAACCCATACATGTGGACATGTCTAAGATATGTCACATTGACATTGATTCTCGATCAATTTGTAATGCGTGCTACTAAATGGAAATAGAGTTTCTAATGTTTTTTGTTACTCATTTAAAATTTACAATGAATTTCACATAAACCAACTGTTGTTTTTATACATATTTTATTCTCAAATTGCGTTGATTGAAAAAATTGCTCATTTCCTATCATATGTTAGTCTTTTTTATATAGCAGTTTTTTTCTTTACCCATATACTTAGAATTTTGTATGGGGATTCCAACTTAAAACTGCACTATTATATTATCTATGGTTGGTCAATTACACGTTTTCCATCTCTCTTAATGACGGAAACCAAAGGGGAAAAGGCTCCAATAGCACACGTATGGCCTCTTTCGTGTGTGTTATCGCATATCGCTTAACCTTAGAAATTAAAGCCGTGTGTAAGGATTCGAACGTCGTTCGACAGCCAAATGTTCGCATACGCTTTTATTTTCTAAAACCGTGTCCTATATATCGCACATGCTTCGAAAGACAAAACCGTTTGCATTTTTGTCTGGTATCACACACGGTGCATGTCACGTTGATCGTGTGTAATCTGAATTGCCTCCTTGGCTTCCGTTCAACGCGTGTAGAGCCTTCTCGCCTCCTTCCGGCTGCCACGCGTTAGCGACGAGCCAGCTTCCTCGGCATATAAAATGCTGCTCGCCGACGTACGTACTAGTGAACACAGCAGCGTCACCGTACAATCACAGTACGTATAAATGATTCGCCACAAGAAAACCGCTCGCCTTTCGTGCGTGCCACAGTGGAGCCTTGCTGCGCCCACACCGCGGCTTTTGTGAACTCCACCCCGTCTTCGGATTCCGGTAACTCCTCCCCGCCCGTGTACCGTCGCCGCGTGGAGCACGCGCGCCCGGAGGAGGAAGAGGAGGAGGCGAACTTGGAAAAGAATTTGGAGATGGACGAAGACACGGTGGCGGCGGTGACGCCGGAGGATTTCTCGCCGCGTCTTGAGCCATGGAGTTGGCTGAGCGCGAGGCCGAGGATGCTGAGTTCAAGGCTGAGGAGGCCATAGCGGCTGTGCGCGAGGCCGAGGAGGATGACGAGGACATATTACAAGAGCATCGCATGGTAGAAAAGTTCATGGCCAAGAAGCTGGAAGACGAAAGAGCGCGCGACGAAGGGCAGCGCCGCATCCAATAATGCCGAGGCCTCATGCTCCAGCAAGCGAAATGTGGAGATAGTCTACATCTCCAATTCCGACGAGGAGTAGTATAGGATTATTTTATAAGTTAGATTCCTCGCGTGCCTTTTGTTTGAAAATATTTATACTAGAACATATTGTGTGTAAGCGTTATCTTGCATAATGGTTATTTAAAGCTACATTTGTATGAACATTTTGTGTGTAAGCGTTAACCGTGTGCGTTGAAGAGACATCTCGCACACGATTATTCTAGCTTAGTCGTATGCGTTGTTGAACTATCGCACACGAGTTTTTTAAACTAATCTTGTGCGATGCTGAGAGTTCGCACACGGTTTATTTGACGTAGTCATTTATATAATATATCCTCTTCCCGCTTTTTTCAGAAATCTCGCTAAGTATGAAGTAACATGGTGTTCCCGCCTTTTTGCCTACTCTTGCTTGAGTATAAATTGGTTCGACGGACATGGACATTTGTTTATTTAGCATTTGTACAATGCCTCATAGCACGGAAGCCATGGGAGATCGGGCATGGTGTACCTTCGTGGACCTCACGTCGTCGGACTCGGAGCAGGTGCTGTCCACAGCGGCTGTAGCTGGGGTACCTCAATCGACCTCACGCCGACTGACTCACAGGAGGAGCTGTCCCCAGCGCATGGAGCTGGGGTAGCTTCGTTGACCTCACGGTGGAGGAGCCCCCAGACAGTGATTCGCATCGTCGTCGGACGAGCCGCTGGCCAGCCCAGAGAAACTCGAGGAGCATAAGTTGGTGGAGGTATCCATCGCGTCGACGCGGCGTGAAGAAGCAGTGGTGCATTGCGTGGTCGAGAAGTCTTTCGATTCTCTTCGCAAGGACCAGATGCGTGCGCTGCTGCGCACCAGGAAGGAGGCCAAGAAGCAGACACGTCTTTGGATGGGCGCCGCGGCAAAGCGTTTGGCCCAGTGGAAAGCCGCTCACTCCGGCAACCTGCTCACCGACGTTGCCGATGCCTCAGGCTCCGGCAACCCGCTCGCCGACAATGCCGAGACCTCAAGCAACGGCCCGCCGGCGAGAGGTATTAGGTGGTTTTTATGTTCTATATATATGTAATCTGAGATTGGGATGTCCAATCTTTTTGTAGTCATTCGTTCCAAAAAATATTTGGCATTTTTCAAAGTTTTGTTCAGAACTTGTTAAATATGGAAAAACAAGCCCTATTGCACACGGTTTTGCACGACCATAATCGTGTGCGATGATTACTTTTTATCACCAAAGAAGCACACACGGTTTTGTCCTATCTAAATCGTATGCGATATCTCGTGCTAACGGCTACCTATTCACACACGGTTTTATATAATACTAACCGTGTACGATGCCTGCTGGGCTGTTAGGGCCCATTTAGTGGAACCCTACCTTATATAAATTAGGACCAGACACGCTTGACCCGTCCACACTCCACTCTCCAGCCACCTCCCCTCCTCTACAATCGCACCCGCCCGACGATCTGCCCTGGTCGGTGAGGCGATGCAGCATTTGGGCTCCCCCGCCAGCCGACCGGCTGGCCGATGACTTTGCGCAAGGCCTGTCCAAGGCCAGTCCCCCCCCCCCCCCCCCCCCCCTTGTCGAGGTCACCGCCGTTACTGCATCGAAGGCCAGATCCGAGCAGGTGTGCACGGTCCAAGGCTAGAGTTGCCCCTGCACGGCTTCTCGTCAACAACCCGAAGGTTGTTAATTATAGCGTGCATGCATATATTCATGTTTTTATATGCCGAATCTCACGTGTTAGCGCTCGTTTAGCAAGGCCACATCTGTTAGTATATTGATATTAGGTATATTCTGTTTGATTTGTTTATGCACTAGCAAGGCCGGATCTGTTAGAATATCTTGTTAGTACCTATGTCTTCCAATACATTGTTTATTAGGGTTGTTCTGTTGGATTTTTGTTTATTAGGGTGGTTCAGTTAGATCTTGTTTAATAGGATTGTTCTGTTGAATTTTTGTTTATTAGGCTGGTTTAGTTAGATCTTCTTTATTGGGCTTGTTCTGTTAGATCTTGTATATTGTATTATATATGATCTTGTCACTGTATAAATTTTTGACCAGAAGGGGTTTGATAGAACACATGTCATTTTATACTTTTGTAATAGGGATCATATTTTGGTGGCACTGTACAAGAAAAAGAAGGGAAGCGACGATTTTGCTCCATATCTCCTTTATTTTCGACTAGATGTGGAGAAGACCCTTGCGGGCTAGTCGAGCTTCACCGCATTACTTTGCCTTCTTTTGTCCCTGCCGGCCCGTAAGTGAACAATAATTTTGATTTGCATTGTTTTAATTGTTTCTACATTCTCGTATTAATGATTTTTTTTGCACAAAATATGCAGTCCCTTTAAGCAATACTTGCAAGTACCACGGATGGTAATGCGCCTCAGCTCAAACAACGATAAGGAAGTTTCTCAAATATCCGTGCAAAGACATGGAGCCAAAAGTACTCCTTGAATCGAGTGGCGTCTACCCTTGCCGAGGTCGCATAAGTGATATCTTCTGCATGATGGTGACGAAAGGGGTAGAGGAAATGTCCACATTTCTTCTATTAACCCTCTGAACCTAGCTTTCGTCAAGACAAAGACGTAATCAAGAAAAGTTCTTCTTTTGTGTAGACTTTGGTCGCAATGTATGAATATGAAATTAGAAATTAATGAAATAGTAAGAAGTAGATTTGCTACTGGACGATGCTTGTTCTTAATATTTGCATGTTTTACAGCTGGTAGAAAGGCTACGGACATTGTCCTACAAATTGTAAACGTGTGCGATGGTTCTTAAAACACACGACTGACACTAAGCTAAACGTGTGCGATGACTCTATAAACACACACGACTGACTTAACTAAAATGTGTGTGACTATCAGTAAACACACAGCGCTGAACTCCAGCAACCGTGTGTGATCATCTACCACATCGCACACGATTTAATAAAACTTCTCGGGTGCGATGTTGAAACTATCGCACACGACTTTTTTAACCGTGTGCGATCCTCAACCCCATCGCCCAGACGCCCACCCACCGTAGCGACGGAGCCGTTAATTGTGTGTGATGGGCGATATCGACCGCATGCGATTGCCCGATCTATACTAGTCAGTAGCGTAGCCAGGCCATTGTTCATGCTACAGTCTTAAACAATGCAAAACAGTGCTACAGTAGCTAGAATCATCAAAGGAATTAGCAGGCACGCCCCAGGCCATGGCCAGTGTAGCCTGGGCCTGGCTACGCCCCTAATACTAGTGAACATGTCTAGATTAACGTACTCGATCGGTCCAAATCCAATGCACCTAAGATTGTACGAAGATGACATGATCAACCTGATGTATATGGTGTGTCCATCTCGTGTTGAATCTCCAAGTCTGAGCTCTGCATATAGTCCCTGTGATAAGATATATTTCTCTCTATATACGCACACGTTGATTTTAGCTTATGAATCTTCTCCGTTGATATGCATACCTTGATTTTAGACAGACAAATCTTCACCGTCCTTATTAAATATTAATTTTAGGCCCACAAATCTTCACCTCTCCCTTTTCTATGTCTTAATAGTAACACAATGGTATGTAGATAGTCTTGGAATAATACTATACTGTCTAGTACTCACATTCTAAATCACTTCCTACAGACTACAAACAATGTTTTGTGATTATAGTTTTGGTTGTACAGATCGAGATATTACCAAGCGGCATGCTAATACCAAAAAAAAATATCAACGCGGCTAAATCAGTTAAAATTACCTCCTCCGCGGCAGCGGTGTGGAAAGACTGCACCCTTTTAACGCTCAACACGTGCGTGGTCAAGATCTTCCTTGCCTTCCGCCAGTGCTCGCCGTACGGCGCGAAGGCAACGTCCGACGAGCCGTACAAGATGATGTCGGGGACCATGGAGCGGGGCCGCGACGCCAAGACATGGTCGTGCGTGCGCAGCACCGCCTCTGCGGCACGTGGCGACGACACGACGAGCGTCGGCACCGCGCCGAGGCGGAGGAGCATCACGTCGGGACCATGCTTCCTGGCTAGGCTGCTGAGGGAGATGTGCGGGAGAGAGCCGACGAGGTGCAGGTGCCCGATGATGGGCAGAGCCGGTGGCGAAGGCGGGAGACGGCCGTGTTCTCGCTGCCCTGTCTTGGGAGTGAACCAGTAATAACGCAAAAACAAGAGGAAGGCGAGGAAGAGGAGCAGAAACCATGCCCGCGGAGGCGTCTCTAGCATGAGTTTTTTCACGAGATCTGCCATCGTAAAGCCCAGTGCTTTGTGGAGCTCTGCCGGCGAAATTGTTGCCGTGAGCCAGCTTATAAGCTCGATCTGATGCTTTATAAGCTAGCCAGGCCAAGTAAAAACGACCTGTTGTACTGGTGCAGAGGACTTGGAAAAGGTAGCTCGTGTGTCACGATGAGCTCTCTGTAGTCCGTACTCAATCAGTATACGAGTCATTCTCAGTGCATAGACAGGGGCAGACAACACATTCTATATATATATATATATATATATGCATCTGTACTGTTGCACTGAACTTGGAGAAAATTAGTGCTTGTACGTGTGTTCAAGTTTAGTCTCCATCACACACAGTGAGCTCTTTGTACATATGTTGACTTTGTCGGTCGCGAGTCGTTCTCAATGCATAGACAGCGTAGCTTTCGTTCTTGAAGAAACATACAACACAGTCTTTTGTTCTGATGGGGACAGATCATTACATGGAACTTCAGCCACAACAATGTCACCGGCTAGCAGGGTTACAACATAGCTGGGGGCCTCATCCACCCAGACAAAGTCCTGGGACTCACTACTAGCGCCCAGCTTAGCAAGTTCATGGGCACTAGTTTTTACATCCAAGAAACTAGAGAGGAATCAAAATGTAGAATGCATAAACTTCTTTCCTCCTTCACCAACACGCATATCATTGCCTTGTCAAAACTCCTGGTCTTCAAAGCACTTACCAGGTTTGACGAATCAGACTAAAAAATTATGCGATTAGCCCCAACCCCAACGCTAATGGCTCCATCAATGACCGCTAGGTAAGATGCACATATTTTCCCGCGCCAGAAGCAACAAAATTGTCCGCCTGGTTGCGAATGACATAACCCCAACCCCCAGTCTTTAATGACTGATCAAACACCCTATCAAAGTTTACTTTGGCATAATCTTCAGGTGGCCTTGACCAACTGTGCTTATCATGGGCCTTTTAAAGAGAGACAACACAGTCTCTGATGCTTTTATTTTGGTGTAGTACAAGGTGAAGTTCCAAGCTTCAGAATCATCTTCTCAGAGCTTCAGCATTATCTTTTGAGCTATTGAAAGCTTGTGCGTTCTGTTATCTTTTGAGAACCACGGTGTTATCTTTGGAAACTTCCATTGTTTACCTTTTGAGAGACTCAACTTTATCTTCTAGAGAGACATGACTAGTTATTTATCTTCTGGACGAATTGTAAGTTTTCAGTGGTTTATGTACAATGTTTGCCCTGAATTATATCTTTGCAAAATGAGCAATGCATTTTCTTCTTCTTGTTATGGTTCAACACACAAGAATATCCTGGGATTTTGGTTTCATCTCAGTCTGTGCTATCCTGGGATTTTGCTTTATACGAGTATCTACAGCATTATACCTGACCATGGCAAGATTCATCAATTTGGCAATTTTCTGCAACCAATTCTCAACCACCGAATCAAACAAAATCAAATTCACATTCAATATTCAGTATCATACATCCATGGATTGCATCAGAAATTAGAATAGTTGCCAAGTGCCAGCGGGTTTCATACATGCTGCAAGACAAGCTAGCACATGTTCTACGGATGTAGTGCATCAACAACGTTCTCTGCTACTCTGCTTCAGGTACAGCATCATTGCCACATTCAGTCAGATACAAGATTTTGCAACATTCAGTCACTAGTAGAAAACAGGCCTTTCGTCCGGGTCATTAGTCCCGGCCGTGGCCTGGGCCGGGACTAATGGTCCGGACACGTCGCCCCGAAAAAGCCGAAGCGTACGGCACCCTATAGTCCCGGCTCGTTAGGGCCCAATAGTCCCGGTTTGATATACAAACCGGGACTAAAGGGGTCTGTGGCCCGCTGCGGCCTGGTGCCCCCCTTTAGTCCCAGTTTGTATCTCAAACCGGGACTAATGGGTTGGCCCTATATATATGGCAGCCCCTCTCCCCTCTCTCTTTTTTTTTCTGGTGGGAGGTCACTAGTGCACACAGGACCTTTAGTCCCGGGTGGTAGAGGCCTCTAGGACCGGATGGACATCCGGTACATGCCAACCGGGACTAGAGCCCCCCCCCCCCCCCTCTTGTCCCGGGTGTCCTACGACCCGGGACCAGAGAGTTCCACGCGGGGCAGCACATGGCGCGTGCGAGAGGCTCTCTAGTCCCGGGTTGTAATACAACCCGGGACTAGAGATGCACCCACGTGGCAGCCTGTGGCTTTTTTCATTTCGGTTGTTGTATATTATGAATAATTTGCAAAAAATACGGTTAATTATCTGTAAATCAGAAAAATACATATAGCATATCAAAATATTCGTAAGAGAAAGCTTTATGAGAAAGTCGGGAAATCGGAAGTCGAACGGAAGTCGTGAAGTCGGAAAGTCGTGAAGTCGGGAAGTCGTGAAGTCGGGAAGTCGTGAAGTCGGGAAAGTCGACGTCACGTTTTCCCGGCTTCCCGGTTTCACGTTTTCCCGGCTTCCCGGTTTCACGTTTTCCCGGCTTCCCGTTTTCACGTTTTCCCGGTTTCCCGGATTAATTTACATATAAAGATCATATATAAGAGGGACTAGAACCGTCATCTATTCGATTACATGGAGATCATGAAGCCACTACTAGAGCCCGTCATCTAATTTGATCTGGTGCCATTGTATTTTCCCTTCATATCTAAGACATAGTTCATCAAAAAGCCCGCAATTTCCTCGCAAATTGATCGAAAGCGGTCCTTTAGTTGCAGGTCCCTCCACATTTGATTCATCTATAAAAGAAGGGAGATTAATATGAATTTCAATCATCATAACAGAAATTATGAATGACACTCAACACAATTGATGGTTATAAAATGAAATTGTGAATTTATTTGTTCACTTACTTCGATAAATGTCCCTGGGTTCCGCTCAGAGACTATCGTGCGAATCCACTCGCAGACGTAATATGCACACAAATTGGTCCTGGGAGGCTGCCTCTCCAAGTACTACACGAGAATAGATTTCAATCAAATAATAATCAAGCATCACGATGGTATTGAAATTTGAATTAAAAGGGATGCGCGAACAGCTAGCTCGTACTACTTACTTTGGGGTAAACAAAAGTAAGTTCCTCTTTAAATTGATTAGGTACTGTAGTAGTTCGGAAAGCTTCCCAAACCCTGCCCATCAAACAATTGAATAAATGAGTTATTAATTAGTTACTTGATATCTCAGGAATGGAAGGAAAAAGACCGATGTAATACGATAAAGATTGAAATTACCGTTTGAGCACTCCTTGGATATATTCGTGCCGCTCTTTGGGCCAGTGCAATGCGTCCAAGATTTCAACTTCTGCTCTATCGATTTGAATGATTAACAGAATGTAATGGGCGCTGCGCACGTTTATATGATTAGTTACACTTAACATCGAGAAAGAAAAAACCAATGTGTACAAGACAGTAAGACTCTTACCTGAAGTGGTAAGGAAACAATATCTTCCCTTTATAATTTTGGTCCCGGATGGACCTAAACAAGGTGTTCACCGTTTCCTCGTGGTGGAGATGTAGCAATTTTTCATTAACTCGGCTTGGGTCGATGAACCCAATCTCAAACACTCGGTTTCTGTCACATTCATCGCTCTTCATTCTGCAAAATACCGTAGTGAGCATAATTAGAACAGGCACTGACCGAGCTAAGCTATAGACTTTATTTTAGAAAATAAATGAATTGAATCACTTACAGACAATAGGTAGTGAGGATGCTCAAGTCGAGGGCGTCAAGCTGGTATAACTGATAGATTTCTTCAATAGGTATAGTTATCTCGTCTGCACCGTTGAAATGTTCATCTGTAATTTTCACCGGGATCAATATTCAACCTTCACTTGTGACATTCTAGTACCATTTATGCAGTCTTGTCATTTGTGTTGGTAGATTCTGGAGCTCATCAGGTGACACTAGATCCTTCCCATATTCCAGGTCCATCTAGTAGGTCCCATAAGGGGGGGGGGATATCATCTGCATCCAGTTGAGAAAGTGAAATACCAATATCTGCAGCAAATTGCGCGCGGTAAGCGCTATCGTTCTCAAGCGCAGAGCCCATATCAGTGGCCACCTTGAGCGGGGAGATGGACTGGTTTGACTGATGTCCGAGCTGGGCAACATCTCTTCTCCTTTTCCCGCCGGGTGGAATTTTCCTCATAGTCCGTACATAGTCATCTGGCCTATTTATCGAAATTTGCGATGGCTGAGTAAGGAAACTAACAGCAAATTGTGTTTGAGCTTCCGAATACTTTTCCTTTAGCTTAGGTTTTCTTTTCTCAGCCATTTCTGCAAACTGTCTTCTCGATTCTGTTTGTAGCCAGACCCTGGCTTCCTCTTGAGTACACTCGATGTAACACCCCGGCCACCCCCGGGCCGGGCCTGTCACCCCTGGCAGCTCTCTAGGATCTCCAGACTGGCCCCACAGATCAACACTAGTCTTTTCTGCGCACTTTGTCCTCACTCGTGCGCACCCGGGAACCAGTTCCCGGTCGGTCACCCATCCTTGGAGTGCTCCGGGCCAAGCACACTTGACCTCGGAGTTCCTTCCAGATGAGCTTCCGGAAAAGAAGTTACAACTTATTGATATGAGTATTCTATCAATCCGATACCAAATTGTAACACCCCAGCCACCCCCGGGCCGGGCCTGTCACCCCTGGCAGCTCTCTAGGATCTCCAGACTGGCCCCACAGATCAACACTAGTCTTTTCTGCGCACTTTGTCCTCACTCGTGCGCACCCGGGAACCAGTTCCCGGTCGGTCACCCATCCTTGGAGTGCTCCGGGCCAAGCACGCTTGACCTCGGAGTTCCTTCCAATGAGCTTCCGGAAAAGAAGTTGCAACTTATTGATATGAGTATTCTATCAATCCTGTTAAGCCCTGAGCCAGGATCTCACATCCTTCCCCCCTTAGAAGACCGACGCCCTCGTCGGTCAGCCGCCAGTCCAGGAACTTCCCCTCTTGGTACACGTCTGTGCGCCCAGTGCCGGCACATGCTCCACATGTCCGCGCCCCTGACCCGCACATGCCCGTGTTGCCGCGAGAGTCGGCTCTGATACCAAATTGTAACACCCCGGCCACCCCCGGGCCGGGCCTGTCACCCCTGCCAGCTCTCTAGGATCTCCAGACTGGCCCCATAGATCAACACTAGTCTTTTCTGCGCACTTTGTCCTCACTCGTGCGCACCCGGGAACCAGTTCCCGGTCGGTCACCCATCCTTGGAGTGCTCCGGGCCAAGCACGCTTGACCTCGGAGTTCCTTCTAGATGAGCTTCCGGAAAAGAAGTTGCATCTTATTGATATGAGTATTCTATCAATCCTGTTAAGCCCTGAGCCAGGATCTCACACTCGACGTCATAAGGTCTCGGGGGAGGAACCTTCGGTACTTTTGGCAGGGGCTCAAGTCGGGGTTTGGGTCGGGAACCCATGGCGGTGGTCTTCATCCCCTTTCGACCGTTAGCCTTAGTGGGTGGAGACGGCTCAGGAGTCGGCTGACACGGCTCAGGAGTCGGCTGACGCGGCGATGGAGATCGAGAAGGCGATGGTGGCCTTGGCGGCGGTGTCCAGCCTGGAAACATGATCAATTTCTTGGGCCATAGAATGAGTCCACCCTGGACATCTCCCAGTGTCCTCTCATCATCATCTCCAGGGATTTGAAGTTTGAGTGATTCAAATCCAGGGTAAACTTGATCCACGCCGACACGAGCATAGGCATCTGGAATCTCATTGCCACGATACAGTGCTGTAGATTCACAAGGTAAAGCATAGCCGTCCGCCGCCTTCATGGTTAAGTTTCTCACTGCCTCATGTAGCTCACAAGTTTTCTTCTCAGTGATAGAATCCACGGGGTTTGTTTGGTTCGATGCCTCATCAGCACCGACCGTCGTGGAAGCCACGCTGCTTTTCCGTTTAGACGGACCACCTGATTGACTATCTTGCAGCTGCAGCTGATGAGTTGCCCCTCGAGAAGATTGCGCGCGCCGCAATTCATCTAGTTCCCGTTGTCGTTGGCCAATGATATTTTCCACTTTGCTCAACCGCTCGTGTTGCTCCTGCTCCTTCCTCCTCTTTGCTCTTTCTCGGCTTCTATAAGAGTCACGGTCCTCAGGAAACCCTTCATGCCACGTCACACCTTCCCTGCCTCGAACAGATCCTCCTTTTTCTTTAGTACCGAGGGCCTTCCACAGCTCGTCGTATTCTCTGTCAGGAAAAAAGCTTCCCTCACTAGCATCGGCAATTGCATCCAGAATTGTTTGCCGGGGTATAGGAGTTTCTTTCGTTTCATCAACTATTACATCGCTTGATGCGTCATACTCCCCCCCCCCATGAGCAAGTATCCAATTTCTGACCCTACGGGGCCACATATCTGTAACTGGAATGATCCCTTTTTCGCGCATAGTGGCCTCAATCCAATCCCACTTAGGCTCGGCAGTTACGTAGCCACCTCCACCCAACTTATGGTTATATATCTTCTTCGCTGCATTCAACTTATTCTTTGCCGATCTTTCCTTGGCTAGTTCGGTATCCTTCTATTGCAGAAATGCCGGCCAGTGAGCCCGCTGCCTCTCTAGTGTCCCAGTGAAATCTAGAACTTTCTTTTTGTCGACCCAATCACGGTATAATCTGTTCTTCCATTTATTGAATTGTTCAGCCATCTTCTTCAGAGCCCAATGCTTGACTTTGTCCGTCATGGCTTTTGTCCTTTCAGGACTATCCAACACCGACAGAGTCAAATGTGCCATGAGCTTCTTCCAATATATCTTTAGTTCTCTCGGTGACATAATAATTGCCCTCTAAGTTTTTTATCTGATTCCATTCCGAAAGGCTGATCGGAACATTGTCCCTGACAACAACTCCACATTGATGCACAAACTTAGATGCGCTCTTCGGAGGCGCCAACGGTTTGCCATCTGAAGAGACTGACTCAATTCTGAAATGATCTTTTATTCCCAACCCTTTGGCATGGCCTCGTTTACTAGTTTGGGTCGATGCGGAGGTCTAAAAAGAAGAAGCTTAATATACCACGCCGGACTGCGGGGGTTCACCAACTGTGCTAGTTTGCCCTTGGACGCTTCGTTCCACCTCCATTCCCGGACCGGAGTCGTTAAAAAACTCGGAGCCATCTTCTTCTGCTCCAATGTGTTCATCACCATCCGCGGGTTGCCGGATATTGTCGAGCAACACATCTTCCCCTTCTCTGTTTTGGAAGGGAGGAACATCTCCATCGTTCATTGCTTAACTATTACAAAAGAAAATAAAACAATGATAGCATTAGCAGAATAATTCAATGTAGAGAACTTTACACTTAGCAAAATTACATCTACAAATATACCATACCAAAATTTAAACTAACATGAGCGATACTTCATGTGTATTGTATGTGTTACAGGGAAAACGTGAAACCGGGAAACCGGGAAGCCGGGAAGCAGGGAAAACGTGAAACCGGGAAGCCGGGAAAATGTGAAACCGGGAAACCGGGAAAACGTGAAAACGGGAAGCCGGGAAAACGTGAAACCGGGAAAACGTGAAAACGGGAAACCGGGAAGTCGGAAAGTCGCGAAATCGGGAAATCGGAAAGTCGTGAAGTCGGGTATTTCCCGACTTCACGACTTTCCGATTTCCCGACTTCACGACTTTCCGTTCCGACTTCCCGACTTCATGACTTTCCGACTTCACGACTTTCCGACTTTCCGTTCGGACGTCACGACTTTCCCGACTTCACGATTTTCCCGACTTCATGACTTTCCGTTCCGACTTCCGATTTCCCGACTTCACGACTTTCCGATTTCCCGTTCCGACTTCCGATTTCCCGACCGATTTCCCGTTATAAGATCTAGACTTAGCAAAATTACACTTAGCTAATTTACACCTAACTAACTATAATTTACACTAACTTACCAAAATTTACACTAACTTAGCAAATTACACTACACTAACTTAGCAAACTTTACACTAACTACACTAACTTAGCCAATTAAACTAACCTACACTAACTAAAAAATTAACTTAGCAAAATAACTTAGCAAAAATAACTTAGGAAAAAAATTACCGGCGGCCGGCGGAGCTGGAGGGCGAGGCGGTGCGGGCGGCGCCGGCGCGGAGGAGCCGGAGGGCGAGGCGGGCGGCGGAGGAGCTGGAGAGGGCGAGGCGGGCACGGCGGAGGAGATCGAGGAGGCGGCGCGGCGGAGGAGGAGTGGAGGCGGGCTCGGGTGGCGCGGAGGAGGAGACGGGGGCGGCGCGACGCGTGGAGGCGACGGCGCAGCGCGTGGAGGCGGCGGAAAAAATCCGGCAGCGTCATGGCGTGCAGGGCGGAGGCGGAGGGCGGCGGGGGCTGGAGGCGGAGGTCTTCTCCCGGGTCGTGGCTCGACCCGGGGAAGAGGCGTGGTATTTATACCACGGGACCTATGGTCCCGGGTGGAGCCACGGCCCGGGACGAGAGGGTATCCTCTGGTCCCGGGTGGTGCCACGACCCGGGACCAGAGGTCTTTTCCCCCAGCGCGCGCAAAGAGCCTCTTGTACCGGGTTGAGCCACCACCCGGTACAAGAGGTCTCTTTTTTTCGTTCCAGCATCCAAACGTTCAAAATTTAGCGCGCAAAATTTTGAAAGTTCATTTTAATGTGAATTTGAATAGCTTCTGCATACTTTTGAATTTGAAAAAAAATTCAACATGAAAAGTGTTTGAATTTGAATAACTAATCCAAAGCAATTTTCTGTTTTCTAAAATAATTGTTCGAACTATTAAAACTATTAACCATTTTGCCATTTTCAATTTAAAAAATGCATTAACTAATATTGTTTAAATTTAAAAGACATCTCTTTATTTCAAAAACATCTTTAACAACATCCAACAGACTTACATAAAAGGATACATTATTACACATTACTAACAATTACGTTACTACATAAACAGACTTGTTGCTCGGAGGCCATAGGATTAGGGGGAACGGCGGGAGGAGCCAGCCCCGTTCGCGGCCGCCCGGTTCTCGCGCGCACGTTTGCGGCGCAGGGCAAGATCCATGGAGGATGAGTCTTTCAGCGCCCAATCCAGCTCGGAAGCCTCCTTCGCCTTGAGCTGGCAGGCAGTTCTGGCTCGCTGTACACGGTTGTCGTGGACGGACCGGAAGGAGGCTTCAAGGGCCTCCTGCATCTGCGGCCCGCCGCGCTCTTCCCCATGGTCGCTCCAGTCGAAGTCGTCGTCGTCGTCATCCTCCTCGTCGGGAGGGGCGGTGGCGACTGGTGGAGGTACGGCCGCGGATCCCCACGCCACCCCTGCGGTGTACGCATCCTCGTCGGGGTCAGGGACATCGGACCACGCGGGCTCATACGTCCTCCGCACCTCCTCCGGCACCGGAGCAGGAGGCCAGTAGCAGGGCATTCCTCTCCACGCCGAGCTCGTGGGCATACGGCGGGATAGGCTCCCACGGTAGTGCCCAAGTGCGCTCTGCCGAGCATGCTCGACCTCGTCCAGAAGGCGCTGCGGCGGGCGTGGCGGATCCATCTCGTGGAGACGATGCGTTCGTGGCTAGGAATGGTGGATTAGGGTTTACCCCGTCGGCGACAATATATAAAGACCTCTAGGGCAGTGCTAGGGGAGGACACGTGGCTAGGGCAGCGCTGGGGGAGGACACGTGACTGACACGAGTCGTGACCGTAAAGCCCGCCTTTAGTCCCGGTTGGTGTTACCAACCGGGACTAAAGAAGCACACGGATCGTGTGTTTCTTTCAAGCGCTTGTGAGACGTTGGATCAGGGGTGTGTTTCTTTTGAGGGATTATGAGCTGTTGGATCAGCACTATCACGACCACCTCGTGAGCCACTTGACCCGGTTGGTGTTACCAACCAGGACTAAAGAAGCACACGGACCCTATATATAGCATCCATCGATCATTGGCAGTACACGGGTAGTAGAGAGCAAGATTTCTGAGAGGCAGGAGTTCCTAGAGCGGAGGCTGAAGGTGAACCCTCCCCTCAGTCGGATCCAAGCTGCGGCAAGGAACTCTGATGATTAGCAACATCTCCAACACTTGTTCGGACGGTTGCAGATCATAAGAGACGTCTTTCCGCTGTTTGGATCGAAGGCCGATTTGCCGTCTCACGACCACGCGATGATTTGCCGATTTGCCGGTCAGAGTGGCCACTGGAGAAGGTAGGCCACTTCGTTCCGATGTGGTTCTGAAAGGGGCACTCACGAGCCACCGTCGGGCTGTATGCAGGGAAACCGTGTGTTTTGTTTCAACTTCAGAACACAGTTACATAAAAGGTTTAATACATTATTACACATCACCAACAACATCCCTATCTCATGTTCATTTTGGTACACGAAGCTTTCGGACTCCCGTCATATGTCCAACGGTGCCAAGGTACGCTGCCCTCTCTCCCTGATCCCCTCCTCCCCTACGTAGGTTGCATGCACCTTAGGTGTTTGATCAAATTCCCCACTATTTTTTTCAGATCTCGGTCATTTAGGTCGGCGATGTCCGGACACCTGTTGGACAATAATGACCCTGTGCGTGAATGGGCTCCGCCGGGCTGGCACTGGGAGGTGTTATCTTCCGGAATGCGTAGCTTGGTGAGAAATCCGGGCGACGTCGTCGACCCGGATCTTCTTTGGTGGAGGTCGCGTGGGCTAGGGAGGTTCCAGAGGGAGCCGGCCCCCGAGGAGGTGGTACGTCGCCGTATCAGTGAGGAGGATGCGCACGTTCATCGCTACATGTTTATGTTGGATACGGTGTATACTAATACATGGCAGGTATTGTATAGGGATCCTTCTCATGTGAGTATTGGCCCTGTGATGGTTCCTGCTCTTTGGGTGAGGAGCGCTCGTGATGCACCCCGCGGCTTAGGACGAGGCAGAAGTTAGTTAAATAAAAATTGCATGGACTCCAGCTGTAACCGGATTAAATAAAGATGTAAGCGTGTGATACACTCCAGCTGTAACCGGATTAAATAAAGATGTAAGCGTGATGCACTCCAGCTATAACCGGATTAAATAAAGATATGTCCTCTTGCATAGAGTCTTTTTATGTGTACTAGTTGCTATGTGAAATAATAAACTTGATTTTCAACAAAAGTTTCACAAACATTTTTCACAAAAAGTACTATCATATAGAAACAACTATAATAGAATGACATGATCTAAAAATTCAGCACATACATCAAAAGCTTCAGAAAGCTTGATCACATCATACTTAAACAGGGACATAATTAATACAAATAATAGTTCAGATATCCATTACAGCATAATTAAAGATACACGCATATATGTGATAATAGATCAGGAGACTCAAGCACTACATAATAATAGAGATATAAAAGTGTTCGCCATTGCAAACACTACTCGTCCTCCGGATCAGAATTCCCCCAAGCAGGAGACCCATGGGGCACTGGTGGTGGTACTAGGTGACGCTGCCCATAGTTGACGATTCTAATCTGGCGGTACACCTCGTATGCAACGTACGCATCTATTGCTGCATACTCAATGTTGGTAGCGTCAAGTGGGGTCTTCTCCCAGAGTTTGTGCTGATCGTTGTGGAATTTTGTCTTCATATCAGCGTACTCCTCGTCGATCAAGGCGAATGCCATATTAGCCATTGAAGTCTTGTCATTCTCAAGCTTGAAAATGCGTTGGAGATCAATGTGGCAGGCAGCTGGTATCTCAATACCCCAGGTGTGCCTGATCTTGATCTTGTCATTCGTTATATCAACGCTAGCAAAATGTATGCCACTTCGAAGAAGGAACTCCATGAGTTCTGGACAGTGCTTGTCACTACTGCAACAACAAAGTGGAACACACATGTTAAATATTGTTGCAACAAATATATTTCGGCATGCACAAGTATGTATAATAAGAAGTGGAACACATGTTAAATACTGCTGCAACAAAGTGGACAGTTCTTTATGAGAATTTCGATCATTTTTAATTGATTGCATGTATATCACAACCGGTTTCACGTTTTCCCGGCTTTTGGCTTCCCGGTTTCACGTTTTCCTAGCTTCACGGCTTCCCGTTTTCACGGCTTCCCGGTTTCACGTTTTCCTGGTTTCCCGTGAAGTCGGAAAGTCGTGAAGTCGGGAAGTCGGAAAGTCGTGAAGTCGGGAAGTCGGAAAGTCGTGAAGTCGGGAAAGTCGTGAAGTCGTAAGGCCGTGAAGTCGAGAAGTCGGTACGAAAAGTCGTGAAGTCGGAAAGTCGTGAAGTCGGATAGTTTTCACGTTTTCCCGGTTTCACGTTTTCCTGGCTTCCCGCTTCCCGGTTTCACGTTTTCTCGGCTTCCCGTTTTAACGGTTTCCCGGATTAATTTACATATAAAGATCCCATATATATAAGAGAGACTAGAACCGTCATCTATTCGATTACATGGAGATCGTCAAGCTAGCCACTACTATTCGTATTACCTTGCCCACTGGAAGACCATGACATGTTTCTTGAAACAAAGTTGGATGACGGCAACATCTCTTTGATCGGCCGTGTACTCGAGATCAAGACCCATGAACTTCTTGTTGTTGTCTTCCTCCTCTTCAAGACAATACTTGAAATCGGAAAGAAAATCCGGCACCTTGGCACTGTCGTTCGTGTAGACGACATTGAGATTGGTCGTTCCATGTGCGAGCACCTTCCCGTAGCGAGTGATTGGATTCATGGTGGAAGGATGGTGTGGCGCCCCGACCTGACTGCTATACAGTGATGTTGTGTGTTACCGGTTAAGTTATACAACCGAAGGTTACGGGTTTACCAATCCCCGGCCAAAACCTTTGGCAGGCGTTGCTCGGAATGGATCATCGGCAATGCAACGCCCCGATTGATGCCTTAGCACAGGCACAACTATCAATGCATAATAGAGAGATCAGAACTTGTGGAACAACTGGCACATCACAGACTCTACGACACAAATCATTATAGTTCAACTCTTATAATAGAGAAAGATAGCAAATTACAACCAGGGGTCACAGACCCAACAGTACAACATGCGGAAGCGAATTAAGTTGTTCTAAACAACAAGATCCAAATTATGGCCTAAGAGGCTTACAGATAAACATTCAAGCGCCAGCTGCTCCGGGATGTCCCAAGCTGCCACCTGTGAACCCCAGACTACTCGTCGACGTCCACAAAGAACCCACCTTCGAAGTTGGTGAAGCTCTCCTCTGAAACAAAACAAACGACGTTGAGTTCGACGAACTCGCAAGATTATATATAGAGCTTTAGCTCGATGAGACTTTCAAAGTTTTATGGCTGTTTGCATAAAGCTGATTTTATTTATAAAACACAACTCCATGGCATCGACTAAACAGAATATCTTTTAAGAGGGGTAATGAGTAACTCTTCTCTTTCGATCACCTTTCTCATCATCAACCACCATCATCACTGTACCTGTTCTACAAAGGCACCTCCCCGAATCACCCTCGAGGAAGCTAACCTTGCATTCTTGAGTAGTACCTCAAGTACTCAGGTTTTAATCATTCCGTTCAAGTTATTCTATGATCTTATCGTCCTTTCCCAAGTCGTCCATAACCGCGGACACGGCTTTTCGAAAAGATTTACCCTGCAGGGGTGTACAATGTTTGCCACGCGTACCGTCCGGCCCATTACCTGTACATTAGCTCTCTTCCATGGAAAGCCGGCTGGGTGGGAGCGGTGTCGACTTCTCCCTCGTTAAGAACTTTCCAAGATCATCAGTGGCGGTAGGACAGGTTCAGTGCCTCCAACACCCTGCCCCACGGCCACTTATTTTTCTAACACCACAATCCTCATCCCATTCTCAACCACCATCATCACGCACGCGCAAATGGAAGCTCGAACTAGAGGACCCTGGCTAGTCCCGCCCGAGTTATTTAGTCTATGAGGGTTCCTGCACTGCGAATGCATAGGCCTCACGCATGGTTGCACGCTCAGTCTTGGTTCAAGAGGTAAAGAACTCGCACCCAGGCGACGAGAACGAGACAAAACACCACAATCACAGTGGCCTCTCATCCCCACCTTTAAGCATTTTATTACCTGTCACCACAATTTCTCCACCATCATCCGAACATTTAAGCACCTGTTCCCAACATGATACATCCATCGGACGAATAACATTTAACTAAGCATGGCTAAGCATCAACATTGCATAGTTAAGTATCTCAGGCCAAAAACGCAAACCTATGGATAATAGGAGGGAAACAGGTAATGGCATTGGAAACTTAATGCAACTATAGGATACTCTAATCCAATAAAAGTGACCTTTGGAACCGCATGCAATATTATAGTGGAGAAAATATTTGCGGAAACATAGGATAAGATATGCTCAGAGGGGGGATTACGCTTGCCTTGCTCAACGTGCTGGTAGTACTGATCGTCGGGGTATTGCGGTGTAACCCCGGCTGCTTGATGCGCAACGGAGGAACAATCAATCACCACACAAGCTCTAACAAATGCAATGCGCAAACACATGATGACATGACATTTTAAATCCCCGGGATGAGGATGATTCAATCTATTCAACTTAAACGGAGTTCGGATGCTTAGAGGGGCACATCTCGAATACCCCATGGAGTTAGGTCAGGAATCATCTTTACTTGTTGATTAAGATAGATGAAACCCTATGGTTAACTTGCATATGAAATGACATGAGCATGGGAGAGATGCAGGGTATAGGTGTTTAACTCATTAGTGCAAACCAAACCAAAGAGTGGATTGAGAGGGGTGTTGAAACAGGTTCATAGGAGTATCCGGATTCAAGTCCAGAAAATTCCGGGTCTGGTACCGGGAGAAATCCGGTTTCAGGTCCGGATCATTCCGGGTTTGGCACCGGAGAAAAACATCTGGAATTATTTTCGGGCCAATTCCGGGTGTATACCGGGCGAAAACGGGTGAGTCCAGTAGCCATTTCCTTCATCCGGAATAAAATCCGGAAAATTTCGGGAATTGCACCGGATTTTCCAGTTCGACGGAGAGGTTCTACGAACTCAAGCTACGGACTACAATCGAACGAAAGGAGGGCATGGGGATGTTCGCCAGCTCACCCTAAGCGAGTAGGAGGAGACGGCGAGGTCGGAGGTGGCTCGATGGCGACGAAATCGCATGGCGGAGCTCGGCCGTGGTCGGAGAAGGGAACGAACGGCGCAGTCGATTCTGGGCTTCCGCGTCGATTCCTTCGGCGGAGATGAGGAGGACGACACGGCGGAGCTTTTGCCCCAAACGGCGGTGCTCGGCGTGGGCTACAGCGGCGGGGAGCGGCGGTCAACTATGGCGGCTAGCTTTCCGCCATGGCAGGGAACCAGAGAGAGGAAAGGGGAAGAAAATATCGGGGAGCAGTGGGCCTCGTGGTGGTCTTCCTCTCCTCGCGCGTGAAGGCAGAGAGGGGGCCCCGGAGCGGCGCGTCGTGCGGCGCAGGATGGCGAGCGGGTGTGGCGCGAGTGGAGGATCCCGGTCACTACAGGAGGAGGAAGAAGGGATTTTTGCGAAAACCCCCTGGAACTTTTGTTTCCATCACGGATAGGTCCTTCTCTCTTTTCTTTTTTAAACCAACAGCATTTCCCTGATTTAATTAAGGCACTTAAACCTTTTAGAAAAATATGAGAAAATTCTTGTAGCCTCCCAACATCATGTAGAAGCACCACAAAAATTTGGGTTGCAAAATAAAATAGTTTGGACAACATTGATTCATAGGGTTCGATTATGGCATTTTTCTAAATTCCCCAAATTATAATCCTCTAGAAATTTTAGAGCAAGTTCAAAATATTATTTTTGAACTCTTGGAACTTACTTAACAAATATAAGATGTCAAAGTATTTTGTTTTGCAAGTTTGAGTGCTTTCATTAATTTGGGATTTTTGTGTTCAAGCAAGTTGGCATTTGGTTTTTAAATGGAGCCAAACCAACTACAATTCCCTAGCAACAACATTGATGCATGGATGCCATGATGCAATGAACACAAAAGTGGAAAAATTACACGGGTTTTTAGGTTCTCAAACTTCGGGCTGTTACTATTCTACCCCCTTATAGGAATCTCATCCAGAGATTCTAAGATTGCGGAAAGAAGTCGGGATACTCCTCGCGAAGACTAGACTCTCTTTCCCAAGTTGCTTCTTCCTCGGAATGGTGAGACCACTGAACTTTGAGGAACTTGGTAGTCTTGTTACGGGTCTTTCTTTCGGCTTCATCCAGGACACGAATGGGGTGCTCACGATAAGTGAGATCTTCCTGGAGATCCAGCTCCTCATGATTGACCCCATGGATAGGATCCTTGAAACATCGGCGAAGTTGGGAGACATGAAACACATCATGTACATTTGCGAAGATGACCGGTAACTCCAACTTATAGGAAAGATCTCCTCGCTTAGCCAGAACGGTGAAAGGGCCAACATAGCGAGGGGCCAATTTCCCTTTGATACCGAAGCGGTGAACGCCACGAAGGGGAGAGACGCGGAGATAAGCTTTATCACCAATTTCATAGTGAATTTCCTGATGGTGCTTATCATAGTAGCTCTTCTGCCTAGACTGAGCAATCTTCAGATTCTCTCTTATGATTCTAACCTTCTCCTCAGCTTCATTGATCACATCCGGACCAAAGAGTGCTCTCTCTCCGGTCTCAGACCAATTTAGAGGAGTTCGGCATTTTCTTCCATACAGAACCTCGAATGGAGCCATGCCCAGACTAGCTTGATAGCTATTGTTGTAGGAGAACTCCGCGAAATGAAGGTACTTTTCCCAACCCTTGCCAAAAGAGATTACACATGCCCGAAGCATGTCTTCCAAAACTTGGTTCACTCTTTCGGTCTGACCATCAGTTTGAGGATGGTAGGCGGTACTGAAGTTGAGACGGGACCCCATAGCAGTTTGGAAACTCTGCCAGAACTTGGATACAAAGATACTTCCACGATCCGATATGATCCTCAGAGGGACCCCATGCAATGGAACAATATGAGCCATATATAAGTCAGCCAGTTGACTTGCCCGTATATCATCACGGACTGGTAGGAAGTGAGCAACCTTGGACAGTCGATCAATGATTACCCAGATTGCATTGTTGCCCTTTTGAGATCGGGGAAACCCGGTGATGAAGTCCATACCGATTTCATCCCATTTCCACTCGGGGACTGCGATAGGGCGAAGAGTGCCGGCAGTCTTTGATGTTCAGATTTTACCCGTCGACAGGTTTCGCATTCAACAACATACTTGGCAATTTCCCGTTTCATCCGGGTCCACCAGAATTGTGGTTGAATGTCTTGGTACATTTTGGTACTACCGGGATGAATAGAGAGAGGAGATTCATGAGCTTCTTGGATGATCAGCTGATAACCCCCAAGAGCAGGGGATAACTGTAGCACTATTCGATAAGTATTTGAGTGTCGAACCCACGAGGAGCTGAAGGTAAACTATCTATTCTCTAAAGCCCTATAACCCTCTTATATGGCCTTTTATGCAAAGCAATAAATATGAAAGGATCTAACTAATGGAAGCAAGTGACGTGGAATGGGTTTATCTAGTAGCAAGTTTCTTAGAGCAAGTTTCTCTCAGCAGTTTTCTCAAGCAAGTTTCTCAAAGTAGCAAGTAGCAAAGATCTCAAGTAGCAAATATCTCAAGGGAGCAAATGTTCTAGCAATTGTTATTTCATTCGTGTGGTTGTCACAATTAGTGAAGTACATGTTTCAGTCTTAGTTGTTTCTTTTAGGTGGGAGCCATAAATAGGTGTAGCCAAGTAAATGAGCAAAATACACAACTCTTATGATGGATCTCATGGCCAAGTAAATGTGCAGCACAAGAATTATTAAGACATAATTGTCCCACCATAGCCTTAAGTTCTAGAGTCCCCCAAATATCTCCCCCATAAAGTAACTTCAAGTCTCAGACACCGGTTTCTCTCTACTCCGACATGTCCTACTCAATCCATTACACTACGGTGATCACCTTACATGCATTCCCCAACATATGCGTGCACTCATACATTGTACATCAAGACAATCATAAAAGATAACAACACTTGTATGCAACCAATCAACGAACTATTTCACAATTGCCATGAACAAATCACTTCTCAAACACAGATGGGGAGACACAATAGATCAAGGGAATAGTATATTGCATCACACATCATGTTTGCCAAGAGTTTACAGTGGGGAGATGGAGATGATCTTGCTGTAGATGTTGATGATGAACACGCCGGAGGGGGGTGGAGCCCTCCGGAGGCGATTCCGGCGGCGTTTCCCCCCTCCGATCTTCTCTGGTGGCAGCCTTCTGTCTCTCTGTTTCGTGGTTCTGTGTTTCTCCGCCGCCTCTTTTCGCGAAACGCGAGGGGACCTTTTTTATCGGCGTTTTTAGGTTAAAACGAAGGCGGTGGACGAAAGATCGACGGCAGCGGAGCCACGAGGGCCAAACGGGTGGGCCCCACACGGCCACAGTACCTGGCCGCGTGGGCCACCCCCTTTTGGTCCTCGGACCTCCGTTTGTTCGCTTCCTTCGCCCACAGGTCTTCTTCCTTCCAAATATTGACGCCCGTAAATTTCCAGGTGATTTCGTTGACGTTTGGGTCCCTGAAACATTAAAATAAGAAAACGGGGTTTTCTGCCTGTGCAGGGTTAATTCCATAAAAATAGGAAATAAATGAATATTCCAAAAATCATTATAAAACATTGATATAACCCTTATATGATGCAAATATGATTGGAATATAAGCAATTAAAGTGCAAAGTTCATGTATGCATTTTACATGCATCAACATCCCCAAGCTTAATCCATGCTCGTCCTCGAGTATGAAGATGATAAAACTAACATGGACTTTGCAATTTAATACTTAACAATGGAATCAAAGATGATTAATTGCTACATATAGTCAAATGATTCATTCTTCAAAGGAGTAGCAATATGCAAATAGTTTATGAAGTGATATCAAATATTCAAGACAAGGATGTTCATTGATAGTTCACAAAGTGTAACATGGTAGCAAGTAATATGGACATTCTTACTTTTGCATACATGTGGTCATAGAGTGATGATGAAAATCTGAATATGTTTGGTGGACACTTTGGAAAGATGAATAAGTGAGTAGAGGTAAAGCATGCATAAGTTTCATCTAACCTCCAAACTCTCCTACTTAAGTTAATGATTGCAATGTGGTAATACTTGGTGTCAAGCTCTCATTCCCCTATCATAGCATCTTGAATGATTATAGTTTAATGTGAGAGCAAATATGAGTAGTGTGCTTGACAAAGTAAAGGTTGGATGTCTCATGCCCCTTGAATACAAGTACCTACACCATGATTACTCAACTTAGGAAACAAAGCAAGTTCAAGTTATATATCATTGTAAGTAATAATAGTATCATCAAGAGCGTCAACTGGGGTACCTCTTGTCCCAGGATATGGAACAAGCCCATATCAAAATGACAAGACAAACAAACAAGATGAAAAACCTCAACACCCTTTTTATTTACCATTGGAATAGCTTTTTATTGTAAGGTGCGTCATAGATAATTCACCATAGCATGTAAGTAAATTTCCACCATGAATAATGCATGGCTTAGATTAGCGGCCCAGGCGTCTCTCTAACCATTTATACAAACTCATTTAAACTTCTTCATTTCCACCTCATTTCACCATGATAGGCATCCATAAACAAAAGTACATGATATCAACTAAATGAGATGAAGGAGCATGTTGAAAGCTTTGCATGTGACAGCACATATGGGCTAACTCCCAACCTCGAACATTTATCAAGCCACTAGCATCATAATCTTAATCACAATGGGTCATGTTTTATTTATTGCAATGATAGTAAAATGTGCATCAAGTTCGTGAGAGCTATATAACCAACTTTTTTCCATTGCAATCAATAACATAATCATTTTCATTCAGAGGTATAGATAACACAAATATCATGATGAACATACTCGGAATAGCATATAGCTAGTAGGTAGATATGGTGGACTCACTGGAATAACTTTGGTTGAAGGTGTTGGAAACAAGTTTTTGCTTGTTGGAGTTTTTGGGCTAGCAAAAGGAGAAAGTTGACCATCTAGATGCATGCATGAGTGTCCATAGAACTAACTAATCCATGTTAAACCAAGTGAAATAACAATCAGCACCAAAACATGAATAAGTGATAGCTATACAAAAAGAATTTGCAAACTATTACTCATAAACAAGCTCATGAATCATGCAACTATATGTATCATTAAAAATCAAGTCAAACATCCCTTTTCCCAATCTTATAAAAGCATCCAACATATTTCAACCCATATTTCCAGTAGCTCTCTCATATATAAATGATAGTGTGGTGGTCTCTCAAACTCAAACAAAACAAAAAAAAGACGCTCCAAGTTTATGCGATAAAGTGTTTCGATCGAAAAACAGAAGTTGGACGTGTGCAAACCGAGAGTGTGTAGGTCCAGCGGGGTTGTCTTCACATCCCCAAGCTTATGGTCTTCACCATCCTTGGATAGCTCTTGGTGCATCTCCTCCAATCCCTGTGAAAAAACTTCAAAACACCGTTTCTCCCATCTCTTTTCTGTGGGGTGCATTAATAGTGATAAACAAATAGGTTCCTTGCTGCATATAATCCTTGAACAAAAATTCATATGAATGTCCAGAAAGTATATAATGTTGTATGCCTACTCATAAACTCAATTGGATCAAAAAGATTCAACTTAAAAGCTCAAAGCATGCATCAAACAAAATGGGACAGAATCTGTCCAGAAAAACAGCAGCAGCAAAACGTATTTTTCTACCCTACCAAACTTTCTCGAAAAATTCCGAAAAAATTCATGCATACAGAGGATGAAAAGTTGCAACTACAGTTCAAATATGAGCTCATTCGGAGTTACAGAATAAGAATTAAAAATCATACCGTGCACAGATTTGTGCAGGAATAAAATCTCCGAACTCAAATAGCAACTTTTCAAGACCAACATGGGTAAAACTTGGCACTTTATTAAAAACTCCAGAACTAAACTAGACACAAAGTCTCTTGTTACAGCAAGAGGACACAAAGAAAAATCACACACAAAAATAACCGGGTTGCCTCCCGCAAAGCGCTTTCTTTTTAGCCATATAGCTAGGCTTACTTACTTGGTATCAAGATGGTTGAAGTGAGGTGGCTTGGCATCCCAAGCTTAAATTCTTGTACTTATTTGATATATGTAGGGTGAGCCTAGGGGTACATCCCCAAGCTTGAGTTTTTGTCCCTCTTGATCTTGTTCATCACCCTCAATTCTTCCACCTTAAAATTCTCTTTACACAACACTCGTCACAAACTTGATTAGAGGGGTTAGTGCCTTCATAAATTAAATCCACATAGGCACAGCAAAGACATATCATGAATTGATTTTAAACATTAGCTACTGTTACTATGGTTATGTAATGCTCCTTGATCAAAAGAACCGCACAAAACACAAGTAATGAGAGTAATGCAGAATAAAGACAGGATATGTCAAAAACTGGACAGCGAATTACTATTATCACTCTTTTTATTTGGTTTTAGCTTTGGGAAAAGTTTAAATGATAGAGATTTTGCAATGGTTCCATTGGCATGAACAACACATGTTCAAGGTCGACCCCAACTTCTCCATTACTCATCCTTCTCATTTACTTTCCCAAATTTTATATAAAAAAAAGAAAATCCTAAACTAATTGTCACAAATCAGTAGGTAGAGATATTTTACATGTTGTAAGGATATAAAGGTGTGCTCAAACCGAATAGGAAGTTAAAGCATAAGGAACAACCACAGAATATCAAACCATCAACTTTTAAGTCTAACTCTTTTCCTATGCATTGGCATTTTATATATGAATAAATAGCAGCAATTTTGTGATAACCAATGCATGTAGTGATCAGTAGCTTGCATTTTAAATAACATAGAAACATAAAGAGGATTCTTATCTCTTCCTCTCTCATAATAGTTGCAAGCATTAAAGTTAAACATACCCACATAGTTTTGAATAGAATCACCACATAAAGACTTATCATCTAATGAGCATAATGGATCATCAAACTCAATTAAATCACTTTCATCCTCAACGGCTTCCCCAAGCTTAAACTTTTCCAGAGCATTAGCAATAAAGGTGTTCAAAGAGTTAGTACCACAAACATGAGTGTTATGCAAATAAAATTTAATTTTCTCCTCAAACACTTCATGTCCTAACTCAAGATAGATATTATACAACTCTAATTTTTTTTGGTTCTTTTCCATTTTCTAATTTTTTGTGTTTTAGATTTATATGTTAGTATGCAATGCAAACAAGAATAAAAGTTTAGCACAACGCTCCCCGGCAACGGCGCCAGAAAAGTACTTGATAACCCCAAGAGCAAGGGATCACTGTAGCACTATTCGATAAGTATTTGAGTGTCGAACCCACGAGGAGCTGAAGGTAAACTATCTATTCTCTAAAACCCTATAACCCTCTTATATGCCCTTTTATGCAAAGCAATAAATATGAAAGGATCTAACTAATGGAAGCAAGTGACGTGGAATGGGTTTATCTAGTAGCTGAAGTTTCTCTCAGCAGTTTTCTCAAGCAAGTTTCTCAAAGTAGCAAGTAGCAAAGATCTCAAGGGAGCAAATGTTCTAGCAATTGTTATTTCATTCGTGTGGTTGTCACAATTAGTGAAGTACATGTTTCAGTCTTAGTTGTTTCTTTTAGGTGGGAGCCATAAATAGGTGTAGCCAAGTAAATGAGCAAAATACACAACTCTTATGATGGATCTCATGGCCAAGTAAATGTGCAGCACAAGAATTATTAAGACATAATTGTCCCACCATAGCCTTAAGTTCTAGAGTCCCCCAAATATCTCCCCCATAAAGTAACTTCAAGTCTCAGACACTGGTTTCTCTCTACTCCGACATGTCCTACTCAATCCATTACACTACGGTGATCACCTTACATGCATTCCGCAACATATGCGTGCACTCATACATTGTACATCAAGACAATCATAAAAGATAACAACACTTGTATGCAACCAATCAACGAACTATTTCACAATTGCCATGAACAAATCACTTCTCAAACACAGATGGGGAGACACAATAGATCAAGGGAATAGCATATTGCATCACACATCATGTTTGCCAAGAGTTTACAGTGGGGAGATAGAGATGATCTTGCTGTAGATGTTGATGATGAACACGCCGGAGGGGGGTGGAGCCCTCCGGAGGCGATTCCGGCGGTGTTTCCCCCCTCCGATCTTCTCCGGCGGCAGCCTTCTGTCTCTCTGTTTCGTGGTTCTGTGTTTCTCCGCCGCCTCTTTTCGCGAAACGCCAAGGGACCTTTTTTATAGGCGTTTTTAGGTCAAAACAAAGGCGGTGGACGAAAGATCGACGGCAGCGGAGCCACGAGGGCCAAACGGGTGGGCCCCACGCGGCCACAGTACCTGGCCGCGTGGGCCACCCCCTTTTGGTCCTCGGACCTCCGTTTGTTCGCTTCCTTCGCCCACAGGTTTCTTCCTTCCAAATATTGACGCCCGTAAATTTCTAGGTGATTTCGTTGACGTTTGGGTCCCTGAAACATTAAAATAAGAAAACGGGGTTTTCTGCCTGTGCAGGGTTAATTCCATAAAAATAGGAAATAAATGAATATTCCCAAAAATCATTATAAAACATTGATATAACCCTTATATGATGCAAATATGATTGGAATATAAGCAATTAAAGTGCAAAGTTCATGTATGCATTTTACATGCATCATCAGCTCCCTCAATTTTCGTTTCTTTGGCACTACCAAGCGGTCACCAAAATAAACAACTCCGGATTCATTGACAGAAAAACATTTGGCCTTCCGCTAGCAATGTTCTCCTTGATTTTCAGAATACCCTTGTCACGGGTTTGAGCTTCCTTAATCTGGTCTACAAGAGTAGATTTGATTTCCAGATTTGCTAGATAACCAGAGGGAACAATTTCTAAGTTCAAACGAGAGAACTCTTCATGAAGGGCAAGTTGGGCCTTTTCAATCATCAGATTGTTGCAATAGGACTTCCGACTTAGCGCGTCAGCCACGACGTTTGCTTTGCCGGGTTGATAGTTCAGGCTCACATCATAGTCCTTGATTAACTCCAACCAACGCATTTGCCTGAGATTTAAATCCGGCTGGGTGAAGAGGTACTTCAGACTCTTGTGATCCGAGAAAATCTCGCAACGGTTACGAAACAGGTATGGTCTCCATTGCTTCAAAGCATAGACCACAGCGGCAAGTTCTAGATCATGAGTAGGGTAATTCTGCTCATGTGGCTTCAATTGGCGAGAAGCATAGGCCACCACATGGCCATCTTGCATTAATACACAACCCAAGCCTTGCAAAGAGGCGTCACAGAAGACGACGAAATCCTTACTTGTGTCCGGCAGGACAAGCACAGGAGCAGTCGTGAGTTTGGCTTTCAGTGTTTTGAAGCTCTCTTCAGATTCGGCCGTCCATACGAACTTTCTGTCCTTCTTGAGAAGGTCAGTCAGAGCCTTGGCTATCTTGGAGAAACCTTCGATGAATCGGCGGTAGTAACCCGCAGATCATGAATGACGAACACCAAGTATGTGACTGACGACGAACTCACGAATGACGAACACCAAGTATACAACAACATCAACACGGGAGTGACAACAACCACAGATCATGAAATCAACCTCGTACGCAAATTCTCTCGCCTTGGAGACGGACTCCCGCAACTATCAACGACATAGCACGAGCTAACGCGACCGCACAAATCAATCTCAAATCTAGCGACGACCAGCCCGATGCGATGAAAAATCAGAGAACAAATCAAATTAAAAAGGAAGGGAGATAGAGGGGGCCAGGAGTAGTACCCATCTCGACGGCGGCGAACAGTCCTTTCCCGCTCGCGATTCACCGGTCTCATCGACGACTGACAGGGATGGTCACGACCCGCGCTGCTCTCCAACGAAGCTGCGCCCCCACCGGCGCCTGGATCCGCGGAAGACGCTCTCTCCGCCGGCTGTATCCCAGGCTCGCGGAGGTCCGCCCCAACCACCGCTGCACAGCTGCCTGTAACGACAGCGCCATCGCTTCCTCCTCTCTGTCCCTCACACACACGGCAAGGGAACCCCAAAATGAAAAGTCAGAAAAAAAAAGGTGGACTCAGCGAGGGAAAAAGAAAAATAAATGAGGGAGAGACGAGAGAGATGCATGGAGATGCGTGACTGGAAGATCGAACGGTGGAGAAAAGTGACTGTTTCTGAATTTAAAAACAGCTAGCTGTTAAATAGGAAAAGTGTTAACATATCGAAGGCCCAAAAACGTATTGTCAAAAAGAAGTTTCCTGGAGACCGACCGTCAGGTATATATGCACCAAAACTGTATACATTGTAAACGCTCAACGGGCTCCTCGGTCTCTACATAGGAAAACGTTTGGTAGATAGAGTACGGGAGACGTGTCACTACCTCACCTCGATCATTGTGTTTCAGTTGCACCACACGATCTTGTGATCTCAGCGCTTCTCTCATCTTGTGACGACACAAGAGTTCACGTGAGCATCAAGCGTTAGGAAGTAGTCTCCGTAAATGAAATGCGGCACCGCAAGCTCCCGGCTCCACGTACGACACCTGATGCTGCCTCGGCTTATTTGCTTCCAAGAAGTATCGGCGGATCCAGTCTCTCGCCTTCTAGGATCCACACCGTGACCGAGTCGTTGCCGACGGCAAGGCCCAGCCTTCCGTGCACCTTCGTCTGGCGGCAGGTGCTCGGTGTGGCCTGTACAGGCGGAGGCTCCGTGCGCGTGACGCGGTCGTGTTTGAGGTTGAACGACATGATCTTCCTAGCGTCCTCCGTGAGCCAATAGACCATGCCGTACACGTCGACGAGGCTATTGCCGAAGCTGCACCTTGCATCGGTCTCCACGTGCACCTCTCGCCGTGAACACGTGCACACTATCAGGCTTCCAGGACTCGATTAAGTGCCTGCACGGGACGTTCACAACCTTGTACCGCCCCGTCGTTGGGTGGTATGCGAAACAGTACGTCTGGTGCCACCCCCAATAGTTGTGTCAGTGAAGGAGAATATTGGTTCTCGACATCGGCATCGGCAGCGGCGGGAGACGCAGAACCTCACCGGTTGACGGATTGGCCACGGTGATGGCCCCGCCGGCCGTAAAGTTATCCCTTAGGCAGATGAGGCCATTGCAGGTTCCCACGATATTATGTGTCTTCGTCTACTCTTGCGGCCATAGACTTCTGTTGCTCCCCCGGTGTAAGGAGGTCGACGATGCACGCATAACCCTTTCCGTTGACGGCGATGATCTTGGTGCGTTTCCGCATATCCGTCGTTGTGCGCCTGTCGATGAGTTTTCGCCAGAGCCGGCTGACGAGGCGGAGTCGGCGCCGAGCGTTGGGCGGAAGCCGCACCAGTATCTCGACGAGGGCGTCTGGGGACAAGTCCCGGCTGCCGTTGTTCTTGTCCATCGGTTAAACGCGAATGCGTGCAGTGGCCCTCCCCGTGGCCCGTGGAACGTCGATTTGTACGATGCTCCGCCGGCGGTGGATCGCCCTAGTTTGAGGCTTCAACCCTGGTCTCGTTGGGGTCGCGTACGTGTCACGCTGTTCCGTTGTATAAGAAGTTCAGTACCCGTTTGTACGCTCCGTCTGGGGTTCGTGTCCGCTTCGGATTTGGTGAGCCGTAATCACTGGGTGGGCCCATTTAACATTAGGCTGCGGGCCCAATGTGGGCCCATCAGGTGGGCTCCCTGCTAAGTGAAAAAATAGAGCTCTAAGAGCAGAATATGAACACAACTACTTTCGAAATAGCTGCAGATATTTTTCCTCATACTTTTTGTACATATGGCTTCATCCCATCTCTGAGAATTTATCTCTGAGCTTTCTCGCGGTTATAAGTAAAATTATCAAGTGGGAGACACAATTCAAAGGAAGAATCACAGACCAGGAATAAACAGCTATATATATACACACGGCAAGAAAGAACTATAGCAGCGAAGTTCCACTGTCCTCGGTGTCCTGGAGCACAATGGACAGGCACTGGTCACAGGTACGAGTACAAAAAAACCTTGTGGCGGCGCCATGCTCTCCATGCTCTCCGGGAAGCAGAAGTCTACCCAGCAGACTGCAAAAATAGAATTATTAGCCCTTCTATTCCATGAATAGGTATTATCCAGTCAAGTGCCTCGCTGAGGTGGCTTCCTAGCTTGCCCTCACCGAGCATCCATTGACACGTGATAGATGACCCTCGATGTTGTTTCATTTACGCTGACGAACAGCCGGTAACTGCAGGGGGGTTAAGCGCGGTTGTTGGAAGTGTTTCGTGAGTGGACGGTGATACAAGGCATAGACCGGTGCCCAAAAGAACATGATAAGCAAGACCCCTATGGTTAGCAAGGCGCGTGGGGCAAGGGGACAATGGTAGCCTAGAGCAGGGCGGTAGCACCATCATAAGAGGAAGAGGGGTTTAGGTTTCAGACTTGAGAGATATCGGAGTATCAAGATTACAAGAGAAAATCCTTATTGCACAAGTAAAGATGTGAATATCTAATGGCTTTCAAATGTATTGAAAAACCGGGACAATTATATATTTAATAATAGATTATCCATATCATCATCGTACCTCAGTACTAATTAACATCTCTAAGACCCAGAAAGGCATTATCGAAAAACAACCGTTTGACGGACCCTCAAGATCAACTGCCAGTTATGCACCAACGCAACCTACATTGTAAACGCTGAATGGCTCATTGGTCTCGACATAGGAAAACATCCGGTAGATAGAGTGTGGGAGACGGATCACTGCCTCGCCTCGATCCTTGTGTTTCTTTTGCATCACACCTTCTTGGGACGTCACCGCTTCTCTGATCTTTGTCCGATACAAGACTTCACGTGAGCATCCAAGTGTTAGAAAATAGTCTCCGTAAACGAAGTGCGGCACGGGAATCTCCTGTGTCCTAAACATATTATAAGTGACACATATTGTTCGCGTCCAAGAAGCATCGACGGATCCAGCTCTCCCCGTCTAGGACCCACACTGTCATCGAGAATTCGTCACCGACGGCAAGGCCCAGCCTTCCGTGCACCTTAGTCAGACGGCAGGTGCTAGGTGTGGCTGGTACTGGTAGAGACTCACTGCGTGTGACGCGCTCGTCTTTGAGGTCGAACCACACAATCTTCCTTGCATCCTCTGAGATCCAGTGAACATGTGCACTATATTAGGTTTCCAGGCCCGGTGGACGTGCACAACCTTGTACCGCCTCGTCGTTGGGTGGTACGTGAAGCTGTACGTCAGGTGCCAGTTGTCACTCTTGCTCTTGTAGTTGTGGATGGGCAAGAGCGGTGGGAGACGCAGAACCTCCCCGGTGGACGGATTGGCCACGGTGATAGCCCCGCCAGTCGTAGAGTTATCGCAAAGACAGACGAGGCCGTTGTAGGTTCCCACGATCCTGTCTGCCGTCGGCTGCTGCCATAGACTTGTTTTGCTCCCCAGCGTAGCAAGGTCGACGACGAACGCGTAATTATCCTTGTAGGTGACGGCGATGATCTTGGTGCGTCTCCGCATGTCCGTCCCCGTGCGCTGGTCGATGAGTTTCCGCCAGCGCCGGCAGACGAGGCGGAACTGGCGGCGGACGTTGGGCGGAACCCTCACAAGGATCTCGACGAGGGTGTCCGTGGACAGGTGGTCCCAGCTTTTGTTGCTCTTGTCCATCGGTTAAACGCAAGTGTATGCAGCGGCCTCGTCCTGGCAAGCTGATGAGCACGATGCGTCCCCGGCTCGCCGGCAGCCGTGGACGGTGGATCGCCTTAGATTTGAGACTAACCCTCGTCTCGTTGGATCTCGCACGTATCGCCGCCGTCTTGTTGAACTATACGAACCCGTTTTGTACGTTCGTCTGGGCGCTTCGGATTTGGTAAGCTGCAATCACTGGATAGGCCCATTTAACATTAGAAGATTGCGCACCAAAACGCCCAACGTAGGCCCAGCAGGTGAGCGCCCTGCCAAGTGAAAAATGAGCTCGGGAAAATATAAATACTAGTTTCTTATTTTTCCCTTAAAAAAGTAGATTCTTATTTTTATGAAGTGAAATACAACTATTTTCGAAATAGCTGCAAATGTTTTACTCATGCTTATCGTACAGTATAGCTTCATCGTACCTCCAACTATTTTCATCCAATTTTTCTCGTGATTATAAATAAGATTATCCAAGAACAAACAGCTATACGCCTATACACACGGCAAGAAAGAACAATAGTAGCAGCCAAGCTCCTCTGTCCAGGATCACGATGGACATGTACGCGTAACCAGAACTTCTAAGAGGTAAATTCAAAAACAAAACAAAAATGAACTTCTAAGAGGTACAAAATAGCCCAGTGGTGCGTGGCGCCATGCTCTCCTGGAAGCAGAAGACCTACCCAGCAAACCTTTTTGAATTTAAAAGGTAGAGGATTTCTCTACCTTATTATCAAATGTTTCGATCTGTACAAAGGTATAAATGGCCGATAGCCCAAAACAGGAAAAGAAGAGAGAAAAAAGATTATTTTGTAAAGCATGTTGGCCCAGGTGTTGATCCGCTGGCACATCTTCGTTGATCTGGAGCTCCACAGCCGCAGTTCGTCCGCAACGCGAGAGAGCAGCAAGTTCCTGGGGGTTGTGACGTGATCAAACACCCTTCTGTTTTGTTTCCGAATGGTGCAGCTCCTGTATTTGCATTATAAATTGTGAGATGGTGTTTGATTTTTCAGCAATTGGCGTCATGCCTAGCCGTTCCCAGACCCACCGACAAGGTCTACAATGTAGAATGATGTGGTCAATACTCTCCAACGCTGGGCAGATGTCACAGCCTGCATCGTCAGTCCATGATTTTTGCAGTGGTGTTATCCTTGGTATTCAACACGAAATGCTAACCAAAGAAAGAATCTATGCTTGTGTTAGGGATATGTGTAATCCAAACCCATTGTGCAGGCTGCCATCTTAGGCCATGTTCAGAGAGCAGCTTGTAGCAGGATCTCGTAGTGGGCTGTGTATCAGTATAGATCATAATTCTTTGAGAAAAATCCTTATATGACACTCACTTAAAATTATGTTTCTTATTTGACATCGGTGAAAAAAAAATACCCTATATAACCTCTTCTAAAAATTTCTTTCCTTCGGTGACACCACCGGCCTGGCTCCGTTACACTTTCCGTTAAAAGGAAATCGGGCGGATGAAAATGCCCTTGTCTCTATCCTAGCGCGGCCCCGCCTTGCTCCCTCGTAGAGTTCACCCTCGCCGGCTCCGGCAGCAAAGACTTCTACGACGTGCACCTCGTGGACGGCTCCAACATCCCCATGGCCGTCCTCCCACAGGCGCAATGGGGTACGGCGCCACGGCCCACGGGGTGCATGGCGGATCTGAACGGGCGAGGCGTTCGCGGCCTGAGGACTGCTGCAGCGGGGACCTCAGAGCGGTGGCGGCGAGGTCGGTGGAAAAACACTGACGGCAGCGGCGGCCACTTCCAGCCGAGCGTACACTAGATGTCTCCGGACGAGACGAGCAATCCCAGCTCGCCCTTCCAACAACCACAGCGTCCGTCATCCGAGTCGATTGCTCAGCCAGCTTCAGGAACCATTAATTCACACTTTGCTTTGCTCGATTGCTCGAGTGTCACGTAACTAGATCAGTTGCGATTTGTTTTCTCTGGGAGGAGGCCAGCGGACGTCGTGCAGGTCCAAGCGATTAATTAATTTCCTGTTAAAGCGGCTAAGCACTGAATATGTGTTTTGTGCAACCAATTACTCAAAGGTTGGACGTTATGTGGAGTATAAAATGAGCAACCAACTAAGTAGAGTTGTTTAAAATGAGCAACCGCCATATTGATGTAACAATTGTAAACTACCCTGTTGGTACTAAATGGAGATGCACCTTCGTTTATGGTGAGCCTCGCACAAATGAGAGACACAATATGTGGAGTATGTTGAAACGTATAAAACCCCTAATTCCCCTCCCCTGGTTAATGATGGGGGATTTTAATGAATGTATGTGGCAGAATGAGCACTTCTCCAATCGCCGTAGAAGTGAGAAACAGATGACGGATTTTCGGGAAGTTTTGTCCCACTGTGATCTATTTGACTTAGGCTTCAGTGGAACACCCTGGACTTTTGACAATAAACAGAAGGGACAGAATAATGTTAGAGTGAGATTGGACAGAGCAGTTGCAGATGCAAACTGGTCGCATATATTCCCTAATGTAAAGGTAAACCATCTTATTTCCACAAAATCTGATCACTGCCCAGTTTTAATTACTCTAGAATCAGTACCTGCTGTGAGATGTTCTCCTCCTATTCGCAGATATGAATCGTACTAGGAAAGAGAAGCTAGCCTGGGCGAAGAAGTGGAGAATGCGTGGACAAAACATAAGAAACCCAACTGCTTGGGGGACATTTCAAACAACCTGAAAGGAGTGATGGATTGCCTACATGACTGGAGTAACAGAACTATCGGATCAATCCGTAACAAGCTGAGAAGGAAGAGAAAACAATTTGACAAGTTATATGGAAAACAAGACATGCACAGCATTGAAAAGGCAAGGCAGATCGGTGCTGAAATCAACGAGCTGCTTGAAAAAGAAGAGTTAAAGTGGAGACAAAGATCAAGAGTGTCCTGGTTAAAAGGTGGAGATAGAAACACCGCCTACTTCCACAGAACAGCTACGTGGCGTAGAAAGAAGAACAATATTGAAAAGTTGACCGCAAGTTCTGGAAATCTGGTGACTGATGTTACTACCATGGAGAATCTCACAACGAGCTTCTTCAAGGAACTATACACCAGAGACCAAAATGTGCAACCGGAAATTCTTACAAATTTGACCGGAAAATTGATGATCAAACAAACGCCAGCTTGACTGCTCCCTTTACTGATGAAGAAATCAGCTTTTCTTTGTTCCAAATTGGACCCTGCAAAGCCCCTGGCCCTGATGGGTTCCACGCTGCTTTCTTTCAGAGAAACTGGGACACCCTAAAAGTTGATGTGATTAATGCTGTCAAAAAGTTCTTTGAAACGGGATCAATGCCCGATGGGGTGAATGACACTAGTATTGTTCTCATTCCAAAAGTTAAAAGCCCTGTCTCCCTGAAGGAGTACAGGCCAATCAGCCTCTGTAATGTGCTGTACAAGGTGGTGGCCAAGTGTTTGGTTAATAGAATGAGACCCTTGCTAAAAGATCTGATCTCTGAAACCCAAAGTGCATTTGTTCCAGGTAGAATGATTACGGATAATGCACTTATTGCATTCGAGTGTATCAATGCCATCCAATGTGGGAACAAAAATGCTGGGATTTTTTGTGCTTACAAGCTTGACCTTATGAAGGCGTATGACCATGTGGATTGGAAATATCTTGAAGAAACTCTGAGAAGCTTTGGGTTTGATGAAACTTGGATCAAATGGATAATGGCTTGCATCAAATCTGTCAAGTTTTCGGTCAGATTCAATGGCAGGCTGTTGGAAACCTTCAAACCCTCTAGAGGGCTCCGGCAAGGGGACCCTCTCTCACCATACCTATTTCTGTTTGTAGGAGAGAGTCTCTTTGCCTCCTTTAACAACCAAATTGAACACAACAGAATCCAGGACCTGAAAATCTGTAGGAGAAGCCCGGGAATTTCGCACCTCCTGTTTGCGGATGACAGTCTCCTATTTTTTCAAGCCAACCCTGAACAAGCAAGTAGAGTGAATGATCTACTCAGGAATTATGAGAAGGGTACTAGTCAACTGTTGAGCCCGGCTAAATGCTCAATCATGTTTGGCCATAATGTGTCACAGGATGATGGTGAACATGTTGCTAATATTCTGCAGGTTGGCTCCATGGCTTTAGATGATAAATACCTGGGATTACCAATTCCTGAAGGGAAGATGAAGAATGGCAAGCTTAAAAGTTCCAAGGAGAAACTTATCAAAAAATGCTCTGATTGGAATGAGAAGTATATGTCAGGTGCAGCTAAAGAAACCTTAATTAAATCAGTAGCCCAAGCAATATGCATCCATGCTATGAGTATTTTTAAATTCTCGGCTGGGCTATGTGAGGAAATGGAACAAATTATCAGGAATTTCTGGTGGGGAGATGAAAAGGACAGAAAGAAAACACACTGGATGTCATGGGAAAAAATGACAACTCCCAAGAGTCAGGGTGGAATAGGATTCAGAGACCTAAAAGTTTTTAACCAAGCTTTGCTCGCTAGACAAGCTTGGAGACTCATTGCTTACCCGGATAGCCTCTGCGCAAGATTGCTCAAAGCTAAGTACTACCCTTCTGGGGAGCTTACTGACACAGCGTTTAGGAAAAACACATCACCTGGTTGGCAAGGTATTGCACATGGTCTTGACCTGCTCAAGCAAGGCATTGTCTGGAGAATTGGGGCGGGGAGTAAAATTAGAATTTGGAGGGACAACTGGATCCCTAGGGGAAATCACAAAATCGTAGGGAAACCTAATAATCTCAGACTCAAATGGGTCTCTGATTTGATCGATTCTGACACTAGGACTTGGAAAACTGAAACTCTGAAAAAACTCTTCTATCCTCCTGATGTTGAAGAGATTCTTAAAATCAACATACCATCAAGACCGTGTGAAGATTTTGTTGCTTGGGCACATGAAAAGAATGGCTTATTCTCAGTCAGAAGCGCCTACAGACTGGGGATGCAGATACGTAGTACAGAAAATCAAACCTCCACTAGTTCATGTCCAGTGGGGGACAGAGATTTATGGTACATAATTTGGAAAGCAAAAGTTCCACCGAAAATCAAGATCTTTGGTTGGAAGCTGGCCACTAATACGCTTGGAGTTCAAACACTGAGATACAGGAGGAAGATGGAAGCCATTCCTACCTGTTCCATTTGTGGAATGGAACCTGAGACTGCTCACCATGCAGTTATTAGATGCACGAAAGCAAAAGCGTTGAGATATAAACCGAAGAAAATCTGGAACCTACCTCCAGATGATAAACTAAATCTCACAGGAGATAACTGGCCTCTCATTCTGCTCAACCAATGCTCGGATGACCTAAGAGCAAAACTCCTTTTCCTCTGGTGGAGATGTTGGCATTTGAGAAACAATTCTATCTTCGGTGATGGTAAATGCACTATCAATGACTCGGCTAATTTTATCCAGTCATATTTAACATCGTTTTTGCAGATACAGGATCCTGATATTGAACCTGACTTCAAAGGCAAAAAAGCTGTGTGCCCTCCCTTGGAAATTAAGGAAAAGAGGTCGAAGCCAATGAAGGAAGCCTGGGAAAAACCAGATATCGGTTGGCTTAAACTGAATGTGGATGCTGGGTTTGCAATTGAAAGGAATGATGGTTCCTGGGGCGTTATTCTCAGAAATGAAGACGGGGATGTGCTGATGTCAGCTTGGGGAGCTATCCCTGTTTGTTCTTCAGCAGAGATGGCCGAAGCAATTGCTGTCAAGGAAGGAATGAAAGCTTCGATTCCCTTGTGCTCCCATCCTCTTTTACTGGAAAATGATAATGCTTCTGTTGTTTCAGAGATACTGAGGGATGGGGAAAATAGATCTCTTATTTCCTTCACCTTGAGCGAGATAAGAGAACTAGCAGGTTCCTTGCCAGGTTTTAAAATTCAGAAAGTTCAGCGTTCGTGCAATGCTGTTGCTCACGATCTGGCTAGATTTGGTCGTTCTGGTAGTAGTTTTGGTATTTTACTGAACGCGGTTCCTCCCTGCGTGTTGGAATCGCTTTAGATTGATTGTAAGCGTGCTTGTAAAAACGTTTCTTTGTTTGAGTAATATACACCAGAAAATTAAAAAAAATTTACTCAAAGGTTGGTGTTTTGTGAAAAAAGGTTGGAGTTAAACAAAAATTGGAGGGCTAAATTTTAAATTGAAATCTGGTCGGTGAGTAGATTATGGGGTCTCAATTGGTCATTTAACTAAGAACAAATATGTAACATTACTGAAATTGTTGTCTGGTACAAATTTTTGGTCACATTATGCACAACGGGTGAAAAGGTCTTTTCATGCCTCTGTTTAACACCGTTGGTTCACAAAATGCACTAGAGTGTCATATAAGGAAAGAAATTTTTAGGAGAGCTCATATAGGGAAGAAAATTTCGCCGGTGTCAAATAATGACCATGATTTTAAGGGAGTGTCATATAAGAAATTTTCTCTAGTTCTTTTGCCCAGACCGGTGTTGTTTGTGTTGATCTGCATTAAGATGTCACTACTGCAGAAAGGCTTATAGCCTCCAAGTGATTAGTGACGGGCAAAATTATGCCCGTCACTAGTAAGCATTACCAGTGACAGACAAAAAATGCCAGTCGCTAGTACAAAACACTAGTGACGGGCTAATAAATATGACTGTCACTAGTATTTTTTGTGAATATTGGCATAAAGGAAAAAATATTTAGTGACAGACGATATAAATGCCTGTCACGGTAACATATGATCCACGTTCGCGCGTAACCATATTTTTCGCGGACGAAATCCCTCGCCCGCGCCAGTCTTCGAAAATTTCCGTGGGCCGTCCCAGTCTTATCCTCTCTCTCGCTTGTGCCAACGGCCAACCCATCCCTATCTCTTTTTTTCCGAACCTGAGGCAAAAGCTTTGCCTCACCTTTATTAAGCAGAAGGTGCCCGGTTTATTATGGAAGAAACCGGGCGAAAACCATACAACAACACGACACGACACAACCCACGGGGCGAAGCCCCACAACCTCGAGAAACCACGACGCCGCACGACACGGCCACCCACAGCCCAAGCTGCACCAGGAAAGCCGCTCGCAGACCACGGCTACCGCACCAACATCCGGGGCCGCCGCCCCGGCCTAAAAGGCAACCGCTGCTGCCGCTACCCAAGCAGCCCCGACAGCCTTGCCGCCAGAACCCCTTCCGGGACCACCTTCCCGACATAGCACCGCTCGCAACCGAGCCACGACGCCGCACGAACCAGACACCCGCAGCCCAAGCTGCCCAGGGAGAGCTGCTCGTAGACCACGGACGTCGTACCATCATCCGGGGCCGCCGCCCCGGCCTAAAAGACAGCCGCAGCTGCCGCCGCCACACCACCACACCGACACCACGGGGACAAGCCCAAAGAACCACCCTCTGGGGAGCTGCGACAGCTCCCCCAACAGCGCAAAGGCAGCGCAGCTCCGACTTTGAAGAAGAGCTAAGAAGGAGAACCAGGCAGGCTGGCGCCGTGGAAACTCGCCGAAAGGAACATCTGCCGCCAGTCATCGTACACCACCGGGAACCCCGTAGCAGCTTCGACTTCACAGCAACAAGACACGCCGAGGCAAACCCAAGGACACGCCGGAGAAGAGCCGACTACCGCAGCCACAGCCACGTCTCCGACATCGCTCATCATCATCATCGTCGCCACAGAAGCCTCAACACGAACACCTCGGCCGAAGAGACAAGCAAGCATGGCAACACAGCGGTAGGCAATTGTACAGAGACTCCAAGGCGACACCCCCAAGGAGGGAACGACGAAAACGCCGCCGTCGCCCGTATTGTCAACGACAATACTGGGTTTTCACCCGGAGAAACTCTGTGAAACAGAGTGACAAAGACATGGTTGACGCTCCACAACGACGCCTCCAAGGAGGGGAACGACATCCACATATGCCGCCGCCGCCGGCACTGACCGAGATCAGTGCTAGGCTTTCACCTGGAGCAACCCGAAACCACCATTGTCACCACCGTTTCCAGCCCAGCTGACCACCACGGGCAGCCGACCAACCACGCCAAACCATGTGCCAAGCAGCGAGTCAAACGCCGACGTCCACCTTCTCCACCACCGCGGGCAGCAGCCGGACATCACCACATGACATCGAGAACCCGCGGGCTGCATCGGCGACGACCTCCACCACCAGATGCGGATGTGGCGCCGCCGCGCCACCGTCCTCTCCGCGGCCACCACCGCCACGGAGCGGCAGACGCCAGCCGGTACCGCCGCGCCCCGGCCTATGCCCGTCACTGGTAACCTATTACCAGTGACTAGTCATCAGTGACGGGCACCTTGCCCGTCACTAATGGTCCTTTTGGGCCTGTCATATTTTGCAGTAGTGTGCGGAGTAGCTGTTGTAGTTGCACCTCGGCAGTTGCTGACAACGGCTGATGCAAATCAATGTCCCAATTGCCATGAGAAACTTGTGACTGAACTGAGCATAGCACGTTAGTAGCAAAGGAAAACAATACCGGGAATCGAGACACAGCAAACTGACAAAAAGGTCTGTCATATCCCTTCTATTTCATCAGTAGGTATTATCTAGTCATGTGCCTGGCTGACCACTACAAGTAGAAAAAGAAATATACAGAGCCGAAGCGAAGATTATTAACAAACATAGCAAGATGAAGATTGGTTAGGATTTGAGAGATATCAAGATAACAGGAGAAACTCTTACACGACTAAAGATGTGAATATGTAATGGCTTTCAAAAGTATAGAAAAACCGGGACAATTATATATTTAATAATAGATTATCCATATCATCATCGTACCTCAGTACAAATTAACATCTCTAAAACCCAGAAAGACATTCTCGAAAGACAACCGTTTGACGGACCCTCAAGATCACCTGCCAGTTATGCACCAACACAACCTACATTGTAAACGCTCAACGGCTCATTGGTCTCGACATAGGAAAACATCCGGTAGATAGAGTGCGGGAGACGGATCACTGCCTCTCCTCGATCCTGGTATTTCTTTTGCATCACACCATCTTGCGACTTCATCACTTCTCTCATCTTGTGCCGATATAAGACTTCACCTGACCTTCCAAGTGTTAGGAAGTAGTCTCCGTATACGAAGTGCGGCACCGGAATCTCCCGCCTCGAACAATAGCGCAGCTTGTTCGCTTCGAAGAAGTATCGGTGGATCCAGCTCTCGCCCTCCAGGGCCCACACTGTCATCGAGAAGTCGTCACCGATGGCAAGGCCCAGCCTTCCGTGCACCTTAGTCAGACGGCAGGTGCTAGGTGTGGCCGGTACCGGTAGAGGCTCACTGCGTGTGACGCGCTCGCCTTTGAGGTCGAACCACACAATCTTCCTAGCATCCTTCGTGATCCAGTAGACCATGCCGTCGACATCGACATGGCTGCTGCCAAGGCTGCACATTGCATCGATTTCCACGCGCACATGTCGCCACGATGCCTGGCCCAGCGTGAACATGTCCACTATATTAGGCTTCCAAGCCCGGTGGGCATGCACAACCTTGTACCGCCTTGTCGTTGGGTGATACGCGAAGCTGTACATATGGTGCCAGTTATTGCTTTGCTCTTGCTGCTGTGGTCGGGCAAGAGGGGTGGGAGACGCAGAACCTCCCCGGTGGACGGATTGGCCACGGTGATAGCTGATGACGTGAAACACACGTTCGTTGGGAGACCCCAAGAGGAAGGTATGATGTAGTCAGCAGCAAGTTTTCCCTCAGAAAGAAACCAAGGTTATCGAACCAGTAGGAGCAGCAACTCTTCAGAAGGTTGTCAACGGCGCCAGAAAAATAGCTGTCGCAGGGAGTCTGGACTGTTGACGTGGAATCTGCACACAACACAATCAAACTACTTTGCCCCAACGAAACAGTGAGGTTGTCAATCTCACTGGCTTGCTGAAAACAAAGGATTAAACGTATGGTGTGGAAAATGAGTATTAAATTGCAGAGAATGAAAAAGGAACAGTTTGCAGTTTGTGGTTGTTTAATCAGTGTAAAAGAATGGACCGGGGTCCACAGTTCACTAGTGGTGTCTCTCCATAAAAGATAACTAACATGTTGGGTGAACAAATTACAGCTGGGCAATTGACGAATAGTGAGCGCATGACAATGCATATACATGACATGTTGACTACTATGATATTTAATTGGGCATTACGACATAATACATAGATCGTTATCCAACAGCATCTATGACTAATAATCCACCGCCGGGTTGTCATCCGAGTCCCCCGTTGGTATTAAGTTGCAAGCAACGGATAATTGCATTAAGTAAAGTGCGTAATGTAAACAAACACATATGCCGTGGACATAGCATCGTTAGGTTATCCCTAGTGGCAACAGCACATCCACAACCTTAGAACTTTCTGTCACTGTCCCAGGTTAAACGGAGACATGAACCCACTATCTAGCATAAATACTCTCTCTTGGAGTTACAAGCATCTACTTGGCCAAAGCATCTACGAGTAACGGAAAGCATGCAAGATCTTAAATAACATATAAGATAGATTGATAATCAACTTGACATAATATTCAATATTCATCGGATCCCAGCAAACACAACATGTAGCATTACAATAATATGATCTTGATCATGTAGGGCAGCTCACAAGATCTAAACATGATGGCACAAAGTGGAGAGACAACCATCTAGCTACTGCTATGGACCCGTAGTCCAAGGATGAACTACTCACGCATCACTCCGGAGGCAGGCATGGCGATGTAGAAGCCTCCGGTGACGATTCCCCTCTCCGGCAGGGTGCCGGGAAGAGGTTCTGAACCCTCCCGAGCTAGGGTTGACGACGGCGGCGTCTCTGGAACTTTTCGTGGATATTTGCTCAGGTACTTAGGGTTTTCGCGTCGGGGGGAATAAGTAGGCGAAAGGGCGGCGGCTGCGGACCCCCGAGGGGCCCACACCACCCCAGGGCGCGGCAGAGGGGGGCCCGCGCCCTGGCGTGTGGCCTGGTGGCCCTCCTCTGCTGCTCCTTCGCTCCGTCAGGCGTGTTCTGGAAAAATAGGCACCCCGTGTAGTTTCGTCCAATTCCGAGAATATTTCCAGACTAGCTTTTCTGGAATACAAAAACAGCAGAAAACAGGAACTGGCACTTCGGCATCTTGTTAATAGGTTAGTCCCAAAAAATGTATAAAAGTGATATAAAGTAGATGCAAAACATGTAGCAATTGGTATAAAACAAGCATGGAACATCAAAAATTATAGATACGTTTGAGACGTATCAGCATCCCCAAGCTTAGTTCCTACTCGTCCTCGAGTAGGTAAACGATAAAAACAAATAATTTTTGAGGTGACATGCTACTATCATAATCTTGATCATATAATATTGCAAGGCACATGTAAATGAATGAAGTGATCCAAGTCAATGGTCTATAATTTGCTACCAAATAGATAATGAGTAAACAATGAATCACACAAGCTAAACGTTTTCATGAATAGTACTTTCGAGACAAGCATCAAACAGTTTTGCATAAGTGTTAACTCATAAAGCAATAGTTTCTAACAAAAGGTATTTAATCAACACAAAGGAAGAATTTAGTTTCAGCATTTGCTTCAACTTTCAACATATTTATCTCATGGATATTGTCAACACAAAGTAGTATAACAAGTCCAATACATTGCATATAACGCATGTTGTAACAAAGTTGACACTAGTGTTTGCTTGTGGAAGACAGAAAGAATAGGAAAACTGACTCAACATAAAAGTAAAAGAAAGGCCCTTCGCAGAGGGAAGCAGGGATTAAATCATGTGCTAGAGCTTTTAGGTTTTTGAAAGCATATAGAGATTGCATAAAATATTTGATACTCCTCCCAACCTTGCTAACACAAGCCATGGCTAACCGAATCCTCGGGTGCCTTCCATCAATCACATACCATGGAGGAGTATCTATTTTTGAGAGGTGTTTGTTAATTGTCAACGAATGGTAGCGGGTGAGAACAGTATTCTACCTGTCGAACGGACTTTTAAGAGCGGCTCCCATGAAGGACGTTATTTCTACCAGCAAGGCAGATCATCCCTCTTTCTCTTTGGTTTACACACATTCAGGTATTTCACTGTTTGTCATTGCTTACTGATGAATCAGGGCAAAAGTGTGAAGAGAATTAATTGGTTAAAGTTGTAATTAATTGGGACTGGGCACCCCGTTGCCAGCTCTTTTTGCAAGTTATTGGATAAGCGGATGTATATGCCACTAGTCCAGGTGTAAAAGTCCACTCGACAAATAGAATAAAGAATAACCACACTAATTCCTCATGAGCTAGTAAACATTGACACAAAAAGGGAATAATAACATTTTGAATAATTTAAAGGTAGCACATGAAAAATTTACTTGGAGTGGCAAGGAAATACCACATATAGGTAGTTATGGTGGACACAAATGGCATGGATTTTGGCTCAAGGATTTGGATGCACGAGAAGCATTCCCTCTCAGTACAGAGTTTAGGCTAGCAAGGTTATGTAAGCAAACAAGAATATCAACCCGTACACCAAGTTTTATATGACAAACATATTGCAAACGTTATAAGACTTCATACCGTCTTCCTTGTTAACCAAACCCTGTTATTAGAAAATATCTAGACCTTAGAGGTACCACCGATGCAAACCAAATTTTCAACAAGCTTTACGGTAGTTCTTCACTAATAGGCTTAACTCATGTGATGCACAATTTAATCATGATCTACTTGTTAACTCAAAACAATTGACAAGCATCAAGTTATCCATTTTAGTGATCTACAAGATTAAGCAAGTTTTTCCTTATACCAATTACCACATGCAACATTTTCTGAACCAACCAAACACCAATCAATTTATTTCATCAACTCTCCAAACAAATATAAGTGAAGCAAGAGAGTACTTTCTACAAAAGAAAGCTAATAGCTCTGACAAGAGATACATGAAAACAAGAGCTAAAAGCTGAACAGCGCTAGATATGAATACTCAACAAATATAAGTGAAGAATAGGAGTATTCTCATGAAAAAGCGGAGCGTGTCTCTCTCCCAATCAAGAATGCTAGGGTCCAGTCAAGCTTTATTGAAAATAAAAGTGCAATACTGAAAATAAAAGCACACAGACGCTCCAAGAAAAGCACATATGATGTGAAAGAATTAAAATATAGTTTCACTAGAGATGACCTGATAATTTTGACGATGAAGAAGGGGATGCCTTGGGCATCCCCAAGCTTAGACGCTTGAGTCTTCTTGAAATATGCTGGGGAGATCCATGGGAGCCTCCCCAAGCTTAAGCTCTTCACTCTTCTTGATCCTATTATATCATCCTTCTCTCTTGACCCTTGAAAACTTCCGTCACACCAAACTCAAAGTAGATCTCATTAGAGGGTTAGTGCATAATCAAAAATTCACATGTTCTGTAAAGACGCAATATGATTTGTTACTTTAAACATTAGCTACAGCCACTGATGTTATGTGAAGCTCTTCCACCCAAAAAAGAATTTCACTCAACACTAGTAAAAGAGAGAATGCAAAAATAAAAAGGCATAATCTGTCTAAAACAGAACAGTCCGCAAAGACGAATTTTTTCGAGGCACTTACGACGCTCAGATCGAAAACTCTGAACTAATGAAAGTTTCAGACATTCATAAAGATTACGCACAAAAATTTCAGATTTAATTAACAATCTGGTGATTTTAGGAATTTCGTACAGTGAACAGCAAAAATCTGTTTCTGCGCAGCAATCAAAATTAAGCATCATCTTATCATTAGAGGCTACTCTTGGCACAACAATGCGAGAAAATAAAGATACAAAGGAGTTGCTACAGAAGTAAACAAACTCCTTGACTCAATAAAAGAAAAATTGCAGAAAAATAAAATGGGTTGCCTCCCATAAGCGCTTTTCTTTAACGCCTTTTAGCTAGGCACAAAGCATGCATCAAGTATTACCAAGTGAAGAAGCATCAAGAGAGGTCGGAAGTTTTCTCAACAATGCAATTTATCTTGTCTATGTAGTTTCGGAATTCCCTTTCTCAATACCTCTAGGCTCATCATTTTCATCAAATGGGTTCTCAGGAACAATCCAATCAAAATTCTTTTCTAGTGCCTCCTGCATTCCTATAAGCTTAAAAGGTATTGGTATTTTAACTTCCCCCTCACCATTAGTTTCCTTAGTGTACTTGAGCCTCTCTTTTTCAAGTTTTTCAAGTGTATTAACAACGTCAATACAATAACCAAGCATCTTGTATTTAATAAAAACTTTTCTAGCTTCCCTAGCAACATCACCAAATTCTTTAAGTAGGGTTTCTAAAACAAAATCTTTCTTTTCACCATCTTCCGTATCATGGAGTTTTAGAAACATGTGCTGCATTATGGGACTAAGGTTGACAAACCGAGCTTCCAACATGTGAACTAGAGAAGCTGTAGCAATTTCATAATTTGGAGCAAGTTCTACCAAGGATCTATCTTCAAAATCTTTAACCATACTAACATGATTAAGAATTCCTCAATGTTATCTCTTCCAATGATAGACCCACTACCCACAGATATTTCTTTTAAAGTGTACTTAGGGAGAAGCATGATGAAATAATAAAAACCAAACAGAAAATAAACTAGATGCAAGTAACTAATTTTTTTGTGTTTTTGATAATTGAAAGCAAACAAGATAAAATAAAATAAACTAAGCAAGACAAAAACAAAGTAAAGAGATTGGAAGCGTGAAACTCCCCTTGCAGAAGACTGCTGTCTCCCCGGCAACGGCGCCAGAAAAATAGCTTGATGACGTGAAACACACGTTCGTTGGGAGACCCCAAGAGGAAGGTATGATGTAGTCAGCAGCAAGTTTTCCCTCAGAAAGAAACCAAGGTTATCGAACCAGTAGGAGCAGCAACTCTTCAGAAGGTTGTCAACGGCGCCAGAAAAATAGCTGTCGCAGGGAGTCTGGACTGTTGACGTGGAATCTGCACACAACACAATCAAACTACTTTGCCCCAACGAAACAGTGAGGTTGTCAATCTCACTGGCTTGCTGAAAACAAAGGATTAAACGTATGGTGTGGAAAATGAGTATTAAATTGCAGAGAATGAAAAAGGAACAGTTTGCAGTTTGTGGTTGTTTAATCAGTGTAAAAGAATGGACCGGGGTCCACAGTTCACTAGTGGTGTCTCTCCATAAAAGATAACTAACATGTTGGGTGAACAAATTACAGCTGGGCAATTGACGAATAGTGAGCGCATGACAATGCATATACATGACATGTTGACTACTATGATATTTAATTGGGCATTACGACATAATACATAGACCGTTATCCAACAGCATCTATGACTAATAATCCACCGCCGGGTTGTCATCCGAGTCCCCCGTTGGTATTAAGTTGCAAGCAACGGATAATTGCATTAAGTAAAGTGCGTAATGTAAACAAACACATATGTCCGTGGACATAGCATCGTTAGGTTATCCCTAGTGGCAACAGCACATCCACAACCTTAGAACTTTCTGTCACTGTCCCAGGTTAAACGGAGACATGAACCCACTATCTAGCATAAATACTCTCTCTTGGAGTTACAAGCATCTACTTGGCCAAAGCATCTACGAGTAACGGAAAGCATGCAAGATCTTAAATAACATATAAGATAGATTGATAATCAACTTGACATAATATTCAATATTCATCGGATCCCAGCAAACACAACATGTAGCATTACAATAATATGATCTTGATCATGTAGGGCAGCTCACAAGATCTAAACATGATGGCACAAAGTGGAGAGACAACCATCTAGCTACTGCTATGGACCCGTAGTCCAAGGATGAACTACTCACGCATCACTCCGGAGGCAGGCATGGCGATGTAGAAGCCTCCGGTGACGATTCCCCTCTCCGGCAGGGTGCCGGGAAGAGGTTCTGAACCCTCCCGAGCTAGGGTTGACGACGGCGGCGTCTCTGGATCTTTTCGTGGATATTTGCTCAGGTACTTAGGGTTTTCGCGTCGGGGGAATAAGTAGGCGAAAGGGCGGCGGCTGCGGACCCCCGAGGGGCCCACACCACCCCAGGGCGCGGCAGAGGGGGGCCGCGCCCTGTGGCGTGTGGGGCCCTGGTGGCCCTCCTCTGCTGCTCCTTCGCTCCGTCAGGCGTGTTCTGGAAAAATAGGCACCCCCGTGTAGTTTCGTCCAATTCCGAGAATATTTCCAGACTAGCTTTTCTGGAATACAAAAACAGCAGAAAACAGGAACTGGCACTTCGGCATCTTGTTAATAGGTTAGTCTCAAAAAATATATAAAAGTGATATAAAGTAGATGCAAAACATGTAGCAATTGGTATAAAACAAACATGGAACATCAAAAGTTATAGATACGTTTGTGACGTATCAATAGCCCCGGCAATCGTAGAGTTATCGCAAAGACAGACGAGGCCGTTGCAGGTTCCCACGATCCTGTCTGCCGTCGGCTACTGCCATTTGCTCCCCGGCGTAAGAAGGTCGACGACGAACGCGTAATTATCCTTGTAGGTGACGGCGATGATCTTGGTGCGTCTCCGCATGTCCATCCCCGTGCGCTGGTCGATGAGTTTCCGCTAGTGGCGGAGCTTAATGGGGGCAAATGGGGCGGTCGCCCCCCAGCCCATGTACAGCCCATGTAAATTCAGCTTAATATCTATATGGATTTGGCCCATTTTTCCTCCCCCCAGCAGCCCATCGCCCCCCCAGAAGCCCATTGCCCCCCCAGATTTTCGGCCCAAGCTCCGCCACTGGTTTCCGCCAGCGCCGGCAGACGAGGCGGAGCCGGCGCCGGACGTTGGACGGAATCCGCACTAGGATCTCAACGAGGGCGTCCGTGCACAAGTCCCAGCTGCCGTTGCTCCTGGCCATCGGTTAAACGCGAGTGCATGCAGCAGCCCCCCCCCCCCCCCCCCGTGATGCGCCGCCGGGTAGCCGTCGGCCGAGGACGTTGGATCGCCCTAGTTTGAGACTTCAACCCTGGTCTCGTTGGGGTCGCGCACTCGCGCACGTGTCGCCGTTATTCTCTCGTATAAGAAGAACCCGTTTGTAGGCTCATCCGGGGTTCGTGTCCCCTTTGGATTTGATTAGCCGCAATCACTGGACGGGCCATTGAACATTAGGCTGCGGACCCAACGTAGGCCCATCAGGTGAGCTCCCTACCATTCCCTCAAAAAACAAAATGTGAGCTCCCTACCAAGTGAGTCTGAGATCGATATACTGAAAAGGCCAGCTAGTACAGCTCTTGCTCCTCTTGTGAGAAATCGGCAGTGGTTGCCTCCTATTCCAGGTCAAGCTAAACTGAATGGTGATGGAGCTTTCGCGCGGAATTCAGAAAAAGCAGCAGCCGCAGCTATTTGTAGGGATGGTGAAGGGCATTTTCTGGGAGCATCTGCACTTGTGTTGAAGGGCTTAACTGAACCAGCTGCTTTTGAAGCAATTGCTTGCCGTGAGGGTCTAGCTTTGGCTACTGATCTTATGCTTCATCGAGTACAGATTGCTTCGGACTGCAAATCAGTTATTGGTGATCTCAAAACAGGGACTGGCGAAAGTCACGGCGCAAATATCAGAGAGGCCATACATCTGTCGAAGTCTTTTGATGGATTTGTCTTTGCCCATAAGCTTCGTCATCGTAATTTTGAAACTCACTCGTGTGTAAAAGCGGTAAAACTCACGGTGTGTAGAAAAGCAATCGTGCAGATTCACAATCTTTATATGTGCAACAGTATTTGCGAGAGATGGTATTTGATGCCTGTATGTATTGCTTGTGTACATGAAACAATGTATATTTGCATCCATACTTGGCTCTGTATTCAGAGGAACAGACAATTCGACACTAGTACACTAAATCAGTAACACAGTTTACTCATGGCCTTAGAGAATCGTACTCAGTGCAAATTTGCACTCCCTATACGCATGCCATTTTTCCGAGTGGTAACGTTCAGTCTCTGTATGTCTTGTGCGTACATGAAACAATGTACATTTCCATTATTTCGTTTAGAGGGATATAGTAATAAAAAATATATCACCATTTCAGAGCAAGGGGAAAACATCTGGCTTCTTTCAATAGGAATCAAAAGTAATCACTCTGTAATTGCCATAGTCCATGCACTTATCAACAATGAGCACCAAGGCATTGAAGTGGCCATGTCCTGCTTGAACAGAGGCTGCAGCAGATGAGCAAATCGATAGGTTCAAGGACAAGCGAGATTAATAGACCTACATAGAAAAACAACCGTAGCTGAACAGCATGGGATGTCCAATTGCATGCACAACTTAAAAATTCACAGATCTGACATCTTGTGCCAACATGCACCAGGTTGCAGTACAAGTTGATGAAGCAAGAGGCCTCATGAAACAGCGCAGTCATAATCCTGTTTCGATACAGTTCTACAGGCAGGTAAAACTACAGAGCATAGTAATCTCCACAATTCGGTCACCAAATTCAAGATAGAGCAGAAAACCCAGAATCCTCTTCATTTGGAATACCGTCAGAGACACCTTCAAAGCTTTTCTCCGTTTATAATTCAGAGCTCCAGGCATGGAAGGTGTAGCTGGCGAGGAGCTGAATGATAGTAAATGGAGGGTCAGCATCAGTCAGGAAGACACGATTTATCGTGTTTATGGCTCCAGAGATCATTTCTTCTTTCTCGTCCTTGAGGTCATATTTGTAGATGGCATTGCGGGAATCTATACGCTTTACATAGTAGATGCAGTTGGCTTCAACTGTCTTCAGTTTATCAACATTAACGGATAGGCACTGCCGATAACCAAGGAAGATGGCCCGGTTGCCGATGCTCTTCACAGGCTCGGGCGCACTAGTGCCATTGTCTACCTTGAAAACCACCATGCGTTGTTGTTGCTGCTTAAATATCATCAGCATTTGACCGTCAGATTCCACAAGAAAACAACGACCTGTATTCCTTGCTCCATAATCATCAACAAGCCCAAACGGATAGATAGCCAACATCTCACAAGGATGAACAGCGAATGAGCTCATCAGACCGAACATCTTCTTGCTGACATCAGCACCTGTATAGATGACACCTAATGCACCGAGCTTCTTAAAAGGATACGTATTCTTGTCCATGGGCACAGGCACATTGAAACATCCACTGTCAACATAAGCCACGTATGCTGTACGACATGAGTCGCAAAACAAGAAAAGGGCACCACCATGGACAGCAGCACCATCCACCTTTTCGATAACCATGGGCGCCATGTAACGAACCAAGTAGCCTGTGAATGGGTTGAGGACACACGCGGCGTGAGGCGGCTCCCTGTCCGCGAGGACGAAGAGGGCACCGTGGGGCACTAGTAGAAAAAGCACCTATGGTCCCGGTTGGGCTTGGACATCAGTCCCGGTTGCCGAACCGGGACTGGCCAATCGGGACCAATGCTGGTCCCGGTTGGTCCAAGAACCGGGACCAATGCTGGTCCACGTGGCCAGTTCTGGCTGGGCGTGGGGGGAGACTCATTGGTCCCGGTTCTTAATACGAACCGGGACCAATGTGTGCCTTTTTTTTTGGTATTTAGGGTTTAGGGTGCCCCCTCTCCCTCTCGCTGGTTCCCTCTCGCCGGTGCCCCCCCTCTCGCCGGTGCCCCCTCTCGCCGGTGCCCCCTCTCCCTCTCGTCGGTGCCTCCATCGTCTCCCCCTTCTTCGCATCGCCGACGTGCTCTCCATCGTTTCCGTACGCATATTATACGCTCTACTATATACACAGTACACGTTGATGCATATATAATTAATATTCGATCTCTTGCGAGAATACAAGTATTTAATTACATGGAGATAGATCACATATGTAGTTCATCGTCCGAAGCATAATGTTCTCGCTTTTCATCGATGACCTCCCTAAGCAGAAATCCCGCCAATTCCTCTTGAATTGCTTGTACGCGCCGTTCTGGGTCGAGCTTCTCCCGCATTTGTCTGAAAGCAGTTGTTCTCCGCTCAGTGGTCAACTCGCGAATGAACTCGCAAACGTAGAATCCGCATAAATTACTCCCCGGTGGCTGCTGCGGACTTTTCACCGTTTTATAAGTTAGCTCATCTTTGAATGGACCTTCTACCTTCTGTTTGAAAATTGTCCAACACCTGCTTTGGCAAAGAAAATGAACAAAGGAGTTATTAATTACTTGACATCAGGGAACGAACGAAAGAGGGCGATATAATGCGATAATGATTGAAATTACTTGTTGAGCATTTCTTTCATGTCGGACCACAACGCTTGGTCCCAACTTAATGAGTCGTGGACTTCAACTATGGACTTGTCAGGTTGAATGCTTAGCAGAATCCAGTGGAACCTGCGGACGTTTACATAAAGCAGACATGCATAGCTCATCAATTACACTTAACATCGAGAAAGCCAAATAAAAATATGTACAAGACAGAAACACTCACCTGAAGTTGTAAGGAAATAGTATTTCCGTACAGAAATGTTGCATGGTTAAAAAGGTGGTCAGGTCATGCTCCACGTCTTTGGGGTGATTGACTAACGTATGTGAATTCACGATATATGGGTCAACGAACCCAACCTCAAAAACTCTAGATCTTTTGCATTCCAGCATCTTCATTCTGCATAATAGCGTACAAAAGGATATATATATAGTCAGGATAATATAATACAGACAATGAACGAGCTGAGCTAGAGACTTAATTACGAAAATAAATCACTTACAGACAATAGCAAGAGAGGATAGATTTGTCGAGGGCGCGCTTTTGGAATAACTGGAACAGTTCAGTCAGTTGAACCTGTATAATGTAACGTTTGAAGAAATGCTCCACTCTAACGTCCAGCGGAAACCACTCTTTCGCGTCCTTCTTTGATGTGTGCACCAGGTACCAGGTATGCAGATTTCGCATATGTGTTGATAGACCCGTCAGCTCCTCATTACTGACCATAGGCTCCCCTTGGACATATTTCCGTGCCATCTCTAACATTGGCGCATATTCATAGCCTAAAAGTTGACCAAGGCTCATACCCAAGGCGGTAGCCTGTTCCTTGGCCTGCGATACAGTGACACCAAGTTCTTTAGCAGCAGCTATGGCTCTGGGGTCCAATAATTCCAGGTCCTTATCCATAGCGGCTCTGAAGTCCTTGTCGACATCGGAACACACTATGAGCGGGGGGACCGATTGATTTTTCTGCTGTCCGAGCTGGGCAATTTGTTTCCCGCTTTTTGCACTTCTTCCCTTGTTCTGCTCAGACTGGGCACGTGCTAGCTTAGTAAGTTCACGACCATAGTCAGATGGCAGATTCATCGATATCTGGGATGGCTGCTCAAGGAAGGACTTAGCCCACTTTTTGGTTTTTGCATCATATACCTTCTTTTGCTCGGGTTTTTTTGGTGCAAAAAAAGCCTTATTGTAGGCAGCCACTACCTCGGCGTTTTCCGCTTCAGTCATGTCATAAGGTCTCTTGGGAGGAACCGACGGGATGTCGACTATCTTTTGAGTGCGACCTCTCTTCTGAGTGGGGAGCGGGGGAGCGGCGTTGGTCCGTTTCTTCTGCTGAGACGGCTGCGCTGGAGACTGGTCACGCGGCGGCGTAGACGGCTGCGCTGGAGACTTGTGAGGCGGTGAAGAGGACGGCTGCGCTGGAGAATGCTGAGGCGGTGTAGAGGACTGTTGCGCTGGAGACTGGTGAGGAGTCGATGGCCTTGGCTACCAGTTCGGAAGCACGATGAATTCCTTTGGCCATAGAATTGGCGCTTTCTTGGCTTCTCCAAGTTCAAGCACCTCCCCATCTTCACCTGCAGGGTGGTGCAGCTTCAGCTCCTCAAAATCTTTCATCACTGCATCCACCCCGACAACAGCGTAGCCATTTGGAACCGGGGCAAAATGGTAAGTTGGATTAGGTCCAATTGGTAGGGCATAGCCGACCGCCACCTTCACGGATATGTTATAAACTTTCACATGCAGCTCACAAGGTGTGCTCTCCGTGATATCATCCACTGGGTAGCGACGAAGAGGAGCCACTGCATCATCATTACCATCCTGGAGCTCCGTGGAAGCCACGCTGCTTTTCCGATTCGATGGGCCACCGGTACCATCGCATGCAACTTCTACCATGTGCCGTTGAGATTGGCCGCTAGTACCTTGCTGGCTAAGCACGGCAATTTGTTCCTTCTGCATCTTTAATTCTTCTTCTATATTACGCAGCCGGTCTGCAGCAGCGCGTGCTTCCATTGCCTCCCTTTCCTTTCTCCTCTGATGGCTTCTATCAGGAAATTTCTTCCTGTGCTCGGGAATCGCAATTGTCTTGGGCTTGGAGCCAGGTACGCCTCGTAACCGTCCGTCGTGTTCCTTATTCCCAAGGGCGCGTGTGAGCTCGTCATCCTCTCTATCGGGAATGAACCGTCCCTCTGCAACATCCTTTACTGCATTTCTAATTTCTTGGATGGGTAGTAGGGGATTATCTTTGTGTCTTCTGTTATATATGCACTTCCCTTCCAACGTGCCCATGCCCGTAAAACCAATTTCTTGCCCGTTCGATCCACTTGAGTGGCTCTGGAGTGATCCCATTAGCCAGCAGGTCCGCCTCAAGTTTCTCCCACTTAGGCATGCTAAAAGCGTAGCCACCAGGCCCCATAGTATGGTGGTACATCTTTAGAGCAGCATTTGCCGCATTTTTTGCAGACTTTTCCAGAGCTTCCTCTGATTTCTTGTACGCCACAAATTCTTCCCAGTAGTTCTTTATCTTCTCATACCCTTTATCGAAGTCTGGAGTCTTATTTTTCTTGACAAACAGGTTGTTCAATCTTTTCTTCCAGTTCTTGAATAGCTCGGCCATCTTCTTAAGTGCCCAGTCCTTGACTTTTTGCTCCATGATTTTCCGGGCAATCTTTTCTGCCTCATATGGATCCTCCTCATCTGAATCCACCTCTGGCGCCGGCAGGGTGAAATTAACCATGAGCTTTCTCCAAAGTTTTCTTTGCCCTCAACGCTGACATATAGTTGTCCTTTCTCCTTTGGCCGATGCCATTCTCGAACGGTGATCGGGATGAAGTCCCTAACAAGAACTCCGCATTGCTTTACCATTTTATTTTTAAGACCAGGGGGAGCAGTCGGTGTGCCGTCTTCAGCGACTCTTTCGATCCTGTACCTTTCTTGGTCGCCCAACTTTTTGGCTGGGCCTCGTTTTGTCCTTACAGAAGATTTGCTCGATCCGGAGGGCTAAAAGAAGAAAGAGCGTTAATATATGTATATAGACAGCAGAGGCTTAATTAATACAATCTTCGGCTTCATTAATATATGTATATGCACCTCACCGGAGTTTCCAACATTTAATGTTCCACCGGAGCCTTCGGCTTCTCCCTCGCCGACTTCTCCCTCACCCCTGCCGTCGGGTTCTACCTCACCGGAGCCGTCTCTTGGGTTGAGAGACTCATCTCCCTCACCGGAGTTGTTCAAAAACTCCGAGGTGACATCGACAATATCTTCCGGCCCGCGGATTATATCCTCGAGGATGTTTTCCTGATGTTCGTCTCGTTCCATAGTTTCTGCAAATTAAGAACAATGCACAACACTTTAGTTGGGTAACTTTGTTCCATATGTCAAGATACATCTACCCACAAAAATTTTGCTAACACATAAATTTTGCTAACTCGTATCGTAAAATTTTGCTAACACATAAATTTTGCCTTGTGACAACATCTAAACATTTTGATTAGCTCTAATTGATATCTGCTATTTTAGGGACAACTAACATTGATTGTTTATGATCCAACAAAATTGGTCTAGGTCCATTTGGATACTTATTTATTCCACTATAATTATGATACTATAGAAAAGGATACATCACTATTTGATTTTCTATTTTGCCTCTGTTGTTCTAATAATTCTACAAAAATAGGGATACTAACATTTTAAATTACTAAGCTAACAAAATTGACATCAAGTCATTTGGAGTTGTAGAGCATCAGAAACAAACAAGTTTAGAATATAAACCTTCTGCGGTACTTTACTTTCTACACATGTGTTATTGATCTAAACAGGATGAAACCAATTGGGTTGGATAAACAATTCCCTAAGCTATCCATAGAATTTTGATTCAATTTATTTGGATGTATAAATCTCAAGATATTGAATTTTAAACATGGCACAGATTTAAAAGTTTTCTGTTAATTCCTTAATTCGAGAAAGGAAAAAAAACGAAACGGGTCGAGAGGGTTCCAGCCCAATGGGCTCGGCCCAACTTATTTTTTTTCCCTCGCGTGAAAATATTAAAACGGCTAACTCTAAATAAAACGGCTCCACGGGCAGTTTTCGGCGGCGCCGCCGTGGCCAGAGACGGTGGCGACGGCGAGTGGCTCACCTAGGGGCCCTGGAGGTGCGGTGGACGGCGGAGGCGAGTGCGGTGAATGGCGGAGCGTTGGCGGCGAGTCCCCCGACATGCACGGGCGCGCGTGGAGGCCGGCGTACATGCGGCCGGGCTCCTCTCCCTCTCTGCAGCACGGGCGGCGCGGTGCGGGCGTCGAGGGCGCCGCGGACGTCGACGGCGACGGCGGGGCGCGGCGTGGGGCGGCGCGGGCGTCGGGCAGCCTGCCGGCGTCGTTTCGCTCTGAGTCGCGCCTCCGGTCCTTAGTCGATTTGCATGAATGGGGAAGAAGAAAGAGCGCGAGCAGCTAAGTAGCAGGGGTCTTTGGTCCCGGTTGCTGGCAAGAACCGGGACCAATGACCCTTTGGTCCCGGTTCTTGCCAGCAACCAGGACCAAAGAGTGGGTAATTAATGCCAGATCGCGGCGCGCGTCTATGGACTCATTGGTCCCGGTTCTTGCTAGAAACCGGGACCAAAGAGTCCTTTTTCAAAATTATTTCGAACTTTTCAGTTCTGAAATTTTGTTCCCGCCTTTTTTTTTTCTTATTTAGGTGTTCAAAAGACTTTCAACATGAAAAGTTTTTAAATTTGAATAAATAATCCAGAACCATTTTCTGTTTTCTAAAATAATTATTCTAACTATACAAACTATTAACCATTTTGCCATTTTCAATTAAAAATGCATTAACTTTATTGCATATTTTGAATTGACAAAACTTTCAACATGAAAAGTGTTTGAATTTGTATAAATAATCCAAAATCCAAAATCCAAACTCGACTAATAATATGTATAAATCGATCAAAATGATTAAGTAAGATTTATGATTAAGTAATAATAATTATTAATTCAGTTAATTCTATTTTTGGTGTTGTAAAATCCCATGGCAAGCAGAAGTAAATGCAGAACAATTTCAGTGAACCTATATTTATAATATGTAATAATAATTATTAATGCAGAACAGTTTCTTTTGAGGGCTTGTGAGCTGTTGGATCACTCTGTGAGCCAGCAACCGGGACTAAAGGGAATCCCACCAATAAGGAAGAAGCACACGGATCGTGTGTTTCTTTCGAGCGCTTGTGAGCCGTTGGTTTATGTTGTCAATGTAATTTGCATGGTTTGTTTAATATCAATGCGAAAAGTAGTCACCCATCAATCTTGGATACATTTTACACGATCGTCGTCTTAGCTAGACCAGAAGTAGTTCATGACAACAATCTTGGGTACATAGACAAACCATAGGTTAGTCATACTCCTGCCTAGGCCTATAATACTCGTCCTCGTAGTCGTCGTAGTCGCCGCCGTCGTCGTTGTCGTCGGGCGGCGCTGTCGTCGGGCGCCTGGACTGGAAGTGAGGGTAGCGCAGGCGGGGTTATCGCCGGCCGTGATGTAGTTCATGACGCTCTGGAGAGTTCGGCCGCTCCACCACAGCCGACGGCCGGCCTCGTTGAAGTTCGAAGGAGGCGGGCCATCCTCCTCGTACCTGGCGAGCGCTCTCTCACGCCGATTGATGAAGAAGGCGTCCCAAGTCGGGCGGTAGTCGGGATGCCAGCGGGGATCCATCCGCTGCTCCGGAGTGAGCTCGAGGTAGTAGTGGTTCGTGATGGCCGCCCGACGTGCCAAACCTTGAGGGATAGGAGGGACCGGCACGCCTCCGGTGCTCAGCCTCCAGCCGGCGGGGACGTCGTAGCCGGGCGGGCAGGGGTAGTTCGAGGCGGAAAGCGCCTCCGCCTCCGAGTAGGTTAGAGTGGGTACGGTGGAAGCCATGGGAGAGTGATGAGGTTGCAGATATGAGTTTAGATGTGCTATGCCAATGGAGGCCATGACTACATATATATAGTGAGACCTTTAGTCCCCGTTCGAGCCACCAACCGGGACTAAAGGGGCTTATTTGTTCCCGCGCAATTTTACCAACCGGGACTAAAGGGATTCCCACCAATAAGGAAGAAGCACACGGATCGTGTGTTTCTTTCGAGCGCTTGTGAGCCGTTGGATCAGGGGTGTGTTTCTTTTGAGCGCTTGTGAGCTGTTGGATTTTTAGAACTAGTCCCGGTTGGTAACACCAACCGGGACTAAAGAATCACACGGATCGTGTGTTTCTTTCGAGCGCTTGTGAGCCGTTGGATCAGGGGTGTGTTTCTTTTGAGGGCTTGTGAGCTGTTGGATCAGCACTCCCACCACCACCACCACTCCCACCTCATCCACAGGTACACTTTCTAATCGCCTATAAATAGCGGCGTCCCTGCAGCGAACGGCACACAACGAGCGTCTACCTTCGCCACCGAATCCAATGGCTGGATTTAGCCTACCTGCTGGCATGTTCCCTGGCATTATTGTGTTCGTCCTTGTTCACCGGCCAGCCATTGGAGCCACCTCCTGTAGGACGGTGAACAATGACAACACAACGACGCTGTTGGAAACACAAGCCCTCAGGTAGGTTGAATCCAGCCACTGGATTAGGGTGACGCAATGATGAATTGCCGAGGAGGTGGGAGTGGTGGTGGTGGTGGAAGTGGTAGCCATGCCCCTCGGTCCGATCCAAGCAGCGGCAAGGCGCTCTGATGATCTGCGACATTCCCAACACTTTTTGGGACGGTCGTAGATCATCAGAGACGTCTTGCCGCTGTGGATCGAAGGTCGATTTGCTGCTCACGAGCACGCGATGATTTGCAGTATACAAAGCATTCGGATTCCCGTCATACAGCCCTACGGTGCTAATACATTACATTGATTTACATAAAAGCCATGAACCCTTCTTCGCGTATGTCCCTGGCCTATGATCGCTTCAGCCGTAACCATGGAGCATCTTCATTATTTAACGGGATGCTTGGGTCAGTTCTCACTGTGAAGGGCGGAATTTCATCAAACTTATCATAATCTGCTGACATGTCTATCTTGTCCTCGACTCCCACGATGTTTCTTTTCCCTGAAAGAACTACGTGACGCTTTGGCTCATCGTCTGATGTATTCGTTTGCTTGTTTTTTCTTTTTTTCGGTCTGGAGGACATGTCCTTCACATAGAAAACCTGAGCCACATCATTGGCTAGGACGAATGGTTCGTTCTTGTAACAACCAAGATTCTTGAGATCCACTGTTGTCATCCCGTACAGCTGGTCTACCTTTATCCCTTCTCCATTCATGTTGACCCAACTGCACCGAAACAAAGGGACCTTAAAAGTAGGTCCATAGTCAAGTTCCCATATCTCCTCTATGCGACCATAGTATGTGTCCTTTTGCCCATCGTCGTTTGTTGCATCAAAGCGGACACCACTGTTCTGGTTGGTGCTCTTTTTATCTTGGGCGATCGTGTAAAATGTATTCCCATTTATCTCGTACCCTTGGAAATTCAATACAGTCGAAGATGGTGACGCGGCCAACAAGTAGAGCTGATCCCCGACAGTGGTGTCATTCATGAGCTGTAATCGCAACCAACTGCCGAAGGTCTCCATGTGTTTTTCTTTAATCCAGGAGTCATCCTTCCCCGGGTTCTTGGAGCGTACATAATTCTTGTGTTCCTCGATATACGGAGCCACGAAGGTGGAACTTTGTAGAACTGTGTAGTGTGCTTGAGTTAAAGAATGCCCGTCCCTACATATCAGTGCTTTCTTTCCTAGCGTGCCTTTTCCACTCAGTCTCCCCTCATGCCGCGATTCAGGAACACCAATCGGCTTAAGGTCAGGAATAAAGTCAACACATAACTCAATGACCTCTTCTGTTCCATAGCCCCTTGAGATGCTTCCTTCTGGCCTAGCACGGTTATGAACATATTGTGTAGAAATACAGGACCGAGAATGGCAATCTCGTCGACTAGGTGAACCAGGAGATGCGTCATAATATTGAAGAATGATGGGGGGAACACCAACTCGAAGCTGACAAGACATTGGACCACAGCCTTCTGTAAACTTGGTAGAGTTACTGGATCGATGACCTTCTGAGATATTGCATTGAGGAATGCACATAGCTTCACAATGGGTACTCGAACATTTTCGGTAGAAGCCCCCTCAATGCAACCGGAAGCAACTGCGTCATAATCACGTGGCAATCATGAGACTTCAGGTTCTGGAATTTTTTCTCTGCCATATTTATTATTCCCTTTATATTTGACGAGAAGCCAGCCGGGACCTTGATACTGCTCAGGCATTCAAAAAAGATTTCCTTCTCTGCTTTGGTAAGAGTGTAGCTGCTTAAGTATTGACGCCCTTTATCCGTCTGCTTGTTGTATGGGTCTTTCATACGTTGCTGGTCTGCCCGTGCTTCCGGTGTATCTTTTGTCTTCCCATACACGCCCAGGAAGCCTAGCAGGTTCACGCAAAGATTCTTCGTCACGTGCATCACGTCGATTGAAGACCGGACCTCTAGGACTTTCCAATAGGGTAGCTCCCAGAATATAGAGCACTTCTTCCATATGGGTACGTGGTTGTCAGCGTCATTCGGAACAGATAGACTGCCAGGACCCTTTCCAAAGATTACTTCTAAATCCTTGACCATGTCATATATAACATCACCATCAGGGAGGTTAGGCTTCTTCCGGCGATCTGCCTCACCGTTGAAATGCTTGCCGGGCTTTCTTACGGCATGACTGTTCGGAAGAAATCGACGATGCCCCAGGTACACATTCTTGTTTCCCAAATGTATACTTTCAGTCTTATCTAAACAGTGCGTGCATGCATTGTATCCCTTGTTTGACTGTCCTGAAATGTTACTAAGAGCATGCCAATCATTGATGGTTACGAACAGCAACGCTCGTAGGTTAAATTCCTGTTGTTTGTGCTCATCCCACACACGTACACCTGGTTCGGACCACAACTGCAAAAATTCATCAACTAATGGCCTTAGGTACACATCAATGTCGTTGCCGGGTTGCTTCGGGCCTTGGATGAGCACTGGCATCATAATGAACTTCCGCTTCATGCACAACCAAGGAGGAAGGTTGTAGATACATAGAGTCACGGGCCAAGTGCTATGACTGGAGCTCTGCTCCCCAAAAGGATTAAAGCCATCTGTACTTAGACCAAATCTTAAGTTCCTTGCGTCATCTGAAAATGTCGGGAACTCTCTGTCGATTTTTCTCCACTGGGACCCATCGGCGGGGTGTCTCAACTTCCCGTCTTTCTTACGCTCTTCTTTGTGCCATCGCAACAACCTGACATGCTCTTTGTTTCTGAACAGACGTTTCAACCGTGGTATTATAGGAGCATACCACATCACCTTAGCAGGAACCCTCTTCCGGGGGGGCTCGTCATCGCCCTCAACATCACCAGGGTCATCTTGTCTTATCTTGTACCGCAGTGCATTGCATACCGGGCATTTATCCATATTCTCGTACTCACCGCGGTACAGGATGCAGTCATTAATGCATGCATGTATCTTCTGCACATCTAATCCTAGAGGGCAGATAGCCTTCTTTGCTTCGTATGTAGTCTCGAGCAATTCGTTATCCTTTGGAAGCTTCGGCTTCATTATTTTCAGTAACTTCTCAAATCCCTTGTCAGAACAACCAGTCTTTGCCTTCCATTTCAGCAGTTCCAGTGTGGTACCGAGCTTTGTGCTGCCATCTTCGCAGTTTGGGTACAGCAACTTTTTGTGATCCTCAAGCATGGCCTCCAACTTTAGCTTCTCCTTTTCTGTATCGCATTCTCGCTTTGCATCAGAAATGACCCCACCAAGACCATCAGCGGGCTCATCTGATGCCCGATGTTCACCTCTTTCTTCTCTAACGTCTTCCATAACAGTATAACCGCATTCCTCGGGGAACATAGGATAGTTGTCATCATCCTCCTCTTCTTCATTGTCTTCCATCCTAACCCCTCTTTCTCCGTGCTTGGTCCAACAATTATAGCTGGGCATGAAACCTTTCCGAATCACGTGGTCTTGAATGGTTCTCGGGTCAGAGTACTCCCTGAGGTTCCGACACTTCTCACATGGACAAGGCATAAAATTATTCACTTTGTTTGCCTCAGCCACATCGAGAAATTTATGCAGGCCTGCAATAAACTCGGAACTGCGTCGTTCACCGTACATCCATCGCATCAGTGCATCCATCTGCATCATATATATAATTAAGTTTATCAAATACCATTACAATAACATCTTGAATAGTGAAATTACCACCGTACATCGACACGTGCAATATTTCTGTATCAATTACAGACGAAAAGGATAAAGTTGCTAACCTCGGCCGAGGATATCATTTTGTGTGAACTTAAGTGTGGGTCGGGCATTTCATCGAACACATCTTGTGCGTGGCAAAGGAAAAAAAATAGCACCCACTTCCCACCAATCCAAGAGAAAAAAAATTAGAGGAGAGAAGGGGGGTGGGGGTTATTTATAGGCAGGGAGGGGTATTGGTCCCGGTTCTTGGCACGAACCGGGACCAAAGCTCCGCCGCACGCCACGTGTCTGGCTCTGGAGCTTTGGTCCCGGTTCGTGCCAAGAACCGGGACCAATACCCCCAACCGAACCGGGACCAATGGTCCACGGGGCCGTGGCAACTCGAACCGGGACCAGTGCCAGGCACTGGTCCCGGTTTTTACCTGAACGGGGCTAATGGCTGGGGCGGCCCTGGACCAAAGATGGTTTTTCTACTAGTGGGGTAGCAGCAATGACATAGTACTTGTGCAGCAAGACAGGTCCTTACGGAGAACGCGGCCTGTGGCGGTGTTCACCAAGAGGGGTGCGCGGCTCTTGAAGCCCAGGGTGTAGCTGACCTCGTCGATCACGATCCACTGGGTCGGGCGGAAGCGCTTGTCAGGGCTGTTCCTGGTGGCGGCGGTGGCGGAGCTCCAGGCGCCGCATACGGCGCGGAGGTCCATGTAGCAGTCGACATCGTTGGTGGCCACGAGGCAGTCGGCGACGATGTTGACGAGTTCGGACGGGAGCGAGGAACAGTCCACATGTGCCACCATGGTGTTCAGAAGGTTTCACACAGGTTCCACGCCCGGGAACTTGGAGCGGTGAAAGATGTCAGCAATTGCTCTGGTCAGTTCATCCAAATTGTACCCTGCCACCACACACAAAAACGGTTTTTTACAAACTCATATGGCGCCAGGGTGAAATCTGGGCCGTCCGTTTCGGCGGATCCGACGGCCTAGATTCGCCGTGGACCGGTCAAATTTTGTCCATGGTCAACGGTGAATCTGGGCCGTCGGATCGCCGAAACGGACGGCCCAGATTTCACCCTGGCGCCATATGAGCTTGTAATTGTCTTTTTCGACCACGTGGCATATGTGGTTAGCCACCTATTTATAAAAAATATAAAAAAAATTGTACCCTGCCATTTGTGGAGTAAATGAAGAATTCAGATGGCCACCTCGTAGGTTGCAATACACTAGCTCTTGACTCCAAGGAAACAAAGCTCAGGAGTATTCACCCTAGACATGGCGGTTGGAAAAAATCTACTAGAGGGAACTTGGATTATACTCATCCCCTTTTGGCAGGCGAGTGAACAGGGCCTACAGTTTTTTTTTTTTTTTGGAGAGAAAACAGGACCTACACTTGTGGTGAAAGGGATCGGCCAATGGTGCCACCGCTCCGGTCAGTTCATCCAGAATGTAACCTGCCATTTGTGAAATTAAGGAAATTTAGAGGCCAATCGTAATTTGCAACGCACTAGTTCTTGATTGCAGAGAAACAAAAGCTCGGGGTTACTCACTGAAGCCATGGCACGGGGGATGAGATCGCCGTAGGTCCGTCTGGCAGCGGCGAGCCGCGGATCGGGAGATGGGTTCGATGCTCCGGGTTGGATTAGCGCTGAATCGAGCCGATCTAACGGCGTGGGGAGCAGGGAGGGGAGGGGATTCGACTAGGGTTTAGGGTTTGAGGAGGATCTGTCGCTGCGGAGGGAACAGAACAGAGGCAGGCGAGAACGATGGGAGTGTGGGCAATTTTGACACAAATGAACTCCGGACAAAACTATTTCACGCATTTAACCCTTTTGGGTAGCGCCTAACGATCGGGCGCTACACTCTACCTTGGGCGCTACACATCTAATTAAGTAGCTCCCGAGCGGAAGGCGCTACACGTACTGCTGTTTTCAAAGGTTATTAAAAGCAGTACTACTATATTGTCATATAAATCTCCCAGCCTATCCGGTCTCGCCCATGTATGCTGGGAGTTGGTCGCGAGTTCGAGTCCAGCACAACATAGTTTTTTTGTTTTTTTGTTTTTTTGCTCCTCCCTCCGTGAGTTGGCTGACAGCAATGGAGTAGCAGTTGGCCGGAACCTACAACTCCGGTCGGCGCCTCTACGGAATCTCGGGCCGCCGTTTCTCTGTTTTTCCTCTGCTTGCTCGAACCCATGCCGGGCATGGTGGTCCTCGCCAAGGCCGAGCTGGAGCAGATAGCGCAGCCGTCGATGGCCGATGTTCGTGCAGTGGACCTGACCGCGGCTTCGGGCGCCGGCTGTGCCGCGGCGGCGCAGGCGCTGGTGTCCATACGGTACACACCGGAGAGCACCAGAGGCAGAGACAGATTCAGACGACACCGATCTGCGGAAAAGGTATTCTGATCTAAGGTAAAAGTCAAAGAGAGCGGCTGGTGAGACCATCATCCACTCGTTACGGCAGACAAGGAAGGAGAGGAACCAGTGGACCTTCTGCTATGTGCCAATCTTGCTTTGGAGGTGGTGGCTTTGGTGTGGGAGGAGTTGGCGGTGCGGGCTTTCGCCCACACGCAAGATCCTGGAGACTTGTTGTTTTCTTGCTTGTAGAGGGATTTTTCCCTAGTTCAAAATTCTGTACATAACACTCTATTCTATCTAATCGGACGGCGGATTCGACCGCTTTATCCTCAAAAAAAAGTCAAACTCAAGCAAGCTCCTTCCAAAAAAAAACGAAAAAAAATGTGCTGTGAGTAGGACTCGAACCTGAGACCAACGCTACAGCGCGCATGGGCGAGGCCAGCCAGGACAGGAGATACATATGTACTTTAAAGAGTACTGCTTGTAATAACCTTTTAAAATAGCCATACGTGTACCGCCTTTCGCTCGGGCGCTACTTAATCAGATGTGTAGCGCCCTATCCTTAGGGGCTACCCCGTAGAGTGTAACGCCCGATCGTTGGCGCTACCCAAAAGGGTTAGATGCGCGAAATAGTTTCGTCTGGAGTTTATTTTGTGTTATTCTTTCGTCACGAGGTCATTTGTGTCCATTTTGCCGGGAGTGTGTGAACGATGCCTTCGTACTGTTGCCTTGGACCTTTACTCATGGGCCCTTCTGTGAGTGACTGAATAGTGTTGCAAATTGGGCTGGATATTCGTCGTATACTATTGAAGCTTTCATTTGATTTTTGTGCTAACCAATTGGTCTATTATATAACGGAAATAAGATAACACATATTTTCCGCATAAATTTATTTTGAATAAATGTTCTGAACTTGTTAACTATACTCAAGCGAAGTACACCAGATCACACTCCCGTATCCAAAAAAAATGTTTCTAAGGCTGGCAAACGACATCAAAGAGCTTTAGAATGCTGAAATAAACACGAACAACAACGACCCTAGAACGTGCCCAGCTATAAATTAATAAAAGCCGAAAGGCGAGATAACAAGATACCGTTGTGGGCACCTGTCGGCCCAATGGAAACCAGGGTATCCTGGGCCGGTCTGCCACAGCCCTCGAACGCTCCGCGAGAAATCCTACTAAGGACCAGGCGCTCAGCCTGACGAGCCTCGCGAGGGATTTTCCCTCGCGAGTGTATCTTTGCTCGACTGAGCATTTCTGCTAAGTACCAGACGTTCGGCCTAAGGGGCCTCGAGAGGAACTCCTGCCTCAAGAAGGTCTCCCCTAGAAGACCACCAGGTCCTGGCGCGCCACCCTCGCGAGGATTCCCCTCGCGAGGAGTCAACGGCTACAAAACCTCGGCGAGGCTCCAGGCCCTCGCGGGGTTCCTTCAAGTGGAAGCAAGCTCCTGCACACGCTGCAGAGCGCACATGGGCTCTGCGCCCGTTGCAGAGTGACGCGCGCGCCTGCACGCGATGACGAAGACGCCGCAGTGCCATTCTCGTGTATAAAGCAGTCAACAAAGCTGGAGGAGGCAAAGCGGCCTCCAAGACTTGCCAATTTGGTGATAAAGCGGCCGGCCGCCGCTACGCTCCAACTGCGACGTCACCATGGGGCACGCCACAGAGCTCTGCAGTGCCAGCCCACCGTCCTCGATGGACGGTGGCTTTTCTCCCAAGACGACGTACTCTCTGCCATGGACCGCGTCCATGGACGCCCCCGACGCTGTGCGCTGTGCGCTGTGCTCCAACTTGGCGGCATTGTGGTATCCCTTCCCGCCTAATCGGGGAAGAGGACCGGGGCCAGTATATAAGGAGCCAGTGTACGACGGAGGAGGAGGATCCCGCATTCACCAACTTATTCAACACCCAAGCAGCTACGTCCGAGGGAGAAGACGGAGCTGATTCCACCATAGTCCACCATAGCCACAACTGTGCCCTCGGCAAGCACCCTTGTACTGTGAACCACTCCAAGCAGTGCAATACATCTTAGCAGGACGTAGGGCTTTTACACCTCACGGTGGGCCTGAACCTGGGTAGCGGCTCGTGTTCCATCTCTGTCGTGATGTTCCTCACCGAGCTCGACGAGCATCGTCGCCGAGGTTGTTGAGGACCTGTTTGACGTTGTGTTCAGCCCCTTACTCGTTTCCTGGGTTTTGAGAGACACCCCTAGTCCCTGGGACTAGTCTCCGACATTTGGCGCGCCAGGTAGGGGGCTGAGGCGCGTCTTCAACTTCTTCAACCTCTCCGCGCCATGACTGACACGCGAGCAGAGCGTCTCGCGCGGCGGACGTCTGGCAGAGCTACGACCGAGCCCGCCGCCAACAACAACGGCGGACGTCGCCCACGCAACAACCGTGCTTCAGAGCGCGGCCCGAGCCCCGCGTCGAGCATCCTGAAGATGACGGCGGCAACGACGGCGGGGGCGAGGAAGTTCCTCTCTGCACCCATCCAGGCGCGAGAGCGCCTCCACGCAGGGCCGAGCGGCGCCCAGCCCAGCCACTGCGCTGCTGATGGCGCAGGAGCTGATGCGTTACCGCCCCGCGCAGGCGGGCTACGACAGCTGGCTCGAGCGCCTCGAGGAGCTCATCAACACCGTTGTTGTTCCACCTGCACCAGCACCGACGCCAGCGCCCTCTCGCTCCCTGGTGCATCACTCTGGACGCAGAGGAAACATAGCGCATGGCGCTCCTCCTCCTCCTCCGCCTCCGCCTCCACCCGCTCCAGCTGCTGCTCTAGCTGTTGCTCCAGCTGCGGCTCCAGCAGGGAACCACCGCGCCGCGTCGCACGCGTCCTCGCCGCACGACTGCCCGATTGTGCAGCGAACTCCGGCGGATGCGCGCGTGGAGATCGAGCGCCAGAGGGACCGCCACAACCACGTCGTCTAGGAGATCGCAGCCGCAGGCCGCCAGAACCGTGGTGCGCTTGCTGGTGGCGCCGTGACGTACGCCATGGGCTGCACCGCCTTCAACCCGCAACCTCAAGCCAGACCTCCCCCGAGTTACGACGGTAGGACCAACCCTCTTGAGTTCCTGCAGCTCTACACCGTCTCCATCCAGGTTGCAGGAGGTGACGACAAGGTGATGGCCAACTGGCTCTCCATGGCCCTCAAGGACTCCGCGCTCTCATGGCTCATGAATCTCCCCGAGAGCACCATCGACACGTGGGAGGACCTCTGCAAGGCCTTCGTCGCCAACTTCAAGGGCACGTATGAGCGCGCGCTCACCTACAACGATCTCCGCGCAGTGCGCCAGAAGCCTGACGAGACTCTCCGCAGATACATCCAGCGTTTCAGCCAGGTCCACAACAAGATTCCGAACATCCCGGACTCGCACGTCATCTCCGCCTTCAGGGAGGGCGTCACGAACCGCCGGATGCTCGAGAAGCTGGGCATCCACGACACCCTCACCTCGGTGGTGAGGCTCTTCGATCTGGCTGACAAGTGCGCCAAGGCTGAGGAGGGCCTCCTCTTCGTCAAGAAAGAAACGGAGGAAGATCCTCTAGAGGGGTCCAAAAGCAAGAAGAAGCCTGTTGAGAAGCGCAAGACCACCGCCATCCTCGCGGCAGAGCCTGATGCAAAACAGCCTCGCGAGGCCTCTTCGGCGGCTGACGAGAAGAAAGCGGACAATCGCCCGTTCTGCATCTACCACAACAGGCACAACCACGCGACAGAGGACTGCTGGGAGCTCAAGCAGCTCAGCAAGGAGCGCGAGAAGAACCAAGGCCGTAGCGGCCGCGGAGGCCATGGCGGACGCGGTGGTGGCCGCCACAACTTCCAGCAGAGGACGCGGGGGAACCTCGCCGGGCAAAACGGCAACCTCCCCGACGAGAACCCTGGGGGCTACCAGGCCCCTCAAAGGGCGATCGCGTGCATCCTCGGCGGGTCTCAGGCGCCCAAGTCCAACAACCACTTCAAGCAGTTCTCTCGCGAGGTCAACGCCGCGCTTCCAGGGATTGAGGCATCCCAGCCCCTCAAGTGGTCGCAGTACACCATTGCTTTCGACTCCAAGGACCACCCCAAGTCGACCAAGGCTGTAGGCACCATCCCTCTGGTGTGCACTCCCATCATCAACAACATCGCCGTCTCCAAGACGCTCATAGATGGGGGTGCAGGCTTGAATGTCATCTCTGTCGAGACCTTCGAGCAGCTTCAGGTGCCATATGAGTGGCTGATGCCCTCCAGGCCCTTCACGGGGGTGACCAGTGGCTCCACCACACCGCTTGGGCAGGTGCGCCTCGCGGTCACGTTCGGCACGCCGCAGAACTACCGCACCGAGCAGATCGACTTCGACGTCGCGCACATTGGCCTGCCCTACAACGCCATCCTCGGCTACCCCGCCCTCACGAAGTTCATGGCAGTCACTCATCACGCGTACAACATCGTCAAGCTTCCAGGCAGTGGCGGCACCATCGCCATCCACGGTCAAGTCCAGGACGCGATGCGTTCTGTCGAGACCGCGTACAAGGCAGTTGCCGTGGCGTTCCCTGCCGATGAGGACATGGAGCCCCTCGAGAGGCCCGCGAAGAAGAAGCAGCTGTTCTCACAGGAGCAGGCAGCCACGAAGAAGGTGTCGCTGGACGCCAGCGGCTGGGGGCTAGCGTCACCATAGGCGCTGGCTTGCCTCCCAAATAGGAAAGCGCGCTCGTCGCCTTCCTCAGGGCAAACTCTGACATGTTCGCATGGACACCGTCAGAAATGTCCGGAGTACCGAGGGAGGTGATCGAGCACCACTTAGCCGTGTGTCCAAACGCACGCCCCGTGAAGCAGAAAGCACGGCGCCAGGCGCGAGAGAAGCAAGTTCATCATCAAGGAAGTAGAGAAGTTAAAGGAAGCACACATAATCAGGGAAGTTCCACACTCCACATGGCTCTCCAACACGGTGGTCGTTCCCAAGCACACCGGGGCGGCAGGCTCTGCATCGACTACACCGACCTCAACAAGGCCAGCCCCAAGGACCCATATCCCATGCCTCGCATAGACCAAATCGTGGACTCCACCGCCGGTTGCGATCTCCTCTGTTTTCTGGATGCCTTCTCAGGCTACCACCAGATCAAGATGGCGAAGGAGGACGAGGAGAAGACAACATTTCTCACCCCTTGTGGTGTGTATTGCAACGTCTGCATGCCTTTTGGCCTGAAGAACGCCGGAGCCACCTTCCAGAGGCTCATGAGGAAGGCCTTGGGGGCTCAGATGGGAAGAAACGCAGAGGCCTACGTCGACGACATCGTGGTCAAGACTCGCGAAGAACACACCCTCATGGAGGACCTCGAGGAGACCTTTGCCAACTTGCGCAAAGTGAACATCAAGCTGAACCCCGCCAAGTGCGTCTTCGGGGTACCATCAGGCAAACTCCTCGGGTTCCTAGTGTCTCACCGCGGCATAGAAGCGAATCCTGACAAGATCAGAGCCATAGAAGAAATGCAGCCACCTCGCCGCCTCAAGGACATGCAACGCCTGGCGGGATGCATGGCCAGCCTAGGCCGCTTCATCTCCAAGTTCGGCGAGAGGGCCCTGCCATTCTTCAAACTCATGAAGCGGTCTGGCACGTTCAAGTGGACCCCGGAGGCAGACAAGGCGTTTGAAGACCTAAAGAAATACCTGGCTAGTCCGCCTGTCATGGTCGCCCCAAGGCCCGGTGAGCATCTGAAGCTGTACCTGTCAGCCACTCCGCAAACAGTGAGCACGGCCTTGGTGGCAGAAAGGGAAGAGCCAGTCCTCGCCAAGAAGGACACAGCCACGCCAGGCCCAAAGCCTCCCGATAAGGATGCACCCTTCCCAGGCCCCGAGCCCCATGTCGAGCCCGCACAACCAGCAGGCACCCTCGCCGAGGGATTGCCTCAAGAGAACCTCGACAGGGCTCCCGAGGAGCCCAGTGCTGCGATACCACCGACAACGCTTGTCGAGCATCCCGTCTACTTCGTCAGCACGGTGCTGCGAGACGCTCGTGAGCGTTACACCATGCAGCCATTACTTCCAGGGCCACCCCGTCACGGTGGTCACCTCTTTCCCCCTGGAGCAGATCCTACGCAATACCAACGCTACTGATCGCGTCGCAGGGTGGAACATCGAGCTACAGCCATTTGGCCTGCGCTTCGACACCACCAGGGTCATCAAGGGAAGGGCGTTGGTGGACTTCGTTGCCGAGTGGACGGACACGCAGCAAGAAGAGCCTCACGAGGCAGAGAGCCAGCTGACACGCCAAGCCAGGCACTTCGATGGAGCATTCGCATGCCGAAACGCAGGGGCTGGCGTCGTCCTGACCTGGGACAAGTGTCCAACGACTGACAAGGTCTCCAACAACATCGCCGAGTACGAGGGCCTCCTCGCTGGGCTCAGAGCCGCAATCGCCCTCGGCATCAAGCGCTTACTCATCAAGGGTGACTCCCAGCTCCTCGTCAACTTCTCCAACAAGAGCTATACACCTAAGGACGGTCACATGACCGCTTACCTCGAGGAGGTTCGCAAGCTCGAAAAGCACTTCAAGGGGATGGAGCTCAGGCACATCCCACGAAAGGAGAACCAGGAGGCTGACGACATCGCCAGGCGAGCGTCACGCAGAGAAGCCCAGCTGGCGGGCGTGTTCAAGGAAAGGCTCACCAGGGCGTCGGTTAAACAGCCAAGAAAAGTGGTCGAGATGGACACGGATGAAGAGCTCCCACCACCACCAACATCTGGGGCACCGAGCTGCGGTCCACCCTCAGGAGAGCGCCTGCTGTTGGCCATGATGCATCAAGAGACGGGCTGGATCGACGAGCTCAAAGAGTACCTCTGGGACGGAGTCCTCCCTGACGAGGATGCAGAAGCAGAGAGAGTTGCTCGCCAGGCCAAGTCGTACTGCCTTCACGAGGGAGACCTGTACCGCAAGCGTCCAAATGGAGTTGCACTAAAATGCGTCCCCCCTGAAGAAGGCCGCCAGCTAATCAAGGACATACACAGTGGAGAATGTGGCCACCACTCATCATCACGCACCCTTGCAGGCAAAGTCTTCAGGAGCGGGTTCTATTGGCCCTCAGTGCTTCAAGATGCAACCACCATCGTCCAGACCTGCGAGGCATGCCAGTTCCACGCCAAGCAAGTCCACCAGCCTGCACTGGGGCTCCAGACCATCCCACTCTCCTGGCCCTTTGCGGTCTGGGGGCTGGACATCCTGGGACCTTTCCCACGCTCCAGCGGGGGCTACCGCTACCTATACGTCGCTATCGATAAGTTCACCAAGTGGGCGGAGGTTGAAGCGGTGCACACCATCCCGGCGAGATCAGCGGTGAAATTCATCAGAGGCCTGGCCTGCCGATTCGGCGTGCCAAATCGCATCATCACCGACAACGGCTCACAGTTCACCAGCGGTATCTTCAGGGCCTACTGCGAGAGTCTTGGCACACGGCTCTGCTTCGCCTCGGTGGCTCACCCACAAAGCAACGGGCAAGCTGAGCGAGCGAACGCGGAAGTGCTCAAAGGCCTCAAGACAAGAAGCTTCAATCGCCTCAAGGCCCACGGCAAGAATTGGATCGAAGAGCTCCCCTCCGTGCTCTGGTCCATCCGCACCACCGCCACGAAGCCCACTGGAGAAACGACGTTCGCTCTCGTCTATGGCGCTGAAGCAGTCCTCCCCACCGAGATCAAGCATGGGTCCCCACGGATCCTTGCTTTCAACGAGGACAATCAAGAGGAGCTCCACAACGACGACTTGCTCCTGCTCGATGGACTACGCCGTCGTGCCGCGCTCCGAGCGGCAAAGTACCAGCAAGACTTACGCCGCTACCACAGCCGCCACATACGGTCACGCACCCTCGAGACAGGCGATCTCGTCCTCAGGAGGATCCTCTCCAGAGAGGGCCTCCACAAGCTCTCACCCATGTGGGAAGGCCCCTACAGGGTCGCGCACATCGCCAGGCCTGGGTCGGTGCGGCTCGAGACGGAAGACGGCGATATAAACAAAAATCCATGGAATATCGAGCACCTACGCAAGTTCTACCCGTGATCACGTCGCGGCAGGCATTTTTTGTCTCAAGAGGGAAGCACGCGTCTTCACCTCCCAGCTTCACCAAGCTTTCCCTTCACGAGGGCCATCTCCACTGAGAGCTCTCTACAACGCGTCGCCTCGGGCCGCGAGAGGCCTCAGCCACTCCATGTGGAACCCCATGCCCAGACATGGCGGACTCAATCTTGGCCACGCCAAGTGTAATGAACAATTTCAGGTCACAATGAACCTTTGCGCTCTGAGCCGTTATGTAATATTGCTTGGTGAGTTATTTTCCTTACGTTCATTCGCGCTCACATTTTTCCCCATGCGCACCTCGCGAGCGGGGGCTGAGCACGGTGTATGTGCCTCGGGAGCATCCCAGCAGCATCGTAAAACCCAAAGGATCCGAGCTCTAACTCGTGGTTCTCCGCCCACGACCGTTATCTCACCAAAGAGCTCTGACTCATGGGCTTACTCCCATGCACGTCACCTCACCAAGGACCTTGGTGCTTACTTTCCTCGCGAGATACACATGAGGAAACCTATGAGCGCGCATGAGTTGTACAACTATGCATTGCTTGTGGGCATGCCTCTCTCCAACGCAGGGAACAAGATGCCCTACAAGGCGGCAAAGCTCCAAACCAGCCTCAGGCATCCTCGAGAGGGAAACACCTCGCCAGGGTACACAAACACCCTCTACAAGGCGTTCCTCGCCAGGGCACACAAACACCCTCTACAAGGCGGAAGTCCCGCAAAAAGCTAAGTCCAGAACTTACGCCTCACGAGTTCTTCCCCTCTCGCTGGTTTGTGTCACCCCTCGAGTTTCTCTTTTCTCTCTTATGCCTCATGGGCTGCTTGAACGTCAAAGGGGAGCTCCTGAGCATCGCGCCTCGGGAGCTCTCACATCTCTAAGACTTACGCACCCCCCGGCCTTGTCGAGCCCTGACTCTGACATACCGAAGCGGCGGTGTTATTTGCGCTAAGAGCAGGGTCCTAACGACGTATAGCGAAAAAGACATGAGAAAATAGATAAAAGGCCTCCCGAGGGGCACTTACACTTGCACAACATAAAGGTGTCTTTACAAACCGTTACAAAATAAAGCAACAAGTCCTAAGATAACTGGTGCCCTTGGCACATCTCTCCACAGGGGCAACCTAAGCAGCAGGGTTGTCGTCATCGCCGTCGACAGCCTCATCATCCACCTCCTCAGCACCTGCCTCGTCGTCGCTCTCCTCGACCTCGACCCTCTTGAAGCGTTGAGTATACTTCTCCACGTCGTACCACACCGAGGCATCCAGCTTCGAGGCGAGCTCCTTCTCCAGAGGCTCCGTCACAGACGCGAAGTCGAAGCCGGGGTGGAGGTGTGCAAGGTTGGCGAAGACTTGGCCGACCGCGACGCCAAGGAGCTCGCGGCTCTCGTTGTCGACCAGGTCATCGAGGTTCATCACGACCCCTTCAAGCTTGGTGAGAAGCTGCTCAAAGAAGCCGAGGTAGGTGGTGACGTCAGAGTTCCCCTCGACACAAAGCCTGGGGGCTTCGGTCCCCAGGCGGCCCGCAACGGTCCACGCACGCCTCACCAAGAAGACGAACATGCGCTCCCGCTGGCGCGACAAGACCTTCACAGCCAGAGCGCTCTGCCGATCTTCCTCGACGAGCTCCACAATAGGCCCAACCTGCTGCTGCATCTCATTCATGTCCTGCGTCAAGGAGGCGAGGTCCTGCTCCGCGTGCTTCCGGGCCTCCACGGCGTCCTGGAGGCGGGAGTTCAAACGCTTCCTCTGAGCTTCAAGCTCCTTGATGCGAGCATCAAGCTCGTTGCGTCTCTTCGTGAAGCGTGCCTCCTGCTTATTGGCCTTCTCCGCGAACTCCTTCCTGATATTGTCACGGAAGAGCTTCTCCTTGGTCGCGGACTCCTCAGCCATCTGCTCCTCCTTCTTGCGGAGGTTCTCGTTGGTCTGCGCGAGGCGCTTCTTGTAAAACTCCTCATCCTGGGTCACCTTGCTCTCGCGAGACTCCAGGTGCTCCCGCTGCGCGGCTTGATCCTTCTCGATCTGCTCGACTTGCTGCTCGCGCTTGCGCAGCTCATGCTCGCGGGAGTCAAGCTCCAGCCCGTGCTGTACAATTAGCCCCTCGCGGACGCGCAGGTCCTCGCGGAATTCTCCAGATCTTGCCGCAGTTTCTCCGACTCGGCGATGATCCCCGCCTCACGGTCCAGAAGCTCTTTGTGCTTGGTGGAGATCGCCGCCTCGCGCGCCGCTAGCTCCTGATGCTTGGCCTCCGTCTCCGCCTCGAGAGCCTCGCGCCTAGCACCCAGGTCCGCGAGGGTCTCCTCGACCTCGCGGACCACGCTGAGGCGGATCTCGTCAGCGTCGCGCAGCGCTGCCTCACTGAGCTTGGGCTGCCTCGTTCTTCTGGCGGCAGCGCTCCACGGTCTCCTGGAGGAAGCCCAGCCACAAGCAAGCTCGGTGTCCTCCACCGCCCTGGCGCGGTCTTCCGCCACGAGCTGGGCCTCGAGCCCATCGAGCACTTCCCTCGCCGAGCGAAGGACAACCTCTCGGTGAGCTGCGACTGGGCGCTGACCCCGCAGAGCTAAGGCCCATGATTCTCCAGAGGGCCTGGAAGCGCCAGCGCCGGCCGAGGACCCCGGGGCATCGCACCTTGGGCTCTGAGTGTTCTCAATGCGCGCCTGGGGGCTCTGCTGAGAGCCTCCTTCTCCTTCCGCCCTGGGGGCTTGCTGGGGCTCTGGAGGGAGCCTCCCTCTTGTTCCGCGCTGGGGGCTCTCTGGGGGCTCGCAGTGCCCTCGCCTTCGGCCCCACCATCCTTCTGCCCCTGGGGAGTACTCTCCTCTTCCCCAGGAGCAGGGCCGGTCTTCTCTACCGAGGCTGCCCCCGCAGCAGCCTCAGCGGCCATCGTAGGCCCTCCAGGGCCCGCGCTTGGTGGAGGCGACGGCACGGTGGCGTCCTCCATCTCCACATCAGCGCGCGCCTCTGTCGACGCCGCTGTCTCCGCCGTGGGCTCCTTTGCCGGCGACGCGGTCCTCGCCGCATCCTCCTCCGTCGGTTGCTCCTGCCGCGCAGGAGAGGCTTCAGGCCGCGCGGGAGACGGCGTCGTCACCTCAGCCTCCTCCTCCTTCTCCTCGTGGCGCTCCTCTGCCTCAGGAGGAGGTGTCGCGGCCTCAGGAGAAGAGGCGGTGGCCTCGAGAGGCACCACCTCAGCCGTAGACGCTGCAGACGCCGCTGCAACGCTGGGAATCTCCCCGAGCCTCCGGAGCCTCCGCCGCTTTGGCTCCTCGAGGCGCCTGGAGAGAAAAAGGTTCAAAAACCATTCAAGAAATCTACACAATAGTGACAGCAAGCAGGAAAAGAAACACAAATCTTACGCCGTGGTGTCGACCCATCTCCTCTTCATCCGCCGCGCCGGCGGAGCACTGGGCTCCGCACTCTTCTGTGCCTCTGCTTCCGCCTGCGCTCCAGCGTTCCTGTCGTGGATCGCCTTGGAGCGGGGCTCGCAGTGGCCCGACGAGGCATCCTCGTCGTCGCTCTCCACCTTTCCCTCGACACGTCGCGAGGGAGTGACCATGAACTGGTCACCGCTGCCTGAGGAGATATCGTGGATCTCAACTTCAGGCGCCGCACTCTTCGAGGCGCTCGAATTCTCCGCCGAGGAAGCGGCGCCTCCCGAGGCGCCTGTCGCTCCCGCGTCGGACTCCGCGGGCGTCTCCGTCGTCTCTTCATTGCCTTCAGCGGGCGCCCCCTGCGCCCGGACTCCGGGTCCTCGCGAGGCCCGACGTGTCCTTCAGGCACCAGGCCCCACTGGTCGAACCTCGGCATCGTCTCCACGTGCGAGACACGGCGCCCAAGATCGACCCTGTGGAGCGGAACAGCCTTGTCGGAGGGCGGGGATGTCTGGGGATGTGAAGAGGGTGTCCATGATGCTGTGCACCTCCTCCGGCGTGAAGAGGGAAGCGCGCAGGCGCATCCTGTCCTTGTGGTTGGAGTACAGCCACATCGCGTCTGCATGCCTCTGGAGGGGAGCAATGCGACGCTTCACGAAGTCCTTGGCCACCATCTGCCCGGTGAGGCCCGCCTCGCGGAGGTCCTTCAAGCACCTCACCACGGGGCCAAGCGTTGCACCCTGGAGCGCCTTGGAAGACCAGCTCTCCTTCTTCGTCGGGGCGCTTCAGGCAGTTCGAAGAAGGCGTCCTCGCTCCCGAACTTCATGAGGAACCAGCGTTTGCGGAAATCCGCCACTTTCTTCGTCACGCTGGTCACAATGTTCTCGCCGTTCCGCGCAATGGGGATGTAGACGCCCTTCATGCCATCAGTGATGCGGAAGGAGACGCACCCCGTCCGCTCCTTGTTCGCCGTGACACGGAGCGCGTAGAAGCTGCGGAAGAGGTCCACCGAGGGCGGAATGCCGATGTACGCCTCGCAGAGTAGGCGAAGATGGCGAGGACGAGGATGGAGTTGGGGTGGAGATGAAGGACCTGGATCTGGTAGCGCTCCAGCACCGCCTGGAAGAAGTCGGAGAAGGGAGGCACGAGCCCGGCGAAGAGGTTGTGCATGAAGATGGGGTAGAAGCAGCCGAAGGAGTTGCCCGCCACCTTGAGCGCCGTGGCGCCGTGCTCATTGGACGCAGAGGCCGCCATGTGACGAATCTTGTCCAGCTGCGCGACCTTCTCGAAGCGGGAGCTGGCCAGAGCCGGCCCAAGCCCACCGTCCTGCCGCGCCGCAGCAGGCTCGCTGCCCTGCGCCACTGCCTTGCCTTTCGAGGACGCGGTGGCCTTCTTGGGCGCCATTGCAGCAGGATTGCGAAGGAGAAGCTTGGGGATTGAGCGCTGGGAAGAAGGAGGTGAAAGGGGAACGAGTGGAGTAATGGCAGCCTACGCCGAGCTCTCCGCCCTTTTTATCAGCTCATCGAGCCGTTACCAGGGCGTGGCGGGGCCCACCACTACTGCGCCCATTACTACAGAGGAGATCGTGGGATCGTGCCCGGCGGCGACGCTCCACGTGTCTCGGGCTTCGCAGGCTTCTTTGGGCCCACGACGATTCGCCTCCGCCCGAGGGGCTCCAGCGTGCCAATCGCGGGCCCGGGGGCTACTGTCGGCCCAATGGAAACCAGGGTATCCTGGGCCGGCCTGCCACAGCCCTCGAACGCTCCGCGAGAAATCCTACTAAGGACCAGGCGCTCAGCCTGACGAGCCTCGCGAGGGATTTTCCCTCGCGAGGGTATCTTTGCTCGACTGAGCATTTCTGCTAAGGACCAGACGTTCGGCCTAAGGGGCCTCGAGAGGAACTCCTGCCTCAAGAAGGTCTCCCCTAGAAGACCACCAGGTCCTGGCGCGCCACCCTCGCGAGGATTCCCCTCGCGAGGAGTCAACGGCTACAAAACCTCGGCGAGGCTCCAGGCCCTCGCGGGGTTCCTTCAAGTGGAAGCAAACTCCTGCACATGCTGCAGAGCGCACATGGGCTCTGCGCCCGTTGCAGAGTGACGCGCGCGCCTGCGCGCGATGACGAAGACGCCGCAGTTGCCATTCTCGTGTATAAAGCAGTCAACAAAGCTGGAGGAGGCAAAGCGGCCTCCAAGACTTGCCAATTTGGTGATAAAGCGGCCGGCCGCCGCTACGCTCCAACTGCGACATCACCATGGGGCACGCCACAGAGCTCTGCAGTGCCAGCCCACCGTCCTCGATGGACGGTGGCTTTTCTCCCAAGACGACGTACTCTCTGCCATGGACCGCGTCCATGGACGCCCCCGACGCTGTGCGCTGTGCTCCAACTTGGCGGCATTGTGGTATCCCTTCCCGCCTAATCGGGGAAGAGGACCGAGGCCAGTATATAAGGAGCCAGTGTACGACGGAGGAGGAGGATCCCGCATTCACCAACTCATTCAACACCCAAGCAGCTACGTCCGAGGGAGAAGAGAGCTGATTCCACCATAGTCCACCATAGCCACAACTGTGCCCTCGGCAAGCACCCTTGTACTGTGAACCACTCCAAGCAGTGCAATACATCTTAGCAGGACGTAGGGCTTTTACACCTCACGGTGGGCCTGAACCTGGGTAGCGGCTCATGTTCCATCTCTGTCGTGATGTTCCTCACCGAGCTCACGAGCATCGTCGCCGAGGTTGTTGAGGACCTGTTTGATGTTGTGTTCAGCCCCTTACTCGTTTCCTGGCATTTGAGAGACACCCCTAGTCCCTGAGACTAGTCTCCGACAGCACCAACTCTTTACGGCACGCAATGAAGGCAACAAGAAGGAAGCTAAAAAGGGACCAAAATCGCAGACACAGTTTCACAACGACGAGTCAGCGTCAGGTGTCGCGGTGGTGGAGAGTAGGTTTGGGAGTATTGGCGTCGGATTAGCTTCACCATCTCATCCAGGGCTGGCAACAAACTAGATTTTATCAATGGACGCCACTACAACTAAAGGATCATAGATTGAAAAGACACATTCAACAAGTTGGCGCGATAAATTTACCTTAATCAAAAAGTTGTCGCGGACCAGACCAACCAAAGCGTCCGGCTTTGGAAAGCAAAGAGGATCCAGAGCAAGCGCCTAGGCTTGCCCGAGAGCTAATTAAAAATGTCAAAGAAATAAAAAGGAACAGGGTTCCACAAAACACCCAACATATGGGTATGCCAACATGGATATACTTATTCTCAAAAAAAATGAACATGGATATACTTGAAGTGGTCATCTTAAACGTTTTTTACCGCAAGGAGATGTACTGAGCCAACTGGCATTATTCTTTTAAGTTGTACTAGCAACCATGCCCATACATTACAACGAGAGAGGAAAAAATGAGTCGTGGAATGCACAAAGTAAGTTCTCATTGTTACAGTTGCAGCGTGTAGGAGTTTTGATGAGAGATGATATTCAGTTTCTTTATGCATTGTGTGCGTACACGAAAAAATGTATCTTTCCATCCACACTTTTTTTTTAGATAAAGGCTTTATTACTTCCATCCATACTTGGCTCTGCGTTAGAGGAATTGACAAATTTGGTTACACTCGTGTCCGGAGCAATTGAACAAGACACCATTCTAGCAGCAATGATGTATGACCGTCTAGTGATCAGTCGACTGAGAACTCACTAGTTCTCAGTTGATTCCTGAGCGATCGGTTTTCCCGTCCGATCCGTTGCATGGAGCGATTGCCTGTTTATCTTCAAGGCATGAACTCTGTACGAGCTCCTTCCCATGGCCCATGGGCCTTTAGTTTTGATTAACTAGTTGCTACTTCTTTTTCTAATTCCTGGCAATTCATTGAATGATCGATGGGACAATAACAAAAAACTAGTGTCTTGGAGAAGTTTCACGTGTGTCTTTCAAAAGAGGTTTTTTAAAAATAGTAAAAAATAAAAATAGTAAAACAGTACTCATATTCAATTCTAACTGTATGAGATACAATTTTACCCTAATCAAAAAAATATTAAGTCGCGACCTGCGTGCAATTGCTAACCAGTGCGAATCATAACACTAATCCAACGACCTGGAATGGTTTCTCTTACAACTCACTTGCAACTGAAAAAGTTTAGTCCTAACTCACTTGTAACTGGAAAATCATGAAATGCAACCCACTTGCAACTATAAACATTCGGCGACACAACTCACCTGGAACTCAAAAATTTCAGTTACAACCCATTTGTAACTGGACAAAAACTTAGATACAACCCACTTGCACCTGAAAAAAGTTGATATACAACTCACTCGCAACTCAAAAATCTCAGTTGCAACTTGCAACCGATTTGCAACTTGAAAATGTTCAGTTGCAACTCACTTGCAGCTGGAAAATAATTCATATACAACTCATGTGCAATTTGACAATATCAGTTGCAACCCACTTTCAACTAGGAAAAACTCAGGTATAACCCACTTGCAACTTGAAAAATCTCAGTTTCAACCCACTTGCAACTGGTAAAATTTCAAGTACAACCCACTTGCAACTAGAAAATTATTATGGTAACTGACTTGCAACTGCACAATAGTCAGTTGCAACTCGCTTGCAACTGGGAAAAAATCAGGTACAACCCGCTTGCATCTGAAATAAACTCAGTTGTAACCGACTTGTAACTGGAAAATGCTCAGTTGCAACCGATATGAAATTGGAAAAAGCTGAGCAGCAACTCACTTACAAATCAAAAATCTCAGTTACAACTAGAAAAAAAACTCAGTTGCAACCCACTTACAACTGAAAAAACTTGATTACAACTCACTTGTAACTCCTACGCTAGCACGAATCACGACACAATCCAACCGGTCAAGAGTTGAATGAGCTCTAATTTAACTCTGGATCGATCGAGAATTAGAAAAATCAATTTTGAAAATACCGACAAAAAGGTTACGAAAAACCTGAAAACACAAACAACAAAAGGGTTCACACGTGCACACATTTCTAACATTCTAGTTGCACATATATTAGTGTGCAAGTGTGGTCGTGCTAATGTGCAACTGTTGTGCTGAAAGAATGTAACAAAATAGTTAACTTTACAAATTTCCGCGCTACGTGTAAAGTTCTTTTATTTTTGAAAAAAAACAACAATTGCCACTATGACAACACCGACAAAAATAAAACAAATAAAGAATTATTTATTGTTCTTTAATATATCTTCTAAATGTACTAATTTAATTTATGTTAGGACCTTGTAGATAACACTAGCTTATACACATCTGAGACTAAACGAGTTTTTTATGGCGATGAGCTTGAAGCATTGAACAAGTTGATCGCAACACAAAAACACACACAAAATAACAAAAAGAAAAGAAAAAACAAACATCTCTAGAAGGAACAACCCAGCCGTACAAAGGAAAAAAATATAAGGAAAAAGTATACTTTTAACCCTGAAATCTATCAATTGGGAGCAAATTCACCCTGAACTTTAAAACCGGGTAATTTTAACCCTGAATTGTGACAAACCGGAGAAATCACACCCTGTAGTGGTTTTCAGGGAATTTGGGGTGTTTTGGGCAAAATGAAGCGGTTTTGCTGGATTGACTATTTGCGCAGACGTGGCACCGTTCCGCTGACGTGGCGCTGATGTGGCCTTAAAACAGAAAAAAAAAAAGTTAAACTGCAGCCGCCGGCCATGGTCTCGTCGGAAGCCTACTCGTCGTGCCGCGCCGCTCGAGCCCTGCTGGCCTTTCGCGGCTGCTGCACGCCGCGCGCCGCCCGCGCTCGCCACGCCTCGCCGTCGGCGCATTGGCCGCCCGACGCGGCGTCCGTCGTGGTTGTGCTGCTGTCCGCGCCGGGCGTTGGGCCAAACCGACATTCCAGATTGGGATGACCTCCGCCGTCAGACAGCGGGTTTTCGCTTGTCGGTCGGTCCGGATGAGCTAGTGTGGACGTTGGAACCTTCTGGTAAATTCACTGTTAAATCCCTTTACCGGAAGCTTTGTCAGGGGGTACCGCGGAAGCACTACAGTGAGATTTGGGGAATCGTTGTTCCCCTAAAGGTCAGGATCTTCCTTTGGCAATTAGTCAGGAAGTGACTCCCGTCGGGAGACAACCTTGCCCGCCGCAATGGACCCTCGAATGGCCTTTGCGAGATGTGTGGTCAGGTGGAGGACACCAACCACATATTCTTTGGCTGTGTCTTAGCCAAGTTCCTCTGGAGCGCAGTAAGGGATTTACTGCATTGCTCCTGGAACCCCACGTGTTTCGCGGAGCTTTATAGACTTCTTCAGGGTTACACGGGTCGGGCACGTAGAGTCTTATGGATTTGTTGTGCGGCCCTTTGCTGGACTCTCTGGAATATGCGGAACAAATACACCATAGAAGGGATTTTTCCCTCACAGTCGGCTGACTGTCTTTTCAAACTGATTATGTACATGCAGGTGTGGAAGCCAGTGGCTAGACGACAGGACAGAGGCGAGGTGGAGTCGGCGATTTGCGAGATACGCCGGCTTCACGACACCATCAGGGAGCGTCCTTGACCACCTGTTTCCGTCTCTGTGTGCCTTTGTGCCTTTGCTGTGTTAGTATGGTGTGTGTGGTGTGGTAGACATCTGTAGCCTGCGTGCTACCTGGTTTGTTTTGGTGTCCTTCGTGACCCTTATTGTTATCCGTACTTGTATGCACTCGCCGTTGTGGCTTTATTAATTTAAAGCTGGGCTCCCCTCGAGCCTATGTTCTCAGCACATCGGTGACTTTTGAGGCGGTTGCTTCTGAGGTCGCGCGCCGGCGACTGGGTTCATGAGCATTAGGCAGCGTGAACGCCAGGAACACCAGCCACCCGCACGCGGAGGACGAGACACGGCAGTGAGCGCACGGCGGCGGCGCTCCTAGCGACCCGCACACCTAGGACGGGACGCTGCGGTGACCGCGCGGCGGCGCTCCTGGCCACCAGTGAGCTCCACATCGTCGTCGCCTCCGGTGCTGCTGGGCAACAGCAGAGTCTGCGGCTCCGTCGAGGGGAAGCCAGGCGGTGGCCCGCCGTCGTCCAGAGTGGGGGTCGCGTCCGGAAGCGTGGCCGGTGGCAGCGCCAGTGCGCGGGCATCGTCCCGTCGGCCGTCGCTCCGGGCACGATCTTCTCCATGATCCTGCGCTTGGGCGTGCACGCAGGGCCTTGGACTCTCTCCGGCCAGATTCCACAGGCTCCCGTACCTATGTCCCTCTTCTTGCCGCGATGAGCAGCCCGTACTCTGACCTCCGATTCCGCAGGCAATCTGAACAGAATTGCTAATAGATTTGAGCAGCGTGCTTGCTTGCTTGCTTGATTAGCTCAATAGATCGGTGGATTCATAATTAATAGGGGAGCGATCGGAAAATTTGCATCTGTTCGCCGCGCAAGGTCGTCGCCGTCTTGACAGGCGACCTCCGGCATGGCACCCATGGCCGTTCGCAGCTGGCTCAGGCGGACAGCAGCACAGCCACGACGGACGCCGCGTCGGGCGGCCAACGCGCCGACGCGAGGCGTGGCGAGCGCGGGCGGCGCGCGGCGTGCAGCAGCCGCGAAAGGCCAGCAGGGCTCCAGCGGCGCGGCACGACGAGTAGGCTTCCGACGAGACCATGGCCGGCGGCTGCAGTTTAACTTTTTTGTTTTTGTGTTTTAAGGCCACATCAGCGCCATGTCAGCGGAACGGTGCCACGTCTGCGCAAATAGTCAATCCAGCAAAACCGCTTCATTTTGCCTAAAACAGCCCAAATTCCCGAAAACCACTACCAGGGTGTGATTTCTCAGGTTTGTCACAATTCAGGGTTGAAATTACCCGGTTTCAAAATTCAGGGTGAATTTGCTCCAATTGATAGATTTCAGGGTTAAAATTATACTTTTTCCAAAATATAAACATACTGATCCGATGTACCTGGGCCCATACAAAGGGACAACCCCACTCGTACAAAGCAAACACACCGTAGTATTTGGCCCATTGTGACGAAAGGGAAAAGGCCCAGAGGCGTTCAAAGACTCAGAGCAGGCTGGAAAAGAGCAGTCTGGCACGAATCTTGATGCCCCAGATCAAACGGTGATTAACGTAACTGAGAATTGGTGAGTTCTCAGGCGACTTAGAACTAGCAATTCCGTTATACATTTTACTCATGGCCTGAAATAGAAAATTGTGCTTTTGCAAAATTGAATTACTTATAAGCAAGCTTGTTTTTGACGAGCGACAACGTTTGGTTTCTACATGTATTGTGCGTTCATGAAGTGAAACAACGTACATTTCCATTATTGCATTTAGAGGAACATAGTAAAAAATTATGTCGCGTTAGTGCCCGCACAGTACAAGAAAACAATTTCAGAGCAAGGGGAAAACTTCTGGGTTCAGTATGCGATTAGAAGCAAAAGAAATGGTGATCACTCATGAGTTTTCATTAGAATCAAATGTAATCGCTCTATCATTGCCATAGTCGATACAATTATCAACAATGAGCACCAATGCATTGAACTGATCATGTCCTCCTTGAAAAGAGGCTGCAACAGGTGAGGAAAATTAACAGGTTCATGGCAAAGCGTGATTAATATACCTACACAGGAAAACAAGTCGTGTCTGAACAACATGGGATGTCCAATTGCAAGAGAGGATATCAGGGAGCTGTTCAATGCTTTTCGACATTTCTAGTACAGAGTCCCAGGCATAAGTTGTCATGCAATACAATATCGATAGCCTCTAGATTGCCAGCACATCGCTGTGAGCACCGCATACTAATCTGTTCTGTAACTAGAAGAACAAGTTGGTAAAAAATGAAGTTTTACTTTTGTCCAGAAACTGTCTCATAGAGTCCAACAAGTGGGCACACACACTAATACAAGAATTGGTGAGTGCAATGGTTTAATCAGACCTAAATAATATTTCAGAACACATTAGAAATGCTAGTTACGGCGAAAGGCTGAAGGCCAGGAAGATTGGTCACCAACATGGGTGAGCAAACGGGCTGAATCAGTTATTTTTGTTCTCTAGATGTCGCACCGACTCCCTCTGAAATCGATAGCACACGGACATTTTAAAGTACCTCCAATTTGCTCATGGTCTTAGAAAATCATGCTCGTGCAAAATTGCACTCCCCATACGCTAGCCATTTTTCTGAGTGGTAACGTTCTGTTTCAGTATGTACTGTGTGTACATGAAACAGTGTACATTTCAATTATTGCATTTAGAGGAATATAGTAGAATAATTATGATTATGAAGGAAAAGAAATGGCCACCACTCGTCAGTTTCCTTGTTTCCGCTAGATAAAAAATAATCGTTCTGTAATTGCCATAGTCGATACACTTATCAACAATGAGCAGCAAAACAGCCATAGTTGAACTGATCCTGTCCTGCTTTAACAGAGACTGCAACAGGTGAGCAAACCAATAACAGCTTCATGACAAAGCGAGATTAATGAACCTAAACAGTAAAACAAACCCTGGCTGAAGAACATGGGTCATCCAGTTGCAAGGACATTTTTTTTTTACAAATCTGACAACATCTTGTACCAATAAGCACCAGGCTACATTACCAAAGAGGTACTAATATATTTACATAGACGCCACAGAGCATTACAAGTTGATGAAACGACAGAGATAAACCCTATTACAATACCATTCTACAGTCGAGTAAACCTACAGAGCATAGTAGGCTCGACAATTCAGTCACCAAATAACTCAAGATCCTCGAGTTAAGAGGATAGCCCAAAATACTTTGCATCTGGAATAAAATCAGGGAGCCCTTCAAGGTTTTTTGCCGCTTCTAAATCAGAGCCGCAGGAATTGAAGGTGTAGCTGGAGAGGAGCTGAATGATTGTAAAAGGAGGTTCAGCATCAAACAGAACAATATCATTAATTGCGTTTATGGCTCCAGAGATCATCTCTTCTCTCTCATCCTTTAGGTCATACTTGTAGATGGCACAGTGCCAACCTGTACATTTTACGTAGTAGATGCAGTTGGCTTCAACCGTCTGGAACTTATCAGCATTAACAGACAGACACTGGCGATAACCGAGGAAGATGGCCTGGTTGCCGATGTTCTTCACAGGCTCGGGCGTACTTATGTCATTATCTACGTTGAAAACTTCCATGCGCTCTTCCAGCTTAAAGATCATCAGCAGTTGACCGGCAGATTCCACAAGAAAACAACGATCTGTATTCCTCGCTCCATACTGATCAACAACCTCCTCAAATGGATAGATAGTCAACATCTCAGAAGGATGAACAGCGAATGACCACATCAGTTTGAATATCTTGTCGCCCACATTATGACCTGTATAGATAAGACCTAATAATCCCAGCTTCTTATAAGGATATTGGTTCCCGTACGCTTTGAAGCATCCACTGTCAACATTAGCCATGTATATCATACGACATGAGTCGCAGAACAGGAAAAGGGTAGGACCAGTGAAAGCAGCAGCAGCCACCTTCTCGGTAATCATGGGCGCCATGAAACGAAGCAAGCAGCCAGTGAAAGGGTTGAGGACGCATGTGCCGTGAGGCGGTTTCTTGTCCGCGAGGACGAAGAAGCCACCGGGAGTAGTAGTGATGACATAGTAGTTGCGGAGCATAGGCAGGTCCTTGCGGAGCACGCGGCCTGTGGCAGTGTTCACCAAGAGGGGTGTGTCTCGCTGGAATTCCAGGGAGTAGTTGACCTCGTCGATCACGACCCACTGGCTTGGGTGGAAGCGGGGGTCCAGGTTATTCTTGGTGTCGGCGGTGGCACTGCGCCAGGTGCTGCAGACAGCACGGAGGTCCATGTAGTAGTCAAAGTCGTTGGTGGCCAGGAGGCAGTCCACAATGCGGTTGACAAGGTCGGACGGGAGTGAGGACCAGTCCACAGATGCCACCATGATGGACTGAAGGTTTCACAAGAGGATCTACGAGTGGGAACTTGGAGTGGTGACTGTTGAGGGGACCGGCAATTGCTCTGGTTAGTTCATCCAAAATTTCACCTGCCATTTGTGAAACAAATGAAAATTCAGAGGCCAATCGTAAGTTGCAACACATTGGTTCCTGAATCCAATGAAACAAATCTCAGAAGTACTAACCGCATCCATGGCGGTCAGAAAGGAACGGCGAACTTGGATTATACTCTTCCCCTTTTGGCACGCGAGCGAACAGGGCTACAGTAGCAGTAGTAGTGAAGCGGAACGGCGAATGCTGCCACCGCTCCAGTCAGTTCATCCAAAATGTTCCCTACCAGTTTGGAAATAAACGAAATCCAGAGGCTAATCGTAAGTTGCAACGCACTAGTACTTGATTCCAAGGAAGCAAAGTTCAGGGTAACTCACTGAAGCCATGCGCATGGTGGCGAGGTAGCCGCAGGTCTGTCTGGCGGTGGCGAGCGGCGAATCCGGAGAGGGGTCCGCTGCTCCGGGCCGGATTAGCGCCGAATCGAGCCGAGCTCGCGGCGTGGGGAGCGGGGGAGGGAAGGGATTGAACTAGGGTTTAGGGTTCGAGGAGGAAGAAAGTCTACATCACCCCCCCAAGTTTCGAGTTTGGGTCGCTAAGCCCCCCAGGTTTGAATCGGAGCAAATCAGCCCCCCCCCCCCCCCCCCCCCCAAGTTTCTGAAACCAGGCAAAATACCCCCCTCGAGCTAATTAGCTGTTTTGCAGAGTGGTTTTGTCCACATCAGCGGATGACATGGGTGCAAATTACCCCCCAAGTTTTGCAGACAGGTTGGTCGAGCCGCACCCGTACCTGGTCGGCACCTGATCGAGCCGCACACATCCTTGCTCTGATCGCGCTGCGCATATCACGATCACGCGATCACGACTCTCCCTCGCGATCACGCATACCTCGCGACATCGAGGACGCACCTGGCCGCGCCGCCATCTCTCCCTCGCGATCACGTCGAGGTTGCCCTCCATTCTCTCCCTCCGCTCATGTCGAGGTTCCCTGCATCCGCTGCTCACCCCCTACTCTGTTCCCTGCAGTCGACGCGCTCCAGCGACCCTCGGCGACAGCGGCGGCGGTTACTTCTGGACGGCGGCGAAGGCGGATGATCGGTGACATCGTGTGCTCATTGGACTTCAGCACCGCCGATCAGGTCAGTTCCCCTAACCGTTCTCTGCATCTGAATTTGATTTTGGTGTTTTCTGCAAGGTGTCATCTTGGACTGAATTTGTGTAATGTATACTAAGTAAATGTGGGTGTAAACCTCTATTTGGGAGACGTAGGAGGCTGATGACAGAGGCAGTGACTGGTGGAATGATTCCATCCCTCATTTTAGAGTGATCTTGTGCTTGGGAGGATAGTAAAATGTGGGTGTAGCAAGATGATATTCTACCTTAATCTGAAACAGCAACCATGTTACATTTAATAAGACAAGTAGTAGTACATAACATTCAGTAAACCTGTCTTTGTAGTTCATGTGTATGTTTATACTGCTGCGTTGATTATGATTTTCTAGCTTGTGCTTGAGTGAAACCTCAAACTTTCATATGGTCTGCATTTATTTTCCCCTTTCTGCTGGTCAAGCTTGTTTGAGACGGTCTCATGATTTTTACCGTGTCTTAGCCTGATAGAGAAAGTACCATGGTTCCTGTGCGACTTAGTTTTGTATAGGTGTTTTCCGATAACTCTGTTTTTCTTTGGCCCTTTTAATGTGTTTTGAGCCTGGAATCACAAGCCTGACGCCCCTATCCCTTGTGTGTTTTATGTCAGCTATTAGAAACAGTTCCATTTCGGAAAAAAAAACAGTTCCCTGAAACATATGATAACAATCCACTTCCTGATATTAGCCAATTATGTTAGAAACTTAGTTTAAAAATAGCTCCACCGTAATGGAACCATTCCAAAATAAAACTGATCTTGGTTAAGGTGAAATTTGCACCCTTTCCACTTATTGCAGTTTATTTATTGTTTGTTGCCGTAAGTAGCTCCATGTTTTGCCATTTTGTACAATGAATGATTCCATCCCTCATTTTAGAGTGATCTTGTGCTTGGGAGAATAGTAAAATGTGGGTGTAAACTTCCATGTGCTCAAATGTAACACTAATGAAGAATTTTATCTTGGTTGCTTTAGGGTGCAGGATAGTAAAATGAGTGTATTTTATAAGTTGTTAGGGGTTAGTATCTTGGTTTCATGTGAATTACAGTAGGTGTTGTTCTGAAAGTTTCATAATTCAGTTTTGTTGCTCAAATTCAGTTATGTTGCTAAAATTTCATTTTTTTTGTTCCTTGTGTAGGATGGATGCCTTGTGCATTCGATTCCATTACCGTGGAAGATTGGAATGGCATGATCTCAGATGGATTTACATAGGTGGGAGGAGTAGTTGCTCTGTCGTGCCCGTGTCAAACCTGTCGGTGGCACAGTCGAAGAGGCACTTGGCTGATCATGTAGTAGTGTCAGATGAAGATTTGCAAGATACCACTCTGACTTGGAGACTAACTGAAAGGGAGAGTAATGTGAATTGCATTTGTACTCTTGTTGATGATACAAATGTCAGCAGTATGGTTCGGCATGTGATCAGAGAAGCAGATGGTGATGTTGAGATCTTTGCAATAATGCCAGAGAAATCATATAGTTCAGATGAAGAAGAAGAGCAGCCATTTCATCTAGAAGAGCAGCAACAAATTGGCCAAGAAGAGCAGCAGCAACATGTGCTACAAGAGCAGCAGCAAGTTGTGCTAGAAGAGCAGCAGCAGGTTGTGTTAGAAGAGCAGCAACAAGGATGGCATGAAATTGAGCTTGCGCATGAGTCAGGGCAGCTAATTGAGGAAATTGATCATCAAGTTCTGTGCAATGTCGCAAGAAAGTTGCCTGTTGTGAGGGCATCAGTTTAGCTAATTGAGGATGAACTGGTTGTTAGGACAGAAGAAAAAACCAGCTGGAGATGGACAAGACAAATAAAATGGCACTGCCAATTTAGCTTCAGTTTTGTAACAATTTTGCAAGACAGTTTAGTTTTATTTTTATGTTCAGTTTTGTGACAGTTTTGCTTCATTTCAGTACAACTGTGTTCAACTATAGAATTATTGGCCAAGAAATGATTGAGTTTGATTTATAATTCTGCTTGTTTCTGTAATATTTCAGAAATATTGGTTCTATATATGTGCGCAAATTCTGATTGAGTTTGATTTATAATTCTGCTTGGTTCTGTAATATTTCAGAAATATTGGTTCTGCTCTCCCATTTTTATTATTATGGTGTGCAAATTTGAGGTACAACACCAATTTGTGCATATCCAAGACTGAACATAATAATAATCTTTCTGTATATGTTGTTGATTGTACTCTGGTCATGTTTCTGTATATGAAATAAATCTTTCTGCTGGATTAGTTGAGCAGCTAATATATAAAGAAAATATGCTGCCAAAAGCTGCACACACCAAGTTGAGCATCATTTCTTTCACTTGTATTCACAACAAAATGTTGGTTCCCCCATACATCCATTCTCTGAACACCAAAAGCACAACATGTGCTGATCATTGCTTGAACACTAAACTAACTACATTGCTACTGCCCATCATGTCCAACAGTATACAACTACTGCATTGCTACACCTTCCTACAATTATCCAAACATCTACAAAAGGTACTCCTTCTACTTCTTCTGTCAATCATCTTCTTGTTGTCTTCAGTAGCCTTCCACCATCCTTTCCTCACTGTCGACCCAGTGTTGTCCTTGTGCTCCACTGTTGCTGATTCTTCAGGTATTGTCACCGCAATGAGTTGTGCTTGTGCTGTGCTTCTAGCATCCACTGCCATGTTTTCATGCCTGCAACGAAGTGTGGAGTGATTAGGATTTAGATTAATTACCCATCTAGCATCACACGATTAGTACTCCATTGCATCCATCTATCATCTATGTAGATTAGTAGAGGAGCATGCATGTACTGGTTATATCTAGTTACTAGCAGTAGTACTAGAATCAGATGCATCGGTAGAAGATAGAATGAAAAGAGGAGAATAGAATAGCACGTACCTCTGGTTCAGCTCTAGCTGTGGCGCTCTGTCGCCGGCGACGCGCATGCGTCCGCAGGTAGCACGCTAGCTCGGGCGGCCTTGGCAGCGCCGGCGCTGGCGCTGGTGCAGTCCATGGTCGCCGAGCCGTGCATGCCTCTCTGTAGAAAGAGAGAGGGCGTGGCATTGAAGGGGCATCCAAGGCTTCCCCGCCGCGAAGCCGCGGCCCTCCTCCACGTCCGCCCGCCGCGAAGCCGCGGCCCTCCTCCACGTCCTCCTGCTGCAGCGGCGGCGCCAAGTCCGCGGAGATCGACGAGCAGGCGCTGGCCGCCGCGGCCGCGCTCGTGCTGGGGCAGCGCGGCGGGGGCGGGGGCGCGTTCGACCGGTCGGCGTCCGCGCGGTACGCGGCGAAGCGGCAGCAGCAGCAGGGGCCGGTGCTGCCCAGGGCGGAGGGGATTTGGTGGCGGAAGGCGAGCGGAGGCGATGGCGAGCGGAGTCAACCGTGGATTTGGGACAAATACCTGGGGGGTTATTTGTCCATGACGTGGCCCAAACCAGAGTCCACCGTGGACAAAACAGCTATGCAAAACCGCTCATTAGCGTCAGGGGGTAATTTGCGTGGTATTAGAAACCTGGGGGTGATTTGTGCCTGTTTCGAGTTGGGGGGGGGGTCTATCGACCAAAATCTGAAAGCTGGGGGGTGATCTGGACTTCTTTCGTTCGAGGAGGAGCTGTCGCTGCCGAGGGAACAGAGGAAGGCCAGAGCGATGGGTGTGATTTGGGAAGGATGGCGGTCAGCTGAGATAATGACAAAAAACCACCACAATTGAACACGAGTTGACGCGGAACCACCACCTTAGCGCTTTTTGACACATAAATACCACTATTGGGGCTACCTTGTGACGCAGAGCACTAATTTCCCTGTTTAAGCCTGTTAACACGTTTTCTGACAGATCGGTCCCACCTGTCAGGTCTACGTGGCAAAAATGTGAGGTCAACAATATCTTTTTTTCCTTTTATTTCATTTTTATTTTTTTCATCTATCCCACCCATCCAGCGCTGCCGCGCGCCGCCCATCCGCGACCTCCTCTCCGGCGCCCCTCCCCTCCGCCTGCGCGGCTCCCGGCCACCGGCGTGCCTCCGGCGGCGCCGTGCAGCTCGGCGACCTGCCATGCGCGGGCGAGCCTCCCGGCCAGACGCGGGCGCGGGTGAGGCCATGGAGCGGGCGCTGGCAAGCCCCCCGCCCATGGCGCGAGCGAGCCACGGCCAGGTCGCGCCGGGGATCGGCTACCGCGACAAATCCACCTCCTCCTCCTACCTCTGCCTCTCTCTCTCCATACATCCGTGGAGAAGCTCCGCTTGGCTCTGATCCATGCGGTCTCCAAATCCTCCCGGCGACGGCGAGAGGCTGCGGCCTTGGTTGATTCGATGGCCAGGCGCGGGCGGCCCCGGCGAGGCGCGACCAGACGCGGGCTCGGGCGGCCCCGGCCATGGCGTGGCCAGGCGCGGGCGAGGAGGCCGTCGGCGGCGGCGCCGTGCGGCTCCGGCCAGGCGCGGGCGGCCCCGGCGAGGCGCGACCAGGCGCGGGCTCGGGCGGCCCCGGCCATGGCGCAGCCAGGCGCGGCCGAGGAGGCCGTCGGCGGCGGCGGCGTGCGGCTCCGGCCAGGCGCATTGACTTCCTCTTTTTTCTTTTCTTTTTTCTTTATTTCTTTTGCCACGTAGACCCGACAGGTGGGACCAAGCTGTCAGAAATCGTGTCAAAATGCTTAAACAGGCAAATTAGTGCTCTGCGTCACAAGGTAGCCCCAATAGTGGTATTTATGTGTCAAAAAACCCTAAGGTGGTGGTTCCGCGTCAACTCGTGTTCAATTGTGGTGGTTTTTTGTCATTATCTCCGGTCAGCTGGGCAACGAGAGTTTTTCAGCCCACGAGTGGCCATTCTGCTGTGGACCCTATCTGCCAGCGACCGACGCGTGCTAGACTTTCATTCTGCTGTGAGCGTATGCTATTCACGCTTACACAATTCGTCCAAACTTTTCATACATTCTTTCCATTCAAACTTGTCATTTTGTTTATAGATACAAGCAGTTTTTTCTACTTTTTTCAAAAAAAAAGTTGTTTTGTGATGCTCGGATTTTTTACCAACATTCTCATGGACGGACCTAGGACCGACCTCCACTTCAGGGCCCGGGACAAAATTAAAATATAGGCCCATTCACAAAAAAGTAACATCCCTGCATAAAACACTAGTAGAAAAAAGGCTACCAGTGGCACACCAAAATGTGCTATATGTGGCGCACAGGACGTGTGCCACTGCGGCCGCGCCACTGGTAACAGGCTATCTGTGGCGCACGGGATCGTGCGCCACAGATAACTCACTTATCAGTGGCGCACAACATGTGCGCCACAGCTAGCCATTCTTGTGCGCCACAGCTAGACTTTTTGAGGTTTAAAAAAAATACAAAATACAACGTATACAAAGTCGTATACGTCGTCCTACGCCGCCACGGCAGCCATCGTGGTCCGGGATGCGCCGCCGCCGTGCCGTCGCTCTCGTCGGAAGGCCTGTCTCGCCATGGCCATGGTCGGGGACGCGCTCGATGTGCCCTCGCCCCACGCGGTCGCCGTCGACGAGCTCTTCAAGGCCGCGACTAGCCGTGGATGGCGGCGCGCCGCGCTGCCCGTCGGAGGCCGCGGGGAGGGCAAAGGGAGGGGGCGCGGACGGCGCCGTCTGGGTGCGCGGCGAGGACGGCGCGAAGAACGGGCCACGGAAGCCAGAACGGGAGTGTTGAGCCGGTCGGAGACGACGGCGGCGTGCTCTTGACTCGCCTCGCCGTCCGACGCGACGAGGACGTGGGCGCGGTCGAGCTAGTCGGAGAAGACGGTGGCGAGCTCCTGGCACGCCTCAGCGTGCGACGGGACGAGGACGGCGGCGGGGTCGAACTGGTCGACGAACTGCTCCTGCCTCCCGGTGGAGAGAGAAGAGAGCTAGCGTGCGTGGTGTGTATGGCTATGCGTGGGTGCGTGTGTGGTGGTGTGTGGCTGCATGGTGTGTGGCCGGGAGAGAGAAGTGAGCTAGCGTGCGTGCGTGGTGTGTGTGGCTGTGCGTGGGTGTGGTGGTGGAGATTAGGTGGAGAAAGAGATAAGGTAGAGAGAGAGTAGGTAAGAAATATCCAATATAAATTATCTGTGGCACACAATGTTTAGGTGAATTTACCTGTGGCGCACAGGCTTATTCGTGCGTCACAGGTAATCTCTCTCCTCTCTCGATTGTTTTTTGAAATTTGGTGGAACTTACCCGTGGCGCACAAGATTTCCTGTGCGCCATAGGTAAAAAAATTACCTGTGGCGCACTGAAATTTCGTGTGCCACTGGTATTTTCTGCCAAATCCCCAAAATGAGGAGAGAGACTATCTGTGGCGCACGGACAAGCTTGTGCGCCACAGATAGCATTTCACCTATAAGCTTTTTCCTACTAGTGAAAGTGTATACATTTTCCATGACGTGTTGTTTAGTTCCTTAATTCCATGTATTGAGAGGTATTCGTCGGAGACAAGTATCGTATCTTACATGAAACTCGAACTAAATCGATTCCAATAGGCATTATTGGCCCTGGGTTTCCAGTACGTTGAACTGTATTCCAATGTTATTGCCAACGGCAGCATGAATCTAAATTCCACCAAGCTTCTCCATTTCCTTTTTTTTTTTTTGACATTAGCTTCTCCATTTCCTGCAAAAGCACACAAACTTCCCTGTAGCAAACCAAGTACTTCCAAGCCTGCAGATCATAGTTCCTCCACACTAATCGATGAGTATCAGAGAAAAACACAATGAGGTAATTTCCTGTATATCATGTAACTCAACTTCTGAATCTGTACGTCATATAACTGAACTTCTGAATCTGTTCATATTGTATAACTGAACTTCTGAATAGTTGAAGTCAGTTGATCCTACAAACAGTTAAGTAATATCAGTACCTCTTTGCAGTCCCCGTTCTGTAGTGAAGCCCAGAAATCCATACAGAATAAAATCAAGTAAGATGGCGAATAAAGATAGTTAATTTTAATTAAAAAATAACACAGCAGTAGAATTAGAATTAGCATAACATCCAGCAAACTTTGAAAAATAATTTGGAGATCCCTCATTTCACCAAAGATAACACACTAGACCTACAGTGCTTTGAAGAACAACTGTATAACTGCATAACTCGTAACCTTCTAAATTGTGAGGTCCTCGAGCAACTCATCAAGCTCCACCTCATCACACGGATCCAGATCAATGCCTCCGATCCCCATAGCAATCTGGTCTATGCTGACGACGTTGTTGTCACGCCTGCTGCCATCCTGCTGCATCTTAATGCCACCGCCCTTCTCGAAGATTTTCTTGACGAGCACCGCGTCCGGTAAGCAATGGCTCTGCCCGTACCTCTCCACGTCTTCAACGTTGGCGTCGCGGAGGTCGTAGCCAAGCGCCCGGTCGCCGGGGCCCAGCAGGTGGCCGAGGTGCGTCCTCACGGTGACGATGCCGTCGTTCTTGCCCAGCTCCGACGCGCGGGCCACCAGCGCATACGCCGTTTGGTACCCGAACCTGCCGCCCACCGGCGAGGGATCGGCGGCCGGTTCGACGTCCAGCACGGCGTACTCCACGAGCTGGCGGCTGGTGAGTACGGGCTCGAACCTCCACCGGTCGTACTCCTTCATGCCAAGGTGCACGACGCGGTGGGTGGAGGCGTCGAGCAGAGCCAGCGTGTCGGCGACCTTGACACAAAGGACGAGCGGCCCGAGACCGCCGAGGGAGCGCGACGCCTCCCTCGGGAGGAAGACGAGGTCGTCGCGGCACACCGGGCAGAGCTCCACGGAGAAGGCGTGTCGGTAGCGGTAGGAGTTGCTCTTGGTGTCGTGCGACACGAGCTGCTTCGCCGTCTCCGTGCGCGCCGGCGCGAGGGAGGCCATCAGGGCCACGAGGCTGGCGGCGTGGGACCGGGACGCGAAGAAGAAGTCGAGCCCACCGGAGGTGGCATCGACGCGGATGGCAGAGTCGGCCGCGCCGAGGCTGGCCAGCCGCTGCTCGAGGTGCAGCAACGTGCGGCGGTGCGACCCGCGCTGCCGCAACTGCACGACGGTGCACCACTTGTCCGGGTCGGCCCTGGCGCGGCCGCAGGCGTCGCAGAGGAGGTCGTGGACGGCGAACTCCACGGCGTGGTCCTGCTCCAGCGCGACGCCGCGGAGGACCTCGCGGCGGAGGCGGAGGCGGAGCCTGAGGCGCTTGGAGTGGGGCTCGGTGAAGACGAACTCGGCGGCGGAGAGGGAGATACCGAGGCGCGGGAGCGGGCGCTGGACGCGGCGGAGGAGCAGCTGCATGAGCTCGGGAGACTCCGGCGTGGCCCGGGTCCAGCGCCGCGGGGGCTCGTGGTAGGAGGAGCACGACGGGCAGTACACCACGACGGCGTGGCGCGGCGCCCCCTCCGTGACGTCGACGCGGGCCCGGAGGCAGCGCGCGCAAGTGTTAGCCGCGTTGCGAGGCATCGGGACGCCGCACGCACAGCAGAGCGTCGTGCACGCGGCTCCGGCGGCGGGCTGCGACGGAGGAGGGAGGAACATCGCGTCGCCGGCAGGCAGATGCGGGGACGCCATTGCGATCGGAGTTGTGACGTGCCGGCAAGCGTCTTATGGTTATGACTGGGGGTATTTGCGTTGGTTAGGGTTTTGATTGCCAATGGTTAACTTGGAAACTCTGGGCGCATAAGTTTTTTTTTTTTTGAGGGCCTCTGGGCGCATAAGTGTTCTGGCCCAAATGATAAGGTCAGGAAAAGAGAGAAAAGGGCCCGTTTTGAACCAGAGTCATAGGCCGACATCCATACCAACACCGCACTGGGAAGGCCCAGAAATAATCTACGCATATCATTTCGCTCCGCCCAAAAGAAAAAAAGACTACTATTTTGTTTCCCAGCTGATCACCAATTGTTCGACATTTATAAAACTCATTCTGAGGTCGGCCCAACGCTCCAATGAACAAAATTCATACTATATGGCCTTGCAAGTTGCAAGATACGAAGACAACGTACAATGATATTTTTTTCACGATAATTCGACAGATATATCTATCTTTCTTCTTGGCTTCAGGAAAACAAAAGCGAACTCTCTCCCGAAGCGTTTCCTATGAAGAGAAGAACATCATTCTATGGTGCAAAGGCAAGACATCGTAATGACTTCCGATCCGTTGCGACTTTAGATTTCTTCTTGAACCTTTTGGACGCCAACCATCCTGGCATAGTCCACCCATCTGTTCATAAAGCTCACCAGTTAGTGATACTGCCGTAACAAGGCAGACATTTCTGGTAACAGAAGTGTTACTTGTACTTACAGTAAAGAACCCAAGAATGTGTTTCCCGTCCGAACGGCAAAGCACAATGCACTCAGCAACAACTTGTGGTTATGTAGTACGGGCTCCAGCATCCTCTGCTCGATCACGCCAGACAGAATCTGGTACCTGATGAAGTATACACGTTTTAGTTTGTTGTTATGAAAGGAATAAACCCGTTAACAGCGAAGTGGCCATTTGTGTTTTGGAGTTTAGAGACTATGGATTGTTGACAGATGCTAAATGCTTTGCTATGGTTGTACATGTCAAGAGAAAAACAAGATAATGAATGCAATTGAAAATTTATGCTGCATATGTTAAATATGCCAGGGACTACTATGTTCACCTGAGGTTACTTGAAACTGCCATGTATATACCATAGGCAGCACTAGTTGATAAAACGGGAATATCCTCAACTTCATCATCAAGTTCCTTGTCAACAGCCTTCCTTGCTTTGATCAGTGCACTGGTGACACCAGTACCAATCTGGTAAAGATGACAAGTTCACAGAAAATTATAAGGTTACCAAATTATCTGAGGCCTCTAGAGAATGCAGAATCAAGGATTGACGAGCATAGTTACTAGACAGCTCCTTCCCCAAAAAATATTAACTTTGGAAATAAATTCATGTCTGTAATTACACCACCGTTTCTTCTAACAGAAATGCAGTGCTCCAGCCAGTTTCTTGAGGAAAAAACTTGGCATTGTCACCAGAAAATAGAACCTTATTTACCCAGGAAACAAATCACCAGAGAAATTAAGAGAAAGCAACAAAACTCTGTACTGATGTATCACTACAGCAATAACTTTCTGGAATTTCCGTAATCCAAGTAAAGTCAATATACATTTAGCTCGTGAGAAGTAGGCTTAGGAGATTATCCAGATCTTCAAGCAAACCACCTCTCAATACTTTATTGAACGTATAATACATTACTTCCTTGTAATAGGTAGAATGAAGGTTAAGAGCATAAATAGTTTAGCCTAATGGAATGTGCATATACAATGATTCGATTAATTTCTTGGGAGACATTTTTATTTTTCAAAGGCTTTCGTCGATTCTCTCGTAGTATTTATTGCTCAAAGAGGAAAAAATAACATTGGCATTTTTTCTAACAAAAAATTAAGAGAGGTTGATGGTCATCAATTCATCACAATACAGCTTTGGTAAGATGGCAAGCTTACCAGAGAAGCACTAGTTCCAACTACGAAAAGCTTTGCACCATTTCTCTGCGAAGGGGCCACAACTGTTAGTTGATCAATAGCCCCAAATTTGACGTCACTGTGTGATATCAAATTAGAACCCATAATAACAAATGTACTTTACCACAATAGCTCCTAGCCTTTGTAGAAGTGAGAATGATCTTCCAGCCAAAGCAATCTGGAAAAGAGTTTACATGAATTGTTTTAAGCACAAATGGGAAGAGGGTAAAAGGGTGTATTAAGTCTGATAAAAAAGGTGAAGTTTAGGTTACCTGGAAAGCATTATCTGGACAGTAGTGGAAAAAACTGGCAATAAGTCCAGCATTTTTCAAAAGTGGTGGTTGCAGAGATACAGTTGGTGCAGGAAGATAGACGAGCATGAAATCTGCAACGATTGCCATAACCTGGGTAGTACAAGAAGCAACTGAATTAGATTGCGTTGCAAATGATTTTGAAGTACTAATACTTACACTGAAATCATTTAACATCAGCTACTGAATTACTTCAGCAACTGAAAAAAACAATTCGTGCTTTTTAACAGAATGGTTCCATAACACAAATTCTGTAGGCACATTTGGAATAGTTCTATTCCATGCTTGATTATTCATTTACATTTAACAAGATAGCAAGAATCACTCCCATGAGACAACAATAAATTATGTTTTCTCTTCAGAAACATATAATTATTGAAAGAAGGCCCCCCTCCATAACCAATGGTAAACAGAACCAAGTATGTTACTTCCATCCAGTTAATATTACAAAACACCATGCTGAAGCTAGGCAAACCAGCAGATAAAGGAGTTACATTCTTGTTTACTCCAAAAACAAAAAATACATCATCGCATTATAAGATTCAAGCTCGCATGATTTCAGTCAAGGTTCTATTAAGCGCTAGGCGCTAATTGAGCGTTTTGTCTCCGCTTTTCTCTTTTCTAAAGGATTAAAGCGCTAAGCGTGATTAAGCGTAGTTGAGCGCTAGGCGTTTTACTCAGCTCAGCGCCTAAGCGAGCTTAAGCGTGCGCTTAAGCGCGCTTTTTATAACCTTGATTTCAGTTCCAATTTTGTGTAGTCGCTGCTACCATCATAGTTGAGGATTTTTCAACTTATACTGTAAAGTATGTACTTGTGAACAAACAGAGCAAGAGCAGCAATTAAACACCTGACAAGATGGAATTTGAACACATGGCAGGAGAGCATACAGTACTCTAGTGATCATAATTGTAGAACGATTATTCCACTTACCGACAAGCATTATCTTAGAAAAAATATAATTTCCACTAAAGTTAACATTGACAAATGAATGATCATGTAAAGACAGTTTTGTTTAATGGTGTAAAGACAGTTTGACACCATACTGTGTTCCCCAGCTGGTTTGGTACTTTGTTTGATTGCAAGGGTAAAGGTCATGTATGTACAAATACACAAATTGTCTGGATTCAGTAGTAGACTATAAAGCTCCTTGACAAATACACATACCACATCAGAGATGACGATGTCAATCTCCTTGGCAAAGTTCTCCCTCCTCTTCTCAAACTCCGCCGCAGTCTGAACAAAACAGAGCATCACCACAAAGCGTCAGATCAGCAGCAACATTTACACACGGCAATCCAGCCACACCCCCAACAAAAAACCCGCGACTTCAATTTTGAAAATCAAAACGAAGATAAGATAACAAAAGATCAGAAGGGATCCATCTGTCGAGCGATCCGAGGGACGGACCTTGGCGATGACGCCGACGCCGCACTCCATGGCGAGCTTGGCGAGGAAGAGGTCGTCGGCGAGGAGGCGCTCCCTGAACCCTCGGAACTGCAGCAGCCAGCGCAGGAGCGGCGAGGACTCCATCTCGGTGAACCGGCGCACGATCTCGCCCGTGACGCGGCCGCCCTCGACGGCGGCGGCGAGGTCGGACGGCAGGCTCTCGAGCTTCCTCCCGACCTGCGCCAGCACGAACAGCGCCTCCCCGCGGTGGTCGCCAGAGGCGCTGCCGTCGTCACCGTCCCCTGCTTCGCCATCCCCGCCGCCGCCGCCGCCATCGCCGCTGTTGTTATTGTTACCGTCGTTGGAGGACGGGAGGGCGAGGGGGATTGGAGGGAGGTTTGGGCGGGGAATGCGGAGGTGGAGGCGGAGCGGGAGGGAGCGGAGGAGGTGGAGGCGGGAGGGCGGGTGGGAGTGGAGGCGGGGGTGGAGGTGGAGCTGGCCGAGCTGCTGGTGGTGGGCGGATAGGGCGGAGGAGGAGGAGGAGGGCAGCATTGGGGAGGCCATGGCGCCGGCAGGGAAGGGAAGGGGAGGCGCGAGGTTGGCGGCGGGGACGGTGTGCGGGTTTTGGAGGCGCGGGGCGGAGGCGACGAGGAGGGGCGCGTGTTGGGGCGGTCGTCAGACCAGTCTGTCAACGAGGTAGGTTGGACTTGGAATCTACGAGGTTCCGCCGAGTGCACCGCACGCACGGCGGGCGACGGCGATTGGCTCCAGGTCCAGCGGCGGGCTCCTTTTCCTTTCCCGTTTATTACGGAGCGGGCCCGCGGGCGTCACGGCTGATGCGCGAGGGCCGCCGTTGTGGTTGGAGCAAAGCTGGCCAAAGGTCGGGACGTAATGCGCTCCGCACACCTGGTCGCCCAGCCCTGTTGCTTATGGGCCGGGCCAGTAGTCCACATGTTTCTTTTTTTTTCTTCTTTTGAATGTTTCTTTTTTCATTCTTATTTTTCCTGTTTCTTTTTCGTTTTTTGTCTGTTTCTTTTTTATTTTCTATTTTCTTTTTAGATATTTTTTTAAATATAAATTTTTGAATGTTCAAATTTTAAAAAATCAGATTTAAAATTTTGTCATATTTGAAAAATGTTCATATCTGAAAATTGTTCATATTTCAAAAATCGTTCAAAAATAATTTCAGTTAACAAAGTTTTTGTTCACTTTTTAAAAATATTACAAAAATAATTTTCGTTCATAGACTTTTTTTTGTTCACTTTTAAAAATCGTTCAAAAACTATTTTTGTTCACTGATCTTTTCTGTTCACTTTTAAAATCGTTCAAAAATAGTTTCCGTTCACCGCTATTTTTCTAGTCATTTTTTATAATCGTTCAAAAATAGTTTTCGTTCACCGGCCTATTCATTCACATTTAAAATCGTTTAAAAATTGGTTTCGTTCACCGTCATTTCCTGTTCATTTTTTAAAATTGTTCAAAAAAAATCTGATCATAGTGTTGTTTTTTATCATTTTTTGAAAATCATTCAAAAATAATTTCTGTTCATAGAGTTTTTTGACTCACTATTCAAAAATCGTTCAAAAATGATTTCCATTCATAGACTTTTTTCTGTTCACTTTTGAAAATCGTTCAAAAAATATTTTCGTTCACCAGCCTTTTCTGTTCACTTTGAAAATCATTCAAAAAATAGTTTCCGTTCACCGCTATTTTTCTGGTCATTTTTTGAAATCATTCAAAAATAGTTTCCGTTCACTGGCCTTTTCCACCCACTTTTAAAATAGTTCAAAAATAGATTTCGTTCACCGCCATTTCCTGTTCATTTTTCGAAAATCGTTCAAAAATAATTTCCGTTCATATAGTTTTTTTTTGTTCGCTTTTTAAAATCGTTCAAAAATCAATTTTGTTCACCGGCCTTTTAACTTCACTTTTAAAATCGTTCAAAAATCGTTTCGAGCATCTCGCATATGACCGTCAATACAAAAATTTACAACATGAAAGTTGTGTGAAACGTGGATATTAACCTACTCGTCAAATGATATTTCAAAGATTGACCGGGTGCGACGAATTTGATAAAAATTGGCTAAACAGGTTTCGAACATCTATTCAAAATTGAGAAGTTACAATCGATGAAACTCGAAACTGAGTATATGAATGGAACCTACTTGTGGACGCGCAAAATTTTCGTACACATTTTTTTATAGTAGTTTGAGTGTTTCCTACTTCAATGTTTTATAAAAAATCGAAATCCATACACACAGTAGAACGTGCACTCTCTTCGAGCAAAAAAAATAGAAACATGAAACAGTAGAACGTGCACTCTCTGCGAGCGAACCGCGAGCAAAGAAGCTAGCAGCGCAATATAGGCTATGCGGAGGGTTCTTTCCTCCGCACAGGTCGCTAGCTAGGGGCTCCCGCCAGCCCGGGCACAGCACGGCCCTGCTTGGCGCTAAGTGGGCCTGGCACATGGCGTCCTGTTTATAAGCCCTTGGGCCCAAGCACGGGCCGCTTAACACGCTGGGGCGATTTAGGTTGTTTCTGGTCTCTTTGCCATTTTCTTTTAGAATTTTTTTTAAAGAAATTAAAAAAAGATGAACGGGCCATGCCGGCCCGCATGTTTACCCTCTTGGCCCAGGCATGACCCCAGGCGTGCCGCGGGCGAGGTATGGCCCACTTAACCACTTGTCGGCCAGGCCCGTGAGCATGGGACTATCTAGCCAGCTTTGGCTCGGGCCCAGAACTTACGCTTTTTCCTGTCGTGTCACTGGTTGGTTTCGGCCTTGTTCCTTGGATTAAACTTACACCTTTTCACAATTAGCTTGAGTGCCACTTGCTCATAACAGAGTACTGATGTTTCCCTAAGAAAAATTGACCGCCCTAATAGGCATTCATCCTGATTTTTCACCCATCTTGCCTGTGGCACCCCGATCCAGATGATCGAGCTACCCCATATATCAGTCCCAGAAATACTGGATATATAACAACTTGATAAACAAAAACATAACCAAATAAATATATATATATATATGGCTCCGAGTTCGGATGGATACAAGATTACAACACGGGGTGAGGCTCCAGCGCTCGCGCAACTGGCGCACACAACAGTATGTACATTATTTAACCAACATCGAGCCTCTAGTGGTGATCGCAGCGGTACATAGATAGTAGCTGATACGTCTCAAACGTATCTATAATTTTTTATGTTCCATAATGATATTATACCAATTGTTACATGTTTTGCATCCACTTTATGTCACTTTTATACATTTTTTGAGACTAACCTATTAACAAGATGCCACAGTGCCAGTTCATGTTTTCTGCTGTTTTTGTATTACAGAAAAGCTAGTCAGGAAATATTCTCGGAATTGGACGAAAATTCACGGAAGCACCTATTTTATCAGAATACACATGGAGTCCAGAGGGGAGACGAAGAGGAGCCAGGAGGGCCCCACACGCCCCCTGGGCGCGGCCAAGGGTGGGCCCGCGCCCTAGGTGCGTATGGGCCCCTCGGGGCTCTCCAGTCGCCGCCCTTTCGTCTACTTATTCCCCCCGATGCGAAAATCCTAAACACCCGAGTCATATTCCACGAAAAGTTCGAGAGGCGCCGCCGTCGTCAACCCTTGCTCGGGAGGGTCCAGAACCTCTTTCCGGCACCCTGTCAGAGAGGGGAATCATCACCGGAGGGCTCTACATCACCATTCCTGCCTCCGGAGCGATGCGTCAGTAGTTTATCCTTGGACTACGGGTTCATAGCAGTAGCTAGATGGTAGTCTCTCCACTTTGTGCCATCATGTTTAGATCTTGTGAGCTGCCTAACATGATCAAGATCATCTTATTGTAATGCTACATGTTGTGTTTGCTGGGATCCGATAAATATTGAATACTATGATCAAGTTGATTATTAATCTATGATACATGTTATTTATGATCTTGCATGCTTTCCGTTATTAGTAGATGATTTGGCCAAGTAGATACTTGTAACTCCAAGAGGGAGTATTTATGCTAGATAGTGGGTTTCGTCTCCAGTAATCTGGGTGAGTGACAGCAACGCCTAAGGTTGTGGATGTGCTGTTGCTACTAGGGGTAACATAACAATGCTATGTCCACGGTCATATATATTTGTTTACTTTACGCACATTGCTTAATGCGATTATCCGTTGCTTGCAACTTAATACCGACGGGGAACACGGATGTCAACCTGAAGGTGGATTATTAGTCATAGATACGGTTGGACTGTCTATGTATTTTGTCGTAATGCCCAATTAAATATCATGGTAGCCATCTTGTCATATATGTATGCATTGTCATGCGCTCAATATTTTATCAATTGCCCAGCTGTAATTTGTTTACCCAACATGTCGTTTATCTTTATGAAAGACACCACTAGTGAACTGTGGACCCCGGTCCATTCTTTTACACTGATTAAACCACCAACTGCAAACAATTGTTCTCTTTTACTTTCTGCAATTAAATACTGTTTTCCACACCATACGTTTAATCCTTTGTTTTCAGTAAGCCGGTGAGATTGACAACCTCACTGTTTCGTTGGGGAAAAGTAGTTTGATTGTGTTGTGTGCAGGTTCCACGTCAGCGCCGGATTCCCTGGTGTTGCGCCGCATCATATTTCGTCGTTGACAACCTTCTGAAGTGCTACTGCTCCTACTGGTTCGATAACCTTGGTTTCATACTGAGGGAAAATTTGTTGCTGAGTGATGACCCACAAGTATAGGGGGTGTATCGTAGTACTTTTGATAAATGAGAGTGTCGAACCCAACTAGGAGCAGAAGGTGCTGACAAGGAGTTTCGGTAAAGGTTTCACTGTAAACACTAGCAGACAAGTTTTTAGGGGTTTTTGATATAGCAGATAAATAAAATGCGAGTAAATAAAAGACAGTAATAATAATTCGGTTGTATCACTTATGCCATTGAATCATATCATGTCTTCACGTTGTGAGTAGCTCCCGTATGTTCCTGGGGGCATACGTTGAATTGGCAATGATTTATATATGATATGTGTTGGTATTTTGTCTAGTTTTTATCTTTGTGTAATTCTATGATGGTGTTGTGCGAACGTCGACTGCGCATCACTTCACCTATATGGGCTCATAGGAGAGCACCGTAGTGTAATGAATTGAGGGAGACTTGGGGGACAGTAAACCCATGACCGAGTCATGAAGTTGCATTATGGGGGTATTAGTATCGGGGACCTTAGAGTGTAATGTTATGGTGGGACTTTTTGTCTTAATAATTCTTGTGCAGTCATTTACTTGGCCACATGATTCATCATAAGAGATTTAGTTTATTTATTTAGCTACACTTAATTATGGCTCCGTCCAAATAAGATTAAAACTTGACAAAATGTTTACCTTATTGTTCTAGAAATATTTATGCCATGAAGTCTAGGTAGCCCTTGGGAACGTTCTCCACTTATAAGAAACACACACTTGAGCTTGTCCTCTTGTTGCATAGAGGATTTGTCTTTCTCTCTTTGAGAGCTTTCACTCATCATATTTTATTTTCAGTTTTTTACTTTATTGCAAACTCTACACCAAAAACCCAAAAACACTTGCATCATTTAATCATTTTAGTTTGTCTAGTGCATAGATAATAAGAGAAGTGACACTCTTATTTGAGAGAATAAATACTTATACCTTCTACTCCTCGTGGGATCGATACTAATACTTACACATTGAAGATTTCAACGATCCCCTATACTTGTGGGTATCAATCCCCCTGTAACTTCTCCATCTGTTTGTAAGAATATGGCCCGCCAGGCTACTTTCGATGAATGAAACAAGCGGTGAGGATCCCCCCTTAAATCTCGAAAAAATGTGATCGATGATCTGCTAACTACTCCATACGTTCCATAATATGTTATAGGTATTCAGCACGGGAAACATATATACGCAGTAACATGACCGAATCTATGTTTATATTGGAATACTAAAACATCTTATATTATCAAACAGAAGGAATACAAAGCAAGTGGGGTGTGTGTGAATACATATTTACTTGTCACTAGTTGTTTTATGCCCCTGCTCTATATATGATGTGTGGCCGAAAAAACACACTCGGCACAGGCGGCACTTCTTCTACGTGTGGAAGAAGTGGAACATGCTAATGTCGTCGATGGCGACGAGGTGCAGCAGCATCCTGAGGCCACTCTGCCGCAACGCAAGAACGTCGGCTGGGCGATGCGTCGGTGGATTAAAGAGTTCTCTATTTTTTTTGTTGGGGCGTGGAGCTCTTCAAATCTGATTTGAGTTTTTGGTCGTTCAGTCTGAATAAAATCGAATTTTTATTAGTTGAACCGGCTCTTCGTTCTTGTGCTCTTCGCGAGCGCCCCGATTTCGCACTTGCCCTCCTCGTCGTCTCCTTCTTTTGTGACATCCACGCCGCGACGTCGTGCATGAGGTGGCCAATGCGTCAACATTGGGGGAGAAGAAGAGCTGCAAATGGGGGGAAAACAATGACTTGATCACATTCGCCCCACATGTAAATGCATAGTCAAATATGTGCATGCAATTTTAGGTATGATGCTGATTACCCTACTTAAAATCCAGGCAATCTGAGCTGCCGATCAAACTCCAGCAGTGATTGCCTTAACGTAGATATAACATTTTTTTGAAAATAAATCAGATGATAGAGTGAGTTGTTGGGCCTACACACTCGGCTGAAGTCCCGGCCCAGGGCCTAGATCGACAAACGGCCTCGCTCAGTGCTGCTCTGCTGTCTGAGTTTCAGCTACGAGTTCTGTAACTGCAGGTCTCGTGATTGACAGCCACTTTTGGAGAAACGAATCCTGCTGACAGTTTTAGCATCGGCACACTGACAGTGCTACGCCCCCTTGAGAGCCAGCGTGTCCCCACGCTGGAGCATCAGGAAACCTATCTAGAATCGCATCATGGTCCTCTCAAGCCTCCAAAGCAGGATATGATGACAACTGAACCAACACCTGCAAATGAGAAGACACAACTCTTGTTACCTGTTTTTGCTCCAGAATGTGTCCAGGAGCTGCATCCGTGCTACATAGATCGAAAATGGTAGGCAATGTAGAAAAGACGGGAGTATGGCCGGATGAATGAGATTAGAATCAGGCATGCCAATTTGTATGATGCATTCCCAATTTTGTTCAGAATTTTAGATGGCCCATAGTTTCTGTAAGCAAGCGTTCGGCATGGACGATTCACAACTGAGTTCTGACCATACGGAGCTTTAGATACACTGAATCTCCAATAGTTAAATTCATGTATGTACGATTTTTCGCAGTGTATTGTCTGACCTTAGTTTGGGCACGAAATAAATGGTCCTTCAACAATTGAGAGTGACCCTGATTGTCATGTAACCATTGATGAACGTCAACAACACGTCGGTCGCCAGACTCAGGGGGGCAAGGTACCCGATTGTGCCTACAACCTTGAAGACTTGTGACCCCTCACTCCCCATGTCCCAAGCGACTGACAAGCCAAAGTCCGATGGACCTGGCACCCAACTAGAGTTGACAAGGATGTTGGCCCACTTGATGTCGCGGTGGATGATGGGCGCGTTGGCATGACGGTCGCGCGACACGCCGAGGAGCACATCAATACATCTTTTTCCACGACAGTCACCGACGACAGGTCGGATGAGCCGTAGTTAGGGTGCAGGTGGTCGAAGAGCCATGTCGTTCCTGCACTAGTTAGTGTATTTCTATATTACATTGGATGATGATTTCTACTAATCGAGAAGAGAAAGGGGAAGGAATATTACTCAAGATGTTGATTTCTCTAATAGATATGTTCATTAATATAAACTGAAGAAAGAACAATCGACACAAACTGGGCGGTTGATAAAGTTTGACAGGTTATGCTCACCTTTGATTACAATTTCCTCCTTTAATTCAGATCGGCCTCCTGATTCTTATGCAAATTATCTATGGGCGTTCAGTATTCTCAATTTGAATGAGAACGCAGTAACTCCTACTGTTTTACCACTGGTATAAACTCATGGTGTCATGCCGGAATCTTCTGATGTAGGAAGAGATTCAAACATCCAGGATCGCTAGACACATAGTGCACTTAAAAATGACTTAATTAGGAAACACTTGGGCCAAATAGATGTTCATGAATCGGTTCTTATCGTACTGTTATTTTGTGATGAAAATGCATTGCTTCTTTTTGTATGAACATCCTTAATTTAAGTTGATATATTCATCATTGTCTGTGAAAAAACATGAAACGAGTGAGTTAGTGCTACAAATAGGTTACAACTTTAACATACAAGTATGGTCCCAGTTCCAATCAAATGAAAGATCTTTAACACAATGCATTATAATAGTTTTCTCTAAATCTCAATCTTGTCATACATAACTGCGCTAAGGGGCGCTTTGTGACATCAAGGTGTCGCTAATCATTTGGTCTCTTCCTTAGCTAGAGCAGCACAATCACTCAGTACACTGGACTACTACTTACAAGCTATACTGGGAGCCTGCGTGGGATGCTCCTGGCATCATGTGATGGCTCATCATCTGGAACCTGGCTCGTCTCGTGAGATCAACTCGAGCACCATCTCCAGGTTGGACACAATATCTGATATGGCCGGCCGGTCCTTGGCTTCCATCTGAGTGCAGCGTGCTGCCGTCTGTGCCACTTGCTCCAGCGCCAGCAGCTGCCCTGGCGTTGGCTCTGGTACAGGTCGCTTGTCCAGCAACTCCCCAAGGTTTACAGGGCCTTCCATGCTCAACAATGTATATATGTCAACTTCGTCAGCCATCAAGGAAGAATGTGTTTTCCCTGTCAGTACGTTGACCATCACCATGCCCAGGCTGTACAGGTCAATCGACGGATTCACCACATAACATGGCAATAAGCACTCAGGGGCCAGGTACCCAATTGTGCCACAAAGACGGGTCTCAGTGGCCATCTGCCACACGACCGACAACCCAAAGTCGGACAGACAGGGCACCCAATTAGCATCAAAAAGGATGTTGGCCGGATTGACGTCGCGGTGGACGATGGCTGGGTTGGCATGACAGTGCAGGTGCTCGAGGGCACGCGCCACGCCGAGGAGGACATTGATACGCATCTTCCAGGATGCCACCAATGGCGACTCTCCATGGATGGGTTGGCATGACAGACTCTCCCGCTCTCCCGGCTGAGTCTGCAGTTGTTCGAAGAGCGAGCCATTCTCCATGTACTCGTACACGATCAGACTCTCCCGCTCTCCCAGCTCCTTTGACCACCTTGTCAGCAGGCCTATTTTCTTCTTTAATGTCGTGGCTTGAAGGCTCTTGTCCTTGTTCACAGTCGGCACGCACGACCCAAGGAGGCGGATGATGTGTTTGTGTCGTAGCCGTGATAGGATGTCGAGCTCCGTGCGGAATAATTCTTCTTCAAAACTCATCGGCCTGTTCTTCATGCGCTTCACGGCCACATCTCGCCCATCCTGAAGCCTGCCATGGTAAACATTTGCAAAGCCACCTTCGCCGACCTTGCGGCAGAAGTTATTGGTGGCAGCCATCATCTCCGCGAACGTGAATTCCTGGGTTCCGTGTGGAACTACCGCCTGAAAAAGTGACCGATAAATGAGCACATACCCCCTTCATCACGGAGCAGCTGTGAGGATAAAACTTTTGTGGAAGCTGCACCTACCTGCAGCTGGGTCCATGATTGTGGAAATTGAGACGGTTCAGCTCTCGTGGAATCGTCTTGTTGAACAAGAACGTTGTAGATCCGTTCAAGGCGGCGCGTTATACCGATGTGGCTGATCACGGGGAAGACGATGAGGTAGGAGTCGATCCTGCTCTGCACCTCCCTGAAACTCTCGGCCTGCCTGCCGGCCATGACAACCTGGTACGCCACGCCCCTTCCCTGGCAGGACATGACGAGCTCGTGGGCGTCCCGAAGTGTGTTGCCCAGCCCGGCCAGCGGCTGCGCCGCCTCCGGTTCCTGCACGTGCGGCAGCAGCTGCGCGATCATGAGGACCCGGCGCGCGAGCTGCTCGCACTCCTTCCGGTTCTGTCGGGCCGTCAGCGCGGCCTGCATGATCATGGAGATGAGCCCACCGACGTCCGCACCGACCAGCTGCGCCACCGTCGCCGCCTGACCCAGCCCAGTCCACAGCGCCATTGCTGTGTGACGCCTCTACCTGCACGCAAGGTGGAGGCTTGAAAGGATGGCGGCTTAAGGTTGCTGCTCCCTATTGCGGTGAAACTTCTGCAGCGGAGATAGAGCATATCAGTACACACGCGCCGGCGGCACACACAGACACCACGCCGGCCACACTCAGGTACACAGCCGTCATATCGTCGCGCCTGCTTCCCCTCTGCCTCACGCTCACGCGGCTCCTTCCCCTCAGATACTCTCCACCGCCGTGCCCCCCAAATTTCGCCGGTTTGTTCGCCCCTAAACGGCTAAACACCGCCCGCCGCGCGCCGCCAAATCCGCCGGGCAGACTCGCCCCTAAACACAGCCGGCCGCCTTGCCCCCAAATTTCGCGCGCATCCTGCCTGAGCCGCCGCGCCCCAAATCCGCCTGGGCAGACGCGCCCCTATATGGTGCCGGAGCCGCCGCGAGCCCGCGACACAGAAGATGCGAGAAGATGTGAGGGGGGAAAGGAGGGAGATGGGAGGCTGACCTTTGCTGCCGCCGGTGACGCCCTCGTTCGGCAGGCGCGGCCGCAAGTCGCGCGATTTGTGGTGGTGGTTTGCCGCGTAAAGCTGGTTTCCGGGAAGCTGCTCCCCGGAAGACTGCTCCTCGCTCCCTACCGTCCCACGCGGTCTCATAAATCCCGACTAATTCGGCACACGACTCCACAGCCAGCCCAAGTCGTCAAACAGCGACGCTTAAAAAATCAGCTTTCTTCACACAGCATTCTTCCCTGATCAGAAATACATCCAGCCACAGCCAGTCAGCTAAAACTCAAACAAACACCCCTATTTGTAAGTTTAAGCCAAAATCAGCCTAAAATATATACGGTGTATTTTTATTTTCAATAGTTTTGGAATATTGATATAAATTACTGAGCTGATGCAGTTCACATCTTAATGAATTTACCGACAATAATATGGTTGTAGCAGGGTCGGTACTGAAATTTCGAGGGTCTAGGGCGAAACTAAAATTAAGGGCCACTTAGTATAATTAAACATATATTTGTGTCTACGAAGTAGAGATCAAGCGAGAGGAGCAAGACACAAATTTTTACGTGGAAACTCTTACATGAAAAAATCGTGGACACACGAATATATTATGTTACTATGATGGAGGAGTATTACTATTTCAACGCACCCTAAGAATTTATCCTTATGTTCCAACATACACAGTCGTCAGTGATGGAATCAAGAATCAATATTGTCCAATAACTTATTCTCGATGCATAAAGTTGTCAAACCATTTAACCTCTCTTGTGACATTATCTCAAATAGTTCTTCAACGGCTTCATCTTGAAAAGCTTATTTTAGCTCATGCAACAATCACGGGCATATGGTAAATAAGACCTGATAAGCAATAGACAATATTAGGATAACAATCCGCTTCTCTAAAACCTAAAAAATCTCCATAACGGACAGTGTTTATCTTAACTTATAAATTAGATCATCTGACTCGACATTACATTTATTATCTCGAGTAAAAGTAGTTGCAAATTTAGTGCACCTTTCTTTCAAGTGAGAACCATCTGTCAACTTCAAATTTGTTGAACTAATTACAAATCTGAATATGGTTTGAATGAGCTGTAGTTTCTCAAATCTACCACCAATGAGCCAATGATGTGATTTCATATCAACCATAAACAAAAAGTAGTTAACTTTAAAATCCTACTCTGCTTGCAAGATTACTTCCTCGCATTCAATTTCTTCAAATTGTTTTTTCCTAGAAGAATGCGTGTCACTAGAAATGATGGCTCTACACCCAATGTGGATGCAATTTCCTTCGCATTGTTAAAACTAGAAGAAACCTCTTCATTTCTATAGGTGTGAAAGTAAGTGTGTATACCTTCTATATGTTATTTTGTAGACTCAATGCACATGGATGGCGATTGCAACTTCTTACTCATTGTGTTTACTACAAACAAAATTTCATGGCAATACCCAATATAAATTCAAAGCTATGAAGCACTTCATTTTTTTTTGCGTCACCCATATCCCTAGGTTCAGTATCAACATCTTCACTTCACTCAATAAGAGCAGACCTTAGCTGAGGAGCTTAATATCTAATTGCTTTACACTTTTAATTCCACACTCGCAACGAGTATTGGACAAAGAATTCACGGTTAAACCTTACATGTAGTCGAGCAAAACTTTCCATCTTTTTGGTAGACCCAGCAAATAAAACAAAGATCCGTTTCATAATTCCAAAGAAAAAAATAGCCTTACTACAAGATTTAGCCATATTACAAAGAGTGAGATTAAGACCGGTGGCTCCTTAGATTTATATTAAGCAACCTCCTTTGCACTCCTTTGTGCTTTTGCTTTCATGTTAGAGCCATTACCATAACTTTGACCCCTAAGACCATTATGAATTGATGGATTCAACCGATACACTGAAAAGCCTTTCACCGGATTGTCATTCATCACTAAGAAACCAAAACAATATTCCTCAATTTTTATGCAACGAGAGATGATAGTCGAGCAAAGGCCAGAGTCGTAGAGAGATTCCCTGGTTTTTTTATGAGATGAGCGTCGAGCGAGTAGTTTAAAAAAGGATTTTGTCGATGTTGCGTGCTATGTGCGATTTTGCTAAATATTTGTATAGTTTGTGTCATGTCTGCACAAGCAAAATGTTACGACGATTTCTTGGCTTATTCTACACAGAGATTGCTCCAATATTGCATACGTGTTACTGTATTGTTTGATGAGTTGGACAAAAATGTTGGATGCTCTGGCCTATTGCTCCATATATTCTGTTTCAGTGGTAGACAGGGCAACAACGGATTGCAACGTTGCCCTCCAACTCACGACACAACCGGCAAGCGTGAACATATAACCTGTGAGGGATCTCTTATCCAAATCAGCAGCAAAATCTGAATCCACATAGCCAACGAGTCCCTTATCAGCCTTGCCGAACTTCAGGTAAGCATTCGATGTGCCACGAAGGTACATGTAATCCACTTAACAGTCTTCCAATGTTCTTTACCAGGTTTAGGAACGTATCTACTGACCAAACTAATAGCATATGATAAATCAGGACGAGAGCAAACCATGACATACATTTTAGAACCAACAACACTAGAATATAAAGCTCTTGACATGTACTCAAAATCCTCATTCGTACAAGAACATTGTAAAGTTGACAATTTAAAATGAGTAGCACTAGGAGTACTAATAGACTTTGCATTATGCATGTTAGAACGATGAAGAAGTCTCTTAATACAACTTTGCTGATCACTAAGAAATAACAAAACCATAATTCTGTCACGGGTTATCTCCATACCTAGAATTTTCTTAGCAGCACCAAGATCATTCATCTCAAACTCACTACTCAACAATTTCTTCAACGTAGTGATTTATTTCTTACTCTTTGCAGCAATTAACATATCATTAACATATAGCAACAAGCAGGGCCAGGGCGGCGAAATTCGGGACCCTGTGCGAAACTCCAAAATGGGGCCCTATATAAGTAGAAAAAAAAGAACTAACCAACAATTGTAGTTTATATGACATTATGTCTTGCGTAACAATTGGCTATATAATAAATCATACCTATTCAGCTCACGGTTACATAATGTTTATCTGAACATCATCATTCTTTTAGTATTTTTTAAAATAAAAACTTCAATATTTTAACATTTGCAACAGGTGAATTATTCAAGTTAACATCAATATGATCTTTATCTAACTCAATATAATGTGTCACTATCTGACAATCCTTAAAATCATTGTAAACAGTAATTGCAAGTGTAAGGGTAGAAGGATCAACCTCAACTGATTGAGTGATCGATTATCGGAAGACAATTGTGATACTTTTATAGTAAACATGTCCATACTCTTTTAGAATGAATAATATCCCATTCCATTTCTTCTCTCTTGCGCTTTTGGGGATCGGGATTGATGCTTTCCCATAATGATTTTGAAGAAGTAAGGACCAATGCCTTGTAGAAATTTGTCGAGATTATTAAAAAAGACGCACATACCTAGGCCAGCGAAAATAAGACGCAGTGCGTGCACCTGATTGGATTCAATTCACGGTTTTTCGATCGGCCGTCCTGCGTGCACAAGAAGGCTTAGAGGAACTCTGGCCACTGACTCGCCGGAACGGCAACCGCCTGCAAGGACTTGACGCCGTCACCGGCGAGAAGAGGAACGAGCGAAGGCCTCGCCTATAGGTTCAGGAATCGCGCAATTCGCGAATTGCCTACTAGCGCTAATTGCATCTCATGATCGCTGGGCTGAGAAGAATCTGGCTGGCTGGAGAAATGCAAGAGTTTTCGAGGGCAACACACCAACGGTGAACATTCTCGTTAGAAGGGTTTGTGAAGAACTAGCGCTATGGGCGGAAGCGTAGAAGAATGCAGATCAACGTGAGGAGTAGTTCGTAGAAAGAGGGAGAGAGAGAGCGGACGGCATTGCCATATGTAAGCAAAGTTGTAAAACCCTTCTTTCCAGGAGGCGGCGATTTGGGTAGTGGGTCTAGATGCACCCATTAGGTAATTTATTTTTGGTTGTTTTTCAGAATGTCAAAAAATTGCAGAAAAAAATCCGGATGTACATTACAGCTTGATGTGTTAGCACAAAAATTGGCATGGTGAAAAAACTTTCTTAGCAACCTGTACAAAAAAGACAAAATTCTGACACGTATATATACATTTCGGTATGTCCGAATTGTCTTTTTTGCACAGGTTGAAAAAAAGGTTTTTTCTTCGCGTAACTTTTTCTGCTGACTTGAAATGTGTTGGATTACATGCAAAAAAATTATTTTAAATTTTTTGACATTTGAAAATTGTTTTTTGGGTAGATGCATGCACTACCCGTGAATATCCGTTCTTTCCATTCTTAATGAGATGACAGCAACTATGGTTGTGCGTCCTTGAAAAAAAATATATGCCGCTGCCTCTCGGAAGATCGATCGATCCTCAGTACACATTATCACTGCGTCGCTCGGCCCAAGTAAGGTAGCCGGCCCATTTCCTGGTTCCAAGCGGATGTGCAAAGCGTTTCATAGCTGGCCTTCCTAATATTTTTCCCTGTCATGCCAAGTATTTATAAAAGCCTATACAAATTTCTTGGCCCCAAAAATTTGGGCCCTGTGCCGCCGGCACAGCCAGCACAACAGTGGGCCCATTTCTGGCAACACATATATAGGTGATCTATTAACAAACTTAATAATCTAAAAAAAACTTAATGTACACACAACTATGAAATTCAGACCTCTTAAAGCCATGTGACAATATAAAATAATCAAATCTTTTATATCATTAATCGTGGAGATTGTTTTAAACCGTATAGAATCTTTTCAACTTACAAATAAGGCCGTCCTTACTAGGTACTATAAACTGGCTAGTCCATGTATATCTACTCCTCCAACTCTTCATGCAGAAAATAAGTCTTTATATTTAAGTGATCAAGCTCAATATCACGCATATTAACAATACCGAGAAATGTACGAATTGAACTATGCTTCATAACTGGATGGAGAGAAAACATCATTATAATCATCACCTGAAATCTGAGTGAAGGCTTTTACCACTAAGCTTGTCTTAAACCTTGGAGCCACACATCTTCGACCCAAGCCTACCGGCGATGAACCTCGTTTCGCTCCGTCAAAAGTTAGCCTCTATCTTTATATGAATTTGGATCACATCAAAATAACAAGATTTAGATCTATCTGAAGGATGTATTGCTCTGCTCTCTTAGTTTCAGCTACGAATTTTGTAACTGCAGGTCTCGTAATTGAGAGCCATGTTTGGAGCAGTCTTGTGGCAGATCAGATCGACACCGAGAACGGCAGTCACAGCTATCCCATTTCTGCTGCCACTCTGTCTGACCCACAAGAAAGTCAACCCTGTTAGTCTACAAAAACCCACGAGAAACGAATCGACATCGCAGCCAATGGTAGATCTTCAGCGATAACTGTTTTCAGCTGTGCCGTTTCAGAGTGACCACATAAGGCAACAGCGTCGATAATAGGACATGTAGACTGGCCCGTCAAAGAAAGGCGAAAGTACCTGCTGCATGACTAGAACTCCATGCCCAAAGAATAAACAGTACCAGTTCTACGTCAGACCAATATGTCCAGTACCGCAATCTACCAAAAATACCGTATGAGATGCTCAAACGTCCGTGCAACCCTGGATATGATGCAGTGATCGATGATATATGCACCATGTTAAAAAACAATTGATATGATGTGCATCATGTTAATTAGTAGTATTGTACATGTCATGCATGCAACTAAGTAGAGTGCCTATGAAATTTTCAGAATTTACACTAAATGTGACAAGGCCCTTTAAAGTCCAACGGGGCACATGTCATAATAGTAGGTAGAGAGCGCTATACTTCCAAACTATTTATTTACTCACAAATGATATAAACATCAATGCTCTCTAGATATCTCTATCGAGATATTTGTTGGACGCTTCACTTCAGAGGTATTTGTCACAATACTTGATGATACTACATGTACTGGAATGTATGTTCATCATTATCTACACTATTAATTAAATGTGAATTGTGACCATAATGATTTATACACACCTTTGACCTCTATTATCCATCATACAAAAACTCAAACAAAATTTAAAATTAACTCAAAGCGAACAAGTTCACCTACAACATAAAACTTAGCTGCTAGCTATATAATATCTACCAACAAATAGAACAGAGAATGCATGGCTATAGCGACTTTGAGCCAACGATGCTAACTTAATACTACTATTTATGCATTATTTATCGATTTCAAAGCACAAGCATTTTGACAGTACACACTTTTATATGAGTGCCACGGAAAAATCCACAGAGACATGCAATTTTGTATTTATTTTAGTACCCCTTATCGTGAAAGGCTTAGTTTAATGGAATGTTAATGAAGTGCCAGTGTATAGGGAAATTGAGTAACATTTATTGCAAAGTACATTTTGTATTAAATATAATTATATTTGAAAGGAGATACATTAAATTAGTATGACAAACAATGCTTTTTTTATCATTAGTTGAAATGTATGTGGTTAATTTTGTTAAGTGTAATAAAAACTATATTCGAGTTGTTTTTCGTTATCTCGTTACTCTCCATCGTAAACCACAATGCACGAGATGTAGGACATTAGGATTTGGAGCTAGGTTGGATCGGCAGCGTCGTGAGAATTTTGCAACGGATTAAAGTTTTCCGGTGTGCACGCAACCATGACTCTAATACCAATGTAGGAAATTAGGGTTTGGAGCTAATCGGACTTCCCTCTATTTCTCTGCCTTATCGGTGGTACCAATCACAATGCATATTGAGGCTAGAGGGTGAGACCTTAAAATAGACTCAAAATTCTAGATATTTCAATATGTTTCCAGATAGTACTCATTACTTGTTAAACCAAACAGAATAATTAACAACCAGTTGCCGAGTCTAGAACAATTGTGGTTAGTGTGTATATTCTACGACTCTTTCCCCCCTCCCCTCACAGGTCGCACGCGCGGGCGACCCCGGGGGGCAAACCCTAGCCGCCAAATCTCCACCACCTACTCGAGCTCTCTGGCCGTCGCCATCGCCGGCGGTGGTGGCGGCACCCGGTCGCCAAAGGCGACAAAGGGGAGGCGGCGTGCCCCGACGGGCCGAATCCGCACGGAGGAGGACGTCAACAGACTGCGCCACGGTGGTGGAGTCTGCGGTGGCGCACGGCGAGCTCGTGGAGTGGAGAGGCGGAGCAGCTTGGAGGTGAGGTGGGGGTCATGGAGGGGACAGCGCGGGTCTTGGAGGCATACGCGTGAGGCGGCGGCATGGACCTTCGCTGGCTCGTCCCTCCTTGGCCATGGAGGTGATTGGTGGCGTCTCGGTGGCACCCCTGGTGCTCGTCCTGGAGGTAGGTCTCTACTGCGGAGGGCAGCACAGGGGCTTGCTGCTGGCGGCGTGGCCCAGATCTGGGCCAACCGGGCCCGATCTAGGTCAGGAGGGCCGCAGCGCAGGCAGCTGTCCGTGGAGCGTGACAGCAGCGGCACAACGGGTCTCCGACCAGTCTAGAGGTGGAAGGGCTGCGGGGAGTTGGAGCTGCTCACGTGCGTGCGGGTCACGCGTGAACCTAGATGCTCCGGCCACGGCGATGAGGTGCTGCAGTGGCGGCGATGTGGTCAACAAGGACGGTTGCCCCATTCCGGTGGGTGAAGAGGAAGGTGTGCGGCATGTCAGACGAAAGTCTTGTCCGTCTTCGGCCGGTGCCGGCGACGAGGGCGCCTGTGGTTGTCGTTTCCCTCCTTGGAGGCGTCGCCGAGGTGTGTCGGCACTTCACTTGCTCTTGCCGGTTTGGTTAATGTCTCTGGGCGAAAGCCTAGGCTCAGAGTTGGATCGGCGCAATAGCGGCGTCCTTGACGTCGTCCCTCCGTTGGGAGTATTGCGTTTGGAGACACGGCTTGGAGGTTCTATGTTGCATTCCTCCGGTGCTTGTGATACGTCTCCAACGTATCTATAATTTTTGATATTCCATGCTTGTTTTATATCAAATGCCACATGTTTTGCATTTACTTTATGTCACATTTATACATTTTTGGGACTAACCTATTAACAAGATGCCGAAGTGCCAGTTGCTGTTTTCTGCTGTTTTTGTAATCCAGAAAAGCTAGTCTGAAAATATTCTCGGAATTGGACGAAACTTCACGGGGATCCCTATTTTACCAGAACACACCTGAAGGATCAAAGGAACAACAGAGGAGAGCCACCAGGTGGCCACAAGCACCTAGGGCGCGGCCCTCCCTCTGGCACGCCCTAGGGTGGTGTGGGCCCCTCGGGGGTCGTCAGCCGCCGTCCTTTCGCCTACTTATTCCTCCCGATACAAAAACCCTAAGTGCCTGAGCCAATATCCACGAAAAGTTCCAGAGACGCCGCCGCCGTCAAACCTAGCTTGGGAGGGTCCAGAACCTCTTCCCGGCACCCTGCCGGAGAGGGGAATCGTCACCGGAGGCTTCTACATCGCCATGCCTGCCTCCGGAGTGATGCGTGAGTAGTTCATCCTTGGACTACGGGTCCATAGCAGTAGCTAGATGGTTGTCTCTCCACTTTGTGCAATCATGTTTAGATCTTGTGAGCTGCCCTACATGATCAAGATCGTATTATTGTATTGCTACGTGTTGTGTTTGCTGGGATCCGATGAATATTGAATATTATGTCAAGTTGATTATCAATCTATCTTATATGTTGTTTAAGATCTTGCATGCTTTCCGTTACTCGTAGATGCTTTGGCCAAGTAGATGGTTATAAATCCAAGAGAGAGTATTTATGCTAGATAGTGGGTTCATGCCTCTAATAATCTGGGAGAGTGACATCAACTTCTAAGATTGTGGATGTGCTGTTGCCACTAGGGATAACCTAATGATGCTATGTCCACGAGCATATGTGTTTGTTTACATTACGCGCTTTATTTAATGCAATTATCCGTTGCTTGCAACTTAATACCAACGGGGGACTCGGATGATAACCCGGCAGTGGATTATTAGTCATAGATGCTGTTGGATAACAGTATATGTATCTTGTCGTAATGCCCAATTAAATATCATAATAGTCATCATGCCATGTATATGCATTGTCATGCGCTCACTATTTGTCAATTGCCCAGCTGTAATTCGCTCACCCAACATGTTAGTTATCTTTTATGGAGAGACACCTCTACTGAACTGTGGACCCCGGTCCATTCTTTTACATTGATTAAACCACAAACTACAAACTGTTTCATTTTTCATTTTCTGCAATTAAACATCATTTCCCACACCATACGTTTAATCCTTTGTTTTCAGCAAGCCGGTGAGATTGACAATCTCACTATTACATTGGGGTAAACTAGTTTGATTGTGTTGTGTGCAGGTTCCACATCAGCGCCAGAATCCCTGGTGTTGCGCCGCATCATATTTCACAGTTGACAACCTTCAGAAGCGCTACTGCTCCTACTGGTTCGATAACCTTGGTTTCATACTGAGGGAAATTTTGCTGCTAGACTGCATCATACCTTCCTCTTGGGGTCTCCCAACGGACGTGTACTGCACGACAAGCAACCTCTTTTCTGGCGCCGTTGCCGGGGAGTTAGAAGCGCTTCAACAGACTGCCACCATTTGCTCTCCCGTCAACAGCTCTTTTCTGGCGCCGTTGCCGGGGAGCCAGCAGACTTCTGCAAGGGGAGTTTCACGCTTCCAATCTCTTTACTTTGTTTTTGTCTTTCTTAGTTTATTTTGTTTTATCTTGTTTACTTTCAATTATCAAAAACACAAAAAATTAGTTACTTGCATCTTTTTTTATTTTCAAGTTATTTTCTGTCTTGTTTTTAATTCTGCTAAAATGAGTACTCCTGAGAACACTAAGTTGTGTGATTTCACTAGCATGAACAACAATGATTTCATATGTACACCTATTGCTCCACCTGCTGGTTCAGCAGAGTTTTCTGAAATTAAACCTGCACTTTTAAATCTTTGTTATGAAAGAGCAATTTTCTGGTGTTAGTACTGATGATGCTGCTGTTCACCTCAATAACTTTGTTGAACTTTGTGAAATGCAAAAACTTAAGGAAGTTGATGGTGATATTATTAAACAGAAACCTTTTCCTTTCTCGTTGAGAGGACGTGCTAAAGAATGGTTGCTATCTTTGCTTAGAAATAGTATTGATTCATGGACTAAATGCAAAGATGCTTTCATTGGGAAATATTATCCTCCTCCTAAGATTATTTTTTTGAGAAGTAGCATAATGAATTTTAAGCAATTTGATAATGAACATGTTGCTCAAGCTTGGGAGAGAATGAAATCATTGGTTAAAAATTGCCCCACTCACGGACTGACTACTTAGATGATCATCCAAACCTTCTATGCAGGATTAAATTTTTCTTCAAGGAATTTATTGGATTCGGCCGTGATACGTCTCAAATGTATCTATAATTTTCGATGTTCCATGCTTGTTTTATACCTATTGCTACATGTTTTGCATCCACTTTATGTCACTTGTATACATTTTTCGGGACTAACCTATTAACAAGATGCCGAAGTGCCAGTTCCTGTTTTCTGCTGTTTTTATATTCCAGAAAAGCTAGTCTGGAAATATTCTCGAATTGGACGAAACTATACGGGGTTCCCTATTTTACCAGAAGACACCAGATGGAGCAAAGAAGCAACGGAGAGGGCCCACAGGGGCCCCACACGCACCTAGGGCGCGGCCCCCCTCTGGCGCGCCCTAGCCAGGTGTGGGCCCCTCGGGGCTCTCCAGCCGCCGCCCTTTCGCCTATTTATTCCTCCTATGAAAATAACCCGAGGAGACTGAGCCAAAATCCACGAAAAGTTCCAGAGACGCCGCCGCCGTCAACCCTAGCTCGGGAGGGTCCAGAACCTCTTCCCGGCACCGTGCCGGAGAGGGGAATCGTCACCGGAGGCTTCTACATCGCCATGCCTGCCTCCGAGGTGATGCGTGAGTAGTTCATCCTTGGACTACGGGTCCATAGCAGTAGCTAGATGGTTGTCTCTCCTATTTGTGCCATCATGTTTAGATCTTGTGAGCTGCCCTACATGATCAAGATCATATTATTGTAGTGCTACATGTTGTGTTTGCTGGGATCCGATGAATATTGAATACTATGTCAAGTTGATTATCAATCTATGCCATATGTTATTTATGATCTTGCATGCTCTCCGTTATTAGTAGATACTTTGGCCAAGTAGATGCTTGTAACTCCAAGATGGAGTATTTATGCTAGATAGTGGGTTCATGCCTCCGTTTAATCTGGGACAGTGACAGAAAGTTCTAAGGTTGTGGATGTGCTGTTGCCACTAGGGGGAACCTAACGATGCTATGTCCACGGGCATATGTGTTTGTTTACATTACGCGCTTTACTTAATGCAATTATCCGTTGCTTGCAACTTAATGCCAACGGGGGACTCGGATGACAACCCGCGGTGGATTATTAGTCATAGATGTTGTTGGATCACAGTCTATGTATCTTGTCATAATGCCCGAATTAAATACCATAGTAATCATCATGCCATGTATTTGCATTGTCATGCGCTCACTATTTGTCAATTGCCCAGCTGTAATTTGTTCACCCAGCATGTTAGTTATCTTTAATAGAGAGACACCACTAGTGAACTGTGGACCCCGGTCCATTCTTTTACACTGATTAAACAACCACAAACTGCAAATTGTTCCTTTTTATTCTCTGCAATTTAAACATCATTTTCCACACCATACGTTTAATCCTTTATTTTTAGCAAGCCGGTGAGATTGACAACCTCACTGTTTCGTTGGGGCAAAGTAGTTTGATTGTGTTGTGTGTAGATTCCACATTGGTGATCGTGTTGCGCCATGTGAGCCGCCAACAACCTTCTGAAGAATTGCTGCTCCTACTGGTTCAATAAACCTTGGTTTCATACTGAGGGAAAACTTACTGCTAGACTACTTCAAACCTTCCTCTTGGGGTCTCCCAACGAGCAGGCACGCCTAGCAATCAAGACTTTTTCTGGCGCCGTTGCCGGGGAGTAGAAGTTCTTCTGCAAGGGGAGTTTCACGCTTCCAATCTCTTTACTTTGTTTTTGTCTTGCTTAGTTTATTTTATTTTATCTTGTTTGCTTTCAATTATCAAAAACACAACAAAATTAGTTACTTGCCATTAGTTTATTTTCAGTTTTATTTTCTGTTAGTTATCATGTCCGGTTCAACTCATTATGTTTCGGTTCCTGAAGTTGAGATTATCACTTTCAAGCAAGGAAGTGAGGAGAGTTTTAAAGACGCTTGGTCTAGAATATATGAGTCATATGCTAAAACTGAACCTAAAATGACTCTAAGCCTGCTTCTCAGTAGCTTCTATTTTGGTCTTGTTCTCTGCTACAGATATGCCCTGGATGCTGTGGTAGGAGGAATTTCCTTCGTCATGATGGGGATCAAGCTTTTAATGCTATTAAAAAGTTGATTACAATTTCTAGCCCTCCAATTAGTAAAATTGACTCAATTCTCACAAGCATAAATGATAGATTAAATGCTCTTGAAACAAATATATCTGGTCTAAAAGAAGGGTATAATCAGATTCGTGAACATTATGATAATGAGCTATTAAACTTAGAACCATCGGGATGGATTCCTTCTGTGAAAATTGTTTTCAATGGTGAAACCTTCCATGCTCGATGTGATATCATGTCTGAATTTTGTTTAATGCCTAGTGAAATTTATGATTCCTTAAACCTTTGGGAGCTTTCTAAATGTGAAAATCTGATAACTCTGGTGATAATACCATTAAAATACCAAAAGGAGCAGCCGAAGGGGTATTTACAAAACTCCTGGGGGTAACAGTATCTATTGATTATGTTGTCATTGAATGTGCACGAACAGGACAAATTACGCTTAGGAGATCCTTTCTGAAACGCTTCGGAGCAACAATAGATGTGGGCCGAGGAGTTATGGATTTTGCCTCCTCACCCATGTGCAACCAAATATTTCCTAAAAGTAACGGTAAGAGGAGTAAGCGTAAGATCGTTGATGCTTCTTCACTTGGTAATACTTGATGCATAATTTGTGCCTAGCTAAAAGGCGTTAAAGAAAAGCGCTTATGGGAGGCAACCCATTTTATTTTTTCTGCAATTTTTCTTTATTGAGTCAAGGCGTTGTTTACTTCTGTAGCAACTCCTTTGTATCTTTATTTTCTCGCATTGTTGTGCCAAGAGTAGCCTCTAGTGTTAAGGTTTTGCTTAATTTTGATTGCTGCGCAGAAACAGATTTTTGCTGTCCACTGTACGAAAATCCTAAAATCACCAGATTGTCGAAAAAATCTGAAACTTTTTGTACGTGATCTTTATGAATGTCTGAATCTTTCATTAGTTCAAAGTTTTTTGATTTGAGCGTGTAAGTGCCTCGAAAAAATTCATCTTTACTGGCTGTTTGTTTTGACAGATTATGTCTCTGTTTTTTTTTGCATTGTCTCTTGTGGGCTTTAGGCAAGGTTCTCTAATGGAGGGCTGTAGCTAATGTTTTATTGAGTTCTTGCAATGTGTCACAACAAAACCAGTGGATTAAAATTTAGTACTAACCCCGCTAATGAGATTTACTTTGAGTTTGGTGTGACGGAAGTTTTCAAGGGTCAAGAGAGAAGGATGATGATAGGATCAAGAAGAGTGAAGAGCTTAAGCTTGGGGAGGCTCCCATGGATCTCCCAGCATATTTCAAGAAGACTCAAGCGTCTAAGCTTGGGGATGCCCAAGGCATCCCCTTCTTCATCGCCAAATTATCAGGTCATCTCTAGTGAAACTATATTTTAATTCTTTCACATCATATGTGCTTTTCTTGGAGCGTCTGTGTGCTTTTATTTTCAGTATTGTCTTTTATTTTCAATAAGCTTGACTGGACCCTAGCATTCTTGATTGGGAGAGAGACACGCTCCGCTTTTTCATGAGAATACTCCTATTCTTCACTTATATTGTTGAGTATTCATATCTAGCGCTGTTCAGCTTTTAGCTCTTGTTTTCATGTATCTCTTTTCAGAGCTATTAGCTTTCTTTTGTAGAAAGTACTCTCTTGCTTCACTTATATTTGGAGAGTTGATTAAATAAATTGATTGGTGTTTGGTTGGTTCCGCATGTGGTAATTGGTATAAGGAAAAACTTGCTTAATCTTGTAGATCACTAATATGGATAACTTGATGCTTGTCAATCGTTTTGAGTTAACAAGTAGATCATGATTAAATTTGTGCATCACATGAGTTAAGCCTATTAGTGAAGAACTACCGTAAAGCTTGTTGAAAATTTGGTTTGCATCGGTGGTACCTCTAAGGTCTAGATATTTTCTAGTAATCGGGTTCGGTTAACAAGGAAGACGGTATGAAGTTTATAACGTTTGCACTATGTTTGTCATGTAAAACTTGGTGTACGGGTTGATATTCTTGTTTGCTTACATAAACCTTGCTAGCCTAAACTCTGTACTGAGAGGGAATGCTTCTCGTGCATCCAAATCCTTGAGCCAAATTCCATGCCATTCGTGTCCACCATAACTACCTATATGTGGTATTTCCTTGCCACTCCAAGTAAATTTTTCATGTGCTACCTTTAAATTATTCAAAATGTTATTATTCCCTTTTGTGTCAATGTTTACTAGCTCATGAGGAATTAGTGTGGTTATTCTTTATTCTCCTTGTCAAGTGGACTTTACACCTGGACTAGTGGCATATACATCCGCTTATCCAATAATTTGCAAAAAGAGCTGGCAACGGGGTGCCCAGTCCCAATTAATTACAACTTTAACCAATTAATTCTCTTCACACTTTTGCCCTGATTCATCAGTAAGCAATGACAAAACAGTGAAATATCTGCATGTGTGTAAACAAAAGAGAAAGAGGGATGATCTGCCTTGCTGGTAGAAATAACGTCCTTCATGGGAGCCGCTCTTAAAAGTCCGTTTGACAGGTAGAATACTGTTTCACCCGCTACCATTCGTTGACAATTAACAAACACCTCTCAAAAATAGATACTCCTCCATGGTATGTGATTGATGGAAGGCACCGAGGATTCGGTTAGCCATGGCTTGTGTTAGCAAGGTTGGGAGGAGTATCAAATATTTTATGCAATCTCTATATGCTTTCAAAAACCTAAAAGCTCTAGCACATGATTTAATCCCTGCTTCCCTCTGCGAAGGGCCTTTCTTTTACTTTTATGTTGAGTCAGTTTTCCTATTCTTTCTGTCTTCCACAAGCAAACACTAGTGTCAATTTTGTTACAACATGGTTATATGCAACGTATTGGACTTGTTATACTACTTTGTGTTGACGATATCCATGAGATAAATATGTTGAAAGTTGAAGCAAATGCTGAAACTAATTCTTCCTTTGTGTTGATTGAATACCTTTTTAGAAACTATTGCTTTATGAGTTAACCTATGCAAAACACTTTGATGCTTGTCTTGAAAGTACTATTCATGAAAACGTTTAGCTTGTGTGATTCATTGTTTACTCATTATCTATTTGATAGCAAATTATAGACCATTGACTTGGATCACTTCATTCATTTACATGTGCCTTGCAATATTATATGATCAAGATTATGATAGTAGCATGTCACCTCAAAAATTATTTTGTTTTTATCGTTTACCTACTCGAGGACGAGCAGGAACTAAGCTTGGGGATGCTGATACGTCTCAAACGTATCTATAATTTTTGATGTTCCATGCTTGTTTTATACCAATTGCTACATGTTTTGCATCACTTTATGTCACTTTTATACATTTTTTGGGACTAACCTATTAACAAGATGCCGAAGTGCCAGTTCCTGTTTTCTGCTGTTTTTGTATTCCAGAAAAGCTAGTCTGGAAATATTCTCGGAATTGGACGAAACTACACGGGGTCCCTATTTTACCAGAAGACACCAGATGGAGCAAAGAAGCAACGGAGAGGGCCACAGGGGCCCCACACGCACCTAGGGCGCGGCCCCCCTCTGGCGCCCTAGGTGTGGGCCCCTCGGGGCTCTCCAGCCGCCGCCCTTTCGCCTATTTATTCCCCCGAAAATAACCCTAGGAGCCTGAGCCAAAATCCACGAAAAGTTCCAGAGACGCCGCCCCGTCAACCCTAGCTCGGGAGGGTCCAGAACCTCTTCCCGGCACCCTGCCGGAGAGGGGAATCGTCACCGGAGGCTTCTACATCGCCATGCCTGCCTCCGAGTGATGCGTGAGTAGTTCATCCTTGGACTACGGGTCCATAGCAGTAGCTAGATGGTTGTCTCTCCTATTTGTGCCATCATGTTTAGATCTTGTGAGCTGCCCTACATGATCAAGATCATATTATTGTAATGCTACATGTTGTGTTTGCTGGGATCCGATGAATATTGAATACTATGTCAAGTTGATTATCAATCTATGCCTATGTTATTTATGATCTTGCATGCTTTCCGTTACTAGTAGATGCTTTGGCCAAGTAGATGCTTGTAACTCCAAGAGAGAGTATTTATGCTAGATAGTGGGTTCATGCCTCCGTTTAATCTGGGACAGTGACAGAAAGTTCTAAGGTTGTGGATGTGCTGTTGCCACTAGGGAACCTAACGATGCTATGTCCACGGGCATATGTGTTTGTTTACATTACGCGCTTTACTTAATGCAATTATCCGTTGCTTGCAACTTAATACCAACGGGGGACTCGGATGACAACCCGGCGGTGGATTATTAGTCATAGATGTTGTTGGATAACGGTCTATGTATCTTGTCGTAATGCCCAATTAAATACCATAGTAATCATCATGCCATGTATTGCATTGTCATGCGCTCACTATTTGTCAATTGCCCAGCTGTAATTTGTTCACCCAACATGTTAGTTATCTTTATGGAGAGACACCACTAGTGAACTGTGGACCCCGGTCCATTCTTTTACACTGATTAAACAACCACAAACTGCAAACTGTTCCTTTTTCATTCTCTGCAATTTAAACATCATTTTCCACACCATACGTTTAATCCTTTGTTTTCAGCAAGCCGGTGAGATTGACAACCTCACTGTTTCGTTGGGGCAAAGTAGTTTGATTGTGTTGTGTGCAGATTCCACGTTGGTGATCGTGTTGCGCCATGCGAGCCGCCAACAACCTTCTGAAGAATTGCTGCTCCTACTGGTTCGATAAACCTTGGTTTCATACTGAGGGAAAACTTGCTGCTAGACTACTTCAAACCTTCCTCTTGGGGTCTCCCAATGAGCAGGCACGCCTAGCAATCAGGCCGCTGGAGGTACCTTTATGTCCATCACTTTGGGTGCTGCAACAAACCTTCTAGATGATATGATGATAAATTATTCTGAGTGGCACACCGAGAGAGCACCAACAGGTAAGAAGGTAAATTCTGTTGAGGAAACCTCTTCCTTGAGTGCCAAAATTGATACTATTATGTCTATGCTTGCAAATGGTCAAACACATGTTGATCCAAATAATGTTCCTTTGGCTTCTTTGGTTGCTCAAGAAGAGCATGTTGATGTGAACTTCATTAAAAATAATAACTTCAACAACAACGCTTATGGGAATAATTTTGGTAATAGCAATTATAGGCCCTATCCTTCTAATAGTGGAAATGGTTATGGTAATTCCTATGGCGGCTCCTACAACAATAATAAGAGTGTACCCTCTGATCTGGAAGTCATGCTTAAGGATTTTATTAGTACACAAACTGCTTTTAATAAAACTGTTGAGGAGAAATTTGGGAAAATTGATGTTCTTGCTTCTAAGGTTGATAGTCTTGCTCTTGATATTGACTTGTTGAAACTAAAGAACATGCCTCATGATGTTAAAGAGAGCAAAACTCTCAATGCTATTCAAGTTAAAATTGATAACAATGTGAGTATGTTAGCCGAATTGCATGCTAGATGGGAAAAAGATGATGAAATTGCTAGAAAGAATAATATTGGTAGAGTTTATACTATTACTACTTCTGAAAATGCTTCAAACTCAAGTGCTAGCAAGCCTCCTACTATTAATGGTAAGATAATTGGTGTTGGTAATGTTTCCATTTCTATTGCAAAATGTCCTAAATTGCCTGATAACTCTGAAACTGTTCTTGATAAAGATGCTAAAATTTCTAGTAATAAGGAAGATAATAGCTCCATCACCTTTGATGATAATGATTTTGATTTTGATGGTTGCAATCTTTCTGAAGTGATTACATTCTTGCAAAATCTTGCTAGAACTCCTAATGCAAGTGAGATAAATATGGCTTTTACTAAACATATTACTAATGCCCTTATACAAGTGAGGGAAGAAAATTAAAACGTGAAGTATCCATCCCTAGGAAGTTAGAAGATGGTTGGGAGCCTATTATTAAAATGAAATTGAATGATTTTGATTGCAATGCTTTGTGTAACCTTGGTGCTAGTATTTCTGTTATGCCTAAAAGACTTTATGATATGTTTGATTTAGCACCTTTGGAAAATTGTTACTTGGATGTTCACCTTGCTGATTCTACTATTAAGAAACCTTTGAGAAGAATTGATGATGTTCTTATCATGGTTAATAACAATTATGTCCCCGTTGATTTTATTGTTTTGGATATTGAATGCAATCCATCTTGTCCTATTGTGCTTGGAAGATCTTTTCTTAGAACTGTAGGTGCTATTATTGATATGAAAGAAGGGAATATTAAATATCAATTTCCTCTCAAGAAAGGTATGGAACACTTTCCTAGGAAGAAGATTAAGCCACCTTCTGATTCTATTGTTCGAACAAATTACAATGTTGATGCTTCTTCACTTGGTAATACTTGATGCATGCTTTGTGCCTAGCTAAAAGGAGTTAAAGAAAAGCGCTTATGGGAGGCAACCCATTATTTTATTTCTGCAATTTTTCTTTATTTGAGTCAAGGAGGATGTTTACTTCTGTAGCAACTCCTTTGTATCTTTATTTTCTCGCATTGTTGTGCCAAGAGTAGTCTCTAGTGTTGAGATGATGCTTAGTTTTGATTGCTGCGCAGAAACAGATTTTTGCTATTCACTGTACGAAATTCCTAAAATCACCAGATTGTTATTTAAATCTAAAAAAATTTGTGCAATCTTTATGAATGTCTGAATCTTTCATTAGTTCAAAGTTTTTTTATCTGAGCGCTGTAAGTGCCTCGAAAAAATTCGTCTTTGCGGACTGTTCTGTTTTAGACGGATTATGCCTTTTTATTTTGCATTCTCTCTTTTACTAGTGTTGAGTGGAATTCTTTTTTGGGTGGAAGAGCTTCACATAACATCAGTGGCAGTAACTAATGTTTAAAATAACAAGTCATATTGCGTCTTTATAGAACATGTGAATTTTTGATTATGCACTAACCCTCTAATGAGATTTACTTTGAGTTTGGTGTGACGGAAGTTTTCAAGGGTCAAGAGAGAAGGATGATAAATAGGATCAAGAAGAGTGAAAAGCTTAAGATTGGGGAGGCTCCCATGGATCTCCCCAGCATATTTCAAGAAGAATCAAGCGTCTAAGCTTGGGGATGCCCAAGGCATCCCCTTCTTCATCTGCAAAATTATCAGGTCATCTCTATTGAATCTATATTTTAATTCTTTCACATCATATGTGCTTTTCTTGGAGCATCTGTGTGCTTTTATTTTTTCAGTATTGTACCTTTTATTTTCAATAAAGCTTGACTGGACCCTAGCATTCTTGATTGGGAGAGAGACACGCTCCGCTTTTTCATGAGAATACTCCTATTTTTTGCTTATATTTGTTGAGTATTCATTATCTAGCGGTGTTCAACTTTTAGCTTTTTTTTCATGTATCTCTTGTCAGAGCTATTAGCTTTCTTTTGTAGAAAGTACTCTCTTACTTCACTTATATTTGTTTGGAGAGTTGATGAAATAAATTGATTGGTGTTTGGTTGGTACAGAAAATGTTGCATGTGGTAATTGGTATAAGGAAAAAACTTGCATAATCTTGTAAATCACTAAATTGGATAACTTGATGCTTGTCAATTATTTTGAGTTAACAAGTAGATCATGATTAAATTTATGCATCATGTGAGTTAAGCCTATTAGTGAAGAACTACCGTAAAGCTTGTTGAAAATTTGGTTTGCATCGATGGTATCTCTGAGCTCTAGATATTTTCAAATAAAAGAGTTCGGTTAACAAGAAAGACGATATGAAGTCTTATAACGTTTGCTATATGTTTGTCATATAAAACTTGGTGTACGGTTGATATTCTTGTTTGCTTACATAACCTTGCTAGCCTAAACTCTTTACTGAGAGAGAATGCTTCTCGTGCATCCAAATCCTTGAGCCAAATTCCATGCCATTTGTGTCCACCATAACTACCTATATGTGGTATTTCCTTGCCACTCCAAGTAATCTTCAAAATGTTATTATTTCTTTTTGTGTCAATATTTACTAGCTCATGAGGAATTAGTGTGGTTATTCTTTATTCGATTTGTCAAATGGACTTTACACCTGGACTAGTGGCATATACATCCGCTTATCCAATAACTTGCAAAAAGAGCTGGCAACGGGGTGCCCAGTCCCAATTAATTACAATTTTAACCAATTAATTTTCTTCACACTTTTGCCCTGATTCATCAGTAAGCAATGTCAAACAGTGAAATACCTGCGTGTGTAAACCAAAGAGAAAGAGGGATGATCTGCCTTGCTGGTAGAAATAACGTCTTTCATGGGAGCTGATACGTCTCAAACGTATCTATAATTTTTGATGTTCCATGCTTGTTTTATACCTATTCCTACATGTTTTGCATCCACTTCATGTCACTTTTATACATTTTCCGGGACTAACCTATTAACAAGATGCCGAAGTGCCAGTTCCTGTTTTATGCTGTTTTTGTATTCCAGAAAAGCTAGTCTGGAAATATTCTCGGAATTGGACGAAACTACACGGGAGTCCCTATTTTACCAGAAGACACCAGATGGAGCAAAGAAGCAACGGAGGAGATGCACCAGGGAGCCACACGCCACTAGGGCGCGGCCTGCCCCCCTGGCGCAGCCTAGTATGGTGTGGGCCCCTCGGGGCTCTCCAGCCGCCGCCCTTTCGCCTATTTATTCTTCCCGTGAAAATAACCCAAGGGGCCTGAGCCAAAATCCACGAAAAGTTCCAGAGACGCCGCCGCCGTCAACCCTAGCTCGGGAGGGTCCAGAACCTCTTCCTGGCACCCTGCCGGAGAGGGGAATCGTCACCGGAGGCTTCTACATCGCCATGCCTGCCTCCGAGGTGATGCGTGAGTAGTTCATCCTTGGACTACCGGTCCACAGCAGTAGCTAGATGGTTGTCTCTCCTATTTGTGCCATCATGTTTAGATCTTGTGAGCTGCCCTACATGATCAAGATCATATTATTGTAATGCTACATGTTGTGTTTGCTGGGATCCGATGAATATTGAATACTATGTCAAGTTGATTATCAATCTATGCCCTATGTTATTTATGATCTCGAATGCTCTCCGTTGCTAGTAGATGCTTTGGCCAAGTAGATGCTTGTAACTCCAAGAGGGAGTATTTATGCTAGATAGTGGGTTCATGCCTCCGTTTAATCTGGGACGGTGACAGAAAGTTCTAAGGTTGTGGATGTGCTGTTGCCACTAGGGGAAACCCAACGATGCTATGTCCACGGGCATACGTGTTTGTTTACATTACGCACTTTACTTAATGCAATTATCCGTTGCTTGCAACTTAATACCAACGGGGACTCGAATGACAACCCGGCGGTGGATTATTAGTCATAGATGCGGTTGGATAACGGTCTATGTATCTTGTCGTAATGCCCAATTAAATACCATAGTAATCATCATGCCATGTATTTGCATTGTCATGCGCTCACTATTTGTCAATTGCCCAGCTGTAATTTGTTCACCCAGCATGTTAGTTATCTTTATTGGAGAGACACCACTAGTGAACTGTGGACCCCGGTCCAATTCTTTTACATTGATTAAACCACAAGTTGCAAACTATTTATTTTTCATTCTCTGCAATTTAATACTCATTTTCCACACGAGACGTTTAATCCTTTGTTTTAGCAAGCCGGTGAGATTGACAACCTCACTGTTTCGTTGGGGCAAAGTATTGTGATTGTGTTGTGTGCAGGTTCCACGTTGGTGATCGAGTAACGGCGCCGCTAACAACCTTCTGAAGAATTGCTACTCCTACTGGTTCGATAAACCTTGGTTTCATACTGAGGGAAAATTTGCTGCTAGACTACATCAGACCTTCCTCTTGGGGTCTCCCAACGAGCAGGCACGCCTAGCAATCAAGACTTTTTCTGGCGTCGTTGCCGAGGAGTAGAAGTTCTTCTGCAAGGGGAGTTTCATGCTTCCAATCTCTTTACTTTGTTTTTGTCTTGCTTAGTTTATTTTATTTTATCTTGTTTGCTTTCAATTATCAAAAACACAAAAAAATTAGTTACTTGCATTTAGTTTATTTTCAGTTCTGCTTTCTGTTAGTTATCATGTCTGGTTCAACTCATTATGTTTCGGTTCCTGAAGTTGAGATTATCACTTTCAAGCAAGGAAGTGAGGAGAGTTTTAAAGACGCTGGTCTAGAATATATGAGTCATATGCTAAAACTGAACCTAAAATGACTCTAAGCCTGCTTCTCAGTAGCTTCTATTTTGGTCTTGTTCTCTGCTACAGATATGCCCTGGATGCTGTAGTAGGAGAAGATTTCCTTCGTCATGATGGGGATCAAGCTTTTAATGCTATTAAAAAGTTGATTACAATTTCTAGCCCTCCAATTTGTAAAATTGACTCAGTTCTCACAAGCATAAATGATAGATTAAATGCTCTTGAAACAAATATATCTGGTCTAAAAGAAGGGTATAATCAGATTCACGAACATTATGATAATGAGCCATTAAACTTAGAACCATCGGGATGGATTCCTTCTGTGAAAATTGTTATCAATGGTGAAACCTTCCATGCTCGATGTGATATCATGTCTGAATTTTGTTTAATGCCTAGTGAAATTTATGATTCCTTAAACCTTTGGGAGCTTTCTAAATGTGAAAATCTGATAACTCTGGTTGATAATACCATTAAAATACCAAAAGGAGCAGCCGAAGGGGTATTTACAAAACTCCTGGGGGTAACAGTATCTATTGATTATGTTGTCATTGAATGTGCAGGAACATGACAAATTACGCTTGGGAGATCCTTTCTGAAACGCTTCGGAGCAACAATAGACGTGGGCCGAGGAGTTATGGATTTCGCCTCCTCACCCATGTGCAACCAAATATTTCCTAAAAGTAACGGTAAGAGGAGTAAGCGTAAGATGGTTGATGCTTCTTCACTTGGTAATACTTGATGCATGCTTTGTGCCTAGCTAAAAGGCGTTAAAGAAAAGCGCTTATGGGAGGCAACCCATTTTATTTTTTCTGCAATTTTTCTTTATTTGAGTCAAGGCGTTGTTTACTTCTGTAGAAACTCCTTTGTATCTTTATTTTCTCGCATTGTTGTGCCAAGAGTAGCCTCTAGTGTTAAGGTTTTGCTTAATTTTGATTGCTGCGCAGAAACAGAATTTTGCTGTCCACTGTACGAAAATCCTAAAATCACCAGATTGTCGAAAAAATCTGAAACTTTTTGTGCGTGATCTTTATGAATGTCTGAATCTTTCATTAGTTCAAAGTTTTTTGATTTGAGCGATGTAAGTGCCTCGAAAAAATTCATCTTTACTGGATGTTCTGTTTTGACAGATTATGTCTCTGTTTTTTGCATTGTCTCTTGTGGGCTTTAGGCAAGGTTCTCTAATGGAGGGCTGTAGCTAATGTTTTATTGAGTTCTTGCAATGTGTCACAACAGAACCAGTGGATTAAAATTTTTGAGTACTAAGCCCGCTAATGAGATTTACTTTGAGTTTGGTGTGACGGAAGTTTTCAAGTGTCAAGAGAGAAGGATGATGATAGGATCAAGAAGGGTGAAGAGCTTAAGCTTGGAGAGGCTCCCATGGATCTCCCCAGCATATTTCAAGAAGACTCAAGCGTCTAAGCTTGGGGATGCCCAAGGCATCCCCTTCTTCACCGCAAAATTATCAGGCCATCTCTACTGAAACTATATTTTAATTCTTTCACATCATATATGCTTTTCTTGGAGCGTCTGTGTGCTTTTATTTTCAGTATTGTCTTTTATTTTCAATAAAGCTTGACTGGACCCTAGCATTCTAGATTGGGAGAGAGACACGCTCCGCTTTTTCATGAGAATACTCCTATTCTTCACTTATATTTGTTGAGTATTCATAGATGTTCAGCTTTTAGCTTTTGTTTTCATGTATCTCTTTTTAGAGCTATTAGCTTTCTTTTGTAGAAAGTACTCTCTTGCTTCACTTATATCTATTTGGAGAGTTGATTAAATAAATTGATTGGTGTTTGGTTGGTTCCGAAAATGTTGCATGTGGTAATTGGTATAAGAAAAAACTTGCTTAGTCTTGTAGATCACAATTATGGATAACTTGATGCTTGTCAATCGTTTTGAGTTAACAAGTAGGTCATGATTAAATTTGTGCATCACATGAGTTAAGCCTATTAGTGAAGAACTACCGTAAAGCTTGTTGAAAATTTGGTTTGCACCGGTGGTACCTCTAAGGTCTAGATATTTTCTAGTAATCGGGTTCGGTTAACAAGGAAGACGGTATGAGGTTTTATAACGTTTGCACTATGTTCGTCATGTAAAACTTGGTGTACGGGTTGATACTCGTGGCTGCTTACATAAACCTTGCTAGCCTAAACTCTGTTCTGAGAGGGACACTAGTAGGAGAATGCCTTTTAGTGGCGCACCAAAAAAGGATTCTGTGGCGCATGGTGGGTGCGCCACAGAATCCTCGCCACAAAAATATTAATTCTGTGGCGCACCCCACCGTGCGCCACAGAAATACCCAGATTTTGTAGCGCATGGTTACTTGGTGCGCCACAGAAATATTTCTATGGCGCACCCAGCACCATGCGCCACAAAAATGTTTTTTGAATTTCAAAAAAAATGGCGGCCAAATCTAGATCCAAATCTAGATCTAGATCTGGCCGCCGGAATTTCGCCGGAATTTCGTCGGAATTTCGTCGGAGGCCGTGTTGCCCGTGGCCATGGCCATAGGTGGGTGAGTGGAGGATGGGGGTCACCGGAGATGGTGGAGGAGGAGAAGGATGTCGCCGGAGGTCGCCGGGTGGAGGTCACCGGAGGAGAGGTCGCCGGAGGAGATGTCGCCGGGGTGGAGGAGGGGGTCGCCGGAGTGGAGGAAGGTGTCGCCGGAGGAGAGGTCACCGGGTGGAGGAGGGGGTCACCGGAGTGGAGGAGGGTGTCGCCGGAGGTGGAGGTGGATGAGGAGATCACCGGAGGTGGAGGTCGCCGGAGGAGAGGTCACCGGAGGAGAGGTCGCCGAAGGAGACGTCGCCGGGGTGGAGGAGGAGATCGCCGGGATGGTGTACGAGGAGGAGAGAAGAAGTGGAGGAGAGGAGAGGAGAAGGAGAAGAGAAGTGGAGGAGAAGGGGAGAGGAGAAGTGGAGGAGAGGAGAAGGGAGAGGAGAAGTGGAGAAGTGGAGGAGAGAAGGAGAAAAGAGAGGGAGAAGGAGAAAAGAGAGGAGAGAAGAACTTGGGCGGGATTCAAATTTCGAATCCCGCCCAACAATTCTTTGGCGCACCCGCCACCGTGCGCCACAATTTTTTTCAATTTTTTTATTTTTTATTTTGATTTTGTAGAAAAAAATCTTCTATTTGAAATAACTTTTTACTCTTTTGGAATTTGCCGAATCTGAGAATAGTTCATCGGGTAAACCCTGGTGAAATCGAGCTCCTTTTTTCTCACGATTTTTTTTGATATATTAAACGCATTGTTTCGACATCGTATGCAAAAGTTATGCCCCTGCAAAGTTTTTTTCTTCTGTTTTTCGCAAAAAAGGTCAAAATTCATATTTTAAAACTTCTATACCAACTAGACACTAAAACGAAACTACATGTCAAATGATTTTATTTTTTGAAATTTGTATCATTTTCTTTTCTTGTTTACAGAACTGAAAAGGCGATCCACAGGGGGGGGGGGTAGAATTTTTTCTGTGGCGCACCCACGTTCATGCGCCACAGAATGCGCCACAGAAAGTCACATTTCTGTGGCGCACCTGGCCTTGTGCGCCACAAAAATGTCACTTTCTGTGGCGCACATGGCCAGGTGCGCCACAGAAATGTGACTTCTGTGGCGCACACTATCCATGCGCCACAGAAATGTCACTTTCTGTGGCGCATGTGATTTTCGTGCGCCACAAAATTGCAAAATTCTGTGGCGCACGCAAAACAATGCACCACAGAAATATTTTTGTGGCGCATGGCTATTTGGTGCGCCACAAAATGTCATTCCATAGAAAGGCACTTCCCTACTAGTGGGAATGCTTCTCGTGCATCCAAATCCTTGAGCCAAATTCCACGCCATTCGTGTCCACCATAACTACCTATATGTGGTATTTCCTTGCCACTCCAAGTAAATTTTTCATGTGCTACCTTTAAATTATTCAAAATGTTATTATTCCCTTTTTGTGTCAATGTTTACTAGCTCATGAGGAATTAGTGTGGTTATTCTTTATTCTGCTTGTCAAGTGGACTTTACACCTGGACTAGTGGCATATACATCCGCTTATCCAATAATTTGCAAAAAGAGCTAGCAACGGGGTGCCCAGTCCCAATTAATTACAACTTTAACCAATCAATTCTCTTCACACTTTTGCCCTGATTCATCAGTAAGCAATGACAAAATAGTGAAATATCTCCATGTGTGTAAACAAAAGAGAAATAGGGATGATCTGCCTTACTGGTAGAAATAACGTCCTTCATGGGTGCCGCTCTTAAAAGTCCGCTTGGCAGGTAGGATACTGTTTTCACCCGCTACCATTCGTTGACAATTAACAAACACCTCTCAAAAATAGATACTCCTCCATGGTATGTGATTGATGGAAGGCACCCAAGGATTCGGTTAGCCATGTCTTGTGTAAGCAAGGTTGGGAGGAGTGTCAAATATTTTATGCAATCTCTATATGCTTTCAAAAACCTAAAAGCTTTAGCACATGATTTAATCCCAGCTTCCCTCTGTGAAGGGTCTTTCTTTTACTTTTATGTTGAGTCAGTTTTCCTATTCTTTCTGTCTTCCACAACATGGGTTATATGCAACGTATTGGACTTGTTATACTACTTTGTGTTGATGATATCCATGAGATAAATATGTTGAAAGTTGAAGCAAATGCTGAAGCTTAATTCTTCCTTTGTGTTGATTGAATACCTTTTGCTAGGAACTATTGCTTTATGAGTTAACACCTATGCAAAACACTTTGATGCTTGTCTTGAAATTACTACCCATGAAAACGTTTGGCTTGTGTGATTCATTGTTTACTCATTATCTATTTGATAGCAAACTATAGACCATTGACTTGGATCATTTGATTCATTTACATGTGCCTTACAATATTATATGATCAAGATTATGATAGTAGCATGTCACCTCAAAAATTATTTTGTTTTTATCGTTTACCTACTCGAGGACGAGCAGGAACTAAGCTTGGGGATGCTTGATACGTCTCAAACGTATCTATAATTTTTGATGTTCCATGCTTGTTTTATACCTATTGCTACATGTTTTGCATCCACTTTATGTCACTTTTATACATTTTCCGGCACTAACCTATTAACACGATGCCGAAGTGCCAGTTCCTGTTTTCTGCTGTTTTTGTATTCCAGAAAAGCTAGTCTGGAAATATTCTCGGAATTGGACGAAACTACACGGGAGTCCCTATTTTCCCAGAAGACACCAGATGGAGCAAAGAAGCAACGGAGGAGATGCACCAGGGAGCCACACGCCACTAGGGCGCGACCTCCCCCTTGGCGCACCCTAGTATGGTGTGGGCCCCTCGGGGCTCTCCAGCCGCCGCCCTTTCGCCTATTTATTCCTCCCGTGAAAATAACACGAGGGGCCTGAGCCAAAATCCACGAAAAGTTCCAGAGACGCCGCCGCCGTCAACCCTAGCTCGGGAGGGTCCAGAACCTCTTCCCGGCACCCTGCCGGAGAGGGGAATCGTCACCGGAGGCTTCTACATCGCCATGCCTGCCTCCGAGGTGATGCATGAGTAGTTCATCCTTGGACTACGGGTCCATAGCAGTAGCTAGATGGTTGTCTCTCCTATTTGTGCCATCATGTTTAGATCTTGTGAGCTGCCCTACATGATCAAGATCATATTATTGTAATGCTACATGTTTTGTTTGCTGGGATCCGATGAATATTGAATACTATGTCAAGTTGATTATCAATCTATGCCCTATGTTATTTATGATCTCGAATGCTCTCCGTTGCTAGTAGATGCTTTGGCCAAGTAGATGCTTGTAACTCCAAGAGGGAGTATTTATGCTAGATAGTGGGTTCATGCCTCCGTTTAATCTGGGACAGTGACAGAAAGTTCTAAGGTTGTGGATGTGCTGTTGCCACTAGGGGAAACCCAACGATGCTATGTCCACGGGCATACGTGTTTGTTTACATTACGCGCTTTACTTAATGCAATTATCCATTGCTTGCAACTTAATACCAACAGGGGACTCGGATGACAAGCTGCCGGTGGATTATTAGTCATAGATGCGGTTGGATAACGGTCTATGTATCTTGTCATAATGCCCAATTAAATACCATAGTAACCATCATGCCATGTATTTGCATTGTCATGCGCTCACTATTTGTCAATTGCCCAGCTGTAATTTGTTCACCCAGCATGTTAGTTATCTTTATTGGAGAGACACCACTAGTGAACTGTGGACCCCGGTCCAATTCTTTTACATTGATTAAACCACAAGCTGCAAACTATTTATTTTTCATTCTCTGCAATTTAATACTCATTTTCCACACGAGACGTTTAATCCTTTGTTTTTAGCAAGCCGGTGAGATTGACAACCTCACTGTTTCGTTGGGGCAAAGTATTGTGATTGTGTTGTGTGCAGGTTCCACGTTGGTGATCGAGTAACGGCGCCGCTAACAACCTTCTGAAGAATTGCTACTCCTACTAGTTCGATAAATCTTGGTTTCATACTGAGGGAAAACTTGCTGCTAGACTACATCAAACCTTCCTCTTGGGGTCTCCCAACGAGCAGGCACGCCTAGCAATCAGGAGCCACTCTTAAAAGTCCGTTTGACAGGTTGAATATTGTTCTCACCCGCTACCATTCGTTGACAATTAACAAACAAGTCTCAAAAATATATACTCCTCCATGGTATGTGATTGATGGAAGGCACCCGAGAATTCGGTTAGCCATGGCTTGTGTTAGCAAGGTTGGGAGGAGTATCAAATATTTTATGCATCTCTATATGATTTCAAAAACCTAAAAGCTCTAACACATGACTTAATCCCTGCTTCCCTCTGCGAAGGGTCTTTCTTTTATTTTTATGTTGAGTCAGTTTTCCTATTCTTTCCGTCTTCCACAAGCAAACACTAGTGTCAACTTTGTTACAACACTTGATATATGCTACGTATTGGACTTGTTATACTACTTTATGTTGACGATATCCATGAGATAAATATGTTGAAAGTTGAAGCAAATTCTGAAACTTAATTCTTCCTTTGTGTTGATTAAATATCTTTTATTAGAAACTATTGCTTTATGAGTTAACTCTTATGCAAAACTGTTTGATGCTTATCTCCAAAGTACTATTCATGAAAACGTTTAGCTTGTGTGATTCATTGTTTACTCATTATCTATTTGGTAGCAAACAATAGACCATTGACTTGGATCACTTCATTCATTTACATGTGCTTTACAATATTATACGATCAAGATTATGATGGTAGCATGTCACCTCAAAAATTATTTTGTTTTTATCGTTTACCTACTCGAGGACGAGTAGGAACTAAGCTTGGGGATGCTGATACGTCTCCAACGTATCTATAATTTTTGATGTTCCATGCTTGTTTTATATCAAATGTCACATGTTTTGCATTTACTTTATGTCATTTTTATACATTTTTCGGGACTAACCTATTAACAAGATGCCGAAGTGCCAGTTCCTGTTTTCTGCTGTTTTTGTATTCGAGAAAAGCTAGTCTGAAAATATTCTCGGAATTGGACGAAACTTCACGGGGATCCCTATTTTACCAAAACACACCTGAAGGACCAAAGGAGCAACAAGGAGAGCCACCAGGTAAAGTTCGGCATCTCGGGGGTCGTCAGCCGCCGCCCTTTCGCCTACTTATTCCCCCCGATGCAAAAACCCTAAGTGCCAGAGCCAATATCCACGAAAAGTTCCAGAGACGCCGCCGCCATCAACCCTAGCTCGGGAGGGTCCAGAACCTCTTCCCGGCACCCTGCCGGAGTGGGGAATCGTCACTGGAAGCTTCTACATCGCCACGCCTGCCTCCGGAGTGATGCGTGAGTAGTTCATCCTTGGACTACGGGTCCATAGCAGTAGCTAGATGGTTGTCTCTCCACTTTGTGCCATCATGTTTAGATCTTGTGAGTTGCCCTACATGATCAAGATTGTATTATTGTAATGTTACGTGTTGTGTTTGCTAGGATCCGATGAATATTGAATATTATGTCAAGTTGATTATCAATCTATATTATATGTTATTTAAGATCTTGCATGCTTTCTGTTACTCATAGATGTTTTGGCCAAGTAGATGCTTGTAACTCCAAGAGAGAGTATTTATGCTAGATAATGGGTTCATGCCTCCAGTAATCTGGGAGAGTGACAGCAACTTCTAAGATTGTGGATGTGTTGTTGCCACTAGGGGTAACCTAACGATGCTATGTCCACGGGCATATGTGTTTGTTTACATTACGCGCTTTAGTTAATGTAATTATCCGTTGTTTGTAACTTAATACCAACGGGGGACTCAGATGACAACCCGGTGGTGGATTATTAGTCATAGATACTGTTGGATAATGGTCTATATCTTGTCGTAATGCCCAATTAAATATCATAGTAGTCATCATGCCATGTATATGCATTGTCATGCGCTCACTATTTGTCAATTGCCCAGCTGTAATTCGTTCACCCAACATATTAGTTATCTTTTATGGAGAGACACCTCTAGTGAACTGTGGACCCCAGTCCATTCTTTTACATTGATTAAACCACAAACTGCAAACTGTTTCCTTTTTCATTTTCTGCAATTAAACATCATTTCCCACACCATACGTTTAATCCTTTGTTTTCAGCAAGCCGGTGAGATTGACAACCTCACTGTTACGTTAGGACAAATAGTTTGATTGTGTTGTGTGCAGGTTCCACGTTAGGGCCGGAATCACTGGTGTTGCGCCGCATCATATTTCGCCGTTGACAACCTTCAGAAGCGCTACTGCTCCTACTGGTTCGGTAACCTTCGTTTCATACTGAGGGAAAACTTGCTGCTAGACTGCATCATACCTTACTCTTGGGGTCTCCCAACGGACGTGTACTGCACGACAAGCAGCTTGCTGTTGTCCGAGTTTGATATGTAAGAGGCGCTATGCACACCATCGCTAGCGTGTCCAAGACGACGCCTTTCTCGAGACGGACTAAGTCCCGCCATTCTCCTACTCAGGATGGTGCGTTGGCAAGGAAAGTCAAGTTGAAGATGTTCTGCTTTGGAGACGGTGGCATTGGTTGAGACGCAGCTTTGCTACTCAGCTTAGGATAGGCTCTTTCATGTTGTTGGTTGTAGTGTGTGTGGGTAGCCAATGCGGAGTGGTGTTCTTGGCAGTCGTTGTGCGCAACGGACTGTCATTTTCTCGTACTCAAAACTCTATCTTCTTTAAAAATAAGGTATGCGATTGCGTACTCTCAAAAAAAGTTGCCGAGTCTATTAATGTTAAACAAATAGCTCCAAACACGCATGTTTGAGTCATGCGCTGAGTTTGAATACAAAATCAAACTCGCATGCTTTAACAATTCATATAGCCAATCCTATGGACAACCTGATATTACACTAATTCCAGCATATTCATATACATTGGGAATATAGCTGTATCGGCTTTTTAAAGTATATTTTATTAAGTACAATACCACATCATGAATTACCTGTTATTTCCATGTTACTTTCACACTGATGTTTAATTCCTGACAATGTAGTAGATATATAAAATGTTGCTAAACACAAATTTCGACAAGAGAAAGGTTAACTGAAATGGCCCCTTACTACATTCCATAGTGGCTACCAAAAAAAACATTTTTCTCGAATAAATATATGTTGTTGCACCACGCGCATCAACACACCCGCACTTGTGGCCATTGAAGCAGGACTTCCACCTCACATAATCCAACATTTTTTGTGCTTTATCGTAGCCTCTCAAGTCTTGAATTTTGTTTTTGTTTGTTTTTTATTTTTAACTGTTTTAGTTTTCGTTTTTACTTTTTTGTACCTTTTATAACTATGCGATGCAAACTTAAAATCCATTAAATATATTCATTATTATTAATATGATTATTATCTAATAGTTTATAGTTTACTTGTAATTTTAATAAATAATTCAGTAATTTTATTTGCACAAATATTTCTTTAGTAGCGTCTTTGTTCCTAGATCTATGGATTAACTCAAGGAATTTGATATTTGTTCATACATAAAATATTTCATTCCATACAAAACAGTCATGTCTGTTCAAACAACAATTTTGAGAAGTTATAAGTAAACTGCGCTTTGAGTCTCGTGACGCATACGTAAATTCTTCTTGGACGGTGGAAACTTTGAAGAAAAGTATTTAGTTCAAGTGATAAGAAATTAAGAAGACATTATGTACCATAGTCGATGATCCAACACTATTAACCGTATGTGTCGCCACTCATATGTGCTCACGGAAGTCATGTTGGCCCATCCCAGGCCCACTCTACATGTGCATCCTTTGTATGGCTCACAATGGTCCATAGTTTTCACCAATCCAGCTCTATGTAACGAGCCCATGTGATATGACTCACAATTGAACAAGACCCAACTAAATGGTGCATCTTACTCGGTTGAAAGAAACCACATAGTCTTTTTTTCCATAGGGATGAACTTCAATTGTAGATGTGGAAAGAAGTCATTAAGCTAGCTTGCTATCTTATGTCCCGACAACATGTCTGGTGTAAAAACACCATAGATCATAAATGGTAATTATCAACAACATATATATTGGGATTTCAGAAATACGTCGCAATGCTTAATAGCCTTCTCAACACAATAATTCCAATCTCTAGAACACACACCATGCCACCATGAACTCCAATAGCATGCACGCATTGTTCATTGTATGACCAATACACACATAGTCCACATGTACTACACCGAGCCGATAGATAATTAATTAGGCCTAAAAGGATCAAAGCCGACACGCGAGTTGGACTATGTCGGAAAAAGGTTTGGACCGCCCCTAATTAACCAGAGGCAGGCTCCCTTTCGTCATAGCTGCATATACATATCTACACTGAACCTCTTAGCAAACATGTAGGGACATGCAAGTAAGAGCATCTCTAGCAGAGCCCACATAACATGGAAACGCAAAACTGTTTTGAGGGTCGCGTTTTTCGTAGTTTACAGGTCCAAAAGTGTCGGCGCAGAACAGAAACTAAAAACGAAACGGTAAAATAGAATATGGCACAGAATATTCCGTCGTCTTCTTCCTTCGCCTTTCTCTCAGATCCGTGTGCGTGAAGTAGCTAGCCTTCAGAATCAACAAAATGGACAGCGACCTAGATATGCTCAGCTAGCTAGCTGCCTCATGCGGATCGATCGATCAAACGCGATGAGGCGCTCAGCTAGCTAGCTGCATACGGATCGATCGATCCATGAGCTGCGTACTAGCTAGCACAGATCAATCGATCGATCCAAGAAGCTGGGTGCCAGCGGCGGAACGAAGCCCGACTGTGGTCAGGCCGCCGCCGGGAAACGAAGCCCCCGTGGTCCACGCCGCCGCCGGAAACAAAGTCCCCCGTGGTCCACGCCGCCGGGAAACGAAGCTCCCGGGGCCGCCGCCGGCATTCCGCTGGAGGTTGGTCTGGCCCACCGCCGGGGGCACGAAGCCCTCCGTGGTGCAGCGGCTGTAGATGCGCTACTGTTTCCGCTGATTCCGGCGAGTTTGGCGGAAAACGGCTAGATTCCGGCAAGTTCTATGGCGGAAGCTCACCGGCGGGTGCTGAATGTTCAGCCCGCCAACGCCACGCGCGCGGTTTACAGGGTCCCTTCGTTCGGCGGCGAAAACTCCGAATTCATGGTTTCGAGGGCCGGATTCACGGCCCCCTCAAAAACTTTTACGGGTCGAGGAGTTTTAAGAGTTCTGTTCTTTGCGTTTTTGAGGTTTCGAATCCGTATCTGCTAGAGATGCTCTAAGGATTGTGTTCAAGCGAACCCAATGAATTTGTTCTAGCCTAGACTTAATTCATAGTTAGCACCATGCACAACTTGGTTTGGCCTCATAGTTTACGGAGACAAACCCATTTTTTATGGCTTCCTTGCTGCAAATATGGGTCCTAGGCCGCATCATCTTGCATATAGAGCTGGATCGTACCACCCTTCCTTGCCATGAGCCCTTAGACGATTTCTTACAAAGTGTGGTGCCCCATTTTCATGGGCAGCCTAGATTTTAAGAGTTTAATTTAAAGAATAATCATATCATAGCCATACACGAGCCCTAAATCCAAGTCATAACTCACTTGTGCACATTAGACACAATTTTACGCTAAAAATAAAGGAAAATGCATCATGACATGGTCTGTCACATTTTGACATTCCAAAGCGAAAACAATACACTGGCACAAAAATAACGGGACACAATGTGTGCCGATACCTTAATTAATTAATTAATTTTGGTAGGAAACACGTTCGATGAATAGGAAGAAGCTAGGGAGGGAGCATGGGTGCACGCCACTCGAAGCTAAATGTCACCAATTTGCCAAGCCTGAAACAAAGATCCCGTGCATGCAAAGGCATCCCCATAACTTGTCCAGCAACAAGTGATTAACGTATCCATTCATCAATATGTTCATACTTTTTGTATGTAGTGCCAGTAGTGGGCTGGGGTGGTAGACCCGGAGTTCACGCGCTCAAGTTGTGGGCCCCAAGCAACACCAACGGCAAACGGCAAGGAACAAGTCAACAAACAAACACCCAAATGTGGTCGATAACTGTGAGCTGTAGTGGGCTCAGTCACAGTGTAATGCAAGATGGAACACGCCAACTTCCTTACAACTCAGGAACAAAAGTCACAAGAGCATTGGTGATTTCAACTTAAAGTGAAACTTTAGTGAAAAGAAGGAAAATAAAGCATCTCACTATTCACATTTTGGCATCCGAGAGACCGAGAGCGAAACCAACAGCCGAAGGAGCAAGTGCGACACAATGTACGCTGGTGCAGGGGGCCTCAACTGATCAAATTCTCACTGGGGAACACGTGAGATGAACAAGAAGAAGAAGCTCGAGGGTATCAATGCACATAGTAGTACTACTACATACCATACTTACTCATAGTAGTACTACTACATACTCCTTTCGTTTTTTAATATAAGATGTTTTAGCTATTACACATGTTGTCTACATACATGCTAAAGAGAATGAACATGCACACTAAAACATGTCTACATGTATTTATATGCATATGAATGTAGACAAATACTAAAACATCTTTATATTAAAAAACGGAGGGAGTACCATACGTACTCGCGGATCTAGTGCATGCTAGCTGCCATTGCCTATGTTGCCTGGAAGGTGCGTCGAGCTGCCAATCAATGGATCGCACTGCCCTGCAGGCCCTAGCTGGGTCGGCCGGTTCACGTATGAAATGTTCAGATGTGCAGCCCGGCGTCAGCAACGGGGCTGATGACCTGCAGTTTCTGGACCACCTCCGCCATGGACGGCCGGCTCGACGGGATCTGCGACGTCCACATCATCCTCAGCTTCAGCACCGTCAGCGCCTCCTCCTCCGGGAACTCGCCGCCCAGCGCCTCGTCCAGGCACTCAACTGCTCTGTCGCCATTACCGCCCTCACCTGGCTGATCAACACGGCCTGAGTCGTCCTCGCCGGACTCCATCATCCTCCGCCCCATCACAGGCGCAACAGCCCGAACCCATAGACCAGTACACCGCAGCCAGCTCCGGCGCCCCGTACCCCACACCGCCGCACTAGTAGTAGTCTTACATCAAACAAATCTAGTGCAATCTACTCAAACAACGGACAAACAACGCTCACGTGTCTGTTTGACCATAATGCAGCGACCCGCAATGGTATTATTCTTGACTCCGGATGTAGCCACTCAGAGACGATGGCTCAGGGTTTGTTTATCCTATTTTGTTGAATGTTCAGCAATCAGCAGTGGATGGATGGTGAGTTATTTGTAACACTTGACACATTTTCGGATACAAACCTCTGCAGGGTATGTTCGGTTCGTGCCCAAATTTGCAGTACTAATTTTTTGGCAGCCTAAGATATTTTGTTCTTTGCTTGGTTGGCTGCCAAATTTTTGGTTGTCTATGTATCTTTTTTTACATTCCTTTCACAAATCTGGCCAACTTTTTAGCCAACATGAGGTCCAGGAATCTCTAGCCAATATTTTGGCTACCAATGGTAACCAAAGTTTGGTAAGAGATGGTATGGCATGAACAACCATACCATGGGGCTGTTTGGATTCAGCCCAGATGCGCACTGCAAAAATTTGGCAGCCAATATTTTGGTGTGCGATTTCACCGCCGCCAGCTCGCCCACGAATTGGCGTCAAAATAAACTGATAGGCACGGCCCAGCTTGGGCCGCCAAATATTTGACGCCCAACCAAGCAGCACCAAAGCATGACAGGGGTGCCAATATATTGGTAAGGCCGACGCTGGCCTAGAACCAAACACACCCTATGAGCGAATTTTCAAATAAGAAGGGATGTGACACTCTCGTCTTTCGGAAGAACTAAGATATAGATCAAATCCACCAATTAAACAATTCCCCCTCCACCCCCCCCCCCCCCCCCCCCCCCCCCCCCAACGTATAATATGATCACATCATGCTAGTCTTCTAGACCGTCATATTATTCATAAGATGGATAGCTAGAAACATCCATCAAGATATTTGTTGAACCCTTCACTTTGTAGCTTCTTTTCTCGCTATTTAATAATACTACAATGTAGCGGAACAAAAAAAATACATTATATGTTATTCATGATGCATGGACTACTAAATTCTTGGAGTCATGGAAATTTTTGTTTCTTTTTAAATCTATGGAGATTCGATCTAATGAAAGGCTTTATGAGCAAGTGTATAAAAAGGGAAACCACTTGCAAGAGTTATAGTGCAATAGAATTTGAATTTTACCGAAGCATATTCGCAACATCATACATGAAATTGTATAAAACAACTAACGCTATCCTCCATTATTTGGCAAAATTGTTACATGGTTATGTTTAAGTGTGATAGAAAACTATACTATGGATTAGAAAGGTCTACAACTAACTGTTGCGCGATGAATAGGTGAAACAGCGGTATGGAGTTTTCACTGAGTAGAATCCATGGCATTGTATACTACCCAATGCTCGAGTTCAACGCCATTCAGACTGGTAATACATATCCCTCTCTTCCCCGTGTCTAGCAAGCATGTAGTCGTTGTCGCCCAGCCACTCGAACCCAACAAGGAGTGAGGGGAACGACAACAGGCCTGACGATATGACGTACGAAACAACGATGCTGAGGTTGTACATCATGAAAACGGTTCCATCCACCACACTTGCATAGGGTTTGTTTAGCAGCAGCGAAGTATACCTTAATTTAAGCGGCGGGGATTGAGTTGTGAGCCAACCGGCGTCGCGGAAGATGTTGATGATGAGAGCGTTGCCACTGAATAGGGCTAGGGCATCGTGATTGAAGGGCTGAAAGAACGTCATCTTCTCGCTGACCACGTCGAAGGTCCCAGTGGTACCCACGGGCATGTCTTCCCACACAGTAGTAGGGATGTGAGGTGGTGTGATGAAGAGTGTCGATGTCGCGTCTCGAAAGCCACGGTGTGTTTAGCGCCCTCCATCGCTATCCTGCAAGTTTCAGGAAACATGTTTCAGGAAGCAAGCAATATTGCATATGCTACATATACAATCTCTCTTAGCAATAAGCACTAGCACAAGTGTGATTTTTACTCAAGTGAAAACTTGGAATTGCACAAGCACAAGCAAGATCATGCAGATCTGCTGACAACTTGGAGTACACAATAATTGACAGAAGAGCTTTCAACCAATGTGGCACTTTAGAAGAAGAAAAATAATGCATCTTAAAGCATCTCCAACAGACGCGCTACGGTGCCGCGCGCTAAAAAAAAATTACAGCGTCAAAATAGCGTTTTAGCCCACCGGTCGAATGTTTAGCTTTATCAGATGCCCTAAAATACAGCGCCACAAACACAATAGTTTTTCCAGATGCCGTAAAATACAGTGCCACAAACACGTTTTCATTACAAAGAAGTACCAAATTTATACAAATAGGTCCCTGATCAAAAATAAAAATAGCAACCATGCCCCTGATCATTGGAGCTAGCTAGCTCATCTTCTTTCCCACGGACTGCAGAGCAGGAGCAACTCCACGCCTGAGCAACTCCACGCCGGAGCAATCAGCTCCCCAATTGTTAGAGCGAGCTAGCTAGCTCGCCAAAGATCTCCATGCGCGAGGTCGGAGACGCAGACGCGGACGGCACGGCGTCGGACTCCGCCGAAGCACCCAACCCTTTCGTGCTCCTCCGCCGCATGGACGCGTCTTTTGGCGGGTACCAGGTCAGGCGCACGGCTCGGACGGTGGCGAGCGCGGACACGAGCGAGGTGGGGGGCCGGCCAGCGGCGGCGACCTGCATTGGCGTGGGCGGCGGCGACCTGCAGGGGTGGGTTGGCGAGCACGGACGTGAGCGAGGGGGTGGGGGCCGGCCGGCGACGGCGACCTGCAGGGGCGGCCAGCGGCGGTGACCTAGAGGGGCGTGGGCGGCGGCGGCTCCGGCCCGCACCAGGGAGGAGCAGAGGAAGAGCATGAGCGCGTCACGGAAGATTCAGGTGGCGGTTTTCTTCGCGCGTCATCTGTCGATTGTCCAGCGCGCTGTTGCCCACGGCCAAAATATAACGCCTTCGGTCCAGCTTCTCCCAGCATGCCAGGTAACTTTTGCAGCGCGCTAGGTTATGCAGCTTCTGCTGAAGCGCAGCTTTTAGCCCCGCACACGCTAAATTGATGATTTTTTGTGCGCGCAGCATATATAGAGCCTCTCTTGGAGATGCAACAGAGGCTCTTATCAGTCACATTTTGACTTGCACTCCAAATTGGTGTACGCATCACCCTTAAGTGGGACCCAGGCAGCTACCCGGCTTGAACATACTATTGGCGCGCCATATTTCGTACGTGCCACTGTTAGTTCAGTAGTGGTGGCGTGGCCAATTAGGACGCCACTAATTTCTGAGCCTTGGTGGGGCGTTGCAATAGCCCCACACAACTAAATCTGCCCCGTCTGCTAGGCGCACGTGGCCTCGGTCAGAGCCTTCGCCTACCTTTCAGCCTCTCGCAACGCCGGTCAAGCGGCCAGCCTTTAAGGCGCGACGCCTATCCTGCCAAGTCAGACCATAGCACTCCTTCTCCCTCACCGCTAGCTGATAAAGCAATGACACCCGAGAGAAGATCATCCCTTCTATACTCTCTCCGCCTCACCACTCGCTTTTCTTCTCGCCGCAGCCTTTCTTGTCGCCTCTTCTCTCCTCCCTCAATGACCCACAATGGCAAGAGCGACAGTAGTGGGGTTGTGGGAGCCCTGGTTGTGGCCGCGCAACCTTCGAAAGGAGCTCGCTGAGGAGTTCGTCGGGTACCGGCTCATGGTCCCGCCTGACTATCGATTGCCAGGCAGTTGGCATCTGAGCGAGGACGGGTTGCCCGTGCTGCCGCTCCCCAACGTCGAAACCGGATGGAGGTTCTCATCCTCGACAGGTGGAATCGGCTACCGAAAGAGCTCAAGTTTGATCTAGACTACGCGCCTCTCAACCCGGCGTGGCCGGGCATCCTTGAGGCGGAGTGAGAGGAGCGGATCAAGCACTGTGAGGGCCCGTTTCATCCTCGTTGCGTGAGGTACCGTCGAGTAAGGTTGCCTTTCTGGGCGAGGAGAACAATCAAGGAAGTTCTCGCCGACTGCCAGGCCGGACGGAATCCTCGTCTCCGTCAGCCACGCTTGCCCGTAGTTCTCCCCCGCACATCGTTCCCTCGCTCTCCCGAGCGTACACCACCGGCACACGCTCGTATTGTACTGTGCATGGAGAGTTCCTACCTTGACGGTGGGCTTCTCGAGCTCGTCGCGCAAGGTGATTCAGCGACGTAGGAAACGGCGCTGGATCCTAAGCGAGAGCCAACGTCGCCACCACTCACCGGGTTGCCACCACCACCAACCGGTGTCTACATCGACCTCACCGTCGGTGAATTGTAGGGCTTTGTCCAGCACACGGGCGGCCATCCCAGCTAGCTAGTTATTTAGATCTGGGTTTATTTATGTTTAAATTATTGTAAGGGCCTTTTGGCGTGGAACTTGTTAGTTTCCCGGTTTAGATGAAATAGTAGTTTAAATTCAGGCGAAAATTGGAGTTGAATTTGAGTTCAAAATTATCAATTTCGATTAAATTCCACCGAAATAAAAAATTAGCATTGCATTTCTGTTATAATTGTCTAACTATTATTGTGGTGTGGGTCTGGCACGCCACAACTAACTCGCAGAAGTGGCACGCCGGGAAAGCGCTAGTGATTTTACCCATGGGTATACCCATACCCTAACCGTTTATACTAACATGTGGACTTTACCCATGGAGCCCCAACATTTATTTTGGTGAGCTTATGAACCTATACTAAAATTGTCATCAATTGTTAATTTGAATTGAGTTAATTGTCATGTACATATTGAGTCGAGATAAATGTTTTCTTTCTGTGAAATGTGATATCTATAAATGTAAAATTATAAATAACCCGTGTACTATTTAATCTACCCGGTTGGTACCCGTCGGATAATCAGCGACTGTAAGTAAGGCTTTTTCTACTAGTGGTATGGCATGAATCAACATACTACAAGAGCATTTTTCATATAAAAAATTACATCACTTGATGAACCGGCTGGGACGCTCTCACCTTTTCGGATGAACCTAATATATATATTAGATCCGCCAATCAAACAATTTAAACCCTCCCCAAAACGTATAATATCACAGCATGCTAGGCTTCTAGACCGTGGTACTACAAATAAGATGGACAATACTCTAGCTAGAAACGTCAAACATCCATCTAGATATTTGTTGGACCCTTCACTTTTGAGTTCATTTTCATGCTATTTAATGATACTACAATGTGGCACAAAATATAAAAGTACATTATATCTTATTCATGATGCCGTGGACTACTAAGTTGCTGGAGGCATGGATTTTGTTTTTCTTCTAAATCTGTGGAGATTCCATCTAATTAAAGGTTTTATGTGCATGTGTATAAAAAGAGAAACGACTTCCAAGAGTTATGGTGCAAAAGAGTTTGAATTTAGTGGAAGCATAATCACAATGCTACACATGAAACTGTATAACAACTAACGATTTCCGTTAGTTGGCAAAATTATTACATGTTTATATTTAAGTGCGATAGAAAACTATACTATGGTTGATCGTTTGTGTAATTAATTAGTCAAAAATAAAATTGAAACATTACCGTTTTGTAGTTTCCAATCTGCTAAACCTAAAGAACATCAGAGAGAACAGTCACGCTCGTGTCTTGTTTCAGACTATAAAAAATGCTAGCCGAAACATCCTAGCAACAGGTTTAACTGAAACTGAACCTAACAAATTTCCTGCCACCACAAGTGCTCCACAAGTCACACTGTGCAATCAAAATGATATCCTACTGCAAGGGTGGTCTTAACAATCTAAAAGAGGTTACTCCGAAGAGATAGATGTAACCCAACCGCTATTACTCTCGCGTAAAGACTTTTTTTAATTATTATACTTATCTCAACACTAGAACTGTTTCATATTCAGACATGGCCCAATTAATAGCATGACACAATTGAAAATCATAAACATTTTGGTATGTGATCATAGGGAGGAAGAGAATGGTTAGGAGTTGCTGCTCATGTCTCACCTTGGTGCTTGACGAAAGAGTTCAGCGGGGCGGAGGACGAACACACACACAGGCGACGGCGGATTCAACCCAGGGCGGCCGGCTGGGCCGCGACCAAGCAGACGCTAAGGGTGTAGCTGCGTGGAGGTGTTGCAGGAGATGGACCGAGAGCCCAAGATGCCGAGGGACGGTGGAGCTGTGCGGTTCAACAGTTGGACGACGGAGGAAGGGGTGTAGGGAATCGGCGGTAGAGGTGCAACGTGGCGACGACGGCGGTGCGAGAATCCCTAAGTGTCGGGGACTGAGAGGTCGAGGACGGGCGTCATTAGGTGGTGCTGCAGGGCGGCGGTGGGTAGAGTTGCTGGGAAACCTAGGCTAAATGTGCGGGAGTGCGGCGGCAACGCCGCGGCGGCCATGCCATGGGCAGAAACGGAGGTCGGAGGAGAAGCTAGTGAGGGGTGTCTCGTACGGTGATGCAGGTTGAACCCCAGCCCGTTTCTTTTGGTGGGCAAACCGCACTGCCCCAGCCCCACTAATCCAACTTTTCATATCCCTAACACCACCGGGCTGGCTTTTCGAAAAAAAAAAACTCCACCAGACTGTCAAAAAGTTCATAACCTGACAGGTAAAAAAAAAAGGCGAAAGCACGAGCTACATGCTGTCTGCTGTAACCGGAACTGTGTGCCCACCAAACAAACAGTACTAGTGGTAGTTTAAAATCAGACAGACATCTTCAGTACTGCGATCGATCTACCCAAGCATCAGACAAACCACGCTCACATGTGTCTATAACCCTGAATATAATGCAGTGATCGATGATGTACCAGGTTACTACTATTCTAGGGTCTCGTATCTGGATGCTGTCGACCAACTCGTTATGATTATTAAACAGAAATCTGACAGGTTGCAGCACAAAAATCCGAGTAGTGTCACCAAATGCCAAGCATGTTGGATTCTATAATTGGAAATTCAAAGATCACGTGCAGAAAAAATCTGTGCAACAAAATAGAAAAATAGTAATCCATCCATGCGTTCGGTAATCTCCTCACACTCTTGTGTGGTGTGGACAAAATTTGATTTTTTTGTAAATATTCACAATCTTATGTGTCTACAACCCTAAAAAATCAGATCCAAATTTGAAATACGCATTGAGAAACAAAAAGACAAATCTAGCACTATTCATACTAGATTTGTCTTTTTTTCCTTCTCAGTATGCCTTTCGAATTTAGACCTGAAATTTTTGAAGGATGTAAACACATTCCTTGCGAACATTCACATTTTTTCAGACTTTTTTGAAACTTATTTCTTAAAAAAAATGGGAGCATGGAAGCATGTGAGAATTGGTATGACTCGATATTCTCCCCTGGCTCATAGCTTCAAACTTAGTGGTTTCTTTCAACCCTAAAGATGTAACATGTTGTTCGGTAGTGGGTACCCCGAGCATTGAGCAACTTGATAATATCTCTAGGGAGCCCATATTACAAGAGTCCAATTCAAAAACTAATCATGTCCAACCCATACACGAAATAAAGATCTTTTCAGAACTCTAAAACACCCCTAGCTAGATCAAACTCGTAACCCACACATACATATATTTCACAAAGGTCTGCATAGATATAACTGCATAATGAAAAGGTCCATTATATAGAAGTCACAGGCGAATGAATGCGTCGTATCATCAGTCTCATTTGCGCATCCAAAATCGAAAGCTTGAGAGAAGTAATTAACAAGAGTACGAGCACAATGCACCGGGACCTTAACTAATTAATTTCAGGTACAAAACACATGACATAAATAGGAAGAAGCTAGAGAATCATTCCACCCCAATCGAAGAAGCAAAGTTTCCAATTGCCGAGCCTTGCCTATAATCCAAGATCCCGTGCAGGCCAGGGCCTCCAACATGTTACATGTCCAAGTCGTCCAACAACAAAAGGTACAGAGCGTCGCCCTCCTTATCCTCTCCCCGCTACAGCGCAGAGGCGATTTTTGAGAGTCGACCTTCGATCCACCTCTTCCACCGGTGAGGCGTGGGTTCCTCCCCCTCCATCGGCTGCTCCGGCAGCGGGAGGGTGGGGTAAGCCCGCCTCACGGCGTGTATATATGGTAGGGTTCGTAGGGTTCGGTAGGTGCTCGGCCTGCGAAGCTTTGGAGGTGCTGGAGCTGCTGGTTCGAGTTTTGCCGTCGGCGTGGATCCCCTCCGGCGGTGGCGTTCTCTGGAGCTTCGCCGTCCCGCGCGCGACCTGCTGGAGTCCGGAAATCGGCGGATTTCTGCAGCTCCGGTCACCACGGCCAGATCCGGCAGCGGCGGATCTGGGTGAGTTCGAGACGGAGGTGGTGCATCAGATCTTCGTGGCGGTGCAGGCGGCGCCGGCAGTAGTCTCTTCGGAGGCGGTGTTGAAGACTTCCCGTTTGCCTCGTGGTGGGCTCCGGTGATCCAAGATTTGGGGAGCTTGGGCAGCGGCGCGTCAACGGCAGCTCCGTCTTCGTCGCCGAGATCCAGCGGTATTTGTTGTAATTTTCTTGTGTTCTGGGTCTCTGTAAGATCTGTTGTGTTTCCTCTGCTAGCAAAAAAAAAACAAAAACAAAAGGTGAACGTATCCATTCGTAAATCTGTTCATACTCTTTTGTATCTAGTGCAGTGGGCCAGGGGCGGGCCCGGAGTTCACGGCTTCACGAAAACACACTCTTGCTGTGCACTCACATGCGTCATGCAGCTCAAGTTATGGACCCAGCATCACTACAAGTACAGCACGAAATAAACCAACAAAGAAACACCTAGATGGGATCGATAACGGTGCGCTAGCTGTAGTGGACACAGGCCGCACATCGCAACGCAACACGCCGACTTCGTTACAGCTCAGGAACAAAAGTCACAAGAGCACTACTGCTTTCAACTCGAGTGGAGCTGTAGAAAAAGGAAGAATCAGGCCTCTCGTCTGTCACATTTTGACATCCAAAAGCGAAATCAAAAAGCGAAGGAAGGCAACAAAAAAAAAAACAGCACGACACAACGTCGTAGTTGCCGGAGCCTCAGCTACTTAATTATCACTAGAAAAAACGCGACATGAACAAGCAGAAGAAGCTCGAGAGCATCATTGCTCATAGTATACGTACTGGTGGCTCTATGCACGCTGAGATGGCCAATGGGCAGTGGCGGAATTAGGGCATATATGGTGAAAAATTGCTATTTTGCCAAGATTTATTTACCTGGTGTCATGTGCACCCCATTGGTCCCAAGTAGATCCGCCGCTGCCAATGGGCTATGGCCTATGGTACATCCTTCAAGCTGCAACTCGGTGGGTCAATCGGATAACTTGTCAGAAATGTTCCGTTATGCATCCCGGTGGCGGCAATGGGGCCTTGATGGCATGGAATATCTGTATTGCCTCCATGGACAGCCGGTTGGACGGGATCACGGGACCTACGACGTGCACACCATCCCCAGCTTCAGCTCGGGTGGTGTCTTCTCCTCCGGGAAATCCCTGCCAATTGCCGGGTCCACACACCGTCGTTATTTGGTTGTTTGGTGGGTAGTAGCTTATGCCTTTGTCGTCTTAGGTGACATTTTGTTCTATCCATGCTCAGGAGCGTTGACATATTCAAATATCTTTGATATGTTGTTGTTTCAGAATTTTTTCCAACATGGGGGAGCCATGGCCTCCGTAAGACATGCCCATGTATTATGATGGGTATGCATCATACGAGATGGCAGACCTTCCACATCAGTTGCTTCCAGTCCGACCCCGACAAAGATATCTAGGGGTACATGAGTTCATGAATCTAGTGTTCTTGATTATGATTATTTATTTCTAGGGATATCTTGTAACTTCTTGGGAGAATTGGCAGTGTACTCCCCCTGAACCATCAGGCATGACTCTTAAAAGGCAATACATGAATTGTGCGCAAGTAACTTCCGGTTTTAGTCAACACAAAAGGAAGAACAAATAAACAAGCAATTCTAAATGAGGACAAAAATTTACGGGGACAACTTCTAAGATCCTTCTATTCACTTACACCTATAATAAATATCACATGTGTCGAACAATGGTTCATTCCAGAGACCTCCTACGACAGATATGTTAGACAATATACGCTAACACCCACAAAAAGATATTAAAATGGACAAGACCACATAAATTTACACTATGATTTATCTTGGACCCTGTGTATTAATAAATGGATCATGCACATACTTTTATCTTTCTTTTCAGTATTTCACTAAGGACTAAATGTAATGAAAGTTTTATACGTGAATGCACGTGTATTTTGATTCATCAATACAGGATAAAGCCGGCTCTTGTTTAAACCTTAGTTGACTGGGGTCCACCTAGATGGCCTAATTCTCTTTAGGCCTATTTTATTTTTTATTTTTTTGGCTGAGTCATTTCCTTTAGACTCTTTTAGGCATATTTTGCTTCATGTAAACTCTTTTTGCATGATTAGATGGAAATTAGACTGTAGGGATCCCCTACGGTAGCACGGTCAAAAAAATTGACAACATAATTTCTATTAAACAAATGTCTAAACTTTGACCAAATATGTTTGTTGCGAGACCGGACCCACATCGGGCAGCTTGAGGACCTCACGAGCTGATCTCACGCAGAGAAGAAGACAATAGGAGACACCAACAGATCTAACGTAGAGGATGCCCACGCAACGGAACCAAGGTGAGCGACCAACAGTAGTGTCGTTACCCTCTTTTCGATTGATGTAGCCACACCACCCTCCTTCAAGTCAGACGATCCCCTCAGGTGACGGCGGGGAAGGGAAGAGGGGAGGAGTAGTCCGGTGGGGGCGTGGAAGGGAAGAGGGGAGGAGTAGCCCGGCCGCTAGGGTTTCGTTCAGCCACAAGTTTGCCCTCGGAAGAGCTGACATGGGGCCGAAGTGGTTCACTGAAGACTGTATCCATTTGTACTCCCTCCGTGTGCAATTGCTTTGCGTTTTGGGTGTAGTCAAAATCAAACTTTATAAAGTTTGTCCAAATATATAGGAAAAAATATATATTTATTTATTTAATATTATAGATGTTGATATTTTTCCATATATACTTGGTCAAACTTTAAAAAAATTTGACTTTGAAAAAACCGGACGCTAAGTAAATAAAAACGGAGAGACTATATCTGTTTCCTTATACTATTCTGTGTAGTGCAGGGTGACCCGGAGTTCACGCTCAGACTCGCTGTGCACCCACATGTCTCACGCAGTTCACAGCTCAAGCGTTTTGGACGGCGACAAGAGTACACCACTACAAGAAACAAACAAAGACCCTGGTAGTGGTAGTGGGCGCACAGTGCATCGCAGTCCGCAAAGTCACAAGAGTACAATTTGCTTTTCAAGCACTACAGCTATACAGAAAAAGAGAGAGAATGCATCAGTCACATTTTGACATCCAAAAGCGAAACAAAAATGCTGGAGAAAAAAAAATTAGCAACCACACACTGTACGCACGTGACTGACTGCAGGGACCTTAACTATTTTCACCACTAGGAAAGGAAAACACGTGAGTACGTGACACGAACAAGAAGAAGCTCGCCGAGAGCATCAATGTCGTACGTACGTACTACTCTCGGATCTATGCATGCATGGCATTGTACGGCACGAGGTCCCAGTCAATCAATCAATGGAGATCTCCCTGCCCTGCATGCATGCTAGGTGTACCTGAGCTCCTTCACGTGTCAGAAATGTCCCGTCGTGCAGCCCGGCGTCAGCAACGGCGCCTTGATGACCTGCAGGATCTGGACCACCTCCGCCATGGACGGCCGGTTAGACGGGACCTGCGACGTGCACACCATCCCCAGCTTCAGCACCGGCAGCGCCTCCTCCTCCGGGAACTCGCCGCCCAGCGCTGGGTCCACGCACTCCACCGCGCCGTCCCCGCCCTGCTCCAGCACCGCCCGCACCTGGTCGATCAGCACCGCCACGTCGTCCTCGCCGTACTCCACCGCCCGCCGCCCCGTCACCAGCTCCAGCACCAGCACCCCGAACCCGTACACGTCGCACTTCTCGTTCACCCGCAGGCTGCTGCACGCCAGCTCCGGCGCCGCGTACCCCACGCCGCTTCCGTGCATGAACCGGCTGCTCCCGCCTGCGCCGCCGCCCCCTTCCGCCTGCTTCGGCTTCCGGAGCAGCTGCGCGAGCCCGAAGTCGGCGATCAGCGGGTTGCACCGCGAGTCCAGCAGGATGTTGCTCGGCTTTACGTTGTAGTGGATCACCGGCGGCCTGAACGACTGGTGCAGGTACGCCAGCCCGCTCGCCGTCCCCGCCACCACCCGGAACCGCTCCTCCCACGTCAGCGGCCTCGGCGACTCCCCGCTTTTGCCGTTGCCGTGGAGCCGCGTCTCCAGGCTGCCGTGCGGCGCGTAGTCGGTGACCAGCAGCTGCAGCTGCGGCGTCCAGTAGTACCCCTTGAGCGGCATCAGGTTCGGGTGCCGCGCCTTGCCCAGCACGCGCGCCTCCCGGTCGAACACGTCGCGGGACTCCACCACGCTCGCCGTCGACAGCTTCTTCACGGCCACCACGCGGCCCTCGCCGACCGACGCGCGGTACGTCGTGCCGAACGCGTCGCTGCGGCCGATCTCCGTCGCCTTGCACAGCAGCGCCTCGGCGCCGCCCACGAAGTCCTCCGTGCGGAGGCTGCTCCCCGGCCCAAAAGTCACCATCTTGCCCGTGGCGAGCTTGCTCGACTTCGTCGAGCTGCCAGACATGGTGCTCTCCAGCTCCACCAGCTCCTTCTCCACGAACCCTTCATCGGCGCCAACGCCGCCGGCCCTCCGCCGCGTCGACACGTTGAGCAGGGTGATCAGGACGACTCCGAGGACGATGGACAGCGCCGCGCAGATGGCCACCATTGCGGACACGCTCAGGAACCGCCGTTTCCTCGGCACCTCCTCTGCGGCGCCGCCGCCGTTCGCCGGGAAGTCACCGTCGCCGTTGTTGTTGTCGTTGCCGTGCGTGTACTCGTTGGGGTTCAGCACGAGCGGCTTGGGCACGTCCATTTTGCACGGCTCGGACACTAGCGGGCTGCAGACCCCGAGGTTCCCCTCCAGCGCGCTCGCGTCGAGGCTCTGGAAAACGCCCGACGCCGGCAGCCGCCCAACTAGGCGATTGTGCGAGATGTTCACTGCCAGGAGGTTCTGCAGCCCTCCAAGCTGCAGCGGTATCTCGCCGCTCAGCTGGTTGTACTCCAGCCGCAGAATCTCCAGCTTCTTCAGCTCCGCCATGCCCACCGGTATTGGCCCGGTCAGACCGTTGTGCCCCAAGCTCCTACATTGGCAGCAAAACCATCAAAATTAATTGTCAAAACGTGTCAAATTTAAGTCACAGATTGTACAAAATTCAGAAGTGCAATTTTTTTAGAGCTTACAGTAGATAAGAGAGGAGCAGTTGCCGATGTTGTCGGGATGGGACCAGCGAGGTCGTTGCCGTCGAGCTGGACCACGGCGAGGCTGCCGGAGTCGCAGAGATCGGCGGGCAACTGGCCGTACAGACCGCTGCTGCGGAGGTCGAGCACCGTCAGGTTGCGGAGCAGGCCGAGCTCCGGCGGCAGCTGCGTGCGGAGTCCGTTGCGTGAGAGGTTGAGATACCGCAGGCTGGAGAAGAGCGCCATCTCAGCCGGGATGCCGCCGGCGAGCTGGTTGTCAGAGAGATCGAGCCACTGCAGCGTCTCCGCCAGCCTCGTCGACCCGGACGGTAGCACGCCGTCGAGCTCGTTGGACGACATGTCGAGTGTCTCGAGCCCAATGTCGAACAGCGCTTCAGGTATGCTGCCGCTGAGCCTGTTGCCCCGCAGGTGCAGCTCAGCGAGCCTGGTGCACCCTGACATTGCCTCCGGGATGGTGCCGGCGATCTGGTTTTTAGATAGGCTGAGGTAGCTGAGGTCCTTGAGCTCGCCGAGTGAGTCGGGCAATGCGCCGGTGAAAGCGTTGTCTGAGAGGTCCAGCCGCTGCAGCGCTGTGAGATCGCCGAGCCACGCTGGCACCTCGCCAGAGAGTCGGTTGCCGGACGCGGAGAGACGAACCAGCGACGTGAGACGCGCGATGGATTCCGGCAGCTCTCCGTCGAAGGCATTGTCGCTGACGTCGAGGACGCTGAGGTGCGGGCACATGCCGATGTCCTCCGGGACGGCGCCGGAGAAGCGGTTGCCGCTGAGGTCGAGGGTCTTGAGGTTGTGTAGGCCGCCGACGCCGATGGGGACAGGGCCGGAGAGCCGGTTTCCGGAGAGGTCGAGCGCGCGCAGGCGCGAGAGTGGCCAGAGCGCGGCGCGAAGTCCGGCGCGCCGGAGAGCTGGTTGTTGGACATGTTGAGGTGGAGCATGAGCGGGCTGCTGGACAGCGCATTGGGTATGTCACCGAGAGCTTGTTGCCGGAGAGCACGAGGAAGCGGAGCGTGGGCGGGAAGGAGGCTGGCAGTTGGCCGGAGAACGCGTTGGCGGAGAGGTCGAGGTATCGGAGCGCGGGGAGGAGGGGCAGGTCGTCGGGGAGGGCGCCGGAGAGCGCGTTGCGGGAGAGGTCGAGGGAGCGGAGCGAGGGGAGGAGGGAGAGGCCCGGGCGGAGGGAGCCGGAGAGGTTGTTGCCGGCGAGGGAGAGGGACTGGAGCGCGGGCAGGCGGTCGAGGCCGCGGGGCAGGCCGGAGGCGGAGGAGAGGGCGAGGCCGTCGAGCGCGAGGCGGAGCACGCGGGAGGTGGCCGGGTCGCACTCCACGTGCGCCCAGCCGCAGGGCGTGGCGTCGGACTCGGACCAGCTGGAGAGCGCGCCGGACGGGTCGGAGAGCGCCGACCGAACACCACCAGCCCCAGCACCTCCTCGTTCACCGGCATCGGCATTTCGGCCGCGAGCGCCGTGTGCAGCAGCCCGACGACGAACAGTAGGAGCAGAGGAGGAGTAGGAGCCGCCATTTTCTGCCACCGCGCGCGCGTGCCGGGCTGGATAGACTGACACTGATATGGGCGATGGTGTGGACTGTGTAGGTGGCGATAGATCTAGCTAGATAATGTCGGTAGTGGCGCAGTGGGCGCGATCGAGCTGAAGGTTTTGGTTTGAGCATGGAGGAGGCGCGCGGTTGGATCGGTGCTCGCCCGTGACTGGGTGCGAGGGTAGGAACAAAGGACTTCACGTTCCCGCTGCCGCTGCCGCCGGAACACGACGCCACCGCGCGGCAATTCAGGGCAGGCGGCGCGGCGAGGCGAGCCACTGTTACTGTCTATCCACTGCTACCACCGGTGGTATAGTCACAGTGGAATAATTACGGCATCATGGCCCGACCACTTTCACACTCAACTCTGTCCGTATAGCGTCGTTGCTGTGCTCAGACCGAGACTGTCACGCGCCGGTTCTATGTTGATGCAATTTGGATGTATTCTGTAGTGCTGTCGTGGTCAAGCTCTTTATCTTCATCTGTAATCACTCCTGTCAGATTTACTCTGGCAATAGAGGGATCATGATGTTCTTAGATACCCCCATGATGGTTTGAAACAGCAGATACTGAGATTCTTTTTTTGAAATAAATGGAACAGCAGACACTGAGATTTGTCTTATGTCATCATCAACTGCCTGATTGCACAAATGCAGACTGTAACAAAGTAATGGAATGAGACTTTTATTTTCTTGACTGAGGTAAGTATCACTTTACTTCATTCAGATAACGGGGTGCACTGCAAGTGCAACTATACATGCAGTGTGCTCTACATTTTGAATTTCTTGGCAGTTTGCCACCCATTTCTACTATCCACAGACCCACACAATGCCCAGATGAACAGGATGACTGCCACTTGTGCTTTATACATTGCATCAAGTTCCAAGAACCTGTACTGGCCAACGGGCAACTATACTTGGATTATGCACTATTGCACTGCACTACTCCAACTTGTAAGCGCAAACTTCTATACGTATAGACTCAACAGCAAAGGAGACTTGTATCAAGAACAGACTCGCATAGGTACACTTATCATCTCGGTGTTGTTAGCTGGGCTTGGAGGAAACCATTTCTCAGAGAACAAATCCATGGCGCCTTGCTATGCCAAGCTCAAACGCATCATCCATCCAGGATCGATCACGCGGCGTCAAGCGGTTGCTGCGTCTTCCTGAGGTTCCAGTGGAGGCCCTCGTGGATGCTGCGGAGGAAATCGGTGGTGGAGTCGACGAGGCAGGCCGTCGGCACAGGCCAGGGGGAGATGCTGCAGATGAGGGCGTCGCCGGGGCGAGCTGCTTCCGGTCCTTGCCGTCGAAGGATGCCCACGCGTGGCCTCGGCTGTTGTACGGCACCTGTATGCGCAGCGTCACGTACTCCGGCAGGATGAGCGGCCTGAACGACAGCGAGTGGGGACAGATCGGCGTGAAAAGGATCCCGGGGACCTGCAGCATGTACCACCAGCCGTTAGAGACCAAAATAGCATTGTGAGGAGTCGTGCTGGAAGGGGAAAGACAGCATGGTTTTCTTGGGATGAACGTTGGATTCTGGATCTGAAGTGAGTCTGTAAGACAGGACAGTGTCCTGTGCTTATTGCTTGTCACCAAGCCCTCAAAACCGAGAGGTTAACAGTGCAAGGACACGAAGCCCTCAAAGACTGAGAGGTTAACAGTGCAAAGACACAAAGCCCTCAATGACCGAGAGGTGAACAGTGCAGAGTACACGAACCGAGAGGTTAACAGTGCAGACCACAAGTGGTAGTACCAAAGTTACAGTCCTCTTTACTGTGCTGGCTAACATGAAATTCAAAAGGGAAACATCAATTTTACTACTCCTGGTTCCAAGTTTGGTTAAAACACCTAGTTAAAAGGGGGAAAATAACTTTCTCCTTAGGCTTGCTTATCAAAAAGCATCAATGGCCACTTCGAATTCGAAAAGAGTTTACTGTGCTAGGTACAGGTGACAACAGGAGAGCTGCAAGCCTCTTTACTGTGTGGATTAAATATGAACTTGAAGGAAGACATTACTTTTAACTACTCATGATTATTTTTGTTGGACAGTTGTAGGCAGCACAAAACGAAATTGCTGCTTCCTGTCAGTGCTCAAGCAGTGTGGACCAAACACACCCAGTTTAATTCAAGAAGGAACATGTCTATCCCACACAGATCTACACTTTATAGACAGCATAGGTGGAATTGCAGGTTTTAGCTAAAGTTTCTCAAGAGAAACATCAATATGGGATCAGTGACCAAAGGGAAGATCCTGGACCATACCACAACTCATCCGAGTTTTTAACAACATCACATGATTTTAGTCCCAAGTAAGAAAAGCAATCTCAAGACTTACTGCAAATATCCAAACACAAGACTGCAAACAAAGTAGGGCATACCTGTGGATGGACCATGGATCCTCCAGCTGCTAAAGAGTATGCTGTGCTGCCTGATGTTGTTGATATGATGAGCCCATCCCCTTGCACACATGTAACGAATGAACTGTCGCAGTAGCACTCCAGGTAGGTAAGGTAAGATGATATCCCGCGGTCAATTGTAACTTCGTTCAATACTAGGATTGGCTCCTCGGTCTCGAGCTCATCCTTCGCTGAATCCCGGATTACATGACACTGTAGACGGTTTCTCAGTGTTATGCTGAAAGGTCCCTTCAGCACGTTGTCCAAGCAATCGCGATATTGCTCGCTTGCTGAAAACAATTTAAGGACGACGGATATGTGTACTGCCAACAGAAGAGTAGCTATAAAGCATCATGTCTGATTTATCTGCTAGCAGGCATGGGATTTTTAGACCAATTAAAATCCAGCCTTAGTGAAAATGTAGGTTGGTAACGTGGTATAGCAAAACATCGGCAACTAATCATTGTAGGAAAGAAAATAGGAGGGAGTATCTAGTGCTACCATTAAAAAAATATTCCGTACTTAAAAAAATTATACGCAAAAGTGTGAATGTTAACATGGAATGTGTCTACAGCCACCAAAAATTTCAGGTAAAAAATCGAAATACACATTGAGAAACAAAAAAGGCAAATCTAGCATGAATAGTGTCACCAAATTGAGACTATTCACACATTGATTTGTCTTTTTTGTTTCTCCGTGTGGTTTTCAATTTTGGACATGAAATTTTTGGAGGCTATAGACATATTCTCTTGAACATTCAAACTTTTATTAGAATTTTTTGAAACATGTAAAATTGATTTTTTGGAATTGGTAGCATGGTCGCGCCTAAGCTTTGGTAGCACTAATATATCCTCAATAAATAGTATGCTACTCCCTCCGTATCAAAATATAAGACTTTCTAGCTACTTTCTACACACATGTATCTAGACATGTTTTAGTGCAAGGTTCATGTGAATCTTGCACTAAAACATGTCTAGATACATGTGTGCAGAAAATAGGTAGAGAGTCTTATATTTTGATACGGAGGGAGTATATAGTAACATAGAGTTTCAATTTTTTTAACATATATCATACAAAGTGAAAAACAATGCCTTGTACGTATCCGATAGATAATAGTACGAGGAAAGAAGCTAAAGAAAAGTGCAATAGAGGTCAAATAACCATTAAACTCTAGCAGCATATGTAGCAAACACTGATCACTGATGATAAAGGATACGGAAAGGTGTCATGAAACCCAGTGATCCCATGGCGAACGCAACAACAGGAGGAACCGGTCCTTTGAACAATGATGCCGCCTGTTATGGGAGGTTGAATCAATAGTTAGTTTCAATAGCAGCCCAGCAGAAATGAACAAAAGTAAGTCTTACAAGAAGTTAAGAATGAAACCAAAATATGGCAAGCATAACGACGCCAGTACTGTAAATAGCAGCCAAATATATTTTTCTCAAACAAAATAGCACGCAAATATGAAACTCAACCATATAATATATGAACCAGCAAAGCAATACCTATGATGTAAGTTGGTTCTCACAGAAAATTATATAAGAATTTTCCATTTGAAGCAGTAATCCCATAAATACTAATATTGTAGAGATCTAGAGATCTATAGACCATCTACTTCAATTGTTCACCAATGTTACGTAGTACATAGACCACGCATATTGACCACATGTGCATGTAAACATTCAATAAACTAATAAGTCCGCAAAATCTCCTTAGGGCCTGTTTGGATTAGAGGTGTTTTTTATGTGTTCTCTGGTATTTAGTTCCAATTTGAATTAAATAGTGGAGCACACACAAAAATACTTCCATTCCAAACAGGGCCTTAAGGTTTTGCATATTCAAGAAATCATGACAAGAGGATAAAGATCTGCAATGTCTGATCCCGTGAAGCAATAGCAGATTCAGAGAACTATTAATAGGTGGTGTAGTCATATTAAAACAAGTAGTTTTAGCCAACCTGGACAAATGTATAACTAAAGATGGCCACTAAATAAAATGTAGAAAAACTTAGTCCATACAATAATCTTCAAGAAAGATTTACAAAATGAATCGAAAAATTGGACTTGCTTACCCATAAGACAGTTCCATCGCCACCAAGAGTTACAATGAGATCAACCTTTTTGTGCAACATCTTTGTCTCCTCATCTATCAGAATGTTCTAATTAGTTGGACAGAAAGTGGGGTTGCTAGACCAATAAAAAATATAGAAAATCTGACAGACTAATAGAACTCAAAAGATGTACACTACAACGGACGGAAGAAAAAATGTTGGCCGATATAATCATGCAATTGGAAAGGTGGGTTAGTCCTAAATCTACAACGGAAAGTAAAGAACTACTGTTTACGACTTACAGCTATTCTGCAGCCCATGTGGTTGCACATCACTTAAACAAAACATTATATATCTTTTGATACAAGAAAACACAGCTTTAATACTGTGTTCAGTTGAGCCAATAATGAGTTGCATGGATATCTAGTGTAAGAAACTTCATTCAGATTGATTCAATTATCAGGATCATTCTTCCTTAATAAGAATCTCAGAAACAGAAAAAAAAACTCTAGTCCACAGCTGAACTACATATATTAATTCTTGACTGTATCTAATATTCAGAAATGACAAATCTGGAGCGGCCTGAAAGAACAACGTTAAATAGAATAAACACTCTTACCATTATCCCATGTTTGCACAAAGTTGTGGTCGCTATCTTGTGTTAGGAGTTCCTTGCTAACCCATGGCTCCACAAAGACATTAATGTTTTTGTGCTCTTTAAGCCATCTACAGTAAAATTAATGCCACTCTTTTTAGTTGCAACGACAATATACATTTTTACAAGCACAATGGAATATAACCTATGTAAGCAGTGCTTGCATCATTCCTAAAAGATAATTTGGTTAAGTAAATGTATAGCTGAAGACAACTGTTTGTTGCACATGTGAGTACATAATAACATAACCTCACAGTTCAGAAAGAGGGAAATATATATTCTTCTTGAATATGTTCAGAGATAAGATTCACAAAAAGAAAGAAGACTAGCAAGCAGTGCTACAAGAGAGAAGAGCACACACCTGACCATTTCAGCACAAAGAACACGAACGGAGTTGGAGTTAGGTTTGGTTATGAAAAGTACTGTTTGTGGCCTGGATTCCCATTTCAGTAAGATCTGAAACCAAGGTATCGTTGTAAAAGGGAAGAGGACATGCATAAAAATGACAATTGTTTGGTCAAGTGATTCCAGGTTCTCGAATTAAATGGGTACAACATATTCTTTTGAAATGAAACAAAGAGACGAGAAGCTAAACCTGTTTGTTGCTGCGCTCTGCTGTTGTAATGTCTCCTTTTTCAAAGGAAACAAAGTCATGCTTGTGCTGGCCGTTTTTGTTGCCATTGCATCCCCATGAAAGTCTAAACGATGCTTTTCTTCCTACCATCTTGTGACTAGATCTTGGGTTAGGTCCAGGGATTTCGTCCTGGAGAACCTCGTGTGAGCATATCCCATGGTTTCCACAACATTCTGCTTGATCAGATGCAGGTGCCTCAAGTGTTAGCTGGCTGGCCATTTTCCCTAGGTTATCATCGGTGCAACTGCCACAATCTGCACAAGGTAGCAGTCCGGTTAGATTTTTCTCAGAGGTTATGCTCCAATGGATTGGAACACATCATAATGCATTCTACAGTGCAACATATGGATTATCCATTTCTGGATCCATCCAATGATACTATGATACTCCCTTTGGACAAATAAAAAGTGTGACGATGGGAGGCACGCTGTAATGACACAAGCCTAAAAATTGATAAACCTTATGTGAAGTAGGACTAATCAAGCGCAGAACTATGCCTAGGATTTCATCTTTGCTTTGCCTCAAACAAGATGGTGACAGTATTCTAACGGTAAATTTTGGATCACAGAGGATTTGGAAACTGTTTTTTTGTTTTCTGAAGTAGTACGACACATCAATCAGCAAGTCTGAGCTCATCAGATGATATTGTGTATTAAAACTAAAAGCATCAACTGCAAATGTATAAATCTAACCTTTGAGTTTACTTTGTTGTTTGGGCGCCGTCTCCAACTCATATTTACGTTTCCATTCTGCCGCCTCCGCTTGAGCAGCAGCTTTCCCTTCAGCAACTTGTCGTAGTGCTTTTGCAACAGCTTCAAGTTCATAAAATTGTACCGGTCACTATTTGCAGTGCAGGTAGAAAGCAGAACATATGTCTATGTAACTGTCATATAAGAGGATTCATCTAAAGTTTGTGTCTCCTTACTTCTCATAGCCTCTGAAAATTCCACGAGGTGTGCATCAGTTGACTTGATAGGAGTTTGAGCGAGATATTCATAAGCTGCTTTCTCTGATTCTACTGAACTGACTGTTGAGAGGGAGCCTTCACTTTGATGTGAGGCTATGACATCTAGATTTACTCTTTGATCAGAAACCTGCAATGCAAGAAAAGTTTGTCAATAAGACAACGGGAAATATGATGAGGGCAACAGAGTCAAACTTTTTCCCATTTTTCCTTTTCCTTCTGAAAGTGACTTTTAATCCTTTTTAGTTCACAGCCAACAAACAAAAAAAGTGAACATATCCAGAGTTACGGACTAACATTGTAAATGCGTGTTCACCTTAGCCTAACCTAGCTATGTTACCCCGATGTGCATATAGTTGCTAATCCCAAATAAGTAAAGTTACAAGTGCTGATGATTTTCTGATCAACTCAACTTATAAGCGCATATAGACAATATGGACTTGTAGTTTGTATGCTCCCTAACCCATTCCCACACTGGATTCAGTTTACATGTAACAGGTGCTTAGGCTTAAAGCTAAACCCAAGAAAACGAGCCATTCACTATATACTGATTAAAGGGCTCTGAAACATTGCTAAATTGGCTCTAAACTTTAGCCTGTACATATATAGCCCTGTACTAAAAGGGAGAATGTTCAGAACTGAAAATAAAATAACGAAATGATAGAAAGAACCAAGTTAGTGGTTACTTATTGGAGATCTGGGTATATATGATCGGTACTTCACAAAACCGTCCGGCGTTAGATTTGAAGATGCATGCATGTAAGGGTGAAATATTAGCTTGTTAAAACTACTATGATTTGTACTCTGCACTACATGCGTGATGATCCAAGACAGAATTGGTGCCCTTGTATGCAAATGCTAATGATCGCACATTTAAGAAGAAGTCACCACAAAAATGGGGAAAAGGGGCTAATGTCCACTGGCACTTATTTAATTCAGAAAGTAAACTAATGCCAACTGAAATTCAAACCTCCTCCCAACTGCAAGATAACGAAGGTAGGTGACTTGAAAAAACGTGCAGAGGCTTACTCTGCACACACTACGGTTGTTAGAGGACACCGCCCATAACTCAGCCATTAGGCACGCAAGGGGGGCAGGACGAACATGCCTGAGAGATGGCCGAGAAAGTGACACGCATTTTCAGCTATCTGCCAACAGGTGTGCGCGCACGTACGTACCGTGTCGACCAACGATCTGTAGCTCGGGGCGGCCGGGATGGGTATCGGCCCCGGGTTCAGGCTCCGGAGCCTGGAATCCGGCGGCGAGAACTGGGCTGGCGCCGGGGACGGCTGCTCCTGCCACAGAAAAACGGAGCATTTGTCAGGACGAGTAACCAAACCATGTCGCGAAGCCGAATCCCACTCTGCGGGCACCGCGGCGAGCGGAATTGCGGCGGGGCTGGGCAGAATTGGGGCGCCCGGCCCCCCGAAAATCCCCATCCCCCGACCCAGACTAGCACGGCCGGACGGAGGCGGCGGAGCGCGCGCGTACCTCGTGGGAGCGGGCGGGCTCGCCAAGCGGCATGGCGGCGCGATCCGCGTGGCGTGGCCTCCTCTGCTCCGCCTCTGCTTCCGGTTGAATCCCGTTTGGTTTTCGCTTCGCGGCGGGGCGCTTGGCTTGCTTGTTGGGCTGGGGCAGTGGACGTGCGTGGTCTCCGATGGGGTTGCGAAGGGTGGGTGGTGGTGGTTGGGTGCGTGCGGGAGCCGACGAGGAAGCCCGAGGACGATGGCGAGCACCACCTCCCGCCGATTCGGGGGTATTTATCGGTGGCCGGGGTTGACGCCGACGGGAGCTGACTGGTCGGGTGATGGGTGGGTGGGGTCTACTGGCAGCGAGCTTGACTCGTGCGCCAGGGTTGGGGGTTGGAAAGAGAGACAGATCGAGGGATGAATGGAGGACCTTTCTCTTTTTTTGCTTCGGTTTGGGGATGGATGATCAATTCCAAATTCTCGACCTGCTAGTCAGCCCTGTACCTAAACTCGTGCACCTAGAAATTATAAATCTACTATAAAATGTATCTTCACAAGTATATTTTCTATATAAACTTGATCAAATTTAAAAATGTACTAACCCAAGATAAGAACAAGGCTCCTTTGATTGGCATGATTTTCATAACGCGAGAACTGAAAAAAGTAGATTTGGAATGGCATGTAGTACTTTTCAATTCTACAGATTAGAAAACTACATTATTTCGAAAATCAAATGCTTGATTGTATAGAAAAACCAACAGAATTCGAAAAATAGGTCGCAGTCGAGAGAAATTTTCCTCCAAAACAGAGTGCAAAAGAACCCTTTGTAAAAATTTCAATGTATTGTAATCTTACAAAATCAAACAACCTTTGAAGAAAAAATCCTCAAGGATCCAAATACTCAAAAAGTTCTACACAATCCCTTTGAATCAAATGAGCCCTATGGTGTTGTATAAGTAGATGGATGGAGTAGTAATTAATGTTATCCAGATATTCAACTTCTGAATCGTGTCCGAATCGAGTGTTTGGTTGTACGGAAAAACCAAAAGAAATCTAAAAATAGGTTGGAGTGGAGAGAAATTTTCCTCCAGAATAAAGTACAAAAGAACCCTGTACAAATTTCAATGTATTGTAATCGTAGAAAACCAAACAACCTTCGTAGAAAAATTCAAGATTTAGAACAAACATTAATGCTAGTTTTGTTTTTAAAGGCGAAGTGGACTTGTGGAACCTTCGCGGTTACTATCAGGAATGCATTAATTGCTTGGTAGGTCCATTATTCCTTGGGTACCTTTCGAACAAAATATGATTAAATTAAATCCCACGTTGTGGGAAAAAATGATGTGATTTGCACATCCTTGTCACTACTCCCCAATATATGTTGCTAAATATACATTTAGCCTTAGCTAGCTAGTAGTAGTACATGTCGACAGCTTGTGAACATGTACCATTAACTTGCATTTGTAAGGTATTATATCAAGATTAGCTTTTCAAGGTCAGATTTACACATGTCAACTGACCAAGACGATGTTTATCTTCGAACCACGTACCTTTTTCTATGTTAGCTTAACCATTCAACACACAAAAAATGACATATTTTTTGGATGATGAGAAAGAACGATTAAAAGAGGGCGTGAGTCAACGGACAAGAATTCTTCTTATTCCAACAATGCTCGTTGGACTACTTTAATTATAACATACAATACTCATTGGATGATGGCGACAAGTTAACCACGACAGCCTAAGCATTTTAATTCCAAACAGCTTCCCTTGCGTTGTCTTCAAAATCGACTTCCATAAAGCGTTTGATTCTGTTAAGTGGGGCAGCCTCCTGAAAATCCTTAAAATTCGCTTTTTCGATGTGTGGTGTAACTGGATGCATGCCATCCTCCACTTGAGCCAGACTTCTGTGCTTCTTAACGGGGTCCTCGGAGACTCAATTAAGTGCAAACAATCGCCTTCGTCCTCCTGCATTTTCATAATTGTCGCCAACGTCCTCCAACCTATGGTTGTTCCCGTGCGTTCACCCCAGCTTGGCCTCGTACCTCATCCCATCGACGTCGCCCTCCGCCTGGTGTCTTTCAGTATGCTGACGATACCCTATCCTTTATCGTGCTACGCCCCCACCGCGGCTACCCACCTCAAACAAATTTTAACTGACTTTACGCTTGCCACCGGCCTCTCTATAAACTTCTTCATCCATGTGAAAGTCACCTCTGATGATGCCCTCACGATCACTTCTACTCTCCAGTGTCCCATCTCATGTTTCCCTCAACCCTACCTTAGAGTTTATGTGCTATTATAAACAACATACCCGCCTAATTTATGTGCTCTTACATGCTGTCACCTGAGAGTTTGGATAAAAGGCGCTGTGCTTCTCATTCGGGCTTGTAAGGATTCGTGCTCGGGTACTCGCTGTCTAATTGCCTGGGACGACAATGTGTGTTGTGTGTGCAGCAAGGTCGTTTTGGGTTCCGCTGCCTTCGTCGGTTGCAATATTTATTTTGTTTCTCTTCGTGTGTGCTTGTTTGCAAGATCACTTGACTGACGGATTCAAGTTTTTTTGTTTTTGTTTGAATTAACACATGATCATACGTTGCAAGATCACTTGACTGACCAATGATGTGTGCGCATCCGTAGAAACTGAGAAAACGTCGCCCGCTGCCACCACCTACGTACAGTACGTACGCCAGCAGCGGGAACCCGTCCTTTGTACACTGTTGCGACGTAGGATAGGTGAGTAGGAGACGAAAAGAAGAGGTCAAAGGTCAAAGGGTTCGATGGATGGGATGGTCTTGGTCGTCGATGGATGGATCGGCTGCTGCGCACGACGCGATCTTCCGCGATTAGAATACGGTGGCGGTCGTTGGTAACGGCGGCATGTAAGTTTTCCCGGAAAAAGAAAGCACTACTCCCTCTGTTCTAGTACAATGTAAGCATTTTTAGCAAGCTAAACTAATTTGCTAAAAAGATTATATTATGGAACATAGATAGTAAGTTGTACTTGGGTTTGTGCGCGTTTATAACCTTATATATAAAAGAGGGACATGACCTCGGCCGATCCAGCGCGCCACGTCGCCGCTTTTCCCCTGACCGTCGGATCGAACCAATGGGCGGCCACGATCACTCCACATCGCCCCTGCGCGTGACACTGTTCTTAGCAACAGTGAATTCACCACCGCGCCAATCACAGGACGACACGTCGTCCGGTCATCGCCGGTGGAGCCGGTTCCTACCCGGTTGCCCCTGACGCACGAACTTTGGCGTAGACAATTTGTAAAAGCAACCCCGCAAAGGACTGGTTTGTAATTTCGTGAAAGAAGAAGGATCTTCGTGTAAAAAAACGGCACAATCCACGCTTCCTCTTTCTTCTCTCGCGACGATGAAGATCGCCGTCACCGCCGACGGGCGGCACCGCCGCTCCAGCCCTCCCCGACCAAATTGAACGACTTGGCGGGCTCCGCCGTCGTCGCCGCTCCCTCCCGCCGAGTTTCGCGTGCCGAAAATCCGCGCCGTCGCCGGAATCGACGCCGCCGCGGCCTCTGCCCTCCGCCGCGTCCGCGCGTCGTTGCGGCCGCTCCGGCGACCAAACAGCGGCGGCGCCGCCACCTGCGAGCTCCCCGCGACGAGGCGCGTCGGACGTGCCCACGCGCACGTCCCAGAACGCGGCGGCGCGTCGCTGCCGTGGCCGATCCGTCCAGAACTGGCCACTGTGACGTCTATCGCGACGTCACTGTGGCCCCACCTGTCAGCGGTTTTTTACCTAAAAAAAGAAAAAAAAACAAAAAATGATTAATGATGCAAAATTAATATCTTTAAAACTATCCATCAAAAAAATATAAAAAATATATCAAATTAATCACAAAAAAAACATGCTAACTACTTATGACATAATGCAAACAAATTTGAAGATTTAAATTTGGTGAATATTTTGAGAAAATCCAATTTCATTTCCTCAATTTATGGATTGAAATTAATAAATCCTCAAATAATATGTTCCGTCTGATTATAGAGTTAGATAACAAAATTTAAGACAAAAAATGCAAACTTAAAAAAATCTTCCCAAATTGTTTAACAATTAGAAATAATTTAGCTCAAGTCCCTCCAATTATTCAGATAAATCTAATAAATATCCAAAATGGTTAATATTTAGAAATAAGTATAATAAATTCCCTTAAATTGTTTAACAATTAGAAATAATTTAGCTAAAGTCCCTACAATTATAAAGAAAAATCTAATAAATATCCAAAATGGTTAGTATTTGGAAATAAGCATAATATATCCCCTTTGATTATGGTTCTAAATAAGAAAATTATGGAAAAATGGAACAAAAATTGATCATATAAATTAGGCTAACATATTTACATAAAATAAAATTTTGAAATCTCTGAATGTATAGTCTACTTATTTTTTTTAAAAAAATAATCAAACGAATATCTGGAGGAAAATACAATTTTATTTCCTCTAATTACGAATTGAATTTTAATTGAGTCAAAAATATAATCATATAATGTATTTCCTCTGATTATTGAATTATATTAAAATTTTAAAACAAAACTCAAACATATTATACCAACTCGAATAAGTTTATATGTTCAATTTAAATATTCCCTAAATTGAGCAGTTTTCCTTTTTACATAAAAAAATCCAAAAAATGATTAATACACCAAAATTAATATCTTTAAAACTATCCATAAAAAAATATGTAAGATATATCAAAGTGATCACAAGAAAAACATGCTAACTACTTATGGCATAATACAAACAAATTTGAAGATTTTAATTTTGTGAATATTTTGAGAAAATCCAAATTTATTTCCTCAAATTATGGATTAAATTTAATAAATCCTCATATAATATGTTCCATCTGATTATAAAGTTAAATTGAATTTTTTAAGGCAAAATGCAAACTTAAAAAATCTTCCCAAAATGTTTAACAATTAGAAATAATTTAGCTTAAGTTCCTCCAATTATTCAGATAAATATAATAAATATCCAAAATCTTTATTACGGTTCTAAATAAGAAAATTATGGGAAAATGGAACCAAATTTGATCATTTAAATTAGGCTAACATATTTACATAAAATAAAATTTAGAACTCTCTGATTTCATAGTTTACTTTAAAAAAATGAGCAAACAAATATCTGGAGGAAAATACAAATTTATTTCCTCTAATTGCGAATTGAATTTTAATTTAATTAAATAGATAATCATATAATGTATTCCCTCTGATTATTGAATTAAACTCAAACATATTATACCAACTCGAATAAGTTAATATGCACAATTTAAATATTCCCTAAATTGTATTTTATATTTTTTCCCTTTTTTATCCCACTCAAATTTTGTTGTTACTTCAACTTAAAGAACTATTGCTCATTTTATTGTTACTTTAACTTAAATAACTATTGCTCCCTATCCATTTAAAATTAAAAATTATAAAGATGATTTTACAACGATTTTCTAAGAACAATTGTTCAACGATACTTATTCCGCTAAGATAAATTTAAAATAAAATTTGTTTTCCATATTTTCCAACTATACACAAAAATTGATCTTTATCAGATGAGTTCTTGCGAATAATGTGACGAGATATTATTTTAAGACATTTAAACAAGTTTCAAAAAAACTGCTAAATGATACATATTACAAATTTACAAATGTCTTCCAAATCTAAATATTTTGCAGACGTGGAAAGAATTCAAATATAAATACTTTCCCAAATTTACCATTTTTTAAAAACTAAACAACCAATAAATGTGAATTTTTTTTGAATTGCAACAATTTTAAAATTTGAACAATTTTTTAAATGTAGACATTTTTAAATATGAATTTTAACACACGAGCAGGATACTTTTCTAAATTTTACCTTTTTAAAAAATCTGAACAACCAATAAATATGATTTTTTTAAAATTCCAACAATTTTAAAATTTGAACAATTTTTCAAATGCAAACTTTTTTAAATACAAATTTTAACACACGGGCGCGGCGTGTCGACGCGCCATCTTGCCTAGTATAGCAACAACGGCAAAGCAGAGAGTTCGATCGCACGGCAAAGGGTGTCGTGATGGTCATAACCGATGGTCCAGCTTGGTGGTTGGCGGTTGTTCCTCGTCGCCATGCTGGTTGCTCCTCTCGCTTTGCGGTCAGATCGACCTCCTGGGAGAAAGCTCTGCACGAACTTCGGTCAATGCCGACGACAGCGGCCCATTGGAAGTCGTTCCCTCTCTTGTTTGCGTCGTTGTGGTGGTTCTATCCTGTCTGATGTGGGCGGTTCTGTGGTCTCCGGGTGAAAACATAAGCTCCTTCGGAGCGGGCGGCAGCAACGGACGCGTTGCGACCTTCTTGAAGGCGTCGTCTTGGAGACCTAGGCCATCACTGTGCGGTTGGTGGCGTCCTGATGTTGTGCGGATAGCAGGTTCGTCGACTCTGCTGGTTTGACTTCGGGTAATGTGAAGCTTCGTCCTGGTTTGCTACGCTGGGCCGGCGGCCCCGGGCAGGTGGATGTGGGTGGCGTCGTCGACTCTGCTGGTTTGACTTCGGGCAATGCGAAGCTTCATCCTGATTCCTACGCCGAGGCGGCGGCCCCAGAATAGGTGGTGTGTTTGTGGTGTTCGTCGGGTTGCGTCGTGTGGACGGCGAGTCGTCTTGACTATGCGGTTTTTTGCCATGCTTTTCTTATAAACAGGACGTTGTACAATTTGGAAGGTTTTTGGAGCCTGTTTTATTTATAAACTGGGTCATCTCTTTTATCTATTCGGGGCGGTGGATACGACCACTCTAAGTTAAAAGAAAAGTAAGTTGTAAATGGTTAAAGGTGTGGACAGGAAGTCACTTTTTACCCGCGCAGTCAGCTTAGGACTGATCGAAACGTGAGCACGCACGCACTTTTTACCAGTTCCCACGAACGAGCATCGGTGGATCTGCTACCGTCGCGGAGCTCGGCGAATCTGGTCTAGCAGCCGAGCGCGCTGAGTCGTCGGGAGCGGCGTCGGATGATGAGAAGAGTTGGTGCCTTGGCCGGGCGTCGTGGGAAACGGGGTGGGGGTCCACGCCACGGCAGGGCTGGAGGTTGGCGGTACCAAGAAAGACAAAAGTGGAGACGCGCTAAAGCGCTCGATCGTCACCCGAATGTCAAAGGCAGCAAGGGAGGATCTCGAACCACGACGACTCCCAGCTCCGGGTCCCTTTCTCAGGTTCCGGTGGTGCTTGTCCTCGTCGATCCAGCTCGCTAGCTAGCTTCCAGTACTTCCAGTTCGTTCATGGAAATTGAGGCTCAATTTTAGCCAGCGTTGACCGAGGTAGTCAAAGGATCCCAGCCACCGCTTTCGCTACTCGACACCTTCAACCTGTGACACGTGCTACCGTTACCTACTGCCACGTACTCTGCCAGTTTTTTTTAAAGATTTTTTACGACTTTATTCAAGGTTCAGCAAACAAAGGGATACAAAGGCCCTCGGGCGGCCGAGTTGATTTCTCTGACTGGCATGGTATGCCTACGATCATCTCATCACAATTCACAAGACTACATGGATATTTCATCCAGTATATTTCCACTCCTACCATTAATAAGGAAAACTTAAATCCTCGGCCAATTGTTGACTATATTCACCATCCGATGTATGCACAGAGCTTTTGCAACCACTTCTCACACAATTCAAACAATAGTCAAGTATACATTTCAGTCCAGACAAGACAACCCTGCAGTTCCAAGATTCTCCATGGCGACCGAGGACCCTAAAAGAGCGAATGCAACAAGACTTGCTCCACTTTCTTCTACTCATGCTTATAAAGCTTTTCCAACCACTTTCGCGCAATTCACACTAGTCAAGTATACATGTTGTTTCAGTCCAAACAAAGATAACATTACAATTCCAAGATTCTAAAGGGCTACCGAGGACCCAAAAAACGAATGCAGCAAGATCAGAAAACGCCTGACTTGGTTAAACCAGAGGGGTGAGGAATTACAAGACGATTCTTTACAAGTTGCATGCTCTACTTCCCTTTACTCATGCTTATAAAGCTGGAACCTCCGGCACAGGCGCACAGCCCTTCTTGTATGGTGCGTGCAGTTTACTTGATCAGCATCAATTTAAAGTCCGGTAAATTTCAAACAGGAGGTGAATGAGGGCCCTCCCTCCTTCCACGGATATAACGATCGCGTAGGGGACTGGAGATGGCAGATGGTCGAATATCAGACCACAGCTACTTCGTTCCTGCAGCATCACGGAGCATGCGGTAGGCGGCCACGATGTTTGGTGGCCGCTCAGCTTGGGTTCGTCCACTTTCCACTTCCAGAGGTTACTTTCTCAGGTTCCGGCGGTTGTTGTCCTGGTCGAGCTTCCTTCCGGTTCAGTCAACACGTCATGGAAAATCACAATGGATTTTCAGTGCACGGCCAATCGTATTAAAAAAGGAGCTTTGCCACCTGCGCAGTGAACATAAACAGTCAGTGTTAGGTTTGAACCACTGCCAGTTGATTTCTCTGACCGATTATTTAGATCACACAACATCAAATTGCCCTACTACTTATTTATACGTAGCCATCGGTTATCTTGTGTTACTATGCAATGGATCACTAAAGCTAAGCAAGACAACCAGAACAAAATGTATGCCCAATCGTTGCTAACAGCATGACATTAGAAAAAGACACTTGTTTTGTTTAACCGTGTTCACCATCAGCCATCAGATAACGAAGAGTAATGTGTTGGACCTATTCACTTCAGGCATGAACTGGTGCTCCATCCAACCACTACTCACAATTCTTAATGGTCATGGAAAAGTACAGGTAGCTTCAGATGCCTAGCAAGACTTTGAAAAGGATGAAGACCAAAAATACAACAAGGTCAAACACACCTGACTTGGTCCAGATAGTCGAATACCAGAAGACTAGCTCGTAGCTGCAGCATCATCATAGTAGATGGCCGGTGTGCTAGGATTCATCAGTGGCACGGAAAAGAGTTCTGCACTTTGCTTTTCGCATGTTGCTTTATCAGGTTCCGGCGGTGGTTGTTCCTCATCGAGCTTCCCTCCGGTTCAGTCAGGGCGCCATGGAACAGGAAAAAACCGCGCGTTCAGTGAACGGCCAACGTAGACAAACGAGAGCCTGCCATCTGCGCATGGAACATAGATAAACACTCAATATTAAAACTACTTCCAGTTGATTTCTCTGACCGGACCAAAGATCAGACAACTTGGAATTGTCTTACTACATTTATGACCAGCGATCCGTTCCCTATGATAAGAAAACTATTTCCACTGGGCTAAGCAATGCAACCAGAACATAATGTATGCCCAATCCGTTGCTCACAGCCCGACAATAGAAAAATGACATTTATCTTGGGTTACCATCAATCAGTGGGCTTATTCAATTTCTAGCATAAACCAGAACTCCATCCAACCACTATTGGCAAATGGTCATGGAAAAGTACCAATTACATACAGATGTCTTTGAAAGGGATGGAGACCGAAAATACAACAAGGTCAAACAAACCTGACTTGGTCCAAAGAGATGACAATATGAAGACTCGCAGTAACAACATGTTGTTTGGATTGAATCAACGCTTCAGAAACTATGGTAAACCTAATGAAGACCTTACAGTTTGTAACTATTTCCTAATCTGTCAAACTGAACCCGTCAAACCGCAAAAAAATGACCCTGGAACTCGAGTGAGAAGATGTAACAATTGAACAGCGTGGCTGCGACTCACTATATTGGTAGAATTGATCGACCAGTTAGTGAATAATGGTGCAGTGCCAAAAGGAAGAAATAAAACATACCTTGAGCAGCTAATGAAAGTCAATATGTTCTTCTGGATAAGTATTGTTAGATGGCGAAACTATTCCATCTTTTAATGCCCGTCAAATTCCTCTGTTTCAAAAATCGCATGAGGATAAGATGTGAAGCGTACTGATGAATTCAATATGGGCTGCCTCTTAGTGAAGAAAGCTTTTGGCGAAGAGGATATCACAGTAGTATCCAACTCTGGCCTAATGGATGCTGAAAAAAATTCTGATGATTTAAAGAATGGAAACTGTGACGAGTAACTGCTTTCGTCATCCCACTCAAGATTATCCCACCATATTTTCTCCCCTCTAATCCTCCTCAGTTTACCAATTTTCCCAAAAGGCAGTTTCTTCATCTTCGGACAAGCAAACACATCAATGTATTCCAAAGAAGGAAAATCCAATTTAGAATTACACAATCTTTCCAAGCTGTGCAACGAATTTAATTGCAAAATTCTCAGTTGTCGAAAGCCCTTCATCGGTATTTCATATTGCACTTCTGGTTTAATGGCATTTTGTATGTCAACTAGCTGCTTCATGTTATCACAGCAAGACACAACCAAATGCTCCAGATATGGTAGATTTAAAATGCAGGATAGGTCTACCATGTGATTAGTTCTCCCCACAACAAGGACGCGAAGGTTCTGTAGATTGTCCATACTAATCTTCGCAAGACCAGGAAGATCCCAAAAGGTTAGAAATTCCAGCCTCGGAAGACGTTCTCCATCACACTGTGGCTTGTTAGTAATACTGAAGTCCTTTAAATCAGAACAGCCCATAACATTCAGAAGAAATATACTTTCTGGTAAAGTGAGAGTAAGAGATCTCTCTCCATTCAATTCATATAAACCAAGACATCTCAAGTGGATACCAGGTATGTCAAAAATTCTCTGCAGGGTACTAACTTTCTTCGTTGTTATTCCTAGAGTTTTTAATTCTCGAGTTAAGCAAGATAACTCTTCGACTCTGAACTCATCACAATCCATGTGGTTTCCTGAATCAAAATCTGCTTCGTGGCCAGCATACATGCTACCATATAGGTTTAGCACTTTTAGCATTGTCAAATTTGTAAGAACACCATAAGGTATCTTCTCCAAGAAATCCATATAGCTCAAGTCCAAGAACCTCAACTTTCTTAGTTTCCCAATAGCTATAGGCAATAGTTTAATGTGTGTTTGCTTTAGTTTGAGATACCGGAGGTCAACCAGTGTGCCAATTTCTTCTGGAAGTTCCTTGATGGGAACCCAAGACAAATCCAAGTAGGTCACAGATAATATGCTCTTTACAAAAGAAGGTGGTATCGCCTTCAGCCGAAAGTTTTGCTGTAGTGACAGAAACTGCAGGTCCGGACAGTTCATGTTCTGAGGAAGTTGAGTGATATAATTGCACATGAGAGATATCTTTCTGGCTGACCTAAATGATTTGATGTCCCTGTTACAAATGTTATGAAGTCCTACCCCTGCTTGAACAATGCATTTCATGTGCCCTTCAGTGCAATCAGAAGATATCCAGAGTGACATGTCCCGGATGATGTCATGCACTCTCACCTCACAATCTTCCAGGTAACCGGTCTCCAACAAGCATGCATTCTTCAAGTATTCAATAATGGAGTAACCCTTGTCGTATGCTTCCTCCATAGTATCATACTCTATCAAACCCATCCCCATCCAACAGTCTATGAGTTCAACTTTCCGAATGGAGTAATCTTCAGGCCACAAAGAACAACATAAGAAGCATTCTTTGATCTTTGCATTCTGCAGATAATCGTAACTTATCTTTAGCCTAGTGTATATGCTGCTGACATTCCCCATATTTGGGACCTCATGAATGCGAGACTTCTTCAGATATGACAAAGCAAGTGCCCATTCATGACAAGTCTTTTTTGTAGACATTGCACGGCCGATAGTTACAAGAGCAAGGGGCAAGCCGCCACATTCTTCTGTGACTTCATGTGCTAACTTTTCAATCCTAGGATCTGAATTAACTACTTCTTCTCTTGCTTTTTCCTTGAACAAGTTCCAAGCTTTCTCCGGATCCAAGCATTCCAGAAAGACAACGTCGTGAGCTTCCATATGTCCACAAACACTCTCATAACGTGTTGCCAGAACTACCTTCTGTTTATTCAGGCCACTAGGATATGGAATACCAGCTTCTGCTAGATCCAAATAATTCCATAAATCATCTAGCAGGAGTAAGAATTTCTTCCGCCTTAAGAAACTTAGCATGATTGAAGCCCGTGTTTCAATGCTAGAACCTGGTTTCAGGAAGAGACCAATCTTTTCAGCGATGCCTGCTTGAAGCTGCCCTATTTCACACGCCTTAGATGCCACAGTGTATATAACAAAGTCATATCCATAGTCTTCTTCGATTACATCTAAGAAGTGATTGTTAATTTTCCTGAGCAAAGTGGTTTTTCCAACTCCCCCCATTCCCCATATCCCAACAATTCCAACGCTGTCATCTTTGAGGTACCGGAGAACTCTTCCTAAGTTACAGTCTGTTCCTTGTGCTGAATGTATGGTGGGCATTTCTTGCACGAAACATGGTGGAATCTGAATCGACACTTGTTTGAATGATCCCTTTTCATGCAACACCTCAGCTTCCTTGAGTTTCTTGGCAGCCTGCATACCAGTTTCATAATCAGACCAATAACTGAAAGACTGTGCCCTTCTCTTCCTCTGCCCATGTTTCATCTCATTCACCTCACTTCCGATTGTTGCCACCCTTTCTAGCCATTCTACAACTTCAGGGCTACATGTTTCTTGCTTCCTTTCAGAGTTCAGAAGACGAATTTGGATTTCCTGTTTCCTGGCTTCTAGATTCCTTATAGTGCTGTCCAGTTTCCCAACATTTTCTTCTTTTTCTATTAGATATCTCATACGTGTAATCACAGGATTCCATAAGTGGGATGCCACAGCACTAGTTACGAAATCAATGAGCGCAAAAACAGCCATGCATAAGAGCCGAAAGAGGCAGTGACGAAGGTGATGGTTTCACCAGCTATTAATCCTTCAACTGGCGTCAAAACAGTGACCTGCAGGTGAGATTGTGAGAAGCATGAGATACACTGATCATATACATACGCTACAAAATATCAACATATCAATCAGCCAAAACCTTGCAGTATACGGCAGCGACTGGTGTCGTGCTTCTAATATGTAGAGATTAGTTTCTTCCCCCAAAATTTAGAGATTAGATGAGCAGAGAGGTTGAGCACAGGATACTTTGTGCTATTCAGTTTCTGCGTTTTATAGTGAAGTATGATATCCTATTACTCAGGGGACTACTAAATGCCATGTAGAAGTGACGCAACGTTGAAGATAAAAGTTAATCATAATACTGTTCCGGTTTAATTGAGTAGACATAAGATTATTCCAGTTTCTCATATGAAAGATAATACATCTTGACACATGTATCCTCCTACCGTGTGGCCTTACTGAATAAGGCTTATTCCGAACAGGCATACTATAATACTCACAATGATTGAGGGAAAATAGCATATGAGGCCCTTATTCCAGTTAAATTGAGCAGGCATACGACTATCAGAAACAGATTGATTGAGGGGTATGTAAGGAGCATGAGAAGCAGCCTACAACTTGATGACCAGTTGATCAAGCACACATGGCAAGAAAGAAGTAAAAGGGCGTGGGAAGTGGAAGTAGACTAATGAGTGAGTGAAGGAGACCCATCCCCACTCCCCAGCACGTACCTTGTGAGGATCTTCGAAGCGTAGCCCTCCGCGACCTCGGGTGCTCGTCGGTTGAGAAAGAGAGGCCAGTGACTGAGGGACGGGAGGTGGAAAAGAAGAAGCAGAAGCCGTGTGGAGGCGTAGCTCCCAGGAAATTTCAGAGGCGACCGGCAGAGAGCGAATCTTTTAGGCGAAATTCCCCGCGCGGACTTTGGAGGCGCGGACTTTGGCCGTTGCTTGCCTGCGCTGACTCGCCTCGTCGGTGGACTGTGCTGCACCGCAACCGCGTACTTGCGGGGGCTGGAGCCCGGGACAGCGACGGCCCGGCTACCGGCCGCGGATCTGGTCCGGCGCCGCGCGAGCTGCAGCGGAGGCCGCTGGTTCAGTGTCTGCTACTGTCCTTTTTTTGTGAGGTTTTTTTTAGCAGATTTTTTTTTTTTGAGGTATGTGCTCGCTACTGGGCACTGGCTGTCACCTTCGTCACTTGGGCTTCGAGCCTGCAACGGCCCAGCGAATACTGTTTGGTTATGGCCCGTGTTTTTTTAGGTGGTTTTCTAAGTTATTTCCCAAATTTTTTTTTTTGATGGGACCCAAATTTTTTTTTCTCATAAGCTGCTTAATAATGAATCTCTACTATATAATATGGCTACAGGTGATGGTTGGTACGTTTTTTCAATTTCCGATTTTACCCCTACATTGTTGAGTAATTACCCACCATGCCATCCGTAAGTGAAAAAAAACTATCGGATTTTTTTCTTTCGTCCTCTCCCCAGAGGTCTCCTACCGTCACGCCACCCGCCTCCCCTTCGCGTGCGCCCCCGCCGCCGGCCGCCTCCCCTGCGAGCGCGCCCCCGCCGACCCTTGTAGGCGATATTCTGGGGCACGAGGCGCGCGGCAGAGGATGGGAGGGAAGCGGAGGGTGGAGGGGGCCGCGCCGGGCAGTAGGTGGAGGAGGCCGCGCCGGGCAGGAGGTGGAGGGGCCCACGGCGGGAGGTCCAGGGGCTCGATCCGGACGGAGACGAAGCAGTACGTGCTGGTGAGGAGGTGGATGGGGCCGTGAGGGGCAGGAGGTGGACGGGGGCAGAGCGATGGCCTGTCGACGCTGCGCATGAGGTGGAGGAGGGCAGCGCGCTGGAGATTGGGGGCCGGTCGCGGCAGCCTGCTGGATGTAGGCGGCGGCGCGGTGACCAGTGCGGCGGCCCGCTAGATGTTGGGGGAGGCGCGATGGCCGGTGAGGCGGCGTGCTGGAGGTCGGGGTGGCGCGAAGGCCCCTGCGGCGGCGTGGTGGTTGCTGCGGCGGCCCGCTGCCGCTGGATGTGGGGGTCGCCGGCGACGGCTCGGGGGGGTAGCTGACAGGAGGGGCGCTCGATGGTAGCCGGCGGGAGCAGCGGGCGGTGCGCGATGGCCGGTGAGGCGGCGTGCTGGAGGTCGGGGTGGCGCGAAGGCCCCTGCGGCGGCGCGGTCCAGCTTCCGTCCTTCTGTTTGTGCTCCGCTCTGTATGAATCGCGCTGCGTGCTCCGCCGCCTGTGCTGCTTTGGTGGATTTGGGAAGTAGTTGGCCATGCGAAAAATCGAAAGCTTCCAACGCGCGTAGCTTTGCTGTGTAGAACTCAGACCTAGGGCGGTGCGGGGGTATGATTCGGTAGTGTATCTGATTTTGATACCGAGTTCTGTATTTGTAAGACGTGTGGTCAGGTGATCGAAGAGAGATTGAGAGTCTCGATGAATAAGGAATTTTGGTGAGGCAGTAAGACCTCTGTGTAAAGCACGAACTCTTAGTTCACGAAAATGTGTTGCAATTCATTTATGTTTATGATTGTTAAGTGTAATTCCACTATTTGGCGGATCCTATCATGACATTTTGGCTTCTGAAATATGCAGCTCCAGTGCTGTTACCATCGAAGCTGTGAGAGACTATTACCTTGCCGAGGTAAGTGTGGATCTGGCCATGTCATTCCCTTGTCCTCGTAGTTCCTTGTTATGATTACAAAGTCCTCGTTTCTCATAACATGTGTGCAAACATCATACCATGACTTAATAACTTCCGAGTTTAGTTATGCTGTTCATTACAATTTTTGCTTAATTTTCATCTACTCTGTATTGCACAGAGAAGACCAAGAAGTTTTATATGGTCTTAATTGGGCTATCGCTGCAAGAGGTGTTGTCGTAAAAGATAAGGTTTTCTACAACTTGGAGCCATCAGAGCTTCAGAAAGGTGTTAACATTTGTACAGGTACATGTAAATTCATGTCATTCAGTTATGATGTGCATATACAGTTGACGCTACACATTTGTATAACTTGGTGCCTCTTTTCTGGAGCATGTAGAGCGTTTGTCTGGTATTCCGCTTCATGTTAAAGGAAATGTCAACGGTGGTTTCCCTGATGTTTCAGGAGCTCAATTTGCAAAGCTTCTGAAACAGGTAGGTTTTTATTTTATGTTTTTGTACTCTCCTTGGCAATGTATCAGTCAATTTTATAAACTGATCTGAAATCCAGAACTACCGTTAGCCTCATTTGTCAGCAGACAGAATTTTAGTTTAACACTTTCCAATCGAGCTCCAATGTCAAAATATGTTTTGATTGGCTGTTTGCTTGCATTAGGTGACCTTTCACCTTTCATCCATCTCAAGTCTGTACGTTCAAGATGGTGCCATTGGTTCATCTGCAGCAGCAGAATGTGATGCAAAGGTTCGTGTTATTAGTGATAACACGTCTGCTGTCATGCTACTTTCCAGTATCCTTCAGAAAATGCCAGATCGTGCGATTTCCCATGACACGTGCCCTTTGACAATATATGTTGCCAGTTCCATAAGGTAATATATCCTTTTGGTTTTTAAATTGTGAATGCATTCAAGTTACAAGCAACAGCCCATCGCATTATCTGTAGTTGGTCCAGATACGAAGACTGATATTCTATTGTCTTTTTTGTTGGTTAACACTTCACAGTACCAACGTCAGGAATGCTCTTGGTACTGGAACACAGTATGCTAATGGAGTAGCAGTAGCAGACATAGAACGCTCATCATTTATCCTATGTGGTAAAGCATTTGCTGATTCCAGTATGCTAAAAGATGCTCTTACCGCTTTGGCTGCCCCTATATTATCTGCAAGAGGAGGCCTCCCCCTCTCTGGCTGGTAAAGTTTGCTTGGCATTACTTTTTAGCGGATCTGCTTATTTGATTCTACTCGTTCCATGAGTATCTTACTTATCTTCCATACTGTTTTGTATCAGGCTTCTGTCTTCCGGTGGTTCAGTTACACTGTTGTTTGCTCCAATGGAGGTCATCAAGTCATGCTCGGAAATTCGGGATGTTCTTGTGTCCACTGATAGTGGTGTAGTTATATCTTCTAAACAATCTACTGTCCTTTTCCCAACAAAGTCAGGAGCGGCAAATTTGTTTACCAAACCAGCTACAGTGAGTATTGTGTCGTCTGATAGGTAACGAGAGCAGGTGTTTCATGGGTACATAGCATTATTTTCTTTTCCATGTTCTATTTTACGGACCACTAAACAGAGTTGTTTGCTAAATAGCAGGTTAGCAGCATTTAGCACTGAGCCAGCTATTGCTTTCTCCACGCCTGTTCTATATGTATTTGCTAACAGTTTGTTACTGTCTTCTTTACTTTCAGTACCGATGCCCTACCATTAGTATCAAAGCTCTCTCCAGGCCAGGCGGCTTACCATTTCTTAGCAGGATATCAGGATGGTAAATTTGTCCCGGCTTACAACAGGACCCCCTCTCCTTTTGACCCGCCTGCCCTCGCAAATTCCTTACTTTTGCAAGTATGTTGCACAATTTCTTTGCTTGTCCTCTCTAGCCTTTAGTTAGTTAGTACTATACCATTATTATTGAATGCCCGTGCGTTGCCACGGGCTATTTTCTATTAACGCTTATGTCACATGTAAATATAAAATACACAGAAATATCCAAAATAGATTCACAAATTATTACTTTGCAATTGCGCATCCGTCTCGACGCTTCCCCTGCTACCTCGGGTGCCGCTCCTGTGCTCGCATGGCGCCTCATTCCTTTCCCCGTGGTCCGACCATCCTCAATCCGGCAACCACCGTCCACCGGGTAGCTGCCCTGGCGTCCTGGGTGTGCCGCCCATAAACACACCGACCTGACGACCAGTTTGCGGACTCCTGTCGAGCTGCCGACGACGATGGTGTGAGAAAGTTCAATAATATGCAAGGCGAGGCGAGCACGGAGAGGGCGGATATTTGTTCAGATATTCAAAGCAAACGACTCGAATGATTACGCACCGCCCGCGGCGGCGGCCGGCGAGGATCGCATCGGGTGCCACCGGCCGACGGGGAAGAAGGTGCGGCGGGAGTTGGGTGGTGGCGCGGTGGGGAAGACGGTGGGAGGAGGTGGGCTTTTGATTTTATCGGTCGGTTTTATTTCTTCCCCCCAAGCGCATTTCCTTCATCCCTCAAGCGCATCTTCTTCACCTCAGGCCTCGCCTGGTCGCCGGCCGTGCGGTCGAGACGGAGGGGTAGGGTACCGATAGGAATTGCCCCGCGTCACGCCGCAGCTGTGCGTGGTGTGGCTCGATGATCCTCATCGGGACGGTCGGCTGCAGCGGCGGACAGTGGCGGTACAGTCGAGCAGACATAAACAGAGTATTTTTCCGCGACAGGTGCGGCATCTCACCGGGACGACGACAGGATGCTCAGATACTCCGGGCAGGCACGGTGACGAACTGACGACGCCGCTGGCGCTCGGCCGGAGTTGAAAAATACGAACCCGAGCGTCTCAGTTCGCTTCTTTCTTCGCTTCTTTCAAGGAAGAGGATTGGGGGCGGCGAGGCGGATATCCTGGAAATAGTGGCCTTTCCCGCAAGGGCATGGGGCGGAGGTTCTCGTGGGCGGCTGCCGCAAGGATTCTTAGAGCAAAAGAATCTTTTGCAATAAAATAGAACGTGTGATACATGTAAGTGAGATTTCATCTATGTAACACATTTTTTTTTGTTGCGGGAAAGCACCAGTGATAATCAGAGCAGCATTACAGAGAGGAACAACAAGAGATAAGAAACAACGAACAGGTCCTCCTGCAACTCGATGTCAACGCCGACGAGGACGAGCCGGTGGCGCGCCGGATCCGCCGCAGCTCCGCTCAAACCTTGGATTGGAAGCCGCCCCCTGGCAGCCGGGAAGTCGCCGGACAATGGCCCAACAGGACCTGCACACAGCGCCGCCGTCTTCATCGCCGTGCTCCAAAACACCAGCACCTTCGGTAGATCAACATCCGGCTCGCCTGCTACGCCGAAACCGGAGAGGGGAACGACGAACTCGAAGAAGCCACGCATCCTCGAGCTCGGAGAAGGCAGGGACTCGGCCGCAGCACTCCGGAGAGCACCGCCGTCGGAGAGGATGAGCCCCGCCGCCAAAACGCCACATCGGTCACACCACCGCCTCCTGAGCGCCACCGACAAGCGACCTACAAACCCTACACTATGTACAAGCCGTGGATCGTCGATTCCCCACCCTCCCGCCGCCGGAGCGGCCGCCGGAGAGGGAGGAATCGAGCGATCCGACGGCGAGCGAGGTGGATTTGCTGGAGGTTTCAGAAAATCGCCCGATCCACTGTAGCAGGGGAAAGGGGAGACGACCAAGCTCGTCTGTTTCTCTCTATGTAACACATGACTGTGTGCATTTTATCGATATAATTTTTGGAGAGGCATTTTAACGATATTTGTAATTGTTTTATGCAAGTATACATGCACTCTTCGAGCAGTACATACAATCATATATAATATATTCAGTGTAAATAGTATACATGTGACATAGAGGGAGTGCAAACTTTCGGCCGTGGAGCATACCATAGCAAGTCACACATCATTTGCATTCGATTAAATGGTCAAGATATGTTTCAAATGTATTCTCCAGCCTCCACCATGTCACCTGTGAACATCTTCTTAGTTGAGTGCATCGACAATTATAATAAGCCCGTAGCAACGCACGGGCATGTTTGCCAGTTAAACTTAGTCTCGAAAGAATTTCTTGTGCGGTTCGGTGGACGTCCAATCGTTCTAGGCTTCTACTGTACCTAGCTGGAGTACTAGTACAAGCAATTTCTTCATCCGTTTGTGCAGCAGATGAAAGCATCCATTCATCTGGCGTGTAAATAACCTAAAACAAGACGACTCCTAAATTGTTAGAATTGGGCCCATATGTGGCAGCCCAATAAGTAATTTCAGAAAAATCTCAAAGCCCATTTTTGTGGCAGCACACATGGGAGTGGAGTGGGAGCTAAAGTTTAGTCCCACATTGCTAGTTGGAGGAGACAAACACCACCTTATAAGGTGGAGTGTTGTACCACTTGGTGTGCTAGTTGAGAACAGAAGGCTCTTTTGTGCGCACTCCTCCTCCTCCTCCGCCGCCGTCCGTCCGTCCGTCCGTCTCGTCACGACGCGGGTTGCGGGAATCTCGCCGAGCCACAGTTAGTCGATTCGGGTCGCTCCCGGATCGTGGGCTACTGTAACCAACCCAAAACGTGCGCGACGTGGACTTGGCCCACGGTGTACGTGTTAGGGTTTCCCGAACCGCACTATATATTGCCGTGCACTGCGTGCGCCGTCACACACCAAACCAATCTAGGTTTTGCCAATCTCGTGCCTTGCGCCGCCACCGTAGTCTACTCCATTCCGTGCGCCGCCACCGTAGTCTACTCCATCCCGTGCGCCGCCACAAGTTCAAGGAAACCAATACTGTCTTTGTGGGACTCGTTCTGAGTGCTCTTAGCAACAAGCTGTTTGATGTGTACATGCACATTACAGATGCCAAAGAGCTCTGGGAGGCACTGAACGCTAAGTTCGGTGTAGCAGATGCTGGCAGTGAACTGTACATCATGGAGAGCTTCCATGACTTCAGGATGGCTAACAACCGTTCTGTAGTCGAACAGGCTCATGAGATACAGTGCATTGCTAAGGAGCTTGAGCACGCTAAGTGTGCCTTACCTGACAAGTTTGTGGCTGGATGCATTATTGCAAAGTTGCCCTCTTCATGGAGGAACTTCGCCACAACTCTCAAACACAAGAGACAGGAGATATCGGTTGAAAACCTGATAGCGTCTCTTGATGTTGAGGAGAAGGCTCGGGCTAAGGACACTGCTGAGAGAGGTGGTGAAGGTCAGTCTAGCGCCAACATGGTGCAGAAGAACTTTCACCATGGCAAGAGCAAGGCAAAGAGCAAGCCTTCCTTCAACATGCCTACCAAGACTACTTCTTTCAAGAAGAAGAAGAAGATGCTGAACAAATCTGAGCTAAAGTGCTACACTTGTGGAGAGCCCGGACACTTCTCTGTGGACTGCCCAGATCGTGCAGACAAGAAAGGGAAGAAAGCATGTCAACGTCGTGACCGCTAGCAATGCTGATGGGTACGGTAATTTACCGATTGTGCTTTCAGTATTTCAATCTCCATGTTGGTGGATTGATACGGGTGCTAATGTTCATGTATGTGCTGACATCTCTATGTTCACTTCTTATCAGGTCGCAGATTCAAGCGTCTTAATGGGGAATGGATCACATGCTTCTGTTCGTGGTGTTGGCACGGTAGATCTGAAGTTTACTTCGGGGAAGATCGTGCAGCTGAGGAACGTGCAGCATGTCCCTACTATGAACAAGAATCTTGTTAGCGGCTCCCTTCTATGCAGAGATGGGTTTAAATTAGTCTTGGAGTCCAATAAAGTAGTTGTGTCAAAGTTTGGACAATTTATTGGTAAAGGGTATGAGTGCGGAGGCTTGTTCCGCTTTTCATTATCGGATTTTTGTAATAAGTCAGTAAACCATATTTGTGGCAGTGTGGATTCGGATGCTAATGTTTGGCACTCTCGTTTATGTCATGTTAATTTTGGTTTAATGAGTAGACTTTCCAGTTTGAGTTTAATTCCTACTTTCACCATTGCCAAAGGTTCTAAGTGCCATAGCTGTGTGCAATCTAAGCAACCTCGAAAGCCTCACAAGGCAGCCGAGGAGAGAAACTTGGCACCTCTAGAACTCGTACATTCGGATCTATGTGAGATGAATGGCGTGTTGACAAAAGGTGATAAGAGATATTTCATGACTTTAATCGATGATGCTACTAGGTTCTGTTATGTATATTTGTTGCACACTAAAGATGAAGCTTTAGACTACTTTAAAATCTATAAAGCTGAAGTAGAAAATCAATTAGAGAGAAAGATCAAACGTCTTAGGTCAGATCGTGGTGGCGAGTATTTCTCCAACGTATTTGATGAATTCTGTGAGGAACATGGTATTATTCATGAGAGGACGCCTCCCTATTCGCCCCAATCAAACGGGGTTGCCGAGAGGAAAAACCGCACGCTGACCGACTTGGTGAACGCCATGTTGGACACTGCTGGTTTATCTAAGGCATGGTGGGGGGAGGCTTTGTTGACTTCGTGTCATGTCCTGAATAGAGTTCCTAACAAGGATAAAGAGAAGACACCTTACGAGGAGTGGTCTGGGAGAAAACCATCACTTTCTTATTTTCGTACTTGGGGATGTTTGGCGAAAGTCAATGTTCCAATTCCTAAGAAACGAAAACTTGGACCGAAGACAGTGGATTGTGTCTTTCTAGGTTATGCTCAGCGGAGCATTTGCTATAGATTTTTAGTGGTTAAATCTGAGATACCTGATATGCATGTTGATACTATTTTGGAATCTCGTGATGCAACATTTTTTGAGAACACGTTTCCTATGAAGGATATGCATAGCATTGCTAGAATTTCTTCTGAGATATTTGCTGAACCTAGTACATCTGTTGATCATTCTGAACAACCACTTGTTGAGGAAGTCCTTGAGAAGGATGACAATGAATCAGCTCCCAAGAGGAGCAAGAGACAGAGGACTGAAAAATCCTTTGGTGATGATTTCATTGTGTACCTTGTGGACAATACTCCCACGTCCATTGCAGAGGCATTTGCATCTCCTGATGCTGATGACTGGAAAGAAGCTGTCCATAATGAGATGGACTCGATTCTTTCTAATGGAACTTGGGAATTATCTGAACGACCCTACGGCTGCAAACCTGTGGGTTGTAAGTGGGTGTTCAAGAAGAAGCTAAGGCCTGATGGTACTATTGAGAAGTACAAGGCACGGCTTGTAGCCAAGGGCTACACCCAGCGCGAAGGCGAAGATTACTTTGACACCTATTCACCTGTTGCTAGACTCACCACCATTCGAGTACTACTTTCCCTGGCTGCCTCCTATGGTCTTATCGTTCATCAAATGGACGTAAAGACAGCTTTCCTTAACGGAGAGTTGGAAGAGGAAATCTATATGGATCAGCCTGATGGGTTTGTAGTAAAAGGTGAAGAGAGAAAGGTGTGCAAATTGTTAAAATCTTTGTATGGGCTGAAGCAAGCACCTAAGCAATGGCATGAGAAGTTTGACAGAACTTTAACTTCTGCAGGCTTTGCCATTAATGAGGCTGATAGGTGTGTATATTATCGCCATGGTGGGGGCGATAGTGTTATATTATGCTTGTATGTTGATGACATACTGATTTTCGGTACAAGCATGATAGTGATAAATGAGGTCAAGTCTTTTCTGTCAAAGAGCTTTGATATGAAAGATCTGGGACAAGCTGATGTGATCCTGAACATTAAGTTGATTAGGGATGAGAGTGGGATTACGTTAACGCAATCACACTATGTTGAGAAGGTCTTGAGCCGCTTTGGTTATATAGACAGCAAGCCTTCTCCAACACCCTATGATCCCAGTGTGACACTCAGAAAGAACAAAAGGAAACGAGAGATCAATTAAGATATTCTCAAGTGATCGGTTCACTCATGTACCTTGCGAGCGCGACGAGACCTGATATCTCTTTTGCTGTGAGCAAGTTGAGCAGGTTCATGTCTAACCCGGGTATTGATCATTGGCATGCACTTGAAAGGGTCATGCGCTATCTGAACGGTACAATGAGTTATGGGATTCACTATTCAGGGCACCCTGCGGTGCTTGAGGGATACTGTGATGCGAACTGGATCTCAGATGTTGATGAGCTCTACGCCACAAGTGGATATGCATTTATTCTTGGAGGTGGCGCAGTGTCATGGAGGTCTTGCAAACAGACCATTTTGACGAGGTCAACCATGGAAGCAGAACTTGCTGCTTTAGATACAGCTTCTGTTGAGGCAGAATGGCTGCGTGAGCTCTTGATGGACTTGCCGGTGGTTGAGAAACCATTACCGGCCATCCTTATGAACTGTGACAACCAAACGGTTATTACGAAAGTGAACAGTGCTAAGGATAATGCGAAGTCATCAAGACACGTCAAGAGACGCTTGAAGTCTGTCAGGAAAATGAGAAACTCCGGAGTAATAACTGTTAGTTATATTCAAACAGACAAAAACCTGGCAGATCCCTTTACGAAGGGACTATCACGTAATGTGATAGATAGTGCATCGAGGGAGATGGGGTTGAGACCCGTGAGTGTTACACCATAGTGGTAACCCAACCTATGTGATCGGAGATCCCGTGAATTAGGACCTGGGAAGAACAAGCTAGTGGTTTAACTGAGGAGAGTTATTTTGTAACCCTCTCCGTGGGAAGATGCATAACTCTCACATTCTGTAAGGCAGGTTGGCAATATGCCTTAATGTGTTTCTGTTGGCTATTCGTAGCAAAGGTGCTATCCTACAGAGCGACCTTGAAAGAACACACCTATATGAGTCCGACTGTTAAACGTCGCAGTCTATGAGATTTGGGTGATCTCTAGTAAGCTCATGAAGAGACCAGGGAGTATGACGCATATGCTCCACCCGCGGGGTAGGCTACTGGCAGCCACGTACTGGTTATGACTTTGAGTGAAGTCTATTGGCACCAAACTTGCAATTCAAGGTTCGTCCATTGTTCAAGTTGCTGGTAGATGTAGCTTGAAGCTCTAGGCGGAAGTTCAACTTAACAGTCTCTGCTGAAACACTGGTATATAAACAAGAAACGAGGTTTGGCAAAATCTCTAAATGGGAATTTGAGATCTGGTGGGGGATTGTTAGAATTGGGCCCATATGGGCAGCCCAATAAGCAATTTCAGAAAAATCTCAAAGCCCATTTTTGTGGCAGCACACATGGGAGTGGAGTGGGAGCTAAAGTTTAGTCCCACATTGCTAGTTGGAGGAGACAAACACCACCTTATAAGGTGGAGTGTTGTACCACTTGGTGTGCTAGTTGAGAACAGAAGGCTCTCTCGTGCGCACTCCTCCTCCTCCTCCTCCGCCGCCGTCCGTCCGTCTCGTCACGACGCGCCGCGGGTTGCGGGAATCTCGCCGAGCTTTATTTTTGCAGTCCGGGAAAAACGGTTTGGACGGACGCGTCACAGTTAGTCGATTCGGGTCGCTCCCGGATCGTGGGCTACTGTAACCAACCCAAAACGTGCGCGACGTGGACTTGGCCCACGGTGTACGTGTTAGGGTTTCCCGAACCGCACTATATATTGCCGTGCACTGCGTGCGCCGTCACACACCAAACCAATCTAGGTTTTGCCAATCTCGTGCCTTGCGCCGCCACCGTAGTCTACTCCATCCCGTGCGCCGGCGTGCACCGGCGAACGGGACAGCAGGTCTCCGGAACCGCTCGTCCTTGTGATCCTGTACGGGAGAGGGCGAATAAGCTTTTTGGGAAGCGCTCCGCGCGACTGCTTTTAAGTTCTTCATCACGGCTCGACTTCCTGGACGATCTCCGGGTCCGCGGGCGACTCGTCTCCAACGTCGTCTTCTTCGAGCTGCTACTGTCGCCGCTCAAGCTGCTGCCGTCGCTGCTCCAACGACTATTTCATCTACAATCGTTCGGTACGTTCGTCACGTTCCGATGGCTGTGTTTGTAGATGTCTGGCTGCTGTTCATGTTAATTAATACGTCTAGTATTTTCGAGTTTAACATGTTAGTAGTTGTTGCGATCATGTTTACTATTCTGGAATTAATCATGGAAATTATGCCTAATAATCCAACATGAATTAGGCCCTGTCAAGTCAAGCTGCGTGTGCGGTCTTCTTCTTCAGCCGAACACGTTAATTCTCAGAGCAAATCACGGGCTACGATACGATTGTCGAGAAAGCAACGGAAGGCAAGAACTTTCTCACGCATGACTCAGGATGGGAATGGGTCGGGTCGACCCAATGGGTAACTGGCCCGACCCACAAAAACGAGGCCAACGGATCGTCTGGGCCGGCCTCGAATAAAAAATGGGTGAGGAGGGCCGGTACATGTTGACCCGATGGGTTTGCTGGGTCGGCCCAAGAAATGACGAAGTGAGGAACGGAGCCGTCCTGTTGGACGATGAGCGACTGCGCAGCGGCGTTTGGATGGCGAAGGAAGAGGAAGCGGGGAAGTTGCTCGAGGTCGCCGGAATCACACACAGGGTCTGCCGGCTGCCGGGGATGCAGTGGTGACCGTGGCCATGGAGTTAGGGGATTTATTTTGCTTTTCTTGGGCTAAAGGAAGCCACGACGCCTGCGGCCGGCGGCCCGGAATGCAGTTGTGGCGGCAGCCATGGAGTCAAGGGATTTATTTTGATTTTCTTGGGCTAAAGGAAGCCACGACGCCCGCGGCCGGCGGCCGGGAATGCAGTGGTGGCGGCAGCAATGGAATTAGGAGATATTTGCTTGGATAAAAGGAAGCCGCAACATGAAGCAAAAGGAGCTAGGAATCACCGTCCTCTCCATACAATTTCTGAACTTGGATGCGCTGTTGTTTCTCCCGTATAAGTTTTCGGAGCTGCTGTAGTTTCCGTACAGGCAACTGTGAGTAGCTCGCCGCTCGCATGGCCAGGCGAGCTGGTAGCGCACGGAGGCCTCGCGTGCCGCCTTGCCGGCCGCTGGTCCAAGGCGAGCTGGCTCAGGCGCCGGTGGCCTCTGCTTGTACGCGTCGGAGGTGTCGAAGAACGGAACGAGGCGGGGGAGAAAAGATTGGCGGCGCGCAGGTGGGACGTCGTCAAGGCGAAGGAGAGGTGAATAGTGGGTCGACCCACGATGCCCAATGGTTCAGCAGGGCCAGAGAGTCTAGCTTGATGGGTCGACCCACGGCCTTTAAAATTGGCTTCAGGGCCGGGGAGGCCAGGTCCAGGGCCAGGTCCGGGCCGACCCAATCCCATCCAGACGCATGACGTTCCTAGTGTGCTTTTGTGGTCCTAGCTTTATACACGTAGTACGTTCGTATTTTGCAGAATAATTGCAACTCAAACTGATATTACACTTTGTTAAAAAAAAACTGATATTACACTTGAACAACAAACTTGATTTGCATGCACATCCATCCGGTGTTCCCTTATTCGGTATCTACGAAGAAATTAAGTACTCCCTCCACCAGTAATTTTTTTTACATATACTCTCCCTGTTTCAAAAATAACTGCAGTTCTAATATTGTCTTAAGTAAACTATTTTAAATTTGACCAATTATATATATAAACATATTAACATCCATCACACCAATTTACTTTCATATATTAGCTGATATTATTATATATATTAACACATTTCATATAAAGTCGATCAAACATAAAATACGACATTTAGCTAGAGCCATGATTGATCGATTTCTGGCTCTATATGTAATCGTGCAGGGACAGAACTGCCACCGGTGTCGGCTGACCTAACAAAAAAAACTTCGTTAGTTAGTAGTACTATATAGCGTTTATTATAGAGGCTGACTCCACAGGTAATACAGATTAGCCTGATGATGATCCACATTGGCTATTTGGCTTCATTTTTTCCTAGGTTCGTCCCTGGTGTAGAGGACTTCCGGTCACTAGGGCGTGTTTGGTTGCCCACGGAGAGCCCGTGCAGCTTGTGGAGAGGCGTTTTCGGCCTGTTTGCTTGCCTGGGCTGCGCCGCATTCTTGCATAGCACGAACTTTAAAGCACCCTCGGGCCAGACCCAGCGGGAACGCTCGATTCGGCCGTTTCCGTGGAGCCACCCTCGCGTAGGCAAAAAATCGGGCCAGCCTGCACGCGCGGGAAGGGGCGGGAGACGCCGCGTCCCTTCGAGAACACGCGCCATAAATTTCCTCACCACCCATCTCCCCCACTCACTCCACTCACTCGTCTCCTCTCTCCTCTCTTCGTCGGCGGTTCCTCTGCTGCCGGCACCTCCACAGCTCCGCCGCCTGCATCTTCGGTGGGAGAGGAAGGCAGGCCGCTGTGCTTCTTCGTCGACCGGCTTGGATCTTCGTCGGCAGCGACAGCCGCGCTGCTCTCCGACTTCGTCGAGGGCTTCATCCATGGCGGTAATGATGTTCTGCACCCCTTAAGAGCTAGTTTCAAGCGTAGATCTGTAGATCGTGGTAGATTATTCGGCTTAGGTTGACATGCACAGTAGATCTGTCTCTTTTTAGTGTTCGATCTGCTAGTAGGGTTACATCTATGAACCATGTTCGTGAGTTAGAGGCTTTTCTTTGTGTTCATACTGTTGGGCATGGATTTGCATCTGTCCGTGAGTATTGTTGATGAGGGCCGATGATGAACAATAGCAGTACCGTCTTAGGGATTATGGGCACCGTTCCGAAAACAATGTACACTCGATGTCTACTTTGTGTTTGGCACGGTGCTCTGACCGCTATGAACGCTTCGTGATTTTGCTAACTGAGGCCATCAATAGATCTGCTAGATATGTTTGACGTTCTTTTTCCTGATCCGGGCCGATGATTAAACTAGGCCATGATAGTTGCAAGGAGATTGCATACAGAACCAAGTGGTCAATGCACGGACAATGCTTGTATTACCCCTTCGTTCTTGTATGCACTCTTTTTGTCACTGATGGCTTTGATGTATGAGGCCTCAATTTTACTGAGTGTGCATTCGAGAGGTGTCTTTTAGTATCTACGACTGTGCAAAAATTGAAGTATTTATGTGTGTTAGTAGGTACTAAGATATCATCTTTTGAGTGCTGATTTATAACTTGTGCCAATGATGAACGGTGATAGTACTTCTGGCACTGTCAACACAAGGCAGCCACCAAAATTAAGAACCTTGCACAAGTGCTTGTGTCTTTTACTTGATTTTTTTGGTTGTCATCTGGTGCTTGCGTGATAACCTGACTGAGGCTTCCGTGCTCTGCATTTTATTTGTTGGCCGATAATTGTAATGTGACACAGTTTTGGTGCAAGAGGTGTCTCCACTGTACCTTGAGTGATGTACAAGTAGAATTCTTGTGCACAACTCTTGGTACCGTGGAGCCATTTCTTGGCACCACAGCTTGTGCTCTTGTTTATGAGGCTGATTTGTTGTTCTAGTTTCATTTTCTACTTTTCACCAAGCCGATGATTACAATGTGGCATGACATATGTGCACGGACGTGACTTGTATAGGACCTTGAGTAATGTACAAGTTCAAGTTTTGTGCACACCTCTTGGTCCCTGTACAGAGTCATCTCCCTGTGATCTTTGTTTGCTATTTCTTATGAGGCAATCTTTTGTTCTTGTGCCTATGATGATATGTTCGACTTGTGAGCCACTTTAGGTTATGTCAGCAGTAGACAGCCAACAAAATTAAGAACTAAGCACAACTCATTGTGTCTTGTACTTCATTTTGATGGCTAGTCTGGTGCTGCATACTTGTGAATACCTTCTCACTGCTCAACTGAGGCATCCATCTGTTTTGATGTGCTGTGTAGCCTATGATGACATGTTGAACATGTGAGGCAATATAAACACTCTCACCACCAGACATCCACCAAAACTAAGAACCTTGCACAACTAATAGTGTGTTGTACTTGCTTTGTTGGCTTGTCTGGTGGCGGATAATTGTGTAGGCCTTGCTCAACATAATTGAGGCTACGTAACATCCTTTGGTTATGATGATGTTTGACTATGCTGTTATTTGACACACAAGTTGGCTACTTGTTTTGCAGTCTGAGAAGGGCAAAGAGGTTGTTCAGGAAGGAGCCAGTGCGTCCAAGAGGAGGAAGGCCCCCCTGGGGCACTTCCTCGACGATGTCTCTCCAACGCACTTCTACAAGGTTATCCGGGCACCTGGGCTAGACTTGCTGCCCATTCCTCCAGCATTCCGCCATCATCTAGGAGCCATCCCTAAAGAGATCGTGCTCAAGACGAACACTGGCTGCAACTGGGTGGTCACCGTCGTCGACCATAATGGGTCTGCTGCGATTGACAATGGATGGGCACCATTTGCAATGTGCCACAACATTAAAGCTGGGCACTTCGTCAACTTCAAGATGCTGAAGCCTACTGTTTACAGAGTCACCATCTTCAACACCGATGGCACCGAAATTGTGAAGATGTGTGATCAACATCCCATGAACCTTGTTCTGAAATCTCCAATCCAGAATGCCTGAATTTTGTCTTCACCTCTGTCTTTCCGTGTTAAGTTGAACCATGTCTGTTAGTTGGTGTCTGCTACTCTATGAACATTCCATGAACCTGCTTTGTTGTTTAAGGCTATGACTATTATCGTATGAGCTTATGACTGTAGTGGTTCGTATCTTTACTGGTAAGCTCACCACTCCAAAAAGTGGTGACAGTACAAGCCTAGTGGCACGTAACCAAACATCCTGCATTGCATCTCAAGTTCATCATACAACCGACCAAACAAGGAGGGTTTCAGAATTTGCATCGAGCCGAACGGGACTGGACAGAACATTGCTGGCAACCAAATGGGATGCACAACATCGCTCAGTCCGCGTTTTTACAGGACCAGGCCCGACAGGGCCATGGATGCAAAGTGCCCAAAATCCTGCCGGGCCACGGATACAAAGTGCCCAAAATCCATGCGAGCAACCAAACAGGCCCTAGCATGCATGCAGCGTGTCCAAGTGCAACAAAGCGTGATGCATGTGTGCTACTCCCTCCGTTCCTAAATATAAGATGTTTTATGTGTTACATATGTTGTCTACATGCATATTAAAATGAGTGAATCTACACATAAAATATGTCTAGATATACTTGTGTGTATGTGAATGTGGACAAAACCTAAAACATCTTATATTTGGGAACGGAGGGAGTAGCTGCTGGTGCAACGTCGCCAGCAGAGAATGGTCGCCCGGCCGGATGATCAGTCTACAGCGTACCAATGTGACAGCCTGACAGGAACTAATGGTTTTGTGCAAGCACTAACGACTTCACATTTGTCTCGTATAGCCGCCACTGTAGCACCGTCGCTGTATATTGTGTTTATGATTTAGTGTACTATGTATGCTCCGTGAAAAGACAGGGTCAGATGAGCAGGCAGAGGTCGTGAGACGTCTTTGTCTCGGTTGCCGGCCGTTTGGGATCTTCTAGCTCTCGATTTGTGCCTTTTGCTGCCACTGTACGTGCATGTGATCATCATCTGCAGCCAGCCGGCCAGCAGTATATGTACTTGTGAGTTTTAAGTTTCTCTATGTGAAACCATGGGTAGAGAAGAAAAGAAAACCTAGTGTCAGCGGCCGAGCAGCTGTCGAGAAACTTCAACGATCCGTACTCGTGAGTATCGATCAACATAAAGTTAGGCTACTTCGTCGTGGGCCGATGTGTATAGCAGTAGTAAGCATGTAGGCGGACAAGTCCACGGCGCTTCCGTCGCCGTCCGTCTCGTTCGCAAACGATTGATTGTGCGATTATGGCGTCCGTGGCCGCTAATTTTTTTGTTCGCTAGGTCCAGTGGACCGAACAGACAGGCCACATCCGCTAATACGACGAGCTGCTGGGCCTTTTGATGCTAGGCTAGGCTGATTCGTGCGATGGCTACGTTCGATTTGTTGTTGCGCTGATCGCGCGAGACGTGCGTGTGGCGGACGAAGTGAGCCTAACAGGCTGGGTGGCCACGTGCGATTAGGTCCGTTAATCCATTTAGTTTAGGCGGCTTGTCCGTGAGGCCGTTTCGGCATTTAGAGCGGCGCGGACGAAGCGGCCGGGCGGAATCCGCCTCCGCCTGCATCGTGAAGCAGTAGTGGACTCGGTGTGTGTTGGTTGCATGTCGTTACAAACGAAAGCTCGCTTATTGTGATGGGAGTTGGGTTCTAGCTAGCCACAACTCTTCCTTAATTTTGCGTTAGAGACTCGATCGATCTTGATGGGTGTTTTTTCGGTGCACGCATGGTCATGTGTTCTTTTTTTCTTTTTTGCGGGTGAAACCTGGAGTTTATTCATTAGTAACGGAGTTACAATCATCTAATACACGATTTGAGATGAAAGCCGGCTCTTGATGCACCCAACAGCTATTGTTGTGCTCAGAGCGCCCGTAATTAGCCAAGGCGTGTGCAACTCTATTTTGACCTCTACTAATTTTAACAGGAATAAACTCCCTATCCTTCATTAGCTTCTTCACTTCAGCTACCAAATATCCGGCTGCGGATCGAGATAGCGACTCATCCGTCAATGCTGATAGCGCTCCCGTAGAATCTGCCTGCACAATAACTGGGAGGTCTGACCACTGGGTAGCCAAGGCCATGCCGCCCATGATCGCATGTAATTCAGCCTCTAGCGCATCATTGCAAAACTGAATATGTCGGCAGGCAGCCACAATGACGCCACCTTCCTTGTTTCTCAACACCATCCCAGCACCGGCCCGTCCATCTGCAGAAAAGGAACCATCGGTAGAAAGCGCCACCCATCCTTGCAGAGGAGGAAGACCATGACAAGTCTGGTTTAGAAACTTGGCTCTTCTTCGCATGGTCATGTGTTCAAAGGCTATAGCTACGAGAGCTAGCCATGCACTAGTGTACTTCCGGAATTGTTGCATGTGCACAACACCGTCTCGAACATGGCGCAACAGTCAACGTAGAAAACGAGCCAATCGCTGTGAAGAAACACGTTTTAGCAAAAAAAGAAACGATTACCCCAAAGAAAACTAGGAAGAAGCACGCACGAAGCGATTAACGAACGTAAGCTAGCTAGCTGGCTCGTTTTCGGTGCAGCTAGACGTCACCTCGATGCTGCACGCTCTTGGGCTTGGACCCGGTCCATGACGTCACGTACGGAGCGATGCTGATAGGAGATCCAACTCTACATGCTCCACGTATATCCTTATATTGGTTAAGATCGACATGTTAATTTCCACACTGGGATGCGGCTACTTTTGAAATTTTGATGAACTACTTCCTCTGTTTTCGAGAAGATGTCAATCGCCTCCAACACTGAAGTTTTGAAATTTTGATTTGACCAGCTAATATTCATAAAAGAGTTTGTTTCTGTTACATTCGTAGCACGATGCCCGTGAATTCGACATCAAAATACTTTCACAGTAAATCTAAAAAAGGCATGCTTTAAAGACTACTAGTTGTAATTTGGTGCGGCGTCACGCCGCACCTGTGTGATAAAATTGGAATTTGAAAATGTTTACATTTAAAAATTGTGTAGATTTGAGAATTGTTGGAATGCAAAGAGAGCTTATGTTTGAAAGTTGTTTAGATTTCGAAAATTAGTCCAAATGGAAAGTTATTTAGAGCTGAATTCTTTTCACGTTAGTAAAATGGTTAGATTTGAAAAGCGGCTGAAATTTTGGAATATTCAAATTTGTGTGCCGTGTCGTAGCGGTAAAATTGGAAAATCTATGTTCAAAAGTTGTGCATATTTTAAAAAAATTCTGTTGGCTAAGTTTTCCAGATTTGAATTATTTTAACGGTTATAAATTGCTTAGATTTGCAGAACATTTAAAATTCGTAAATATTCATTTTTTGAAGTTGGTAGTTCAAAATTTGTTGGAATTCAAAAAAAATCTATGTTTAAAAGTTGGTCAATTTTTAATTGTTCAAACTTATTTGTTTGTTTTGCCAAAATAGTTAACATTTTTTCCCTAGCACTCTTATAATATTTCTTATATTTTGTCGGTGGGTATTTATTGCCGTGGCCGTTTGATAAATTTGAAATATCTTTTTAAAAGGTTGTTGAAATATGAATTGCAAATATATTTTGTTGAAAAGGTTACAAAGTATGTGGAATGATTATTTGGGTTTTCACAAATTTTTTAAAGTTGGCCTGAATTCTTGCGGGTAAAAATTGTTTAGATTTCCAAATTCGTTCAAATTGGGAAGTTTTTCAGATTCGAATTTTTTTTTGCAGCTGTAAGAGGGTCAGATTTGTAGATATTTGAAAGTTTGGAATATCCCAATTTGAAATTTGATTGTATGTTGTAAGTAGTTAGCATTTTAGTTGTGATTATTCTGATATAATTTGCATATTGTTCTGATGGACATAGTTAAGGTCACTGCTTTTGAAACATTTAGTAGTATTTGAAGATTGTTTAAATACCGTAAACAAATTTATATAAAGTGTTTTAAATTATTGAAATCATGTTCAATTTTAGGTTTTGTTTTTCTGTTCAATTATTTTTAGTTGGCAAATAAGTTATTGCTGATATTATTTTTGTGGTTTTTATCTGAGTTGAAAACAAAGTTGTAAAATTGATTTTTTGTGTAGATTATAAGATCCGTAATAAGTTGGAAAAGATTACAATGTATTTGAAATGGCTATTTTGGTTTTCACAATTTTGTTTGTAATTTGGAATAATTTGGAAAGGTTACGAAGTATTTGAAATGTGTGTGTTGTTTTTTACTTTTTTTGGAAACTGGTATGAATTTATTTGGAGGTGGATTTGAAAAGATGCAAAAAAATTGGGAAAAAAAGGGGAAAAAAACCCGAGGCAGCCGTGCAGGAGGCGGCCCAGCTCAGCAGCAGCCCATGAACCCATCCCAGGCCCACGGTGACGTCAGAGTGACGTCACCAGTGGCCGAGCTCCGCGGCGGCGGCGTCGATCCAGCGCGAGCTGGGACGCGCGCGGGCGCGAGCTGCCCTTAGGTGGCGGCGCCGCCGCTTATGCGTCGCCGGAGCCTCGCCGGCGTCGTGGAAATGCGGCGGTGGACGGGGGGCGCGGCGCGGACGATTCCGGCGGCACAGCGGCGTCCCGGCGAGCGATCTTCAGAGAGCAGAGAGAGGACGCGACGGCGCACCCCTTCGTGGGCGGCAATTTGAGCGGGGAAGGCCGCAGCGGCGGCAGCGAGCGCGGCGACTTCCGGAGGCGCAGGAAAGAGAAGGGAGTGGGGGGTTCTGCGGATTTTTTGCAGCGGAGTCCCCGGGTTTCTGAAAAATTACGTTTAGGTCCCTCGCTTCGTAAAATTGGAGGTTTGCGGTGCAATTTGTGGGCTTGTTGGTCGGTTTTTGGAAATGTAACCGCGCCGTGAGGCTGACATGTGGAGCCCACCATGGCACTGTTCAACACTGCACCTACTGTAGCTAGCTACAGTGCGTGGGGGCTGAGAGCTCGCTAAAGTGCTCATCTTTCATATAGTTAGTAATGGCATCGTCCAAAAAGGAAAAGTTTGTGTTGGAAACTCTTGCCATGGTATTTTAACCCCGGTCACATACCATATGAGGAAGAACACGCATAAACAAGCTGTCTTTCAATTGCTGCCTGTTTTAGCCTGTACCGTCAGTAATAAACCTCCTCAATTGGGCACAAAATAGATTGTCCACTACTGCTGTCTACACGCTAAATAAGAATACAGAAACTGATCGAAGCTACTCGTCCAAAGTATTTTTTTTATGGCAGACATTGACAATCGTATACGTTCACACTAAACGGCCAGTTATCCGGCCAAAGTTAGCAAGTTTCCCGTCTTTCTGTTTATCCTTTTTTATGCACAAGCGTCAAGGTTACATGATACTACAAAAATATTATCTTTTGGGAGATACAAAAGAGCTTTCATGTTACGTCCTGGTCTCTGCATCGTCGACGACTGCTTACTGTAGCAGACTAGCACGGAGTGTATATATGCATAGTTCACTACGGGAAAATGCCTCTCCGCCGAGTGGTCAAAAGACTCGGCGAAGGCCCAAATCCAGCTCGGCGATGCCTTTGCCGAGTATGGAACTCGGCGACCTAGACTCGGCAAAAAACGCCTCGGCGAAGAGGCTTCGCCTTGTGCCTTTTGTCGGGGGGACTCGGCGAAGCCTTCGCCGAGTGTCTTTATACCCCACTCGGCGAAGAAAAGAAGATCCAGCCCGTCCCTTGTCAGATGTGTGTCAGACGAGTGTCAGGCATTCGCCGAGTCCGGGGACAAGACACTCGGCGAAGACATGGCGCACAACCGCGCGACACGTGTCCAGAAATGGCGGGCTCGGTAAAGAATTTCGCCGAGATGATGTCTTCGCCGAGTGCCAAGCTTGCTGTTCGCCGAGCCTCAGCTTCGCCGAGTGCCTCCTTCGCCGAGTCTTTGCTTCGCCGGGTGCGGCTTCGCCGAGTGCCGCGCTGTCACCACGTGCTCGGCAAAGGTGGACCAAAAGGTCATCTGGGGAACATCTTCGCCGAGTGCCAGACTCGGCAAAGGGGAACGTCTCGGCGAAGCACGTTCCCAGGTGAGCGTTTTGGCTCCTGGAGCACCGCTTCGCCGAGTGCCTTACACGGCAAAGGCGTCTTCGCCGAGTGCCCAACTCGGCAAAGATGTCCAAATTGTCCAGATTTTTCCTGTTTTAATTGCATTCCCTGCACAGAAACAGTAATATAGTTGTATATGCACATCTGCTTCACTAGCAGGCACAGAAAATAGATAGAACACAACAAATGCACAAACACAATTTTGGTAGCACATCACACACATCATTTTACAAAAGTTTGGTAGCACATCCAACCAACAAAATAACAATATCCGAAGTTCACAAGAACAATATCCATAGTTTGGTTCAAAGAACTGAAACGACAAAGGCTTCAAGAACGAAGGTGTTGTCGATGCAATCCGTCCTAGAGTCCTAAAATTTGTGAGAAACATGAGTTTTAGTTAGCAAGTTCCAACTCATGCATAAGTTAACAAAGAATAAGAATGAGAACTAACCTAGAGTCACTCGGGCCTGTTGGAGGTCGATGGCGCCGACGTTGGGCTTGCTCCTCCGTCTACACCATTCTCTATGTCTCCAGCATTCCCTCCTTCACCATCCGCGGGAGTGTGGGATCCAGCCGATCGATTCTCCTATGAAGATTTGCATTAGACGAATAAGCAAGAAAAGATGAATTGTTACCGAGCTAGTTTCAAGACAACTTACCAAGAGGAGAGGGCTAGTGGAGGAAGAGGAGGAAGCGACGGATTCGCGGGCAACCTCTGCATACCGAAGACGAGTTTAAGTTTGCAAAGTTCAAGCACATGGCTTAGTTGAAAGAAAAAGTGAATGCACTTACTGCCACTACCGCCTGGAGGTATGCCTGCATTTGCACCACCTTCTCATCTGTTGCTTGCGCCCTCTGTTCTGTTGCCTGCGCCCTCGCAGTAGCCTCCGTCGCGGCGGCCCTAGCCTTCTCAAGTTCGGCCTACGGGATTGCAACCATGTAAGAAGCGGTCATCGCAATGGAAACATGTAGAATAGTGGAAAAGAAGGTTCAAAAACGACATACATACCTCCAATGCAGCCATCCTTCCAAGTCCGACCCTTGGGCGGCGCTCGATCTCGGGCGCTGAGCTCGTACGGCGAGCACGCATCTCGGCAAGTGATCCACCAGTGCCCGAAGACTCGAAGCAAGCACCGCCAATGTAAGGCCGGCCATTCAGCTTACCTTGTCCCGCGCACATAGCAACCATGGGGTCGAACGGAGCGGTCAAAGGATCGGAAGTCTCACCGTGGATCTCCTTGAACTTGGAGCAGTAGTTAACCTTCTGATTCCCCGCGGTGGTGCTGATCCACTGTTCTTCCAAGGGTTTATTCGCTTCCAGTACCTTTGGCCTCCGGATCTCAATGAATGCTTGCATCTTAGTCAATTTCCGGCCCTCCTTTTTCTCCTACAATTAAATGACATCAAAAGGAAACATACAATTGAGGTCAGGTGGAAATATAAAAAGAATAGCACATAAATAAAAACTTGTATGGAAAGAACAAATATAATTTCTTACCTTGTGTGCAATAACGCCGTCGAGTGAGAGGGGGCCTTGACGGTGGGTTCCGCCTACCAGCTTCCGCCGATCCGATGCGTCATCGTGCTTCCTCTTGAACGCATCCGACACCCACTTGTCTACAATCTTCTTGTAGCAAGGCTTCTGGGCGGCTAGCCACTGAGGAATCACCTATTTAACAGAAGAAAGATCCATATGAGTAGATTTTTTTATCAGTCATGTGAAGAATAATAGGAAAATATATGTGGCTACCTTCATGTACTGGGCTTTCGACAAGTTTATGGGCCTTGCATCCTTTTTGGTGACCACCCTATGCATCTGCTCTGCATAGAACGGGACAACACAGCCAACACGTGCCTCGTAAAGCTGGTCGGGATGAGCTTCTTCGCCATTTTAATCAACACCTGCTTCGCCGCCTCCTCTTTACCTTCACCTTCGACAAGTGTGAAGTAATCCTAGAATCATTGAGCATTAGGAAAAAGGAATTAACACGATGAAGTCCAAACTCTTGGTATTAAGTAGTAAAGTTCTACAAATTTCTTACCCAGAACTCAGTGATGAGTCGGTTGCCAAGGTGGTCGAAGGTGGAGTCCGGAACCATCGTGAAGTGGGCCCAAGACCAAGCAGGCACCCTTTGGCCAGTGGCGATTCCATCCTTCTTGAGGTCGATCAAGCCAGGGTAAAGCTGCTTGATAAGACGGCCAAGGACGCCTGAAGGTAAGCGTTTCTTTGTTGAGGCCACCACATTGAATGTCCTGCACATACCGAAATCAAAAGTCAGAATGCTTGTGATGAAAAGGTAAATAAACTAGAAGGTAACAAAAGTCATAATGCTTGTGACAAAAGTCATAATGCTTGTGATTCCACCACTTACCCATCTCCGCCGACATCAAGAAGGCCATTGCACTCACGAGATGGCATCTTGGAAAGACCTCGCAAGTAGGGCTTACGGTCGCGCAGAGTGCCGATCAACGGAAGTGGATGAGCTGTCAACAGATCCTCATCCGCCACGGCATCCTCATCCTCATCCTCCTCACTCTCCTGGGGCAGCTCCTCGTCCTCTGACTCCTCCGAGCGCCGGTCCTGAAAGTAGGGATGTAAATGGTCAGGTATGTGGCGCCATATAGTACCATTTATTCCGGTCTCCAGTTCAAAACTTGTTTTGTTTCCTGAAAAAATGAAGTGTGAACGCATTTATATGGATTAAGTGGTGCCATTAACATGTCCATTTACATCCCTACCTGATAGTCATCCTCACTCTCCTGGGGCTGCTCCTCCTCCTCTGACTCCTCCTCCACCTCGGGCTCCCCGGGCCGCTCCTCCTCCTCAGACTCGGAAGACGAAGCTGCGGGCACAGGACTACTCAAGCGAGCCCGAGGGGCCTTACCCCCGCTCGCATGGGTGGTTGTCGAGGGTCTGCCACGCCGTGCGGAAGAGTCCTTCGCAGCCGAGTGGTGACACTTTCTTCCAATCATCACCTTGAAAGTCCCATCAGCAGCATGCGCGTATAGGTTAGAAACAGTCCCAACCTTGAGAGGCCGCTTCTCCTTGGCGACACTCTTCCTCGCCACGAGTCGCTTCTCCTTCGCGACACTCTTCCTCGCCGCGAGCTGCTTCTCCTTCGCGCCCGGCTTCTCCTTCCCCTTCCCCCCAGCCATGTCTCAATCACCTGTCATCACGAAGAATGTGTTGATTAGTACAAGTAAAAACACAATAGTAATAAATAGGCTTAAAGAAAACTCATAAGAAGAATTTGCAATATTTTGAATAAGCTTGAACAACACATATATGAAGATAAGAAGCATGCCAAAACTCATATTAATGCAACAAAAAACAAATTAAGGAGTGGCATACAAAATATTACATCACAAATATTACAAGTTCAGGAGTGGCATACAAATGGTTCATACAAAATATTACATCACAAATATTACAAGTTCAGGAGTGGCATGCAAATGGTTCATACAAGTACAAAGCTTCAGAAGCCATTGTCTACATTGTTTGGATCATAACTTGGACCAGGATCATCATCATCATCGCTATCACGAGTGTACCACCAATCTGGCAAGTAGTCTGGAGGTGGACCGCTCGGCTCCTCTACATCGGATAGGTGCATCCGATCAAGAAGGTCCACGTCTCTCCGGTTGACAACCGGCTCACCGTCCTCTTGCCCGTCGACTACTATGACATCGTCGTCTTCTTCCATTTCATGTATAGTAGGCAAGGTGATGTTCAATCGGCCTGGCAGCCCATCTTCTTGATAAAAATCTCCCTCATATGTGTTCGGGTTTAGGCGGTGGTGGTAGTCGTCATCGTTAGGGGTAGGTGGTTTATTACGCGGCGGTACCGAGATGACTACATCCCAGCCCAGTAGACGTTTCACAGTTTTGCATGGGTACGGAAGATAAAAAACTTGGATGGCTTGGTGTGCTAGGATATAGACATCATCTCCCTCGTAGACGGATTCTCGCTCAATTTCAACCAACCCAATTTCAGGTCTTCGTCTCACTCTTTTTGGATTGAACCAATGGCACCTGAAGACAACGGGGTTCTTCTTTTTGCCGAAATCACAATCAAGTTCAATTATTTCCTTGACTATTCCATAGTAATCAAGATTGTCTCGGCATTGGCATAAGACCCCGGTATTTGTTGTCTTCCGGTTTGGCCGAGAGTTTTCATATTCATCGGTATGGAAGCGAAACCCATTAACGTCATAAGAATTATAGGTCTTGATGGAATAGGTGCATGACGTAAGTTTCTTCAACTCGGGCCTCATCTCCGGGTCAGAAATTCCCTACAGGTGCAATAGGAACAAGTGTGATACATTAGTGTTGACGAAACGGCTTGCACTAAAATGAACGTCGTGTAAGATAGAGAAATACTTTAGCTTTGAACCATGGAATGAAACCGCCGCCTCCTTCACCCCCCTTTTTAAAAAGGACCAACTTGTCATTGTCGGTAAGGGGTCTTCGATGTTTCCAGGTTTCTGACTCAAATAATCTATGAATGGCAACGATCAAGAAACGGAGTTAGTCCACAAACTAGGAAATGGAAGTGTGGCGAACAATACTCGGCGCACTTACTCAATGTAGGGTTGTACTTCCGGCGTGTTCTTCAAGACATAAGATGTAATCTTCGTCCACTCATCATATGATAATTTCTTCTTCCGCTTGCCACTTGATTTGCCACCGGCCCCGATGAAAATGCTAAGGTCGGGTAGATCTTCCGGGTTGGCGGTATTGAGACGAGGCACTGGATTATGAACAGTGGTAAGAGTGTCACTATAGAACTTCGTGGTGATGTTTGACACCTCCTCGTTAAGTGTTGCCTCAGCTATGGATGCTTCGATTTTGCATTTGTTCATGCTTTTCTTTCGAAGGTCCTTCTGCTCTCTCTCAGTTGCAAACATCCAACGGGTCTGCACAGGCCCCCCCAATCTTGCCTCGGTCGCGAGATGCAACAACAAATGTTGCATGGGATTAAACATGCCCGGTGGAAATATAGCCTCTAGGTCGCATAGCATCTCGGGTGTCTGTTCCTCCAACTCTTTAACCACCGCGACATCTAATTCTTTAGCACAAAGCCGACGGAAGAAATAGCTCAACTTTGCCAAGACTAGCCAAATATCCTCATCGATATAGCCTCGAAACATGACCGACATTATCCGCTCGATCCATACGTGGTAGTCATGGTTCTTGAGCCCACCTATCCGCAACCCAGGCAAATTCACTCCCCTCATTATATTAGCTGCATAGCCATCAGGGAAGAACAGGTGTTCCAGGACCCACTGGAGAATTTCTTTCCTTTGGGCCCTTGTTGGGGTGAAACGAGCCTTTGGCTTATTCCATGATTTTCTGACTGTGCCGGGAGGGTCCATCTTCATATTTGGCCTATCACATAGCCTATGCTGATCGAGTCTAGCCTTGACGTTATCCTTCGACTTCTCGAGGTCCATTAATGTGGACCAAAGGGCCTCAGCGATATTCTTTTCAGTGTCCATTAATGCCGGCAAGTCATGGAGGGAAGTGTGGTACCAAACGAACATAGTGAAGTGCCTCTTTGCTACGGCATCGTACGTCCGTACCCCTTCTCTCCAGGCAAGTAACAAATCATCCACCAACGGCTCCATGTACACACTCATATTCTTCCCCGGATATTCGGGCCCTGGAATTATAAGCGACAAGAACATGTTTGTCGTTGCATGCAGACGCCGGGGGAGATTCAGCGGAATGACAAACATCGGCCAACAGCTATATGTGCAAGCAGACATACCATATGGGTTGAACCCATCTGTTGATAAGGCAATTGCTACACTCCTGTTTAAGCCCGCTTTGGGATGCTTAACAATGAATTTCTTCCATGCTTCACCATCAGACGGATGTACCATCTTCTCAGGACGATACCTCTTCCCATCTACCGGCCATCTCATTTGTTGGGCAGATTCCTCGGTCATAAAAAGCCGTTGGATCCTAGGCAAGAATGGAAGATACCGAAGGATCTTTTTTGCCACTGTGAGCTGCGTCTTCTGACCATCACCACTGTCGACCTCAATATACCTAGAGGACTTGCACTTGAGGCAGTATTTTTCATCCTTGTGTTCTTTTATAAATAACATGCAACCCTTTGGACAAGCATCTATCAGCGTATAATCCATCTTAAGTGAACTGAGGATTTTCTTCGACTCGTACATGTTCTTTGGCAGAAGGTGTGCCTCCGGTAGAAGGGAGCCAATAACATGCAGGAATGCATCAAAGGCATTAATGCTTACGTGATACTGGGACTTGACAGCCATTAGGCGACTAATGGAATCAAGTTGAGAAACCTTTGTATGGGCGTGGAGGGTTTTCTGTGAGGCAAACAAAGTATCATAGAACTCCTTCGTGCTCTTGTCCATCTCCCCATCTGCATCTTCGGTTGGAATTTCAGGTGCTCGTGCATTAGCGAATTGATCTAGCATTCTATCAGCCCCGGTTTCAAAAGCTGTTGATGCCTCCTCGGTGCGCTGTCGCGCCACCTTCTTTCTCCGAGGTGCACGCTCGCCATGCAAGTTCCAACGATGATAGCCTGGCATAAACCCATTCTTGCTAAGGTGAAGACCCATATCGTCCTTTGTTTGGTTTCGCTGGTTTTTGCATTTACTGCACGGGCACCAAGTTCCAGCTACCCCATGGTTTTTATCAAATGCAATCTCCAGGAACTCTAAAGTCTTAGTAATCCATTCCTCAGAGATCTGACTCGCACTAGGTCGACCGCTGTACATCCACTCACGATCCTCCATATCCACACTGATTAATGCAGACATATGTACAACGTGTTTAATTTAACAAAGAGATTCATGCATCATCAAATCAAGTATTTATAAAGCTATAGATTTTACGCGTCGAATGCACTCACCTATCACTACTAGGTAAAGATAAGTCCTAATCCCACCAGAGTATGTGTAGCTTGTGTTCGTTTCCACGTCTACTCCTATCCAAGACAGAATTTCGGCAGCACCTCCCCGCTGCTCTCCAAATACACGTCTCGACAAATGTCGAGAGGATGTGTATCCGGAGAACAACAGGGAGGCGCCACCGAAATTCTGTCTCAGATAGGAGTAGAACATGGAAACGAACACAAACTACACATACTCGAGCTGTCCAAAAACGTGGACAATTCGAAACGGCCACGGTTATAAAAATATAGTTGTTTGTATATAAATGTATACCTTGGACAAGGTGCATACAAAAATATATACAAACAACTCTTTGTATATAATGAATACCCTTGACAAGGCGTACACATAAATATACAAAGAGTTTCATCTTTATTAACCATAACCCTTCCGAACGGGAGACGCCTAGGGTTACGCGACTAGTTTGGTGAGCTACAAAATAAATACACCTACATTGGAAGATAGGAAATATATCTTTACCCTTGAAGCGTGATCGGCAAAGCCTATAGGGAACGCTGCACCAAGATCCTACCCTGCGACGACGCTCCTGGGACAAATTCGATCCATGTCCTGCACAAATAAAAAACAGCTACAATTAACAACTAACAACTATATAGTAAAACAACTAACAAAGTCTAAATTAACACAACTAATTACTAACCTAACTAACACAAGCTAAACATCTAACAATTGGTACAACAAATTGCTACAACAAATTAAAATCTAACAATTGCTATAACAAATTGCTACAACAAATTGCTACAACAAATTGCTACAACAAAGTAACCAAAATCAAATACACCTATAAACATCTAACACAAGCTAAACATCTAACAATTGCTACAACAAATTTTAAAAAAAAGAGGAAACATCTCACCTTCGGATCGAGCGGCAGGGGTGAAAGGATCGGTATGACACCTAGAGGGGGGGGGTGAATAGGTGCTACTCCAATTTTAGTCTTTTTCAATTTAGGCTTGACACAAAAGGTAAATTCTCTAGATATGCAACTACGGTGAATTTACCTATATGACAAGCTAGCAACTAAGCACGATATAATAAGGCGGTAAACAAGGATAGAGGTAACCGAAGTCAAAGCACGCGGAGACACGGATGTAATCCCGAGTTCCTCCTTTTTAGGGGAGTACGTCTCGTTGGAGAGGTGTGAACCAACACAATGGTTCAACGGCCACAAAGGCCTCACCCTCTTCTCCGATGAACCGTACCACAAAGGTTTGGTTCACTTCAACTATCGGAAACCTTCGAGGCGGAGTCCGGAGCCTTTACAACAACGACTTGGGGCACAACCCACAAAGGATTGGGGGCTCCCAAACAGCTACAATCTGTCACAAAGACAATCAAGTGAGTACAATAGGGCTAGGTTTTCCTAGTGGAAACCCTAGCAAATGGTCCCTCAAGTGAATGAGGGGGAAATGACAAACGGCTCGGTGAAGATGTAGATCGGAGCTTCTCCTTCAATCCTCCAAGTATCAACGAGTTTGGGTGGAGGGATTGGGAGATCTATCAAATCTTGAGCTTGCAATCAATGGTGTTCTTCAAGGTGTTCAAGCTACTTGTCTCAAGGTAGGTGGAGGGCTATTTAAAGCCCCTCCAATAAGTGGCCATTGGAGGCTGCAGAGTGGCCGGCTGGGGAGCCGGTTTGGCCGGCCTGGAGGCCGGCCTGGCGAGCTGCGGCCAGATCCAGAGGAGCCGGCATGGGGCCGGACTGGCCGGCCTGGGAGCCGGCACCCCAGCAGAGCCAACCGGCCAGGGGCCCGGACTGGTCCGGCCTGGGAGCCAGCGACCCAGCCGAGCGGCCGGCCTGGAGCCCGGCCTGCCGGCCTGGGAACCGGCCACCCAGGGCACGCGCCTCTTTTCCGATATCCCGAACTTTCTTTCTTCTTTTTGAATATGGAGAGATACCGGACAATTCTGAAATCACTCAGCAACATATTAAACTTTCACGGTGTTGTTATCTAACACACAAAACATAGAGGGGATAATAAATGTCCTTTCAATCTCCCCCTTTTTGGTGTTAGATGACAACACACGGATTTGCAATTGAGACCACACTATATCATGTTTAGACGAAGAAATGGCTCCCCCTACATGTGTGCATATATTTTGTTTGCCTTGGAATGCAAATGCACATATAAGGGGGGACACATTCCCAACAAGATAAACAACAAGATATAGAAACAACATAGTCGCACATCCATAGACATATCCAACAAAGTTGAGATTTGGAGAAGATCATACCTTGTACCAATAGATGTAGATAGTTTAATATCAATGCACAATATCCTAAAATCTCAACCATAGATAAATCCGAATACCGAAATCCATAGATTCATACAATAATTTATCCATCTCATACAATAGTGATCGCAAAGTTCCACAACATAACCACATAAGGTTCCATGAACATAAAGGTTCCACGAGCACAAACCACATAAAGTTCAACTAAAACAAATGCGATGAAAGACAACGAAAATGCAAATAGAAACCATGCATGAATGCAAATCCCCTCGGATATCTCTCCCCCTTTGGCATCAAGACACCAAAAAGGAAGAAAGACACGAGAGAGCCCATGTATCACTCATCGGGAAACTCCTCCTCATCACCATGAGCAGCTCCACTTCCACCACCAAACGCTTGACCGGAGCTAGATTCACCTTGGGAGCCCGGATAATAGGGAGCAAGAGAGGAAGCATCATCACCGAACCAATAGGTGTTCTTGGACATGTAAGTGTTCTCCGAGACCTCGGCTGAAGTTGAATGAGAAGGCTCGGGGAAGTCAAGTTTCTTCATAATTGCTCTTTGATTACGATTATAAGACTTTTGCTTGCGATATGCCTTGAAATCCTTGACTTGCTTATCCACAAAAAAGCAATTCATCTTCTTGAAAGCATCTACAATGCCGTGCTTCTTGGGGGGCTCAACATGAGCTTCAGGGGCTGCAGCTCTAGCACGCTTCTCTTGAGAAGGAATGACCGCATTCGGAGGACGAGCGGGTAAGGAATGAAGAGTAGGTGTGTACAAAGTAGGGATATAGGCATTGAGCGCGACTTGATCCAACTTCCTCTCAAAGAGCTTCTGAAGATAGGGACCATAGATGGGAACCCTTTTGTCAAGTACCACGGTGTGCATCTCTTCCCACATATAGTCAAGAACATCAATTTTCTTCTTCCTCCAAAAGGTGGGCAAAATGTGATGAAGGAGATTAATCATATATGCACGAGCCTCAGTCTTCTCCCCATTTTGACAGCGATAGTGTTCCGGAGAATAGCATAAGTGGTTTGCCAAAATGGAGTCATATGAGTGCACTTGGGGACCTTTCCAACAAGGCCCAACCCGGGAGGATAGCAATGATGGATCGCGGGATCGGCTTTCATGATGGTTTGTGAGTGAATACGAACATAAGCCATGGGGCAATGAGGGAGCTCCTCGATGCCAAGGAGAGCACCAAATTCAGCAAGGGAGGCTTCACACTTGATACCGGCACTCATCCAAGTCATAGTCCTTGGTTCTTCCCTTGAGAAATAAACTGTGGCATAGAATTCTTGAAGCAAATCGGGAGAATACGGTGTACCCACTCCCATGAGATTAGAAATGCCATGAAAGTCCATAACCTCCATCACCTCCGGCCAAATATCACTTGCACTATCCACATTGAAGCAAAACGTGGAGACATGAGAGTTCCTCATGGGTTCTATGATTTGATCAAACATTTGGAGATGCATCTTGCAATAAAAACGGCTATCCTCCGGGCAAGTGGAGTGAGGAAAAGCATATGGATTGAACTCCAACCGATCATGCTCAAACTCATCACTAGGCACTTTGATCCAAGATGAACGTACCGGTTCGCTGGATTGGAAGGGAAGGCCCCTTTTTCTTGCCCGCTTTCTTGATCTTCTTGGAGTTGGTGTTGAGAGCACGGTACCTCGAGGAAAGGGGGGTGGAGTCCTCAAGATCCTCAAGTCCATCAAACGTTGAATCATCAGCCATTGCCACGAACTCGGAGCTTCACCAAGAAATCCCCACACACACCAACAATGGAGGAGAGCTCCCCCAAATCTTCACCAAAGGATGAATCTTGTGGATGGAAAGGAAGATCTGGAGGGGATCTTTCAGATCTGAGGCAGGGGAGGGTGTGGGGGTGGCTCTAATGGAGGGGGGCGCGGTGGAGGAGCACGGGAGGGGCAGCCATGGAGGGGAGCACGGGTTGGGAGGAGGAAGAAGTGAGGAAAACTGTTCGGGACCTCTTCTTGAATCGAATCCAGTGCACTGCCTGCCCGGCACGGGGGCCGGTTGAGCCGGCCTGGGGGCCGGGCTGCAACCCGAGGCGCCCGGCACAGGAGCCGGTTGCAGCCGGGCAGGGAACCGGGCTAGCACCCGAGGCGCCCGGCACAGCGGCCGGCTGGTCCGGCCTGAGGGCCGGCTAGGCAGATTTTTCCCTTCACCACTTCTTTTCTTCATGAAACCTTGGCACAAACACCGAAACTCTTCTCCTCTTGAAAGCCTTTGAATCAAACACCACTTTGATGGCTGCTGGACTGCTTTGGATAACCATCTTCAAGAATAACCATGGAGCAATTGAGAGTGACACGGGGGGATGCAAACATGAAGAAATCTTCACACTTCCAATGGATAAAACAAAAGATCCCAAATAGCAACATTGGAAGTGATTAGATGTGAAAAACAACAAAATGCAATGAACACTCGAACAAGACTCAACTCTTCAAAAGAAGAGGGCGGTGGCCTAGGCCACCATGTATGAGTGTATGTGGTGTGACACCGCGAAGATATATCTTGGGTTCACCGCCACTACTCGTCATTTAAGCTCACAATTCATAGAACGAAAATAGAGACAAATGAGTTCTTACTATCGGCATAATGGGGGGAGGGATAGTCCAATGGATTAGGACCGCACTCCCCCTATGTCCATGCCTACACCTAAACCAAACATATAGCTAAGATATAGGTGTGTATGCAAGATATTCAAGCGACGCTCCCCGAATCGATGATATTTAGCTCATGCCTCAAATAAGTGAACCTTGCTTCATCAAGTGGCTTCGTGAACATATCGGCAAGTTGGATCTTCGTGGGAATATAGCCAAGCTCAATGTCACCCCGGTTGATGTGATCACGGATGAAGTGATAGCGAATCTCAATATGCTTCGTTCTTGAGTGCTCCACCGGGTTGTGGCCAATCTTGATAGCACTTTCATTGTCACATAAAAGAGGCACTTTGTCACAATGGACACCGTATTCCTTTAAAGTTTGCCTCATCCACAACAATTGAGTGCAACAACTAGCGGCCGCCACATACTCGGCTTCGGTGGTGGAGAGAGATATGCAATTTTGCTTCTTAGAAGACCAACTCACCAAGGACCTACCAAGGAATTGGCAAGCCCCGGAAGTTGATTTCCTATCATCCTTGCAACCGGCCCAATCCGAATCCGTGTAACCGGCAAGAGAGAAAGTTGAGCCTTTAGGATACCACAAACCAAACCTTGGGGTATGAACCAAATATCGAAAGATTCGAAGAACCGCCGTTTGGTGGCTTTCTTTGGGAGCCGCTTGGTACCTTGCACACACTCCTACACTCAACACAATATCGGGTCTAGATGCACAAAGATAAAGCAAAGAACCAATCATAGAGCGATAGAGCTTTTGATCAACATCCTTATCTTTACCCTTTGGATTAAGTTCAAGATGACACTTGGTGTCCATAGGAAACTTCTTCTCTTTAGCATTTTGCATCTTGAACCTCTTGAGCATGTCTTGGATATATTTGGCTTGAGAGATGAAGGTCCCTCCACTCAATTGCTTGATCTCAAAACCAAGGAAGTACTTCAACTCTCCCATCATGGACATCTCGAACCTATCGGTCATAAGCTTTGAAAATTCATCATTAAAAGCTTTGTTAGAAGAGCCAAATATGATATCATCAACATAAAGTTGGCATATGAAAAGCTCCCCTTTAACCCTCTTGGTAAAAAGAGTGGGATCGATTTGCCCCACTTCAAAGCCACGGTCTACCAATAGCTCTCTTAGGTGCTCATACCAAGCACGAGGTGCTTGTTTGAGACCATAGAGCGCCTTATCAAGTTTGTAGACATGGTTAGGGAAGTGTGGATCCTCAAATCCCGGAGGTTGCTTAACATATACCAACTCCTTTAAAGGACCATTAAGAAAGGCACTTTTCACATCCATTTGTTGCAACTTGAAATTATGATGTGATGCATATGCAAGAAGGATACGGATGGACTCAAGGCGAGCCACGGGAGCATAGGTCTCTCCAAAATCAATGCCTTCAACTTGAGAGTACCCTTGAGCTACCAATCTTGCCTTGTTCCTCACAACCATTCCATGCTCATCTTGCTTGTTCTTGAATATCCACTTGGTGCCTATAACATTGAGGCAATCTTTTGGCTTCTCCACTAGATTCCACACTTTGTTGCGCTTGAAGTTATTGAGCTCTTCATGCATGGCTTCCAACCAATCCGGATCTTCAAGAGCTTCAAAGACTTTCTTTGGTTCCACCATAGAGATGTGGCTTGATGTTCATTGAAATTTGCCAATTGTTTTCTTGTGGTGACCTTGTTCTTGACATTAACAATGATATTTCTAGATGAAGACTCTTTCTTCTCCAATCCTTTTTGACTCTTGCTATACGACGGGTTTCGATATCCTCATTGATGCGAGGAATTTCGCTTGATCATCTTGATCATTTGAGTCCCCGTCTTGACCGGAGTGTTGACCTTGATCATCTTGAACATCTTCAACAAAGGAAGGAGAGGGTTGATCTTGGTCATGACCTTGGCTAGCATCAACAATAGGAGAACTTGGTTCTTGCATAGCAACTGGTCAACTTGAGGAGGGCTTGAACTTGTTCTTGGGTAGGTGCATCATTTGCTTCCATAGAAGGTGCAACTTCAACTTGTGATGATGGAGTCTCCACATGAGTGGAGCTAGGACTTGCTTGAGGAGGCTCATGATGGATTTCAATGGGGCGATGGAAACCAACCCCCATTCTTCTTATTGCTTCTTGAGGTTCCTCATTATCTACATCACAAACATGAAATTGCGCCACTTGGGAGCCGTCATTCTCATCGAACCTCACATCACAAGATTCTATGACTTTCCCAACGGTCTTGTCATAGACTCTATAGGTGTGAGATTCGGCACCGTAACCAACAAAAACACCCTCTAAAGCTTTAGATTCAAATTTAGACAAACGAACACTTTTGTTCTTATAGAAACACTTACAACCAAAACTCGGTAGTAGGAGACATTGGGCTTGTTGCCGGTGAGCATCTCATAAGATGTAAACTTCTTGCCAACACGAAAGAATAACCGGTTAGATGAGTGACACGCCGTGGAGATAGCCTCGGCCCATAAGAATAGCGGAGACTTAAACTCCGCCAACATAGACCTTGCCATATCCATGAGAGTCCGGTTCTTCCTTTCGGCTACACCATTTTGTTGAGGGGTATATGCAGCGGAATATTGATGACGAATCCCCTCTTCACTAAGAAACTCATTTAAGGTGTAGTTCTTGAACTCGGAGCCATTATCACTCCTAATGACCAAAATAGGGACATTGTATTGGCGTTGAACAATATTGGAAAAGTCGATGATGGTTTGTTGGGTTTCATCCTTCGTCTTGAAGAAATAAACCCAAGTAAATCTTGAATAGTCATCAACAATCACCAAACAATATTTCTTCCCACCAAGACTAGGTTGAGGCACGGCACCAAAGAGATCAACATGAAGAAGTTCCAAATCCTCGTTGATGAAATAATGGTCTTGCCCGGATGGGGAGAATCATGCATCTTTCCTTCAACACAAGCCCTACAAAGACGATCTCTAGAAAAAGAAACATCCTCTTTTAGTCCAAGAATGTGGCCACCCTTGTGAAGACTTTGCAAAGTTCTCATGTTGACATGGGACAAGCGGCGATGCCACAACCACCCCACGTCGGCCTTTCCGAATAGGCATATTGCTTGAGTGTTGGTAGACCCCGAAAAGTCTACCACAAACAACTCATTTTCAACATACCCAACGAACATGACCTTTAGAGTCTTGCTCCTCAAGAGTACCACCATATCAATAGTAAAATGGACATCAAAGTTCATCTTATTAAGAGCACGAACGGACATAAGATTGTAACCTAGAGACTCAACAAGCATGACATTTACAAGGGTGATATCCCTTGCAACTACCACCTTGCCGAGACTCTTTACCTCGGCCTTTGACTTGTCACCATAAGAGACGGATGAGTTATTTAGATTTGGTCTCAACTCCGTCATAATCTCCTTGCTTCCGGTCATATGACTAGTGCATCCACTATCAACCACCCATTTCGATCCACCGGAAGCATAGTCCTACAAGAAATCATTGCTTGGATTTAGGTACCCATTTCTCAATGGGTCCTCTTTGGTTAGCAACAAGGGTCTTAGGAACCCAAATAGAGTAATCAATGTAACCATCATATGGACCAACATATTGAGCATAAACATCCCCATAATAATCAACATAAAGAATATAGTTGGGGTTGTTATGCCCCGCAAAGTCACTACGAGTGGTCTTGCCCCTTGTGGCACTACCACCGCAATGGAAGTCTTGGCTTGTGCGGGCTTGGTCTTGATCTTCTTGTTGTTGCCCACTTTCTTCTTGGGCTCGGCTACATAACCAAGACCCTCCTTCCCTTTGTGTGGTTTTTGCTCAAATAAGTAAGCAATACCCTTATCTTTACCTTTGGGAATAGAGGTCTTGGCACTAACATTTTCTTCAATAACATTTTCATGAACACGAGGAAGAATAGATATGCTAGTTGAGCTAGATTTAGAAAGTTGAGTTTGAAGTTGCTCATGAGACTTGACTAAAAGGGAGTGAGTTGTTTCCAAGGCCTTGTGAGCCTTGTCAAGCTTCTCCATATCCTCAAGAAGTCTAGCATTAGCAACCCCAAGTTCAACTTTCTCCTTTTTAAGCACTTTATATTTAGCAAAGACATGATCTCTATCCTTAATGATTTTATTAATGATATCATCATTTTTAGCATCAAGAGACTCAAGTCTTTCCTCAAGAGAACATCTTTCTTCACTCTCTTCATCAAGAGAGGCATTCAAGGATGCTACGGAAGCATTCAAAGAGGCAATGGTGAGAGAATCCTCTCTCTCAATCTTACTCTTTTCTTGAAGAAGTTCTTCGGCCGCACATAGTTGTCTCATGAGAGACTCAACATGTTCCTTAGCTTCACCTTGCAAGTTAGTCATGAAAGTATCGAAAGCAACAAGTTCTTTCTTAATCACAAGACTAGATTGATCACTCATTTCATGCATAGTCTTGGGAGAAGGAGATGATACCTCGGTGACATTAGCCATGAGGCAACGAGCGTTGTTGGTGGAGAAGTTCTCATTGGGGGATTCAAAGAGAGAAGATGATGAAGTTGATACAATAGCCAATGCGGCTACCTCTTTAGTAGGTGCATCTTCATCTTCGGAATCACTTGTGGCATATTCTTCTTGTGCCACCAACACAATTCTTGGTGCCTTCTTGAAGAAAGGCTTCCTTGGTCTTGCGGGCTTCTTTTGGATCAACTTGAATGGTCCTTGGGGATGAGCTTCCCACCATTTTGCTCTCGGTTCTCATAAGGACACTCTCTTATGTAGTGGTTCTTGTCATGACAATTGTAGCACGTCTTCCACTTTGAGGCTAGCTCTTTCTTCCCACTTGAGTTGTTCTCTTTATCAACCTTGGCTTTAGCTTTTGCCGGGTCTTGCCAAAACTCTCTTGTGGCAAGAGCTATATGACCATTTAGAGCCGGTTCAAGATCATTTGGAGCAATGTTGCTTGGGCACGCTTCAACCTCATCAAGACATACCACCTTGGCCTTCAAAGCAAGTGAGGGGCCTTGTTTCATCCCCATGGCCCTAGCACGGCTATCTTCGGCATTCTTGGTGGCAACCTTGGAGGCTTGCACTTCTTGCATAACTTCATTGGATGTCATTTCGTTGTAGTTGTGTCTTCCTTGAATGGCTTCACCTCGATGGGCTCGAAGGCAAGAGAGCATTCACATACTTCCTCTTGACATAAGCATCATCCACATAGGTTGCCCCCACATCAAAGAAGGCCTTTGCAAGAGTCTTGAGTCTTCCATACATGTCTTCATGATCTCATTGTCAAACATGTAGAAGCCTTCGGCATCATTGCTCAAAGACTCATATCGGTTTCTCTTCATGCTTTCATTCCCAAGAAATGCAACCTCAAGACAATTCCAAGCTTCTTTGGCGGTGGTGGCATTGAGAACATAATGCTTGTCACTTTCACCACTGAAAGTTCAATCATATGGAGTGCGGAGGCATTGAGTTGCTTTTCGGCAAATTCTCTTCTTGTCACATTGCTTGGATCCGCAACCTTGTACCATCTTCAATGATCCTCCAAAGCTCGATAGAGGCACTGTTAATATGAGATTTCATTGAGCGTTGCCAACTAGCAAAAGCTAATGCATTAAGCTTAGGTGGAGGACCAATGGGGTTTATGCGGGTGGTGATAGGTGGGTCGATAGGGTACCATCCCGGAACGTTATGGTACTCTTCCTTCCCATCTTCATGCTTGGTAGGAGGTGGAGGAGTTGGTTTAGATCCGGAGGTGGTTTCCACCCCCTTCTCATTTTTCTTTTTACCCTCCTCGGAATCACCTTCATCGGAGTTAGAGATGCCCTCTAGTGGGATGGTTTCCGAAACCTTGGCATTTGTGAGTTTCATGAGCATGTCACGCAACTCATCAAATTTGACATTCATGTCATTCATGGACGATGTCAATGTTGTTTCCAACTTTTTGATATCGGCCATGGATGCCATGGTCTCTTTGGCCTTGGCAAGATCGGCCTCATCCTCACTTTGTGTCATACTTCTCTTAGGCGGTTAAGCCCAAAACAAGAGAGCCTAGCTCTGATACCAATTGAAAGGATCGGTATGACACCTAGAGGGGGGGGGTGAATAGGTGCTACTCCAATTTTAGTCTTTTTCAATTTAGGCTTGACACAAAAGGTAAATTCTCTAGATATGCAACTACGGTGAATTTACCTATATGACAAGCTAGCAACTAAGCACGATATAATAAGGCGGTAAACAAGGATAGAGGTAACCGAAGTCAAAGCACGCGGAGACACGGATGTAATCCCGAGTTCCTCCTTTTTAGGGGAGTACGTCTCGTTGGAGAGGTGTGAACCAACACAATGGTTCAACGGCCACAAAGGCCTCACCCTCTTCTCCGGTGAACCGCACCACAAAGGTTTGGTTCACTTCAACTATCGGAAACCTTCGAGGCGGAGTCCGGAGCCTTTACAACAACGATTTGGGGCACAACCCACAAAGGATTGGGGGCTCCCAAACAGCTACAATCTGTCACAAAGACAATCAAGTGAGTACAATAGGGGGCTAGGTTTTCCTAGTGGAAACCCTAGCAATGGTCCCTCAAGTGAATGAGGGGGAAATGACAAACGGCTCGGTGAAGATGTAGATCGGGGCTTCTCCTTCAATCCTCCAAGATCAACGAGTTTGGGTGGAGGGATTGGGAGATCTATCAAATCTTGAGCTTGCAATCAATGGTGTTCTTCAAGGTGTTCAAGCTACTTGTCTCAAGGTAGGTGGAGGGCTATTTAAAGCCCCTCCAATAAGTGGCCGTTGGAGGCTGCAGAGTGGCCGGCTGGGGAGCCGGTTTGGCCGGCCTGGAGGCCGGCCTGGCGAGCTGCGGCCAGATCCAGAGGAGCCGGCATGGGGCCGGACTGGCCGGCCTGGGAGCCGGCACCCCAGCAGAGCCAACCGGCCAGGGGCCCGGACTGGTCCGGCCTGGGAGCCGGCGACCCAGCCGAGCCGGCCGGCCTGGAGCCCGGCCACCCAGGGCACGCGCCTCTTTTCCGATATCCCGAACTTTCTTTCTTCTTTTTGAATATGGAGAGATACCGGACAATTCTGAAATCACTCAGCAACATATTAAACTTTCACGGTGTTGTTATCTAACACACAAAACATAGAGGGGATAATAAATGTCCTTTCAAGGGGCTCGGGGTGGAGGAGCTAGCGGCGCAGGTGGCAGCCGCCGGTGGACTCGCGGCGGCGGCGGCGTGGAGGGGAGCGTCGCAGGTGGCAGCCGCTCGGGGAGGAGGAGGACGAGGTCGCCGGCGGCTCCGGGTGGAGGAGACGGCAGCAGGGGAGGCGGCGAACGGCCGAGGTCGCGCGAAGGGGTGGAGGCCGGCCGCGCACCTAGCCCCTGCCTCCCGCCATTGCTCCGGCGAGGTGGCGGCTAGGGTTCGCGAGTCGTCACGTCGGGAGCGAACTGCAGGGATTCGTGGCGGTGGGGGTGGCGGCGGACCGGTGGGGGTGGTGGCGGAAGCAGCGCGAGCTGGCGGCGGGGGCGGCGTGGGCGGGGGGTGGTGGCGGCGGCGCCGGCGGCGAGCGGCCGAGTTCGCGCGAGAAGGTGGGATTTGGGGATTTGGGGATTTTGGGCGATTTCGGGAACCAATTTCCTTTTGTCCCCGCGGTTTTTTCGCCGAGTAGGAATCTTTGCCGAGTGGCATACTCGGCGATGAACATCTTCGCCGAGTGCCTTACTCGGCATAGAACATTTTCGCCGAGTGCCGTACTCGGCAAACAACATTTTGTAATTTAATTTTTTTTATATTATTTAGTTTTCTTAGTTATTTTTATAATTTTATTTTATAATGTGTACTACCACACTCTAACTCATATTATATGTCACCACCTATTTTTTGGTGTGGTTCCGACGCTCCGCGGCCACCGGTTCCGTCGAAACCCCCCTACAGTTGACCAGAAGTCAACCGTGTCGTCTACCCCTACCACGGGCGTCGAAAGGGGGTAGCTACAAGGAATTTTATCCTTGGTTGTGTTTGGTTAGTTTATATGAACACTTGGAACCCAGTTTGGCCCCATGTTATCACATGGTTCCACCCGTTGCACCCGAAATGGGAGTTTCCACCTACAAGAGCATAACCTTCGAGGGGGATAAGTGCGGTTTGTGAAGCCGGTCACATCTCGGAGTATCATTTTGGCTCTTGAAGCCTCCCACAACACTCTAACACATATTATATGGCACCACCTAGTTTTGGGTGTGGTTCCGACGCTCTGCGGCCCCCGGTTCCGTCGAAACCCCCCCAGATTTGACCGGAAGTGAACTGTGTCGTCTACCCCTACCACGGGCGTCGAAAGGGGGTAGCTACAAGGAATTTTATCCTTGGTTGTGTTTGGTTAGTTCATATGAACACTTGGAACCCATTTTGGCCCCATGTTTTCACATGGTTCCACCCGTTGCACCCGAAATGGGAGTTTCCACCTACAAGAGCATAACCTTCGAGGGGGATAAGTGCGGTTTGTGAAGCCGGTCACACCTCGGAGTATCATTTTGGCTCTTTAAGCCTATCACCACACTATAACACATATTATATGGCACCACCTAGTTTTGGGTGTGGTTCCGACACCCGAAGCCCCGGTTCCGTCGAAACCCCCTACAGTTGACCAGAAGTCAACCGTGTCGTCTACCCCTACCACGGGTGTCGAAAGGGGCTAGCTACAAGGAATTTTATCCTTGGTTGTGTTTGGTTAGTTCATATGAACACTTGGAACCCATTTTGGCCCCATGTTTTCACATGGTTCCACCCGTTGCACCCGAAATGGGAGTTTACACATACAAGAGCATAACCTTCGAGGGGGATAAGTGTGGTTTGTGAGGCCGGCCACATCTCGGAGTATCATGTTGGCTCTTGAATCCTCCCACCACACTCTAACACATATTATATGGCACCACCTAGTTTTGGGTGTGGTTCCGACACCCGAAGCCCCCGGTTCCGTCGAAACCCCCCTACAGTTGACCAGAAGTCAACCGTGTCGTCTACCCTACCACGGGCGTCGTAAGGGGGTAGCTGCAAGGAATTTTATCCTTGGTTGTGTTTGGTTAGTTCATATGAACATTTGGAACCCATTTTGGCCCCATGTTTTCACATGGTTCCGTCCGTTCCACCCGAAATGGGAGTTTCCACCCAGAAGAGCATAACCTTCGTGTCGGATAAGTGTGGGGTGTGAAGCCGGTCACACCTCGGAGTCTCATGTTGGCTCTTGAAACCTCCCACCACACTCTAACACATAGGATAGTGCACCACCTAGTTTTTAGTTTGATTCCGACGCTTCGCGGCCCCCGGTTCCGTCGAAACCCACCCATAGTTGACCGGAAGTCAACCGTGTCGTCTACCCCTTCCACGGGCGTCGAAAGGGGGTAGCTACAAGGACTTTTATACTTGGTTGTGCTTGGTTAGATCATATGAACATTTGGAACCCATTTTGGCCCCATCTTTTCACATGGTTCCGTCCGTTCCACCCGAAATGGGAGTTTCCACCCAGAAGAGCATAACCTTCGTGTCGGATAAGTGTGGGGTGTGAAGCCGGTCACACCTCGGAGTCTCATGTTGGCTCTTGAAACCTCCCACCACACTCTAACACATAGGATAGTGCACCACCTAGTTTTTAGTTTGATTCCGACGCTCCGCGGCCCCGGTTCCGTCGAAACCCACCCACAGTTGACGGAAGTCAACCGTGTCGTCTACCCCTTCCACGGGCGTCGATAGGGGGTAGCTACAAGGACTTTTATACTTGGTTGTGCTTGGTTATGTCATATGATCCTCCATCTCTAAACTGATTAATATCGAGTAGCCCTGAATTTGATTTAACGTTAACACATAACGAGCACATTCTGGAACTGTCGATACATAATTGACTAACAAAAAAGTAAACATGCATGTAGAACAAATTACAACAATCACGAACAACTAACAAATTTCTCCACCCTATGCCGTGCGTGTGCTGCCACCCTTGCCCTTTGACGAAGATTCTGCCTTCTTGCCTTTGTCCTTGGACGAAGCTTCAGCCTTCTTGCTCAGTGCTTCAACTCTCCTTTCCTTTGACGACGGCATGAAATCGTCGTCATCATCGCTGTCAACTACCCAGAGACAGGAACGACCGTACGAATCACGGTCAGATTCAGTTCGGTAGAACGGACTATTCGTAACTTTCCTGTCAAACTTATCTGCAAGCCTGAGCATTTCTGCACGAATTTGGAGCGGGGTCCTATACGGAAACCCATCGCGGCATAGCTTCGCCCCGAGCGAAGCGAGATGACTCTCAGTGTGCAAAATTTCTTCAATTGGAACTACCCTACCATCTACCTTCAAATTGCTCGAAAGCCTAGCGAGATGCTCGGATGCGGAAATGTGAAACCCGTACACACACTTCTCGCAAGGACCAATACACACCATGCTTGCGCTCAAGTGAGTACCATGCCTACCTTCGACTGGGTTATATAGAACTACCGGTGGCGGCATTTGGCGGGAAACGGTGGCGGGAACGATAGCGGGAAATATTTGGGCGGGAACGATCCGTGTGCTTCTTCCGGATCCAACGGCTCACCAGCGCTCGAAAGAAACACACCGCTGATCCAACGGCTGACAAGCGCACGAAGGAAACACACGATCCGTGTGCTTCTTCCGGATCCAACGGCTCACCAGCGCTCGAAAGAAACACACCGCTGATCCAACGGCTGACAAGCGCACGAAGGAAACACACGATCCGTGTGCTTCTTCCGGATCCAACGGCTCACCAGCGCTCGAAAGAAACACACCGCTGATCCAACGGCTGACAAGCGCACGAAGGAAACACACGATCCGTGTGCTTCTTCCTGATTGGGCATACTACAGCTCATATCTGAAAAGAAACACACACCGCTTCCCGCCTCCGTCTTCCCGCCATTTCTCACTATATATATGTAGTCATGGGCTCCATTGGCATAGCACATCTAAACTCATATCTGCAACCTCATCACTCTCCCATGGCTTCCACCGTACCCACTCTAACCTACTCGGAGGCGGAGGCGCTTTGCTCCTCGAACTACCCCTGCCCACCCGGCTACGACGTCCCCGTCGGCTGGAGACTGAGCACCGGAGGCGTGCCGGTCCCTCCTATCCCTCAAGGTTTGGCGCGCCGGGCGGCCATCACGAACCACTACTACCTCGAGCTCACTCCGGAGCAGTGGATGGATTCCCGCTGGCATCCAGACTATCGCCCAACTTGGGACGCCTTCTTCATCGAAAGGCGTGAGAAGGCGCTCGCCAGGTACGACGAGGACCGCCCGCGTCCTTCGAACTTCAACGAGGGCGGCCGTCGGCTGTGGTGGGCCGGCCGGACACTCAAGAGGGTCATGGACTACATCACAGCCGGCGATAACCCCCGCCTGCGCTACCCTCAATTACAGTCCAGGAGACAACCCCCGTCAACGACTACATCACGGCGTCCGACGACAGCGACGACGACGACGGCGACTACGACGACTACACCCACGAGTATTATAGGCCTAGGCAAGAGTATGACTAACCTGAGCCACATCATTGGTTAGGACAAAATGGTTTGTTGTCATTCGTCTATGTACCCAAGTTTGTTGTCATTCGTCTATGTACCCAAAGTTTGTTATCATTCTTCTATGTACCCAAGTTTGTGGTCATTCATCTATGTACCAAAGTTTGTTGTTATTCGTCTACGTACCCAAGTTTGTTGTCATTTGTCTATGTACCCAAGTTTGTTGTCATTCGACTATGTACCCTTCATTGGCAGTTGTTGATTCATTTTTTCCGGATGATTTGTGTTGGACGCCACGAATTAATCCGGATGAAAAACACATAGCTGAAACAAAACACACGGTTCCTCCGAATGTCCTTGCATTCAGTGTCGGGTCGGGCATAGCTAGGGAATCCGAATCTTTTGTGTTTGAGCATAACGTAGAATATATGAGTGAGTAACCTGGGAAACAAAACACACGGTTTCTCCTAGCTACAGCCCGACACTGATTCACGGTCGAATGTCGTTGCATTCAGTGTCGGGCATAGTTAGGGAACCCGAATGTTTTGTGTTTGAGCACAACGTAGAATATATGAGTGAGTAACCTGGGAAACAAAACACACGGTTTCTCCTAGCTACAGTCCGACACTGATTCACGGTCGAATGCCGTTGCATTCAGTGTCGGGCATAGATAGGGAACCCGAATGTTTTGTGTTTGAGCACAACGTAGAATATATGAGTGAGTAACCTGGGAAACAAAACACACGGTTTCTCCTAGCTACAGCCCGACACTGATTCACGGTCGAATGCCGTTACATTCAGTGTCGGGCATAGCTAGGGAATCCGAATGTTTTGTGTTTGAGGGTCACTTCGATCCGGCAAGACATCTCTTATGATCTACAACCGTCCGGCAAGACGTCTCTGATGATCTAAAACCGTCCGGCAAGACATCTCTGATGATCTGCAACCGTTTGGTACGGTCGCAGATCATCAGAGACGTCTTGCCGCTGGTTGCCCAAAGATGCCTATCCGAGTGACGCTGGAATGTTCTGTGTGAGTGAGTAATCTCAGTGGCCTATTTATAGGCGTCGTTAGGGCTGAAAACGGCGCCAAAACGAGACGCAAAACTGGTGAAAAAAGCGGGAAAACCGCACACTTTGCCGAGAGGGACACTCCGCGAAATTAATAACTCGGCGAAGTTTTGGCGCGAAACTAAAATATTTTTCCCGCTCACCGCCTTCGCCGAGAGACACACTCGGCGAAGAAACCCACCCGGCGAAGAAATGGCGCGAGGCGGAATTTCGTTTCCCGCCCACCTTCTTCGCCGAGAGAAACACTCGGCGAAGACAACCACCCGGCGAAGAAATGGCGCGGGGCAAAATTTCATTTCCCGCCCTATACTTTGCCGAGTGCTGGCCACCGACACACTCGGCAAAGGGGACCTAATTCGCGCGGCAAACCCAGAAAGTTTCGCGCGCATTCTTGGCCGAGAGGGGCACTCGGCAAAGAAAATGTCCATTAAATATTTTTTTACGGTGACATCTTCGCCGAGTGGGACACTCGGCGAAGGGCAGCTCCATCACGACGCCCGTGGGTCCCACTGTCTCGAGCCACGTGTCCCTCCTTTTCGCCGTGAGCATAACTTTGCCGAGTGTCTTTTTTGCTCGTTGCCGAGAAAATTCTTATTCGCCGAGTGCTTGGCTCGGCGAAGTATTATTTTGCCGAGTGGTCTGCACGTCGCCGAGTGTTCTTTGCTCTGCGTCGGCGTAGGGCTCTTCGCCGAGTTGCCCCCGTGTTTTAGCACTCAGCGAAGCTGAGACCACTCGGCGGCGAGTCAGTTTCCCGTAGTGGTTCTTCTGAAGTTCTAGATGTGATACGTGTGGGTGATTGAGTGGAGTCTCTGCACAGGTTGGTGCTAGATATCCATGGCCGCCGACCGAACGAGAGGAGAAGAAACGCTGGAAGATAGCTGCAGATGCCGAATACTGGAACATCTGTGAACAGGGACAGAAGAAACTGACGCAACCCAGATGTGACACTCTGCGGGTCACCTGACAGCGGCTGGTATAAAGGAATTTTCGCACGCACATCAATGCTCCCAGCGCCGGCGTGTGCGACTCGTCTCGGTCGCCGGCCTATATAAACCCCATCGACCACGCGAGCAACGCGGAGCTAGCTGCACCGATCAATACCGTTACCATTTCTCCACCGCGGGCCGACGGCATGGCCTCGACGCTCGACGAGGAGAAGAGCCTCGGCGCCATGGAGGACGGGAGCGGCGGCGGCGGCGGTGGTAAGAAGGCTAGCAGGTGGCCGGGTTTCGTCCACTTCTTCTTCCTCCTCTCCGTCGTCATGTGCGCGCTCGTCTACGCCCCGCGGTTCCTGGCGCCCGCCGCCGGCGTCGACTTCTTCGAGCCTCGGCCATCGTCATTGGGTAAAGCGACGAGAGGACATGGACGAGGCGTCGGCGGCAATGCGGTGGACGACGCGGTGGTTCTGGACAACCAGGTGCGCTCCCCGTGCGCGTCGATGCCCAGCCACGGCATATGCTGCGACCGCTCCGACTTCAACACCGACGTCTGCTTCATGGCCGGCGACGTGCGCACGGACGCCACGTCCCTGTCCTTCCTGCTCTTCCCGCCGGCGCACGGCACGTCCAACGCCACCGTGGACGTGGACAAGGAGGAGCGCATCCGTCCCTACACACGCAAGTGGGAGCGGCACCTGATGGAGAGGATCCACGAGGTGCGGCTTCGTTCCGCCCGCCCCAACGAGACGGCGTCCGAGCAGCACCGTTGCGACGTGGTCCACGACGCGCCGGCGCTGGTGATGACGGCGGGCGGGTACACGGGGAACCTGTTCCACGCCTTCAACGACGCGTTCCTGCCGGCGTGGCTGACGGTGCAGCACCTTCGTCGCCGGGTCGTGTTCGTTGTCCTCGCGTACAACCCGTGGTGGGCCGGCACGTTCCGGGAGCTCGTCTCCGGCCTGTCCGACCACCACGTGATCGACCTCCTCCACGACAAGCGGACGCACTGCTTCCCCGGCGCGATCGTCGGGACGCGATTCCACGGCATCCTCGCCGTTGACCCCGCACGGACCCGGGACAACCGCACCCTCGTCAACTTCCACAACTTCCTCGCCGGCGCATACAGAGACGTCGACGCACCGCCGGAGCGGCGGAGCACAACAAACACGTCTTCACGTCCGAGGCTGGGCATCTTCTCGCGAAAGGGCACGCGGGTGATCGAGAACGAGGCTGCCGTGGCGCAGCTAGCGAAGTCGGTGGGGTACGATGTGTCGATCCTGGAGACGGCGAACGGCGCGCCGCTGTCGTCGGAGTACGCAGCGGTGAGCGCGTGCGACGTGCTGGCGGGGGTGCACGGCGCCGACCTGACCAAGCTGGTGTTCCTGCGCCCGGGCCGGGCCGCGCTGCTCCAGGTAGCGCCGCTGGGCGTGCCGCCGATCGCGCGCGGGTGCTACGCGGCGGCGTGCGGGATGATGGAGGTGCACTACGAGCAGTACGACGTGCTGGCGAGCGAGAGCTCGCTGCGGCGGCGGTACGCGGCCGACGACGTGGTGGTGGCCGACCCGGAGAAGGCGAAGCAAGGCAAGGGGTGGGACCTCGTGAGTCGCGTCTACCTCGGCGGCCAGAACGTGAGCCTCGACCTGGACAGGTTCGGGGACACGCTCCGGAAGTTGCACTCCCGCGCTCTGAAGCTGCCGGTCGCCGCGTAAATGGAAGTTCGCCGTGGATACTGCACGTCGACGAGTTGCCGACGAGCTGCTGATTAGTTTTATTCTTGTAGGTCCGGCGGCCGCGGCCGGAGATTGTTACGTGACAGGGTGCCGCGATCGCAACCGTTTTGTATTCTTGTTCGTCGCCACAGTGCGTGGAAATACTTTTTTTTTGATTGACAGTGTGCGTGGAAATACTTTGTTATTATAGGAAAAACGTTGTTTGTTTCTTCGGATGCGTGTGGGAAATAAGGAAGGAAATGGTGACAAATGTATATATGGCGCCGTGTGGCCGCCGGCCGGCACAGGCTGCCGACGGTGGTTTGGTTGCGTGCAGGCAGCTCATACATATGGATTGTTGCATTTCGTTATTCTTCTATCATTGGAAGACCAAAATTAAAAGGACAAAAATAATTTTTTAATTAATGTTGCTTTTCAAAATGAGGCATACAATAAATTTTAGCTTGATTTGCATCCATCTGTGGTCGATCGGCTGGAATATGCATGTTCTTTTTAGAAAGATGGCAGAACATAGATTTATGAACCAAATCCAGCTTTCTAAAGTTTGATGCGGTATACATAGAAAGGATCAATATTATTTAATATGAAAGTATATGGAGTATATATGATGGTTATACACAATACTCTCTCTTTCCCAAAACTATTGTAGCTATAGGTTTATACCAAGTCAAACTTCTTGGCTGTATTTAAAGGAAAATATGTCAATACCTGCAAGCACAAATCTATATAGCACCATTAAAATATATTTACTTTGAATCTAGCAAAAATAAATTCGTGTCCTACATAGTGATTTTTTCTATTTTTTTAAAAATGAAATTAATTTTACTTAGAACAGACCTATATCTTTTTTTTTTGAATTTACAGACCTATATCTTAGTTATACTAGATATGAGTAGAAGGGAGTGAGTATATTTTATTATATAAGAGTACAATATACGAAAATAAATACTACTCCCTCCGATCGGTAAAGCACTTGTTTTCGTATGGAAAGCACTGAACGAATGGGTACTCAATGTCACGATGGATACGTCGCGGACGAACGGTGCTCACTCAGAGCCTCAGACGACGTCGACGGAGGAGGAGGACAGCGTGAGAAGTTTCCTGGGCTCTAGGCAATGGATGTGACCAATTTTCTGACAGTTACGTGATGGAGTCCAACTGCGCGGGCCTGGTGGCATTATGTACGAGACATGATTTTTTTTTTTTTTTTGGAGAAAAAAAGAAGGAAGTACTCGTACGTACGAGAATGACATGCATGGATATGATTGAGCATCGTTGATTCAGCATGGCCCCCGAGCATTTTGCCGTACTGGACAGCGCCGCCGTTTGGTCCTGGGCCGTGTGCGGTCATCTAGCCCAGACCAGTTCTAGTAAGATATTTAGATGGACGTCTAGGCCCAAATTCTGCGTCGGGCCGTAGTCCGCAGACCGACGGAACGATGAGCACTCTGTGTTGCTTTTTGGTGAATGCTATATACCGCCCGTTAGCGGCGCGAATCGACCGCGCCGCTAACGGCACCTACTACCTGAGCCGGCCCAATAGGGGCAGGAGCGCGTGCTTTCCTGTTTTTTTTTCTTCGTTTTCCTTTTTCTTTTTCGTTTCGTTTTCGTTTTTGTTTTCTGTCTCAAATTCGAATTAAAATATTGTTCATTTTCGAAAATTGTTCATTTTTAAAAATTATTCAAATTCGAAATTTGTTCATTTTTGAAAATTGTTAATTTCGAAATTTCTTTATTTTCGAAAATTGTTCAAATTCGAATTTTGTTCATTTTTGGATTTTGTACAAATTCGAAAATTGTTCATTTTCGAAAAAAATTCAAATTGGAAAATTGGTAATTTTTTCAAATTTGTTCATTTTCGAATTTTGTTCAAATTCGAAAAAATTTCATTTTCGAAAATTGTTCAAATTCAAAACTGTTCATTTTCAAAAATTGTTCAAATTCGAAAAAAATTTATATTCGAAAGTTGTTCATTTTCGAAAATTGTTCAAATTCAAATTTTGTTCATTTTCAAAATTTGTTCAAATTCGAAATTTGTTCATTTTCAAAATTTGTTCATTTTCGAAAAATTGTTCAAATTTGAAATTTGTTCATTTTCAAAATTTGTTCAAATTCGAAATTTGTTCATTTTGAAAATTGTTCAAATATGAAATTTGTTCATTTTCAAAATTGTTCAAATTCAAAATTTGTTCATTTTCGAAGTTTGTTCATTTTCGAAGTTTTTTCATTTTTTAAAAATTATTTCAATTCGATATTTGTTCATATTCAAAAAAAATCAAATTTGAAATTTTGTTCATTTTCAAAACTTGTTCATTTTGAAAATTGTTCAAATTCGATTTTTTTCATTTTCGAAATTTGTTCATTTTTTGAAAATTGTTCAAATTCAAAAAATTTCATTCCCTACTTAAAAAACAAAATTTCAAATTCAAAAAATTTCCATGGGCCGAATGGGCCGGCCCATGGAAAGCTCGTGCACTTCCCTCTCTTCCGTTCCCTACTTAAAAAACAAGAAAAAAAGAGTTGAAGAAATATAAGTGAAAAAGAAAAACACGCCAAATAGGCCGGCCCATTAGCCGGCGCCCTTCAGGCGGCGCAAATGCGAAGCGCCGCACTGGAGTGATGTATATCATGTCCCTTGCTTTTTCGGGAGAAGCTATGTACCGCTCCTTAGCAGCGCTAAGAGGTAGCGCCACCTGAAGACGCACCGCCGCCTGGCCTAGTGGGCCGGACTAGGTGCACTTTTTTTCCTATCCCACTGTTTTTCTTTTTCTTCTGTTTTCGTTTTCGTTTCTTTTTTTCGAATCTGAACAAATTTTGAATTTGAACAAAATTCGAAAATGAACAAATTTCCAATTTTCGAAAATGAACAAATTTTGAATTTGAACAATTTATAAAAATGAACAAATTTCGAAATTGAACAATTTTCGAATTTCAACAAATTTTGAATTTGTCCAAAATTCGAAAATGACCAAATTTCGAATTTGAACGAATTTTGAAAATAAACAAATTTTGAATTTGAACAAAATTCGAAAATGAACTAATTTCCAATTTTCGAAAATGAATAAATTTTGAATTTGAACAATTTAAAAAATGAACAAATTTCGAAATTGAACAATTTTTGAATCTGAACAAAATTTGAATTTGAACAAATTTTGAAAATGAACAAAATTCGAATTTGAACAAATTTCGAAAATTAACAAATTTTGAATTTGAACAAAATTCAAAAATGTACAAATTTCCAATTTTCGAAAATGAACAAATTTTGAATTTGAACAATTTTTAAAAATGAACAAATTTCGAAATTGAACAATTTTCGAATTTCAACAAATTTTGAATTTGTCCAAAATTCGAAAATGAACAAATTTCGAATTTGAACAAATTTCGAAAATGAACAAATTTTGAATAAAAGTCCCGGGCCTGATGGTTTCCCTGGTGAATTTTATCAGTTCTTTTGGGATGAAATTAAAAAAACCTCTGAAACGTCTTTTTGATGATTTCATTAAAGGGGTTTTGGACATTGGCCGACTTAATTTTATAACAATTACCTTGGTTCCGAAATGTGATGATGCTATGTCAATGCAAAAATTTAGACCAATTTGTCTGATGAATACTAGTCTGAAGATTATCACAAAGGGTATCAATAATAGATTGGCACCGATTGCTGAAGAAATTATTGATAAAACACAAACAGCCTTCATGAAGAATAGATTCATCATGGAAGGGGTTGTTGTGTTACATGAGGTGCTACATGAGGTTAAAAGGAAAAAAGATGTCTGGGGTTCTTTTCAAAGTTGATTTTGAAAAGGCCTATGACAATGTAAATTGGGCGTTTTTGTACAATGTGATGCTTAAAAAAGGCTTTTCAAATCAATGGAATGACCTAATCTTTAGCATCATGACAAGTGGGAAGGTAAACGTGAAACTCAATGATCAACTAGGCCATTATTTCGCTATGTATATAGGGGTGAGACAGGGTGACCCCCTGTCTCCAATTCTTTTTAACATGGCAGTTGATTCTACGAGTGTCATGGTACATAATGCACAGGAAAATGGGGTGCTGACAGGCTTGGTGCCTCATTTACAGGAAAATGGGATCGCCATACTTCAGTATGCGGATGACACCATTTTTCGGTTAGATGAAGGGTTGGAAAATGCTAGGAATCTCAATTTTTTGTTATGATTGTTTGAAAAAATGTCTGGACTTAAAATGATTTTTTTAAAGTGAGGTGTACTGTCTTGGAAAATGCCGAGATCAGGTTCTTGCTTATGAGGAAATCTTTATGTGCAAATCTGGGGTCCTCCCTCTTAAGTACTTGGGTGTACCAATAGATAAGAAAAAACTTCTTAATTCTCATTGGAAACCTGCTGAAGATAAAATGGAAAAGAAAGGAGGGTGCTGGCAAGGAAAGTTGTTAGATGTAGGGTCCAGAACTGTGCTTCTGAATGCTTGTCATACTTCTGTTCCTCTGTTCATGCTGTCCTTTTATAGAGTTCCGGTTGGCCCGAGGAAGAGAATGGATGTCTTTAGAAGTAGGCTGTTGTGTAATGAGGAGCAGGGCATCAGGAAATACCACCTCCTAAATTGGGAAACTGTGTGTTCACCTAAGGATTTAGGGGGGTTGGGTGTGCTTGATCTAAATCTTATGAATATCAGCCTTTTGTGCAAATGGCTGTGGAGATTAGAAAATGAAGATGGCATGTGGCAGCGACTTCTGAGGAAAAAATACCTTCAGAAAGAAACGTTGTCGCAGGCCGGAGAGAGAGTTGGTGTGTCTCAGTTCTGGTCGGGTTTAATGAAAGTTAATCCCATTTTCATGAACTTTTGTGAGAGGGTTCTGGTTTCTGGAAACAAAACTAGATTTTGGGAAGATGTGTGGCACGGGAATAGACCTTTGGCAGTCGTGTTCCCTAGACTCTACGATTTGTCTTTTAGTAAAAATATTACTGTGGACAGGGTTGTAAGTTCTAATGGTTCCTGCCTAATCTTTAGACGAAGTTTGTGGGGTGATCTTGCTAAAGATTGGCACAGTCTTTTGCTAATCATCTTTGTGGTTGAACTTCGTCATGGTGACGATAAAATGACCTGGAAGTTGGGAAAGAAAGGGTTTACTGTGAAATCTCTGTACAAAGTTTTACATCTAAAACCCCCAGTGAAAGTTTTCAAACTGTTGTGGTGTATGAAGATACCTGCAAAAATAAAAACCTTTTCTGTGGGCTGTAATGTGGGGACGTACTTTGACTAAAGATAATTTGAAAAAAAAGAGGCTGGGTGGGTTCGGAACAATGTATGTTCTGTGCTGCGGATGAGAGCATTAATCACTTGTTCTTTTCTTGCCTAGTTGCTAGGTTTATTTGGGATGTTTTTCAGTGTGCTTTTGGTACTCCTGTCCAACCATCATCGATGGCTGATTTGAGCAGGTGGACTGATTTCTTTACGGGCCAGGAGAAGGCAACTGTTAAAGTGTGCTTAGCTGCTATTTTCTGGACCATTTGGAAGGCCAGAAATAAAGCTTGCTTTGAAAATATCATGCCTAGTGATCCATGTGATCTTGTGTACTCTATTTGTCATTGGCTTGACTATTGGAGTGAATTGCAGAAACAAAAGGGTCGCGAGGCGCTTCAGCGAGGAACTGAAGTCCTGAAGATGGTGATCCGAGAAATCTTCAGCAGATCGAAGGGGTGGGCGCCGACATGTCGAAGAATCGCCAGTGGATAGGCTTTGTTCGTAACACCTGCGTCTGGTCCTTGGTGAAGCTGGGGAAAGGGATTGGACTTCGTAGGCTTTTTAGTTTCCCTGTTGTTTTTATTTCACACTGTTTCTGTGGAAATGTTGAACACCAAGGTCTCATGTTTGCGTACGCGCTTATATGGGCCTGTTGAGATGTAACCGAAAGCCCTGTAGAATACTCCCTCCGTTCCGAAATGTTTTAGCTTTTTATGTACAACTTTGGGCACGCTACAAAATATTTTGACTTTCTGAAATTGCCCTCACGCCGACGCACCGCTCACGCTGACCACTCGCTCCCCTCTCGTTCCCCACTCGCTCTCGCTCCCATGGCGACTCACTCGCCCGTCACCGCCCTCTCCCTCTGGCTCCCCGTCGCCGCCCTCTCCCGCTGTATCTCCTCGTCGGCGCCCTCTTCCTCCCGTGGCTGCCTTCCTCCGTTCTCCTCGCTCTCGCCGGCGCGGGACTCGGTCGTTCCCATCGCAGCCACATTTTCGTGGGTGAGGTGAAAGGTCTCGATTTTTTGCGGGAGCACAAATCTGTGGGCGGCGGCGACGTATCTTTGGTCGGCGTTGATGTATCTGTTGGCGGCGGTGCTTGATTTGCTCCCGATGGCGTGGAGAAGATGGCGGCCGTGGCTCACGTGGTGGTGGTGCACCGGCACGGTGAAGAGGGGGGAAAGCCAGAGAGGAAAAGGAGGCAGAGAGGGCGAGCTGCACCCGCCTGGAAAGCACCGCTCGCTCGTTGCCTGGGGGCAGCCTCGCCGCCGTTGAGATGTAGGGTTCCGGCCATGGCCAGCCCGCGGTCGCCCGTTGGCGGCGGCGTCGTCGCTGGGGACGAGGCGATCTTGAGGAGGCTGAGCGAGGCCGGCTTCAACGAGTCCGTCAAGCGGCGTGACAAGGCGGCGCTCATCGCCTACATCTCGCGACTGGAGTCCGAGGTACCTCACTCCCCCCAGCCCCCACCCCTAGCCCCACCCGCTCGCTCCAGGTTTTGGTTTTGCCGTTCTTGCGCATGGCGGAGTAGTCTTTTGGGTTTTCATTTACAGTAATTGCTTGGAAAAGGAAGGTTTGTCTGCTGATAAACCTTCTTTGCTCTAGTAGCTGGAGTAGTTGCTTACAGATTATTTGCTCTACTCCTTGCTGCTTAAAATCTTTGCTCTGTCAGTGGATTTGCATGCTTAAATTCTTGCTTGTTCTAATGTGTTCAGTATAGTAAGTTTGCTTGCAAGGAGTACTCCTAATTTTTACAGTCTTCCTCTTCATCTGTCTTCTCCGTGGTACCACTGGTGGACCCAGGGCAAACTGAAAGCCCGGGCAAACAGTAAAATTAAGGGCATAAAATGATTTTTTTTAGTAAATTCACTATACAAATACAGTACAAATACACTGCCCGGCCGGAAGCCCGGGCGAGCGCCGAGGAGCAGGGACGCTAGGTCCGCCGCTGCATGGTACTGTGTTTGATCTTGCTTGGGAAAGAGAGAGAGGAAAAGAGAGCGTGCTGCTTGATTAAATGTTGCTAGGAAATAAATCAAGTTTGGTGCTTGGACTGTTCCTTGCTTGAAACTTCTTTCGCAGTGTGCTTGTGCTTGACTGCAATAATTGTGTACTGTCAATAAATACTCCTTGCTTTTCAGTTAAGCAAATACTCCTTGCTTTTTCAGTTAAATAAATTACTACTGTAACTTGCTGAAAGGACATAGTCCGTTAATCTTGTTTTGATGTTTGATCACAACACTTGGAAGTTTTTAACTTATCGTTAAGTGTCCACAGGAATTATGATTGTCTAAATCAAAAGGATGCTAGTGTACCTCTCTCTATACAAAAAGGAAGAAATGCAAGTTGTCGTTTTTAGAGGTGAAGGGAGAAGGCGCGCAGCAGGGCGACCGGCCCCCAGGCCGGTTGCCACGGGCAGCCCGCCGGCCCTCAGGCCGGCCCATGCTGGCTCCAAGGCCGGTTGGCTCTATCCCCCCGCCGGCCCCCAGGCCGGCCCAGGCCGGCTCCCAGGCCGGTTTGGTCGGTGGCCCGGCCAGCCTCCAGCAAGCCCAGGCCGGCCTCCAGGCCGGCCCAGGCTGGTTCCCAGGCCGGTTGCCACGGCTGCCGGCCCTGCTTCCTGCGCGACCACTCTTACCCCTTCAACGGCCATTTTTTGAAGGGGACAATAAATGACTCTTCACCAACCTTTGGATAACCAGCTCGCCCAAAAAGAAGAACACCATTGTTGCAAGCTCAAGAATCATTAGATCTCCTAATCCCTCCACCCAAACTCGTTGATACTTGGAGGATTGAAGGAGAAGGCCCGGATCTACATCTTCACCAAGCGTTCTTCATTTCCCCCTCATTCACTTGAGGGACCCTTTGCTAGGATTTCCTTGGGAAAACCTAGCTCATTATTGTACTCACTTGTTGTCTTTGTGACAGATTTGTAGCTGTTCGGGAGCCCCCAATCCTCTTGTGGGTTGTGCCCCGGATCGTTGTTGTAAGGGCTCCGGATTCCGCCTTGAAGGATTCCGATAGTGGAAGGTGAACCAAACCTTTGTGGTGCGGTTCATCGGAGAATAAGGTGACGCCTTTGTGGCGGTTGAGTTTTGACCTTCGTGGTAGCTCACACCTCTCCAACGAGACGTACTCCCCTAAAAAGGAGGAACTCGGGATTACATCCGTGTCTCCGCGTGCTTTCACTTCGGTTACTTCTATCCTTGTTTAGTCTTTACTTCGTGTATCTTGTTTAGTTGCTAGCTTGTCATATAGGTAAATTCACCTTAGTTGCATATCTAGAGAATTTACCTTTTGTGTCAAGCCTAATTTGAAAAAGTACTAAAATTGAAGTAGCACCTATTCACCCCCCCCTCTAGGTGTCATACGATCCTTTCAATTGGTATCAGAGCCTCGGCTCTCTTGTTGGGCTTAACCGCCTAAGAGAAGTATGACACAAGTGAGGTGATCCCGCGGAGGACCAAGCCACTACGGCATCCATGGCCGATCTCAAATTGATGGAGACATCTTTGAATCGTCCATGGATACCAAATTTGCCGAGATGCGTGAGTTGATCAAGCAACTCGCAAGTGGCAAGGTTCCTAAGGAGACCACCCCACTAGAGGACTCCGCTACTCCATGACGGTGAAACCGAGGAGGAAAAGAGAAAAGAAAGGGGATGAAGAAACCAAACTAAGATCTCCCACATCTACCACCACACCCGAAGGTGGGAAGCCGGAGTACCATGGGGTTCCCTTTGTGTACTCTCCCGACCCACCTATCCATCATACTCGCATAAACCCTTTGGGTCCACCTCCTAAACTTAATGCATTGGCTTTTGCTACTTGGCAACACTTAATGAAATCTCATATCAACAGTTCCTCTATCGAGCTTTGGAGGATCATTCAAGAGGGATACAAGGCCGTGAATCCTAACAACTTGACAAGAAGAGAGGTGGCCGAGAAACAACTCAATGCTTCCGCTCTCCACATGATTGAACTTGCCGTTGGAGAAAGTGGTCTTCATCACATTCAAATGTCTCCACCGCCAAAGAAGCTTGGGATGCCTTGAGGTGGCATTTCTTGGAAATGAAAGCATGAAGAGGAATAGATTTGATGCTTGAGCAATGAGGCCGAAGGTTTCTACATGCTTGATAGTGAAACTCATGAGAGATGTATGGAAGACTCAAGATTCTTGCCAAAGCCTTTATAATGTTGGGGCAACCTATGTGGATGATGCTTGGATCAAGAGGAAGTATGTGAATGCTCTCATGCCCTTCGAGCCCGTTGACTTGAAGGCCTTCAAGGAAAATTCAACTACCTTGAGATGACATCCAATGAAGTTATGCAAGAGATGCAAGCCTCCAAGGTTGCCACCAAGAATGCTCTAGACAACCGTGCTAGGGCCATGGGAATGAAGCAAGGTCCCTCTCTTGCTTTGAAGGCCAAGGTTGTGTGCCTTGATGAACATGATGAAGTTGAAGCATGCCCGAACAACCTTCCTCCCGATGACTTGAACAAGCCCTCCATGGTCACATAGCTCTTGCAACAAGGACTTTTGGAATGACCCGGCCAAGGCAAAGGCTCAACTTGATCGAACAAACAATCCAAGTGGAAGAAGGAGTTTGCTAATAGGATAAAGACTTGCTACAATTGTCATAACAAGCATCACTTCATCAAGATTGTCCATATGAGAATAGAGAGCAAAACGGTGGAAGGCTTGTCCTCAAGGGCCAATCAAACATGATACAAAAGAAGCCTTTTGTCAAGAGGAAGCCATTCTTCAAGAAAGCACCAAGAATTGTGTTGATGACTCAAGAAGAGTATCCTTCCGAGGATTCCGAAGAAGAAGAAGAACCCACTCGTGAGGTGGCCGCTTTGGCCATTGTATCAACTCCACCTCCTTCTCTCTTCGAATCCCCCAATGAGAACCTCTCCATCAACACCGCTCGTTGCCTCATGGCTCACGTCACCGAGGTATCATCTTCTACTCCCAAGACTATGCATGAAATAGATGATAAAACTAGTCTTGTGATTAAGAAAGAACTTGTTGCTTCCGATACTATTGTGGCTAACTTGCAAGGTGAAACTAAGGCATATGTTGAGTCTCTCTTGAGACAACTTGATGCGGCCGAAGAAATCCTTGATGACAAGGGAAAAATTGAGAGAGAGGATTCTCTCACCATAGCATCCTTGAATGCTTCCATAGAATCCTTGAATGCTTCTCTTGAAGAAGAGAGTGAATATAGAACCTCTCTTGAGGAAAGAATTGAGTCTCTTGATGATAAAAATGATGAAATAATTGCTAAAATCATTAAGGATAGAGATCATGTCTTTGCTAAATATAAAGTGATTAAAAAGGAGAAAGCCGAGTTTGTGGTTGCTAATGCTAGACTCCTTGAGGATGTGGAGAAACTTAACAAGGCTCACAAGGCCTTGGAAAGTACCCACTCTTCTAGTCAAGTCTCATGAGCAACTTCAAACTCAACTTTCTAAATCTAACTCACCTAGCACCTCTACTCCCTCTTGTGATCATGCAAATGTTATTGAGGAAAATGCTAGGTTGAAGGTTGAGCTTGCCAAGGCCACTAGTGCCAAGACCTCTATTCCTAAAGGTAAAGAAAAGGTTGTTGCTCAAATTTTTGAGCAAAAGCCACACAAAGGGAAGGAGGGCCTTGGTTATGTGGCCAAGGCAAAGAAGAAGAAGAGCAACACCAATGCCAAGCCCGCACAAGCCAAGACTTCCATTGCGGGTGGTAATGCCACTAGGGGCAAGACCACTCGTAGTGACTTTGCGGGGCATAACAATCCCAACTACATTCTTTATGTTGATTATTATGGGGATGTTTATGCAAAATATGTTGGTCCTTATGATGGTTACATTGCTTATTCTATTTGGGTTCCTAAGACCCTTGTTGCTAACAAAAGAGGACCCATTGAGAAATGGGTACCTAAAACCAAGCAATGATTTCTTGTAGGACTATGCTTCCGGTGGGTCTAAATGGGTGGTTGATAGTGGATGCACTAGTCATATGACCGGAAGCAAGGAGATCATGACGGAGTTGGGACCAAATATAAATCAAGCATCCGTCTCCTATGGTGATAAATCAAAAGCGGAGGTAACGGGTCTCGGCAAGGTGGTAGTTGCAAAGGATATCACCCTTGTAAATGTCATGCTTGTCGAGTCCCTCGGTTACAATCTTATGTCCGTTCGTGCACTTAATAAGATGAATTTTGATGTCCATTTTACTATTGATATGGTGGTACTCTTGAGGAGCAAGACTCTAAAGGTCATGTTCGTTGGGTATGTTGAAAATGAGTTGTTCGTGGTGGACTTTTCGGGGTCTACCAACACTCAAGCAATATGCCTATTCGGAAAGGCCGACGTGGGATGGTTGTGGCATCGCCGCTTGTCCCATGTCAACATGAGAACTTTGCAAAGTCTTCACAAGGGTGGCCACATTCTTGGACTAAAAGACAATGTTTTTTTTCTAGAGATCGTCTTTGTAGGGCTTGTGTTGAAGGAAAGATGCATGATTCTCCCCATCCAAGCAAGACCATCATTTCATCAAAGAGGATATTGGAACTTCTTCATGTTGATCTCTTTGGTGCCGTGCCTCAACCTAGTCTTGGTGGGAAGAAATATTGTTTGGTGATTGTTGATGACTATTCAAGATTTACTTGGGTTTATTTCTTCAAGACGAAGGATGAGACCCAACAAGCCGTCATCGACTTTTCCAATGAAGTTCAACGCCAACACAATGTCCCTATATTGGTCATTAGGAGTGATAATGGCTCCGAGTTCAAGAACTACACCTTAAATGAGTTTCTTAGTGAAGAGGGGATTCGTCATCAATATTCCGCTGCATATACCCCTCAACAAAATGGTGTAGCCGAAAGGAAGAACCGGACTCTCATGGATATGGCAAGGTCTATGTTGGCGGAGTTTAAGTCTCCACTTTCTTATGGGCCGAGGCTATCTCCACGGCGTGTCATTCATCTAACCGGCTATTCTTTCGCGTTGGCAAGAAGTTTACATCTTATGAGATGCTCACCGGCAACAAGCCCAATGTCTCCTACTACCGAGTATTTGGTTGTAAGTGTTTCTATAAGAACAAAAGTGTTCGTTTGTCTAAATTTGAATCTAAAGCTTTAGAGGGTGTTTTTGTTGGGTACGGTGCCGAATCTCACACCTATAGAGTCTATGACAAAACCGTTGGGAAAGTCATAGAATCTTGTGATGTGAGGTTCGATGAGAATGACGGCTCCCAAGTGGCGCAATTTCATGTTTGTGATGTAGATAATGAAGAGCCTCAAGATGCTATAAGAAGAATGGGCATTGGTTTCCATCGTCCCGTTGAGATTCATTACGAGTCTCCTCAAGCAAGTCCAAGCTCCATTCAAGTGGAGGCCTCTTCATCACAAGTTGAAACGGCGCCTATCATGGAAGCAAATGATGCACCACCCCAAGAACAAGTTCAAGACCCTCCTCATGTTGACCAAGTTGCTATGCAAGAACCAAGTTCTCCTATTGTTGATGCTAGCCAAGGTCATGACCAAGATCAACCCTCTCCTTCCATTGTTGAAGATGTGCTTCAAGATGATCAAGGTCAACATTCCGGTCAAGACGGGGACTCAAATGATCAAGATGATCAAGAGATACCTCCAAGATGCAATAGAGATATCGAAGCCCGTCGTAAAGCAAGAGTTGTAAGAGACTTTGAATAAAGAGTCACCATCTAGAAAACATCCTTGGTGACCACAAGAAGGGTGTTACCACAAGAAGGCAATTGGCAAACTTTAGTGAACATCAAGCTCATATTTCCATGGTGGAACCAAAGAAAGTGTTTGAAGCTCTTGAAGATCCGGATTGGTTAGAAGCTATGCATGATGAACTCAATAACTTCAAGCGCAACAAAGTGTGGAATCTAGTTGAGAAGCCAAAAGATTGCCGCAATGTTATAGGCACAAAGTGGATATTCAAGAACAAGCAAGATGAGCATGGAATGGTTGTGAGGAACAAGGCAAGATTGGTTGCACAAGGGTACTCTCAAGTTGAAGGCATTGATTTTGGAGAGACTTATGCACCCGTGGCTCGCCTTGAGTCCATCCGTATCCTTCTTGCATATGCATCACATCATAACTTTAAATTGCAACAAATGGATGTGAAAAGTGCTTTCTTAATGGTCCTTTAAAGGAGTTGGTATATGTTAAGCAACCACCGGGTTTCGAGGACCCTAAATTCCCTAACCATGTCTACAAGCTTGATAAGGCGCTCTATGGTCTCAAACAAGCACCTCGTGCTTGGTATGAGCACCTAAGAGAGCTATTGCTAGACCGTGGATTTGAATTGGGGCAAATCGATCCCACCTCTTTACCAAGAGGGTTAAAGGGGAGCTTTTCATATGCCAACTTTATGTTGATGATATTATATTTGGCTCATCTAACAAAGCTTTCAATGATGAATTTTCAAAGCTTATGACCGATAGGTTCGAGATGTCTATGATGGGCGAATTGAAGTTCTTTCTCGGTTTTGAGATCAAGCAATTGAATGAAGGGACTTTCATCTCTCAAACCAAATATACCCAAGACATGCTCAAGAGGTTCAATATGCACAATGCTAAGGGAAGCGGTTTCCCATGGACACCAAATGCCATCTTGAACTTAACCCGACGGTATCGATGTTGATCAAAAACTTTATCGCTCTATGATTGGTTCTTTGCTTTATCTTTGTGCATCTAGACCCGATATTGTGTTGAGTGTAGGGGTGTGTGCAAGGTATCAAGCCGCTCCTAAAGAAAGCCACATGGTGGCGGTCAATAGAATCCTTCGATATTTGGTTGATACCCCAAGGTTTGGTTTGTGGTACCCAAAGGGCACTAATTTCTCTCTTGCCGGGTACACGGATTCGGATTGGGCCGGTTGCAAGGATGATAGGAAATCAACTTCCGGGGCATGCCAATTTCTTGGTAGGTCCTTGGTGAGTTGGTCTTCTAAGAAGCAAAATTGCATATCTCTATCCTCCGCCGAAGCCGAGTATGTGGCGGCCGCTAGTGCATGCACTCAATTGTTATGGATGAGGCAAACTTTAAAGGAATACGGTGTCAATTGTGACAAAGTGCCTCTTTTGTGTGACAATGAAAGTGCTATCAAGATTGGCCACAATCCGGTGCAACACTCAAGAACGAAGCATATTGAGATTCGTCATCATTTTATTCGGGATCATATTGCTCGTGGTGATATTGAGCTTGGCTATATTCCAACCAAAGATCAACTTGCCGACATTTTCACGAAGCCACTTGATGAAGCAAGATTCACCTTTTGAGGCATGAGCTAAATATCGTGGATTCTAGGAGCTTGACTTGACCATCTTGCATACACACCTATGTTTTGACTATCTATTTGGTTTAGGTGTAGGCATGGACATAGGGGGAGTGCGGTCCTAATTCATTGGACTATCCCTCCCCCATTATGCCGACATTAAGACTCATTTGCTTATCATATTCGTTTCTATGAATTGTGAGCTTCAATGATGAGTAGTGGCCGTGAACCCAAGATATATCTTCGCGGTGTCACACCACACACTCATATATGGTGGCTTAGGCCACCGCCCTCTTCTCTTTGAAGAGTTGGTTTTTGATGCATATTCGTTGTTCATCATCTTTTTGCATCACATCCAATGTTGCTCATTTGGAAGTTTTATCTTTTCCATTGGATGTGTGAAGTTTTCTTCATGTTTCGCATCTCCTCGGATTACTCAAAGGTTGCTCAATGGATATTCTTGAAGACGGATTTCTCAGCAGTGGTATTCTTGAAGATCCAAGGTGTTCGGAAGCTCAAGCTCATCAAAGACCAGTGATGGAAGAGGTTCGGAGTTGTTTCTGCGCTCAGGCCGGCCTCCCACCCGGCCCAGGCTGGTTCTAGGGCCGGACCCCTCGGGTCCTCGGCTGGCCTCCCACCCGGTTTTGGCCGGCTCCAGGGCCGGTTCCCTCTGGCCCTCACCCGGCCTCCAGCCCGGCCGAGGCCGGCTCCAGGGCCGGCGCACCGATGTCTTATATCGCGCGTGTGAGGCTCCAACAGTTATCCCTCTTCTTCCACCCCGTGTTGCCCTTTTCCATGGCCGGCTCCTCCCTCACCTCGAGCTCCTCCTCCACCTCCCCCACCACTTGAGCCTCTCCCCACTTATTCTACTCCACAGATCTGAAGCAGGCTTCCCCGATCTCTCTTCCTATCCAAGCAGTTTCCTCTTTGGTGCCGGTTTTTGGGGAGATCTCCTCCTTTGTTGGTGCTTCTTCGGAAGATTCCTCATACAGTTCATATGTATCCTTTCTAGAGGATTGTTCACAACATTTCGAGAAACTGTCTTGCCTGCAAGTTCGGAGAGAAGGGTTTGGTTCGTGACAGGATGGTCAATTGTCTTTATCACATTGTTGAGCTTAAAGAAAGGAACAAGCAAATTGACATTCTTGATTACCTATGGCAAGAGATGCAAATTGTGGTTATCAAAGGCAAGATTCCCATATATGGTCCGCTTCTGCAGACTCTCTTCAACACCAAGTTGCCTGATGATGTGGTTAATCAGTATGAGCTATTTTATCCTCCTCTTGTTGGTCTTCGTCCTATGCCCGAGGGTGATCCTGTTTGGCCACCTCCTAGTGATGCTCCTGTGGAAGAATCTGATGAAGAAGATGATGAGGAAGAGAAGAAAGGTGGCTTAGTTAAGCACTCAAGAGGATGAACTGCTTCTTTGCGCACAAACGCAAATCCGAGTACAAGGCTTACCACAAGCAAAAGGTCTTCAGCCGCAATCAGCGCGCAATCATGACAAGCTTGACATTGCATATCCAGACAGCTCAGCCGAGGTCTCCGAGAAGACCTACATGTCACAGGGCAAGTATACTTATTGGTTCGGCGATGACGCCTCCTCTCTTGCTCCATATTGGCAAGGCAACCCCGGTCAGTCTAGCTCCGGTCCAGCTGCTCATGATGCTGAGGATGACGAGGAGTATGATGAGGATGAAGATGAGTGATCATGGGCCTTCACTTCGCTTTCTCCCTTTTTGGTGTCTTGATGCCAAAGGGGGAGAGAGATCTCCGGGGATTTGCATTGCATTGCATCCATTTGCGTTTTCTTATGTTTCTCATTTGCACCGAACTTGTTTTTAAGTGAACTCCATTTGCTATGTATTGTGGAACTCTTGTCATGAATTATTGTATGGATATTATGGACCATTATGTTATTGTAAGGACTTCCCCGGTTTATTTCCTATTCTTTGGAGTCCATTACAAGGTGATAATTTTTCCGAGATGATTTCTATATGAAGCCCATGGTGAGAAAATTGCTCTACTCATATAAGAACTATGGTGAGAATATCGCATATCTTTTGCTCACATAGTACCTATATCTTGCTTGCCTCTTATTCTCGTTTGAGCATATGTTACTTGTATATCTTGTTGGCTTATAAGTTTAAGGGGGAGCTTCCCTCAAAAACTTCGCCATGCTTAAATGAGATATCTTTTTTGCAAATCGTTTTGTTGTCATCAAACATCAAAAATGGGGAGATTGAAAGGACATAGTCCGTTAATCTTATTTTGATGTTTGATCACAACACTTGGAAGTATTTAACTTATCGCTAAGTGTCCACAGGAATAATGATTGTCTAAATCAAAAGGATGCTAGTGTACCTCTCTCTATGCAAAAAGGAAGAAATGTAAGTTGTCATTTTTAGAGGTGAAGGGAGAAGGCGCGCAGCAGGGCGGCCGGCCCCTAGGCCGGCCCAGGCTGGCCCCCAGGCCGGTTGCCACGGGCAGTCCGCCGGCCCCCAGGCCGGCTCCCAGGCCGGTTCTGTCGGTGGCCCGGCCGCCCCCAGGCCGGCCCAGGCTGGCTCCAAGGCCGGTTGGCTCTGGCCCCCCGCCGGCCCCCAGGCCGACCCAGGCCGGCTCCCAGGCCGGTTTGGTCGGTGGCCCGGCCAGCCTCCAGCAAGCCCAGGCCGGCCCCCAGGCCGGCCCAGGCTGGTTGCCACGGCTGCCCTGCCGGCCCTGCTTCCTGCGCGACCACTCTTACCCCTTCAACGACCATTTTTTGAAGGGGACTATAAATGACTCTTCACCAACCTTTGGATAACCATCTCGCCCAAAAAGAAGAACACCATTGTTGCAAGCTCAAGACTCATTAGATCTCCCAATCCCTCCACCCAAACTCGTTGATACTTGGAGGATTGAAGGAGAAGGCCCGGATCTACATCTCCACCAAGCCGTTCTTCATTTTCCCCTCATTCTCTTGAGGGACCCTTTGCTAGGATTTCCCTTGGGAAAACCTAGCTCATTATTGTACTCACTTGTTGTCTTTGTGGCAGATTTGTACCTGTTCGGGAGCCCCCAATCCTCTTGTGGGTTGTGCCCCGGATCGTTGTTGTAAGGGCTCCGGATTCCGCCTTGAAGGATTCCGATAGTGGAAGGTGAACCAAACCTTTGTGGTGCGGTTCATCGGAGAATAAGGTGACGCCTTTGTGGCGGTTGAGTTTTGACCTTCGTGGTAGCTCACACCTCTCCAACGAGACGTACTCCCCTAAAAGGGAGGAACTCGGGATTACATCCGTGTCTCCGCGTGCTTTCACTTCGGTTACTTCTATCCTTGTTTATAGTCTTTACTTCGTGTATCTAGTTTAATTGCTAGCTTGTCATATAGGTAAATTCACCTTAGTTGCATATCTAGAGAATTTACATTTTGTGTCAAGCCTAATTTGAAAAAGTATTAAAATTAAAGTAGCACCTATTCACTCCCCTCTAGGTGTCATACGATCGTTTCACTTGCTTGCTGCCAGAAATATTGGAGCACTTGCTTGTTTTTTCAGTAGCAGCAGCAAGCAGTGCTTGCTTGCAGTGTAGGCCTGATACTGAACTTGCAAGTGCTTGAGTAGCATGAACTTGCAAGTGCTTGAGTAGTGCCGTGTTGTGCATGTGTAATTTAGCAAATGCAGTAGTAGCATGAACTTGCATGTTTCTGTCAGTTTGAATTGAATTTTACTCCAATTCAAATGTTAGTCTCCCAATGCATGATCTGTAGTAGTAATGCACGATCTCCTAATTCTTGATTTGAATTTTACTCCAATTCAAATGTTTCTGTTAGTTCCTAGTAGGGACAAGATTGAACCTGCAGCCACACACCTGCATCTTGGTCGACATCCATGGCCTCCTCTTCTTCGACATGATGATCGACATCCAGGGCCTCCTCTTCTTCGACCTGATGATCGACATGTCCTCCTCCAGGTAAAGTGCTCTCCTCTTCTTCGGGTGGAGTGCAATTTAGGTCCAATATTACCATAGCGCCGTGCAGTGCCGGGGTACCGTGCCGTGACTTGCCCGGATGATTCGGATGTTTTGACTATTGATATGCTTGCAGGGGTACCATGCTGTGCAGTGCCGTTCACTGCCTGGAGCTCCTGCTGCTGGAGAACTGCAGCTGCTGCTGGAGAAGCACCTGGGCGGGGAGCTTCCTGCTGCTGCTGCTGCTGTTGTGCGTCTCTTGCTTCTACTAGGCGAGCACCTGGACAGGGAGCTTCCTGCTGCTGCTGTTGTGCGTCTCTTGCTTCTTCTGGGCGAGCACCTGGGCGGGGAGCTTCCTGCTGCTGCTGTTGTGCGTCTCTTGCTTCTACTGGGCGAGCACCTGGGCGAGGAGAGGAGAACTTTGTGTTGCTGCTCCTGGAGATCTTCTGGTGCTGCTGATGGCACCTGGGCGAGGAGATCTGTGCGCGAGGAGATCTGGGCGAGGGCGAGGGGGAGCAGCACGAGGAGAACTGGGCGAGGCGACGAGACCTGGGCGCCTGGATGTGGTGGTGACGGGCGAGGCGACGAGGAAGACAATCTACGTTCGATTCAAAGTGAACGATCTGTAACAAGGGGGAGGGGTAGAAATGACTTTTTTTACATGTTTTCACCTGGTTGGAACAAGACCTTAAACGTCTTATATTCCGGAAGCGGAGGGAGTATTAAGTTTCTTTATATGAAACTGGGGAACCCCTTTGGTCTAAAAAAATAATATAAAAATCTAGAAAAAGCATGGACAATATCATACTCATCGACCTGCTTTGAATAAATTAAGGTAAAATGCGACCAGGATTGCAGGATGTCCTTGTGCTGAGACGACAAACGTACAATCGTGTACGTAATTTCAAGAATAGCAATTATACGAAAGCTTAGAAAAACATTTTCTTGTCGATGAAGCGAACATACATAGTACTCCTTCTGTTCGGAAAAGGATGTCACAAAAATGAACTATAGATAGATCATTTTTGTAACATCATTTTCCAAACGGAGGGAGTAGATGACTAAGTTGATACGCTTCACACCAGAGACTTTGTTGGCCACAAAGGTCAAAGTAGGTCCGGCCGCCGTCGCCACCAGCACAGATCAAGGAAATTAATGACGCAGAGCTATCAACCAAACACGAGCTGCCGGCCGTGAGTTTCAACGCTGATCATCATCCATCCTGACTCGCGAGCATCCACCGCTGCTCATTTTGCTGACTTATCTTTTACCCAAGAAACAGCAAACCGAAACAGTACGTACTCTGTACTCATATCGTTGACATCCGTAAAAAAAAGAAAGATCACGTACGTATTCGACGGTCCACGTTTCGATCGGGTTGCTGTCTCTCGGTACGCGTATGATGTCGATTATATATTACTCGTCAAACTAAAGCCTAGATTTTTCTTCTCTGATTAAGTATAAATCTGGACTAAATATATCTCAAGAAAAGAAACTGGACCATGTCAATGTGAGCGTATACGAATGCGACGATGCAGCTTGATTATCTCGTTCAATTTCAGCACATGCGAGCGATGGACAGCGAAGCTTCCGCAGTGGTGTGGTGTGGTGTTTATATCGATATCGATCTCTCTATTGGAGCGTCAAGCTCGGGCGCCAGGACGCCCAATGAATGTAGAGGAAGAATCTGGCTTATCCGATACACTGCTCTGGCCATTAAACACCGCCCTTCTCTGATAGCGGCATCGTGACGGATACATTAGAGCAAGTATAATAAGATTCAGTCAGCAGCAGACTATAAGAATTTAAATAATATATTTATACTTATATGGAGGAGAGAAAATATGAGAGAGTGTAAGCGGACTCTCATGTAAGAGCCAGCTGCAGCACGTGCTTCTAGACACCTTGTTTGAAAGGTGGGCCAACCATTAATAAAGTAGTCCATATTTATAGCCAACTATTATACTCGTTGGCTATTAGGTTGGCTATAGATGACATGACATCATCTTCTAGCCAACACCCGGCTATACTATTGTCCTTACTCTTAGTCACACGGTTGCACCTACACATCGTTAGCTTTAACCCCATCAATCTGCTCAAAATCAAATTTCAGGGAAGATAATACTAAGTCTACACTCTACAGCAGCAGGGAAAGCAACGACCCGACCCCTCTGTCCCCTAAGAGACACTTGGAGATCTCCGCCGCCAACCCTCTCCTTCCTTCTCACCGGAGGCACTGCCGGCCGGTGAGGAGATGGAATAAGTTGTATTCGCTTCTCATTTACACTGTAATAGTAGGGTTAGAGATAGGGTTTGCCCTTAGGGTTCGTGGCCATGTGCCGAATCGGAGCACGTTGGCAATGCAGTCGGGCGACTTGCGGGATTTGTCCCTCTTGCCATGGTGGTGTGGACCTACAGGTGGCGGGCGAGCGTAGCTCCGACGTCTTCGTCAGTAAGTTCGAGGTGCTATGGCCATTGTGATGTGATGCGGCGTTTCTTCTCCTTCAAATCGCCATGGTAGCGCAAGGGAAGAGAAGGCGGTGGTGCTGCACATCTGGTGCTCTTACGGTCCACGAGTAGTGATGAATTTGAATCTCGGAGAATAATCTCAGCAGCCCAAGTTCTGGCAACCGACCATGGAGACCATCTAGTGGTTACTGATCCCAACAGCGATTGCTAGAGTCAATCCAACCTTCATGTGCAGGCCCTTCATCAAGCTCGCGACGTCGTTCCACGCGCTATTGGTACCAAGTGGTTTCGTCCCCAACTCCGGTGAGGATGGCCGAAGCTTAAGCTTGCAGAGTACCGATGGAGGAAGAGCACCTAATTGCTTTTCTGAAGAAAAGATCAAGTGTCCTTTTTTGAAATATGTAGAGAATTGATTGTAATTGTCTTTCTCTCCAATTATTTTTTAATAAATAAATCAAATCAGGGAACCGGTCGAGGTCAAAACCAGACCCCACGAAAATGCCCACATGGCACAAACTCACCTTGACTGACTGGAGTAACTTTTTCACGATTTCCTTTGTTTTTCAAGCGCCACCTGTTTTCTACAACATGTCCGGATATGGTAGCACTACATTATAAAATTAAAAAAAGGAAATGAGCAAAAAGAGGTTTGAATCCATGACTAGGCCGAAGAGGCTTCAAACCCACGACGCGCGAAACAGATAGAAATCACACGTCAACTCGTTCGCGCCACCAACCAACCTCATTCAGCGACGTGAGCTCCAAAACCGCATCTACCCACGCGGGCGACCGCAACCCCGGCTCAGATCCGCCCAACACAGCGCTGCGATCGATGGAAGCGCAGCGGAACACGGCACGCACCCTGGTGGGCCGCTTGCGTGGCGCGGCGGCGGTGCGGGACGCCGGCGCCACGGCCGCGGCCGTCGCCGAGCTCCGGCGCGCCTCCAAGGATGACCCGGAGGTGCGGGCGCCGCTGGCCGACGCGGGCGCGGTCCCTTACCTCGCGAACCAGCTCACGTCGCCCTCCACGTCCGCCTCCGCCGAGGACGCCGCCGCCGCGCTGCTCAACATCTCCATCTCGGCGCGGGAGCAGCTCATGTCGTCCCCGGGCATCCTGGACGCGCTCGCGGCCGCCATGCGGGCCGAGGAGTACGCGGCGGCGCACCACGCCGCGGCCACCGTCGCCAGCCTGCTCTGCGTCGACGCATACCGCCCCATCGTGGGGGCAAAGCGGCCCCTCCTTGCCGCGCTCATCGCGCTCCTCCGCGGAAACGGGAGGGGCACCCGCGCCACCAAGGACGCCCTCAAGGCGCTCTTCGGCTTGGCCCTGTACCCGCTCAACCGGGCGGCCCTTGTCGAGCTTGGCGCCGTGCGGGCGCTGTTCTCGCTTGTGATGACGGACGGGCGGACGGGGATCGTGGAGGACACCACCGCCGTCATCGCGCAGGTGGCCGGGTGCGCCGAGAGCCTGGGCGCGTTCGCCATGGTGTCCGGGGTGCGCATCCTCGTGGACTTTGTCGAGCCCGGCGGCGCCGAGACCGGGAGGGCCAGGGAGAACGCGGCGTCCGCGCTGCTCAACCTCGTCATGGCCGGCGGCGAGCGGGCGGTCCGGGAGGTGCTGGCGGTGGGCGACGCGGAGGAGGCGGTGCGGGAGCTCGCGGAGGACGGCGCGGCCAGTCCCAGGGGGAAGGCCAAGGCGGGGTCCCTGCTGCGGGCGCTGGAGGAGGGCGCCGCCGTGGCGAGGAGGCAGCGGGAGCACCGGTTCGCGGACTTCCTGGACGGGCTAGTGGAGTCGAACCCGTACTTCTCGTCGCCGGCGTCGGCCACGACCTACGACGGGTCGCGTGTCACCTTGGGCTGACCGACCCTGCTCGTGCCTAATTTACACACGGGTACGGTGTCATATTAGGTGATGAATTTGATGTAAATACTACTCCTAGTAGAAGTAGTTTATACTCCTAGTAGAGGAGTTTCCTTTGGATGAAGCCAGGCGCTGTCCCGGGTGCGCGTCCGCACCCCTTGGTGAACTGGAGCACGGTTTCCCGGCCAAAAGACCTTGGAGGTTTGGGAATTCTGGATATTGAAAATTTTGGCAGGGCCCTAAGACTGCGTTGGCCATGGTACGCGTGGACTGATTCAGCCAGACCGTGGCACGGCATGGCCCTGCCCTGCGACAGGGTGGACATGCAGCTGTTCCGGGCGTCCACGGATGTCTCTATTGGTGATGGTGCTAGGTGTTTGTTTTGGCAGGATCGTTGGCTGCCTGGTGGACCGTTGAGACTACAGTTTCCGGAGCTGTATTTGATTACAACCAGAAAACACAGATCGGTGCAAAAAGAGCTTCAAAACAGAAATTGGTTGCGCTCCCTCTTCCGAATTTCGACTGCAGCTCAGTTGGCCCAGCTAGTTCAGCTTTGGGGAGTTCTGCAGGACGTTGTTCTCTTGCCGCGCCCGGATACAATCTCTTGGCGATGGACGGCTTCGGGGGTCTACACCACTGCTTCGGCATATCGCTGTCAGTTCGCCGGTGCTTGTCCGCCATTCAAGACGACAAAAGTTTGGAAGGCAAAGGCGGAACCAAAATGTCGGTTTTTTGCTTGGTTAGCTCTACACGGGAAGATCTTAACGGCGGATAATTTGGCGATTAGGGGCTGGCCACATGACCCGGTGTGCAAGCTCTGCAATATCCACCAAGAGACGGTGCAGCATCTCCTGCTGGATTGCAGCTTTGCCAAAGCTGTGCGTGAAAAGATTTTTGAGTGGAGCCGGGAATTTGGTGCCATGCCTCCGGTGCTGGGCCACAATTTGAACTCTTGGTGGGATGGTATGATCGCGGGTATCCCGAAGGAGAAGAGGAAGGAAGCGAATGGAGCATTCATCTACTCCATGTGGGGTGTGTGGAAGGAGCGGAACCGTCGGGTGTTTCGCAACACCGCTTTGCTGCCGGAGGCGGTGGCTTACTTAGTGCGAGAGGAGATTCAGCAGAGGGCTTATGCCCACTCTCTTGTTGTTCATTGAGTTTTTTTCTTAGACTTTTCTTGCCGGAACCCAAATTTCTGTACATAAACATCTATTCTATCTAATCGGATGGCGGATACGACCGTCTTAAAACTCAAAAAAAATACACTGATGGGTACATGAGAAGATCTTTGTGCTGATTTTGACCATATTACCATTGTCTTGTTGGAATCTCAAATGCTCAAGCTCATAAACTAAGTTCCGGATGTCATCATCGAGGACGTAGGAGATGTTCACTTGTAACATCTTTCTTTTTTATTTGTTTGTGTGTACGATTGTAGCAACTCTCAAATTGACTTGTTTCTTTTGTGACTCATTATGTTGACATATATGTAGGTGTAGGTAAAGATTAGAAAATTTGGAACTTGGGAACGACGCAAAGCTATGAGAACTCGATTTTGATCGTATCGACCTTGGGAGACTGGAAGTTTGGACTTGGTACCCGTAGGATTTTCTTTCTTTCATACGAGTTGCTAATGTCATGATATCGTGGCATTGTGATCAGCTGCCAACGCACATTAAGCGACCCAATTTGTACACACCTTTAAATTCTAGCATAGCTTACGAGATTATTGTGTAGTTTGTGTTGATTTTAACCAAACTAGTTTTGTTTTGCTCATATTTCAATTTCTTTGGCTGGTAGTTCAGAATGTCATTGTGAGGGACACATCAGAAATTCACTTTCTTCCTTTTTGCTTCAGTTTAGCATTATGTTTTTTTCTCTCTAGTAGCATTATGATTTTGACTACTTATGACTCATTATGTTTTCTCTATTTCTATTGTATCAAATTTTGAAGTAAAATTTAGATTGCTGACGTCATCATGATGTCGCGGAATCAGCACAATGTTTCCACTTCTTCTTCTTCTTCTTCTTCTTCTTCTTCTTCTTCTTCTTCTTCTTCTTCTTCTTCTTTCTTCATTGTTGGTTTCTCATCTGGAGTGCAACTATGCAAGTTCGACAAACCATATGCCCATTTCGGCCAGCTCGACAAGTAGGCCTCGCTAATGAACTTTTGAATTGTTATATGGTGAACTTCGTGATGATTTTTTAATTTTATAATTTCTACGTAGATCTTATTAGCGTTTTTGTTCAAAACATTGCACTCCATATACAAATGTCGGCCATTCTAAATTTGGGACTATTATAATATGAAATTCCAAGAGCTTTATGTATCAAGGGAGATCGTATGAAAATGAAACTAAGCAGTTGTCTTTTTATAAGTGTTGCTAAATGAGCTAAATGAGTAGTTTTGTACAAAGAAATGCACGTTCGTAAAATAGATACAAGTGGTAAAAGCATGAACTGATTTTCACCAAAAGAGTGATAGATATTGAACCAGAAAGTAAATACATGTATAAGGATCGTGTATTGGGACTGCACGCTTTCGAGCAGGAACAAATGAACATGTATGATCGTCGATTTTTTAGCCATCAGGTGTATACTCTTCTCTTTTGTCACAAGTATTTATATTCTTCTCTTAAAGCGCATTTTTCACTCTGGGCCTAACTTGGGCTCGTTTTGTAATCTAATGTAAAATGAGCCCGTCCATTGGTTGCGCGTACCCAATCCGAAGCGTACACAAACCCAGATGAACATACAAACGGGTTCTTATACAACAAGAACGGTGGACGAGATCAGGCTCAAACTGGGGGCAATCCTCGGCGGCGGAGCATACAACGTACCCATCGACGTCGTCCCACGGCTGACCCAGAACCGACGATGGGCGAGTTCAGCAACAGCAGCATCCGCAACTCCCCACGGTCACGGATGTCCTGGCCGACATCCTGGTGCGTCTGCCCCCCAACGTCCGCCGCCGCCTTCGCCTTGTCTGCCGAAGCTGGCGGGGCATCATCGACCGGCGCACGGCGACGGACATGCGGGCCCGCGGCAAAATCCTCGCCGTCACCACCGAGGGCATCGCGTATGTCGTCGACGTCCTGTCGCCGGGGACACCACCCAGAAATATAATGTGGTCGAAGGACTCCGGCACGACCAGAAGCTACAGCGCCATGAGCATCGTCGGCACCTGCAACGGCATCGTCTGCATGTGCGACGACCGGAAGCCCGGCGGCGCCCTGACGCTACTCAACCCGTCGACCGGCGAGACGCTCGACCTCCCGCCGCCGCCGCTGGACTCCGAAGACGCCATCAAGCTGCTGCAAGGCAGGTGTAGAGGCGGCGGCTGGAAGTGGCACCAGACCTACAGCTTCGCGTACCACCCGATGACGAAGCAGTACAAGGTTGTGCACGTCCCGTCCCACTTCGACCCATTGGTCTGGGAGACCAGCACGGTGCACGTGTTCACGCTGGGCGAGGCGTCGTGGCGTGACGTGCATGCCGGTCCCGGCGCGAGGTGCGTCCTCGGCCCCTGCCGCCTCGCCGACGTCGACGGCACCGTGTACTGGATGACCGGGTACACAGGGAGGGTCGTCGCGTTGAACCTCGAAGATGAGAGCGTAACCCACACCCCGCCTCTGCCGCCCTTTACCGGACCGGGCGAGAGTTGGCTGACGAAGGTTCATGAAAGGCTAGGCATCGTCACGGGCGGCGGCGCATCCGTAACGGTGTGGGTTCTGGAGGGCGAGAGGTGGAGCCGCCGGTACGTCGTGGAGGCGAGCCTGTGGCAAACGGAGCAGCGGCTAAGGTGGGAAGTCACGATGCCGCACTTTGCAGTCGGCGACTATGTCCTGACACACGGAGGATCAGGCAAGTACATTGACGGCCGCAGGATGAGCGAACCGCAGGATGGCGGGGTGCAAATCAGACGCAGTGACCCGGTTGAGGCAGTGCTTCGTCTTCGCTACGGTATCCATCGGACGTTTCCCTATGTTGAGACCATGGAGCCACTGTGTATTTATAATTTTATATAGTGGGCCATTGCTAATATAGACCGTACGACTACCTAGTTGTCCCAATTGATGCTGTCTATTGGATGAACTCTATTAATGTTTTAATTTAAATTGTTCGATTGGATAAACTATATCTATTATTATTTAGTTGTTATGTATGTTGTATTTGAATCATTCGACATGACTGATTAAATAATGTGCATTTTTTTGAAATGTATGTCAAAAGGGGTAAAAGAATTGGGCAAAAAAAGAGAGATAATATATTAATATAGGGGTTCCGTTGGGAATGACCACCCTTTAACTACTCAAATTATAAGTTGTTAAATATAAGAGGTCGGATACGGACTAAAGTATTATGAATCGGCTAAAGACACCACACAGAAAGAAAGTTGTGGAGCCCCGACCCGACCTGTAAGTACACTATCTTAAAAGCGAGAAGTTGAGCCTTAATTAGAGCATCTTCAACAGAGACGAGGAAAAATATGTATCGGACGCCCCCATAATATTTTGTCCATTTGGTAGTGTGAGGACGCAATGAGATCCACATATTTGCTAATTTACTGGACATGTTAGTGAAGTCGAACCCATACGTCTCGTCATTGTTGTTGGCAACGACGCATGACATGTCAAATTTTGTTGATCATGCTCAGTTTAAGTTTGACACGAGTCCATTTTCATATTGGGTGATGAGTTTGATGTGCATATTGTTGGTATATACGATTGATGGGTACTCTAGGAGATCCTTGTCTAATTTTACAGGAAATGCTTGCTGATTTTGACCAAACTAATATTATGGTTTGGAATTTCAAATTCTTATGTTGATAATCTAACTTCCGAGTGCCATCGTCAAGGGTACATGAGTTGTTTGGTAATTCAGAATTGTGCTTGGGAGCATTTGTTAAAGACTAGTACAATTGCACGTGCAACGCACGTCTGTATATGTTGGTTTTGTGACATAGTAATTTATAGCTATACTGACAAATTAAACCCGTATGTGAAATTTACATGGACAAAGATGGGATTCTATGTTGATAATATCAATGGTTTTTTATAATTTAATTGCATTTTATCTCCACAAAGGTTTTAATTGTGATATCACATTCAAACTTTGATGTATATATTTTTCAAAAGTCATTGTCAATCTTACGTACGTACATGTGAGTAGGAAAAAAGAGTTAAGCCAATTCATAATAATTTACTCATGTAAAACTATTGTCCTCATATGTCGAGAGACCATTTTTAAACTTCTTCCAAATATTTGTATCTTCGTGTTGTTGTTCACAATCTCACTTATGGAAGTCCCTTCTAATCTTGGTCCCTCTACCAATGTCAACCCTACCATTAGTCCACAACAATTAATAATAAATGTGAGGGCCAAGTGCTAGCCATTTCAATCGATAATGTAGTATTGATTGTATTCATAACATTTCATAAATCATGGTAACAACCCTACCATTAATTCACGTCCATCGTCAGTATCTCCTCTACCGGGATTGTTTTCCTGCAAGGTTGCCATTAGCAGCGTTTAGTATTTCATTTTATGCACATCACAACAGTTTCTTTATGAACCCTCCGTTTCTAAATATAACATGTTTTAGTTTTTTTTTGCATATTCACATATATCTACATGTATTTAGACACGTTTTAGTGTGTATATTCACTCAATTGAGTCCGCACCTAGTCAAAATATTTTGCATTTAGAAACGGAGGGAGTAATTAAGAATGACACGCTAAAATCTAAAGTTGGCTGAGCAGTTCCTACCAAATCTCAAAGGAAAAGGAATAACCCATTCTGCATCTAAAAGGGTCATTGCATTATTCAGTTATTTAGCAATTCGTTGGACCTGTCCTATTAATAGTGCATGGCTGAACTGCTTGTTGGAGCCAAAAGATTCATTGCAGTAAAAAAATCCAGCTTTGAGACATCAATTTCTGAGAAAAAAATGTTTTAGTTTGCAAGGGCAAGTAAAAGAATTTGTTTTACTTAAACAAATCTAACAAAGCCAAGCGGTGAATTGCACATCAGGTTTAATCTGGACCAACTGAGACTAACTCCGATCTTTCTTGAACAACAATGATAAATAAATGATCAGCAATACAGAGTGTGAAGCAGAGGGCAGGAGGAGACACTCACCCACTGGCATCATCGATTTCCCTGGAAATTTTCATCTTGTTCATCAGCTGCCGCCCCTTGTCCACCCTAGGATCTTGTAGTAGTCCAGCCCCATGGCCGAGATAATCGCGACATGCACATGGAAGAAAACGATCAGACCAGACACCGGAGATATATTCTTGCAAGCACGCAACACTGCAACAGTTATGTCGATCTCATAGGAGGTCACTTATGATTAGCACAGACATGCATCCGAAAGCAGAGGATCGCAGCAGAATCCTCCGGACAGAGTCAGGTTGATGACTCATGAGCTCGCTTAGACCTAGTTCTTGACGTAGCTGCTGTACCGGTTGACGTTATGCTCGTCGTTGTAGCGGTCCGCCTTGTGATTAGCATGACGTCGCTGTAGTTGTCCGCCTTGTGCACAATCCGCATCGCGATCTCGAACACCGCCTTGCGCTCCAGGTAGCACGCTGCCTTGTCCGACGGCGTCGGGCCGAGGTAGATCTTGCTGTCCGGGACCTCCGGGTAGGATGCCGCCCACTGGTCCCACGATTCCTCGATCCACGCCGTGCAGCTCGGGTAGTCGTAGAACCTCACGTGGATGCGCTCGAAGTGCCCCGTCGCGAGCGCCAGCTCCACGGGCCGGGCCGGGAACGCGCACTGGCCTCCCACCACTGCCACGGGGCGTGTGGTTGCGCTTGGCCAGCTCCATGGCCAGCACTTTGTACTGGTAGCCGCCAACGCCACTGCAGTCGATGAAGAAGTTGACGCCGCCGAGCTCCGCGTCGCCGGGCGGGACACGCCCTCGCGGCTTCCGCCGAGGTAGGAGTACCAGAGATGGTCGGCGAGGTCGAGCGCACAGCCTCGGCCTGGTCGATGGGCCTCACGGTGCCGTCCGCCCGGCCGCTCCGGCGCTCCCAGACCACTCGCGTGACGAGCTCGAGGACGACGAGGAGCACGACGCCCAACACGCACGAACCAGTTCTTTTACGGTGGCAATGCTTGTAATTTTCACGAAAGTGAAAAGGTGTACCAAAATAGAAAGGTCTGTTGAAATAAAACGAACCGGTACGATGTCATTGTGATTTGGTGGGAGGGTAAAACAGGCAAAAGTGGATTTGTGTTGAGTTGTCAAACATTGGAGCGATCTAAACCGTTGGCCAAATATTGAAGGGCTCAGATTCAATGTATCAACACAAGTTTGCTCTTTATCACATAATACGACCAAATTGCCACTGTACTGGTCCAACCGTTATTTGATCCGTAGAGGGGAAAAAAGAAAAACATCCACGCCTCATGTGCCGTGCTAGGGCACGGGCAGCCAGAACCGGCGGCCGAGGCGCGAGTCGGCGGCAGCCGCCCCCACGAGCGGCGGCAGCAGCACGGTCATGATTCCTAAATAGGGGTCAGCTAGCTAGCTTGGAGACTGAGATTTGGAAGCGCAAAGAAGACATAGCATTGGGGATTTTGAGGAACGGGGGTACAGAGGTGCGCTGGCGGCCTGGTTTGCGGAAGGCAACGGAGGGGCGTCGGCGGCGGGTGGCCAGGTTCATCGCTGTCGTCCGGGACCCCGCACCGCCCAGTTTTCCTGGCACACCCCATCCCCACCGAGATTTGACCAACGGAGCACAGCAGGATACTCTATCCAGGCGGAATCGATTCCTCAACGCCGCCGTCGTCCATCGCATCGGACCTCCAAAGCTGCGCGCCGATGTACACGGTTGTGGTCCGGCTACGCGCCGATGTAGAAGGATGTGGTACGGCTGTGCCTCCCCCTGGAGTGCTGGACTGCAAGTGAGGAGATCCCATCCCGCTGTCGTGCTGGCTGTACCGTAACACTGCTGTCCGCGGATTTGGTTTGGGTTGCTCCTCCTGAAGCTCGCCGCTGCGGCGCCACTGGGCATGCCTTCCGTCCGGTCAACCACCTACGTGCTGCTGTCCACCACGCTGGAACGATTGCAAGTCTGGGTTATTCTTCCTCTTCGTGCTGGGTGGTGCGCTTTTTTTAAGAATAATGCGTGGTATGGCCTCACTAATTTGCACGCCAATTCATGCAAAGAGCACCATTCACTCTGTTCAACTCTCATGAAGTATTTTGTCTGCACATCAGGTGTTTGCGATAATGTGCACCGGGTTTTGTCAGCCATTCACATTCCTGAACCATGCTTTCCTTGTTATGCAGATTCTAAGTTCAAGTGAACCATGAGTTTAGATCCACGTGAAGAAGATTGCCCACATGTATTTAGGAGCTAACATTCTCCTCGCCAGCCGCCTGTTCAGGCCATGTACGAGGCGTGGCAAACTGCGGGCGGAAGGCGGCAAAGCGTAGATCAAGTCGTATTCTGCTATGCGATGTCTACAAGGGGCATGGACATGATCACCAATTCTGGCACCTGTGGTAACGTTACTACTAGACGATTATTTATCGGTATTTTTTCCTGCTATGCATTAGTTAATCTTATTTGAAATCCCCTACAAATCTCAGGCTCTCCTATATATTTTCATTTGTTGAAGGCATCGAGAGTTTTAAATTGATGTTTACCGCATTGCATTATTTTGAGCATTCAGATTCAAAGCATGTCACTTTTATTCAGATTCAGATCTATCATAGGTGTCGTTGCAATTTTGCTCTTGTATTTTTGTTTTCCAAAAGAACATTAAAAATGTGAACATGTCCTTGGTACTCTGTATATGCAATCGATTCTATCTGATTTGTTTTTTAGAACTTGTGTTAGCTGGGCTAAGTGGTGTACGTAGTGTCCTAATTAATCACTTCTTCCTACCTCGGTTAAGATATTGGGAACAAAGGGAAAAACATGGTGAATGGTTAATTTTATTCTCTACTACTATTAAAGAGCGATTTAGTTTGAACATGGTTTTTATTTTATTATCAGGGCTCTGCCAGATAGACAAACATACTATGTCAACTAATGGATTCATTTATTTTAACATTTGTAGCTCCATCGAATTATGCACCATGGATAGACCGGACGAATTCAAATGACATAGTTCAAACACAACATAGTTCAAATGTCATTGGATCCTTTCAGTGTCCTCCGAATTTGAACGAATCTGGTTATTTTTCTCAAAAGAAGTGAAGTTATTCTCTTTAATTGTAATTTAGCGTAGCGTGGTGTAGCCACATTATTTTTCTTTGAAGAGACAATGCACATAAGTAGGTACAAAAATTTGTGTATCAACATATTTTATTTTATTTTTCTAGAAGTTTTCTTAACATTGCTATGCTTAATTTGGTCTAACGCGTGAGTGCATTTGAATTGTCGGAGTTGTATATAACATATTAAACTACATGAAAAGTAACATTTAAAACGAGGAATGATATTTAAAAAAAGTATGTCATGTTATATTTTGAAGATGTGCATTGCACGTGCAAAGCAACTATTTATGAAAGTTAACAAAAGGTGACTATATTATTATTTTAGATAGCCGCCTAGCGAGATAGTACTATACCGGACGTGTGTGGGCTGTGGGCTGTGGCAGACACTCCATCGACCTTTTTCCGACTATTTTTTTCACATTGTTTTAGTTGACTTAGAGACGGCCAACATCTTTGACTGAATTTGTTAACTTGTTCACGGTGCACATTGATTTTTATGGCACAAAAGATTTACAAGCATGTATAGGACTACAACATTTACCTGTGTGTATTTTCATATTACTATATTGACTGAATTTGACTATTTATCATAGGCACATTGCATCCGAGAACGGCGTGACTAAGGACGGACGGAATAGGTATGTTACATATTTTTTTAGGTAGGAGAGATTGTGACACGGTGTTTTGACTCGTAGGTCTAAACACATCCATTATGAAAAAAAAAATTAAATATATTTTAAAATGTTAAAAATTCTAAAGAAAATTTTGGGTGTACATCTGAATATTTTATGTTTGCACACAAAGTTTCATGGAAAAGACATTTTTTGTGGGCTGTGTAAAAAGACAAAAAAACAGAAAAAATGAAAACTAACGCCGCGTGAAGGCAGCGTATAGAATTTCCATCTCGCACCTCTCGCTCTTCCGCTTCTTTCTCACCCAAGACAAACCGCGGCTCGTTATCGCCTCATAGCGAGGGGTTTCTTCAACGTCAAGATGTGGACCGACTACAGGTGTTCTTCTTCTTCTCCGGCGACGGCGAAGGACGTGCGTGCTTGGTAGTTGCGGTGATGGCGGTATGCAGCAGTACAATCGCTTGTATTCTCCTAGTGTTCTGTTATTTGTATTTGTCTCAGCTATGTATCCGTGCTATTATCTATACTATTATTAAAAGAGCAAACTTGTGTTGATACATTAAATCTAAGCCCTTTAATATTTGATCAACGCTCCAGATCGCTCCAATGTTTGACAACTCAACACACATTTTCGTTTTGATGGTAATTACAAAGGATTGCCCTTTCTTCCAATCTCTCCTGACTCCCGAGAGACGAGCGAAACACAACCTAGCTTCGTTCCCCGTCGGCCGCCACCATCCGCTAAATCTCCGGCGACCGGCGCCGCCTCCCTCCTCCGGCAGGAGGAATGGGACACCCAGCCCAAGAAAACCTCACCCCCACCTCTAGGTTTCCCCTTCCCCCGCGCGGATTACCCAAGAGCTAAGCCCCAAACTGCAAGCGCAGCTGCCCCGGGCAGCAGCTGCCGACGGCCACCCTTCCCGATGATGCTCTGAGCTCTACCGCTGCTCCGCCTCCGAGGCTCCTACCTACGCTCTCCCAAGCTCCTGCGCCGCCGTCCCAGAGCTTCGCCGTCGCCATCGTCGTTCTCCTGCAGTCCACCGGCCGGACTATGCAGGAACTGTCCGCCCGAGCTCCCTCTGCCTCGAACGTCCTGTCGCCCGCCGTGCAGCCTATCCTCAGCGCCACCAGCCTGCCCCCATCGCAGCTTAATGGTCCGCCACAGCCGTGCAGCCCATCCTCAGCCCCACCAGCCTGCCCCGTCGCGAGCGGACTTGATTTTTCCTGCAGAAACCGGTCGTGTTTGGCAGTACAAAAGGCGCTGAGAAAAAGAAATTGCAGTACAGTTTCAAGAAGTTGCTACTGAGATTGGCTCAATGCCGGAAACGGAGAAAATTGCATCCATTCTGGAGCAGGTCCGGCTGTGCAGAGATGCTTCTCTCTTCGATCTCGTAGCAGTACAGTCACTGAATTTTTGGAAGTTCACATATTCTATACAAAGTATACAGTCAGTGATTTTTTTTACTCTTGTCTTGCCAGCGTCACAAATCAGGGGCACCCTGGTGGTTGCTAATATTCTTTTTTACTTTACATGCATGCACAGATAGACCTTGTGCCATGGGTGCATGAGCTAGCTGCATTGTTACATGTTAATAGTGTAAAGTTCAAACTACAGTAATTAAAAAATATTCTAGCTCGAAATTTGGAGGACAGAAGAGGTTGAATTCCATCTACGATATGGAGTATAGAAGTAATTATGGCTACACTGCATCTATAGAATGATGGCCAATAGGTAATGTTCGTGTGTGATCCATGATAGGCCATGGAATTACCACACTAACTGTTTTTATTACCTATTTTTAGAGGCGCTGCTATTACTTCCGGTGTTAAAATGCTTAGTTTCTTTTGAAACCTTCCTCATGCACGGCATCAAATCAATCTAGAAAAGCTAAACCTTTTCGGCTGGTACTTTACAGCAATAAACATAGTACTGGGAGTAGCACAAAATCATTTTTAGGAAGCATGTTCAAGTCAGTTTAACATATGTGCATATCTTCTTATTCACCTGTCGTTTTCTCATGAAGGGCACCTTCTAATTAATTTGATTTCGAGTTTTCAGCTAATTTCCATGCATATTTTGTAGGAATTTTTTGTTATACTAATGTTCTAACTGTAGTTCGTATACCCTTCAGTTTCTATGTACCACTTCCATATGAGAGAAAAAAATTAGTACTTCCAATTTCAGTACCAAATCAGACCATTGTGACTATAGATTTGCATACCCATGCTTTCAGTTGTGGAGATGAAGGTATCTGACTAGCTATGAGATGTATAATTTACTCTGCCTGGCATCTTTTATTATCTAACCAATTTTCTCATATGTAAACCCTTATTACAGTGATACATCCTTAGGGAATAGAGACAATTTCGTTCATGCCCATAATGTATGTAGTATCTATATCGGTAGGTCATACTTTTTGCCAACTCAGTCGTCGGGTTTGGTAAGTTCTTTGTGGAAAAACATTATGCGAATAAGTTTCTTAGGTCTTAAAAGTCTTAAAGAATATGCAACTTGTATTTATTTGATGGGTGTATATGTGTCTAATTGGAATATACAAGTATTGTATGATTTTAATTTGGTTTAGTTACTTTACTTATAGACTTGCTCAACCCCTGGCGTTCGATCAATGACAAAGTAGTATATACGTAGGAACTAACCCGTTCGACTTACGGTTTTATAACTGTTGGTCAAGTTTCTTGGGGTAATAATTGTAATTGTGAATGATATTACACGTGTATATGTGTTATGGTTATGTCAATGTACATTTTTTTCGTTGGCACATGTGTATTTTTGGATTTCTTGGTCTAATCAAACGAAATATATTTTCTAGGTTATTCAAAATTATTCATAAGTCATTTGTAGCATCAATATGATATTTAAAAAATGCGACTAAATGAAGGGACAATCATTTAATTTTGCTGAAACATAATGTTCCAGCATGTTGCTCTTGCTCAGCAGAGGATAATTACGACCTCGGTAGCTTGACAGATGGTCAAAATCTAAAGAATGTACTTACATCGACATAGATACAATTTGAAATTATGTTTGTAATATATTTGGCTTACGGTATATTAGACGTGCATGGCACGTGCCCTTCTACTAGTAGATACTAAAAGACCTTGAATGTCAAAAAAATTATCAGACATATCCATGTCCTACGTGTCCAGGTCAAATTTCATGAAAAATATTATTTGTGGCTTAAAAAAGGCAATCTGGTGCTCCAGAAATTGTTATAATTTTTTTTCAGAGCACCACTTTATAGGTATCGAAATAAAATACCACGTAGAGCGGATTTTTAGAAGCCAGTAAGGCATGTTTCCAAAATCTCAGACGTGGATAATTCTGTAACTCCCAGAGTGGGCCTTGTAACGTGCACCAAAGTTATTTCAATCCAGAGTCGTAGTGGGTCTTCTAAATTTTCCTCAAAATTAGAAAATCAGCTTAAATTTTGAAATCTAAAAACTTACTTCTCATTTTCTTAGTTTGACATACATAGCAAAGGGCCATATTATTTTAAAAAAGTTTACATGGTAAGCTTGTAATACTTAGGATCCAATAACCTCTTTCCGCAATATAATGTACAACAGAAAAATAGTTCGGATATTTTGAAATTTTTGTTTTCCAATTTACTACTCGCTAGGGCAACTATCACACTGACTGACTCATGGGCCGGAGCAGGTGAAATGGATATTAGAACTTTGAAACGACGCCAGCAGAAATGGATTTGGGCCGTACTAGCTAGGAGCCTAGGACTAAGGGCATCTCCAGCCGTTCGGCCCCCCGGCCAAAAACGGCACCTTTTTGGCTTTGCGCCGGCGCTAACTTTGGCCTGGGGGGTTGGATTTTCCACTCGTTCGGCCACCCAAGGCGAACACAAATCAACATAATTTAAAAGTTCATATTCCCGCCCCAAATCAGCCCGAGTTCGACGATCCAAAAGAAAGCCACAGTTTGGCGATCATACATATAGGCGATCATACAAAAAGAAGCCACATTCGGCATGCTGATGGCGCAGATCAGATGGTCACCGGCGACACCTCGGCGTCGTCGTCCAGGTCGATGCGTGCAGTCGTCGGAGTAGGGGCGGAGCTCGGAGTGGCGATCGGTGCAGTGCTCGGCGGCGGCGTGGCTGTGTCGGCGGGACTCGGATCGACCGAAGTGTCTGTGGTGCTCGGCGGAGGTATCGGCGTCGTCGGGGTGAAGAGGATGGCCGCACGATGCGCCATGAACCACTCCTGAACCTGGGGGTCCATCGCTGCAGGGTCGCCGCCATGAGGAAGGCAAGGTCATTGTTCCTCTTCTTCGCCGCGGTGGTGGTCTTGAGCAGGTCCAGCTTGGTGCTTTGGTTGGCCATGAGCGCCGTCCACCTCGGCTCCATCTTCTCGTCTCTCTTGGCGGCCTTGGTAGCGACATCGACGATGCACGTCTCGATCGACGCCTGGAGCTTCGCCGCTACTGGTGCCCTATCCCTCGCCGCCTTGGCTTTCTTGTGGTCGTCCGGGCGCCCTTCAGATGCTCCAGCTGCCGCCGCGTCGGGGACATACTCCTTGGCCTTGCAAAGTTGGTCACGGAGCTGCTTCCATTTCTCGCACCCCTCGATCCTTGTGAAGACGTGGAGGAACTTGAATTCGACCTTCTCATCGGCGCGGTACATGTCGAACATGCGGACATACTACAAGGCAGAACAAGCCGCGCATGAGCAAACACGGCATAGCTGGGGGAACCATGGCGAAAAGAAGCTCACCTCCGTCTCGGCGTTGCCGCCGCTCTTCGGGCGATGCAGACATTCCTCTTGTATGCCGTGCCATTTGTTGCAAGCATGCTGGATCACCGCCCAGTGGTTCGCCATGGCCTTCTCGCCGCGATCAAGGCAGCAGGCGTACTCGGGATCGACGATCCGGCGCTCATCGCACGACGTCTTGACCCGCTTCCAGTAGTTATCCATGTTCTGGTTTGCGCCGATGATCGGGTCCTGGCTCACATTCATCCATGCTTGGGCGAGGAGCACATCTTCCTTGTAGCTCCACTTGACCCGAGGCTCGGCCGGCTTCGGCACCTTGGGCTTCTTCGCCTTGCCTTTGGCAGTGGCTGGGGCTGCTTCTTCTTCGCCGGGGACCTCATCCACCGGCTCGCCATCTTCTTCGGCGGTCTCCTGCGTCTCCGGCTCGACGAAGGCCTGCGATGACTCCACGGCCTGCGACAAGAACCCAGGAGCTGCGGCCACAGCATTGGATCCGGCGGCGATGAGGTCGCCCATGAAGGTGTCCCCTTGCATTCCGCATAACAGAATGGGGTTGAGGTTGCGGCGAAGCGACGGCGAGCTCGAGTATCCAGGCGATTCTGCATGGGGGGAGGTTGAGGCGCACCGTGCGGGAAGGCGATGTTGGGGTTGAATCCGCCGAGTGGGTCGCCGTCGGCGTACACGGGGACGTAGTGGGGGGACACGTTCCAGCGAGGCGACGGGGACGGCGAGTAGCCCGAAGGAGAGTAGCCCGACGGCGAGGCGACGCTGGATTGGCTGGCCCATCCGGCGAACTGCGGATGAGGTGGGAGGCCGATCCTCACCTTGGGCGGTGGAATCGGCGCATCCACCTCCCTCACCTCCTCCTCCTCTTCTCCTTCTTCATCTTCTTCCTCCTCTTCTTGGGCGGTGGAATCGCCGCCACCTTCGGCCAGCTGCCTGGCGCGCTGCGCCTGCTCCCTCTTCCGGCGGCCGGTGGTCTCGACCTTGCAGCGCGCCAATTCCGCGATCCACTCGGCGTTGCTCATGCCTTCCGGCTTCTTCCTCGGCTGCCTGGGCTTCCTCTTCTTCACGGCGACGGAGGTGGATGCGGTGACGGCGGCGGCCGAGGTACGTGGCCCGTTGAACTTCCTTGGCGGCATGGCGGCGAGATCTGGGGCGAATGGGGAAAAATGGCGGGAGCTACGGGATGGGAGGGGATATGTGGAAGAAGATGGCGGAGAATTGGCGCGCAAAGGGAAAAAGGGGGAGGGAAAACGCCTCATCTCGCTGACAAGGCTGGCCCACGTCGCCTTTTGCCCCCCAGGCCGAACCCGGCCAGTTGGGTTTGGCCTGGGAACGCCGGCGCTAAAAAACGGCGCTAAACGGCGAAAATCGGCCTCCTGAGGCGTGACTGGAAAATATTTCCTTCCGCCGGCGCTAAAAAAACCGCCGGGGGGCGCTAGGGGCGGCTGGAGATGCACTAAGTTTCTTCACACTGGCTGTGCAGACGATCCCTTTTCACCTCTGCTTAAAAGTCAGAACCCTAGCTGCTCTGGATCCCCTTTTCTCCTCTGCGGCGGCTCGCCGCTGCCCCCTCTCGCCCATCTCCCGTCCTGCTGCTCCCATCCCCCGCTCCGCTGTGCGGGACGCCGTCCTGGTGGTCTGCCGTGTGGCTGTGCCGCCTCCGCCTTGCTGGCTGCTGCTCGCCAAAGCGCTGGTTCTTCCGCGGTTGATTGGCAATGGACGTGGCGCCGTCGCTGCCCGACGACGTTCTGGCGGACGTCCTCCGCCGCCTCGCGCCGCGCGGCCTCGCCGCGTCCCGCTGCGTGTGCAAGTCGTGGCGCCGCGTCGTCGACGGCTGCCGCCTGCTGCGCGCGGACCTCCTCCCGCTCTCGCTGGGCGGCATCTTCCTCAACTTCCATGACCTCTGGACCACGCAGTTCCTCTCTCGCCCCACGACGGGCGCCGCCGTCTACGGCCAGCTCAACTACACATGTCATGCTCGCGACCCGGCGACTATCCGCTGCCAAGGGTGTACGATCACTGCAATGGCCTCCTCTTGCTCCGTCACTGCGTGGTTAATCCCGCCACACGGCAGTGGGCGTTCTTGCCCCATTATCCGGACATGCCCCAGCCCCCGCCTCCAGGCATGTATTTTTCAACAGACGAGTACCTCGTGTTTGACCCCACCCTGTCGCCGAACTATTTTGAGTTGTTCATGGTGCCCGATGTTCCTTCCAAGCTGAGCGACAACGACGAATGTGAAGAAATTGAGTGGCCACCGTCCACATTGATCCTTCCTGTTTTTTCATCAAAGACTGGTTCGTGGGAGGAGAGGACATTTGGTCGCGAAGGGGAGGCTGCAGGGATGTTACCTGGATTGGTTAAGTCATCACCGATTTGCCATGGACGTCAGTCTGCCTACTGGCAAGGAGCACTTTATATATGGTACTCTAATTGTCATGTTCTGAGGTACTAGTATATACCAACTCAACAACTTATTCTGTTTTTTTTTTAAGTCTGGAGCTTTATTTAATTCTATTTTGTATTGCAGATTATCACTGTCAGACAATAAGTATCGAGTAATTAGATTGCCCATAGCCGTGTCTGAAAGTGGCCTAGAATTTTATCTAGGAAAATCAGTCAAGGGGATATACTTTGCATCACTACTCCAGGAGGTCAAACCATATACAGGAGTTTTATCCACGAAACTTAAGGTTTGGTTCCTTGACAGCCTGGCAGAGTGGTTGCTGAAGTATGACCGAGATATTTTCCCCATTCTGCCAAATCTCGACTCTGACGAACAGTGTAATAGACCTTGGATCTTACAAGAATTTGATTATGGGTCTGTATATGATGCCTCTGTAGTTTCTGATGAAGAAGATGCTATGGCAGACAGCAATGAAGTATTAGTTGAAGAAACGAAATTTGAATGGGACTCCGACAATGATGATATTCTTGAACCTGGAAGTGAGTATGTGAAGGATTATATAGACATCCTTGGATTTCATCCTTACAAAGAGGTTGTCTTGTTAAGTCAATGGGACAGAGTGCTAGCCTATCATTGGACTAGCTCAAAGATTCAAGATTTGGGCAGGCTTTTCCCAAAATTCTATCTCAAGCGGCGCCTTTCTTTTCACCATCGTATGGTAACAAAGGTTTTCCCATACACTCCCTGCTGGTTGGGGGAGCTCCCGGAAAAGAAGGTCAGCTAGAAGATTAGAATTGTTTGTTGCAATCTATTTGAAGAATGGAATAGCTACTCTACTACTATCTGTTGTTTCTTTGATATTTGTGTACACAGATTGTTCCCTGAAAACTATATTTTGTCATCTCCAGTTTCAATTTCCTTACTTTCCGCTGTTGTGAGTACAATCGATCCTGCATCGGCCATGACCCAGAGAGCTGGTTGCTTTTCTATCTCGGTCGCAAGGATTCAGATACAAATTTTGATTTACAGCTCTTAAAGAATGGATACTTTTGGTGAGAGTTGATTCAAAAAAAAAATGTATTAGCTCTGTTGTAGTGTGCTGGAGTCTATGTCTGCAACCTGACTGGCTATTTGTAACCGAACTAAGCTAGAAATAGTGGTCAGTATGCCTGTCATTGACAAAATTCTACCGTGATTGCTGTTTTTGCGGGTTAGGTTCTGATGGTAAGCTAGAAATAGTTGTCAGTATGTTGATTCGCTGCTACAAAATTGGTGGGCTAGCACTTTGAGTAGTCATGCGCGCGCCCGCCCGCCGCGTGCTCTCTCATCCTCCTCCGGTATCCTAATCGTCTCTCCCTGCACCCCGCCTTCCATCAGAACCTAACCCTCTTGGCAAAAACCTAAAGCTTGTTCATGATTGCAGTTTGGCTTTTGAATCTTATATGTAAGCTAAGTGAAGCTACAGCATAGCCTCAGATCGCATCCTATCTCGGAATTTTTTCATGCGTTGACACCAAGCGAGACATCGGGCCCTATGCCTCTTTTTGGCTGCGCAAGTTCTTTAACTAGCGTTAAGCCTTATCATTTGCGACTGAATATCGCTCAGCATTGGGAGCCCGGGCGCTTAGTTAATTATCCCCATTTTCTCTAATTTCCGAGTGCCATCGTGGAGGGTGCATGAGTTGTTCGGTAATTCAGAACTGTCCTTGAGAGCATTTGCTAGCGATATTAAAAGACATTTTGAATGTCAAAAGAATTATTAGACATAACCATGTCATATGTGTCCAGGTCAAATTTCACTAAAAAATTGTAAAAAAAAGGCAAATCTGGTGCTCCTGAAATTGTTTTTTATACCGTCAACTTTATTTTTTAGAGCACCACATATTTTTTTTCTTCACTAGGTAATCGCCCGTGCGTTGCAACGGGTGTAGACATGTGATTTTAGGATTCTTGTGCACATCAAGTAACACTGTCAAGTTTTTAGCAAAGTTATAATACTATGTATGTATGGCAATTCAGGCTCACTAAACTAATTAGACACTTAAAGAAATATAAATGAGTTTAATATGAGCTGGCCTTATACTTAAAAATCAAACGGTTGCATTTGATAGATCAGAGACACGCTCACACTTCAGGGTTCCAGATTCTCATCTTTGAGTTCATCGATATCATCATTTTTCTCCTTAGCCAAATAATGCATTTCCAATAGTGTTTAACCTCAAGAATAAATCCTCTATTTTGTACCAAGTGTTACAGGCTACAAATCACGCCCAAAACTGTTTTACCAAGCGTTGCAAAATTATGAGATACAAATATTCTTTGATTCAAGAGTTGACCTATAGATAGGCCAATCCTCAAGCAGGAACAGAAGTTGTCGAATAATCACTTTATTGTCAGCATCCCTGATAACCTTGTACATGACATGGTTCAAAACTCAGAAGTATCATGAGGAGTGGTCTAGCCCAGACATGAATCTGCATCAGTCAACATGGTAAATCAGTGTGAACATAAAACAAAATATCTCTAGATATGCATGGAATATTTTGAAGAACTAGGTAATATGCCCGTGCGTTGCAACGGATGAGAAAAATTTGTGTGCGGAGACTTACAAAATAAGTTTTTGTCAATACAAAAACATCATGTTATAGAAACCGGTCAGTTTCAACTTATCCACGGCACGATGTGCATTTCACCAATAGAGACATGTGTCGCCATCACCACCCCATTTCGCGAAGGCATTCACATATAAATCATTGAAGAAGGTGACCGGTGAAAAAGACTTCACCGATAAATTCTCGTCAAATTAAAGACATGACATATTACCATGTATCTCCTGAAAAATCTGGATAATATGAATGAAACTCATGTTGAGTTGAACGGGCTTTAGCTGACACTAAATCAAGTATTTTAAAATTAAGAATATCTTTTCAGGAGACAAAGATTTGACATGTATACCAAGTGATTTTTCTCACCAGATATTTAACCTTCACTATGCACAAATTAACATACCTAATTGGAGATATTTTACCTACAATTAGAAACATTGCAAATCAATTTCTGCATGATTTCTCTACAATGCCAAGCCAACACTATCCTAGGAAGAATTATACCCCAAGTTTCTACAACAATAACAGAGAACTTTGATCCTCCAAAATTATCATGGCATTTCGTTTAGTGCCTTGTATGCAGCAGCGGAAGCATTACCCAAGGACTTGAGCGGCCGATTAATGCGAGGACATAGAATGGGAACCGCTGGGTGAAGAGCGAATGACAGCATTTTTTGGAGCCTATTTCTGACAGCAATTGTCAATATATTTTTAAATGGCAGTATATCACTAAAAGGAAGGCAATTCTGCGGTTAGTTGATGTCACCTGCTAAAAGAAATGAGCTTCCTACCTATAACAGGATATGAATTACGTGCTGTCAATAATTCATTTGAGCATGCATCTGATTTGAGTGTCGCGTGTAAACGTAATAGAGAATGAGGGGGCATATCCTCCTAACCTTCACCTCCCTTAACTGTTTTTATTGGTAGGATTTATGCCATTAATCCTGAGAACCTACTTAAAACTACTGCAACAACTAATCAAACTAACTATAGTGGCAAATATGATGACTACTAATAAGAAAATAGAAGAATAAGCAGATAATTGCATGAAAAGGTAAATAAGAACAAACTCTGATTTAAATACGCATAGGTTGGCCAAATATCTTCCTTTCATGGTCTAAAAGAAACTGAAGAACAAATGAGAAATGCCTAATGAGATGGTGATTCAAATACGCATAGGCTGGACAAATATCTTCCTCCATGGTCAAAAAGAAACTGAAGAACAAATGAGAAATGCGTGATAAGATATCAACAAAAAATCGATGATGCTAGAAACGTGTAAGGAAAATTAGTACATGAAGTAAGTAGCACCTGAAACATTATATACACTCCTTTCTTCTGGAAGGCATCGATTGTTCCTTGCCGATGCTGCTATGCTGCACAGCTGGAGCTAAAATATGCAGAGAGCAATTATACACCATCATTATTATTATTATTTTGAAACTGGGTGTGTATATTAATTAAAGAGTGTTCTGAATACAAAGATCTTTCCAATCTTTTGCAACCACCGCCTCGACATTAGGAGGGATCGATTCCAACAGCACACAACCACACACATACCCCACACTACGGCTTAGTTTTGCAAGCTCATGAGCAACGCTGTTGCCCTCCCTACTCGCTTTGCTTACTCTGAACCTGGAAGACAGGGTCACATTTTTTTGCTTCAGAGATGATTCTACAGACAGACGACTTGCTGTCTCCTTTCAAGATCAACTCACTGACCACCACTACTACAGTCCAACTCCAAATGCACGGGGAGTGTTGCTCAGGTGATGATAGCTTTTATCCCTTATAAAACTGACTGGGCTTCTGCACGTAAAGCAGATTCACATCTTCGAATAGGACCCCATGCAGACAGAATCACTGCCCTCGACGTCTCGAAGAACAACCCCCAAGATCCACTATTGTTTTCAGCCGAGAAGCTAGTGTCTACATTTAGTTTTGTCCATCCTAAATCGGGTTTCGTCCATAGCTTCCTGGAACAATTCCTCGTCCTGGTCCAGTTAACATTCACTGTACAAACAGGTTTTTTGCCTTCATGTCTGAAAATAGATGATCATTTTATTAGCACTGACTTATGTAATAGCTGGATTTTATAGCAATGGTATCCTTCATCCGTACAAAATTACAAAGTACTGCATCTGCACATCTTAATAACCGTAATCTATTAAAGTGAAAACCGATTTCTGGACATCTGCTGAAGGATCAGGCTTCACAAGGCTGAATAAGTCGCTAATTTTTTTAATAATACTTTTTAAAAAAGAAATTCGACAAATATTGTGCGTTTTGCAAAAATTCCAAAAATATTGCGGCCTCGGCTTAGCCTAAGCCGATATGTGCTTGTCGGCCTAGCCGTGGCCGATAGGCCTCTCGGCCGTCGGCAGGGCACTTCTCGGCTGCGGCCAGGCCGATAGGGCTTGTCGGCCACGGGCGCGGGCGGCCATGGCGGGGACGGCGGCCTGCCGCTGAGCACGGGCGCGGGAGGCCAGCACCCGCACGCCACGGCCTGCCGCCGAGCACGGACGGCGGCCTGCCGGAGAGCACGGGCGGGGGCGGCCACGGGCGGCCTGTCGGTGAGCACCTGGGGGGCGGCCAGGGGGCGGGCGGCACGGGCTGGTCCCGGCGGGGGCGGGCACGGGCGCGGGCAAGGGCGGCCACGGGAGGCCAGCACGCCACGGCGTCCCCGAGCGTGGCCGAGGAGGATGAGGATGGCTCCGACGGCGAGGCCTGCGGCCATGATCTGCGGGATGGTGAGGTGAGCGGAGGAGAGCGTGGCGGCGGCGATGGACTTCATGGGCTAGACGGGCATGGGGATCCCGAAGAGGAAGCCGGTGGCGAAGTTGTAGAGCATGATGGGTATGTATGTGCCCAGGTCGCCCACGGCGCCGCCCAGCTCCGACCACACGGACGTCTTGAGACGGACGGACTGCGGGAGGAAGCCGCAGCGGCTGCCGCCGGCCTCACCGATGGGGAGGGCGGCCACGGCCTGCCATGGGCGCGCACAGGAGGGGGCGGGCGAGGACGGCCGCGTCCGTGCCGGCCGCCGATGGGGAGGCGCGCGGCGGCGGCTGGGTTGGGGTGAGGAGGCGAAGAGGGAGTCGTGGCCATGGACTAATCGGCCTAGTCTGGGCCGACTAGGCTGTCGGTCCTGCCATGCAGGCCCACAAAGGACCTATCGGCCACGGCTCGGCCGACAGGCCCCTGTCGGCTTAGGCTGGGCCGAGGCCGTATTATTGTTGTAAATTTTGCAAAACACATAATATTTGTCAAATTTCTTAAAAAAAAGTATTATTAAAAAAATTAGCGAATAAGTCTCTAGGTACTGATCCATGGACATGCAGAGTGCCTGCAGATTAATCAAAATGGTTAGTAAGAAGAGTTGGACAAGATGAACAGTGAGCGAGCTACTCGTACCGTGGACAGATGCAACTTGAGAATCACTTCAACATCCTAACTGGTTTGGCTATGTTTGAACCCATAAAATGAGAATGTATACAAGAATGGTCATACTGTACTATAGACTATTTGAATGAATTGTTGTCGGCAAAACAATAACTGAAAAGGACCAGTTCTTGCTTTTTGACATCCTGTTCAGATTTGCAGACAATGTGACGCTATTGTGGACGCGGACACCGTCGTGGTACTGCTGCTTCCAATGCCGTAGCCGGCCAGCGTCCATGCCGTCAGGTTTTGTCCAGACACCCCAGCATCGCCACTTCGCCTTGTGGATGCGTACTGTAATTTCCCGGCGCGAACATCATCGCGATCTGCATCGCCTCCCTGTCGCCGACGCCGGCGTTCCGGAAACAGCCGTCCTCGATGCATCTCCTCCATATGGCGAAGATCTGGGTCGCGTTTGGTAGCCTGCAGCCAGCCGGGCTAGGCCCGCTGGCTGCAGAAACAGGCTGTCTGTTTGTTTGCGTGCAGACCAAAACTTGCATAGCGCGCTTCTTAAAACACCCTCGGGCCAGGCCCAGTGGGAACGGCCGAATCGGCCGTTTCCAGGGAGCCATGCCCGTTCCTCTTCTCTCTCTTGTCCTCTCGTGCAGATTCCCCATCCCGCCTGCAGCCGCGGCGCTCGATTGGAGATGGCGGGAGCTCGCGTGGTGCAGCCGAAAACTCGGCGGGAGAGTTTGCGTCACCTCCCGTGCAAAACCCTCCCCTATATACACCCTCTACTCTCACCGCTGGTCGGAGTCCACCATTTTCATCAGTTCGAGGTCTTCGGTCGGAGTCGGAGCTCGCAGGTAAGCGGCGGCGGCAGTCTTCATCGGCAGGCAGTAGCGGAGCGGCGGCGGCACCCTCGTCGGCACGGAGTGACCTCGTCTTCGTTCGTCCGCATCCATGGCTGTAAGTTCCGAAACCCTGGCTACCATAGTGTTCATGCGTGTAGTATGTTCTAGATCTGAGCTGTGTTTGAGGTCTGCTCTGATGTCTGTATGATCCATGCTTGTAGCTGAGGAGCTAGCATGTGTAGATCTGTTAGATTCCATCTAGGTTCTCACATGTGGCCATGCTCTCTAGATCTGTTAGCTTCGATGTCACTTCATTAGTTCATACACATGCTTGTCTTCGATGTCACTTCATTAGTTCATACACATGGTAGGCTCATAAGGTGTGTTATCGTGGTCGATGTAGGAGATGAAGAGCGAGGATTTTAGTATGTCACTTGTACCAATTGGGGACTCCCAAATCCCATCCTCGTATGTCGAGGACTCTCAGCCCATGATGGACTTCGGCATGCCCGACAGCACGTACGGTGCTGTGCACGACGTTGTAGGCTCGTTAGCTAAGACGTTGAACCAGCAGATTGCGAAGAACAAGGCCCAGGCCAAAGCAACCATGAAATGGCTCCCTTTCATGTCAACCTTCGTGCTCAAGCACATGACCACTCTCATCAGGACAGGGGTTAGGACAGACAAGGGTTTCAAAGAAGTGCATCTGAAAGCTTGTGCTAAGGCTCTCTTTGCCCACTGTGAGGCAGAGGTGACCTCAACTCAGGTGTACAACCACCTGAGGAAGTGGAGGCTGAGGTGGGTACAGGTGAGCAAGCTCAGAGATTTGAGCGGCGCTCAGTGGTGTGAGGAGACCCACACCATCATCCTGGAGGACGCACACTACACGGGCCACATCATGGTGAGCACATGTGTACTAACAGTGGGTTCTTTTCAAACTTGTACTAACCATCCTGCTCTAACACACTCATCTTTCAATCGTAGGATCACCCCAAAGATGCTGAGTTTCTTAACAAGCCTATTCTGAACTACCCACAGATGCAAACGATCTTCTCCTTTGGTTTAGCCACCGGCAAGTTTGCCATGGGGTCAGGTAATCCCCTTGGCACTCCTCAGCCGGAGGATGCCGACACGCAGGAGTCTGACACCGTGATCCTTGATGGTCCTCCGGGCAGGAAGGGGGATACACACAGCCACGCCCATGGACTGAAGAGGAAGAGAGGTGTCCTTGCTGAGGAGGAGATCCAGGCCTTTGCCAGCATGACTGAAGCTGTGAAGGAGGTTGCCCAGGCCATTAGGGAGAGGAAGCCGACGGACATGCACCCTGACCTATACAATGTCGTCATGGACTCTATTGGGTTCACTGAGGAGTCTCTGATGGTGGCTCTCAGCCACCTCGTCGACCACAAGGCACAGGTTGTGAACTTCGTCGGCATGGCAAAGCAGCACAGGACCCTCTGGCCGAGGAACTTCATGGGCAAGTACTACAACGAGTGATCTCGCACTGGCGAGGTGGGGAGGGGTGGCAGCAGCAGATGCATGAAGAAGTTGAACTGATGATGTCGATGTATATATTGGCTTAGCTAGGGCTTACAAACTACTCTTATAGCCTGTATATTTTGATGAGGTGGTATATATTAACCCCTCAGATGATGGTGAACTTGTTGGTGGTGCTGGTGGAAGGATGACACCCACTTTTTGATGTGGTGGTAGGTGTAACACCATAGGTGTAGGATGAACTTGTGATCCTACTTTTGTAAGTATCATGCATGCTGCAGTAGTTCTATGTTAGAGACGCGTTCTTAAGCTTCTGTTGATGTTGTTCATGTGTCTAGTTATGATGATATGATCTATCCCTTCATCCTTGTGTCCTTTGCAGATGAACTGGTACGTTGTGTACAGGGGAAGGAGTCTAGGAGTGTACAATTCTTGGCGGAGCTGCCAAGAACAGGTGGCAGGGTTCGCCAACAACATCTATCAAGGGTTCGAGACTTTGCAAGAGGCTCAGGCGAACTACATGAACTATCTGAACACCATCCCCCTTGGAGATCAGGACCTGATAGAACATCAGATCATTGCTCAGGCCATACCCAACGTGGATAATCAAGTGGTAGGTTCTAGGATGAAGGACTTCATAATCATCGTCCTAGTTGTGGTGATTGTGAAACTCCTTCTGTTCTAGTGTATGATCATCGTGTATGATCATTGTAGTAGTGTATGATCATGGCATGGTAATCTCACCATGTTTGAACTGTGGTAACCGTAGCAGGCTGCTTGCAAGCAACCAAACAATGACCCTTTGTTTAAGCGCAGCCGAAGAGCCCAGATTAGATCGAACCAAACAAAGGGCTTATGTTTTGTCATCCCATGCGACTAACTCGGCTGCAGGCTACCAAACATGAGCATCATCTTGGCTCCCGGCCGTTTTTCCGTGGCCATGCTCTCCAGGGCATGCCCCCAAGAAAACGAGATGGGGATGCAGGCTACCAAACGCGCCCCTGGTGCCGCTCGGACCGGCCAGGGCCCTTGAACGGCACTGCGTTGAGTATCTCTTGTGCTTTACATCGCCTCCGCCCTGACCTGGCCCTAGACGTGCTGGTGGGCGGCAGGCTGGCCGCACCCACCGCGTTGAGCGCAGCGGCATAGTGCCATGTCCGGCGTTTGAGCCCCGCCGCCTCGTGCTCGCCAAGAATGAGGACGGTGGCATCCCACACTGCGCCTGCGCACGAGCCCGAGGCGTTGGTGGTGGCGTGGGAAGGTAGTAGCAGCGAGAAGGCGGAAAGGGGAGATGCGATGGCGCCTAGGCGGGGCGGCAATGCGAGAGAGAGGGGATTGGGAGGCGGGGGAGGGAGAGGAATTGGACGGAAAAAAAACGTGGAGCGGAAGGATGGACGGAAATAAAACCGGTGGACGAAAAAAGACCGGCAAAGTGGATGGCTGGACGTACGAAGGAACACAATTTTTCTTTTAGATAGTATATATATATATATATATATATAATATATATATATATATAATACTAGCATAATGCCCGGCTGCCACTGCGCACTTCCCCATCAAATACCTGGGGTTACCTCTGTCCTTGGGAAGACTGCGACGGGCGGACATTCAGCCCTACATCGACAAGATGGTGTCCCGCCTGCAACCTTGGCAAGGGAAGTTCGTTAACCGTGCAGGGTGCGCGGCCCTTGTCAAATCTGTGCTTTCGTCGATGCCTATCTTCCTCCTCACCGCAATCAAGGCGGACAAAGCCATGCTTAGGGCTTTCGACAAGATTAGGCGAGGTATGCTCTGGAACTGCAGTGAAACTGTCAGTGGTGGTAAATGCAAGGTCAGCTGGGACAGAGTATGTCGCCCCAAGATCCTTTGGGGGCTCGGAATTCTTAACCTGGAAAAGTTCTCACGGGCTCTCAGATTGCGATGGCTGTGGCATGAGTGGGCCTCCCCTGATAAACCTTGGGTGGGAACGGAGACCCCGAATGATGACACCGATAGAAACCTCTTTAATGCGGCCACCAAGGTGACTGTGGGCAACGGCCTAAAAGCTTCCTTCTGGGGATCATCTTGGCTGGACGGGCTCCCCCCAAAAGTCATCGCCCCTGATCTCTTCGAAGCCTCCAAGCGCAAGAACAGATGCGTCCATGACGCCATTACGGACTACAAATGGATCGCCGACCTCAATGTCACCAATTTCACGGTCCATCATATCTCCCAGTTTGTGCATCTTTGGGATCTCATTCAGGCGACGACCCTCACCCCTTATATTGACGACACCATCATCTGGACCCTCTCCACTTCAGGGATATACTCGGCCAAGTCCGCCTACAAGGCCCAGTTTCTGGGGGCCACCTCTCGCCCTTTCATGGCCGTCGTCTGGAACACATGGGCTCCTCCTAAGTGCTCCTTCTTCGCCTGGCTTGCTGTCCAGAATCGGCTTTGGACTTCTGATCGTCTCGCCATTAGGGGATGGCCTCACCAACCTGTCTGCCAGCTTTGCAGAAATCAACCAGAGACGGGTCGACACCTTCTGTTCGAATGTCGCTACTCGAAGAGGATCTGGGCGGAGGCCTCCGCTTGGCTAAGGTGCCCATCGCTCTTGCAATGCCTTGGGGTCACAAAGGACACAATCTTTGACTACTGGAAAGACTTGGCCGCCATCCCGTCCCCCTCCCGGGGCGGCCTGAAGACGGCGATCATTCTCATCACCTGGGAGATATGGAAGGAGAGGAATGCAAGGGTTTTCAACAACATCTTCATCATGCCTTCGACTCTTTTTCAACACATCAAAAGCGAGAGCAAGAACTGGATCCTAGCTGGCGCCAAGAAATTGGCGGAAATTTGCGAGTAGTTTTGGCATACTTTGCCAGGGGCCGCCTTTTTTCTGGGGCCTTTTTGTACCTTTTTAGAAAGATTTTAGCTTGTCTTTGCTCCTACTTTATCAATATAAAAGGCAAAGCTTTTGCCTTCTTTCTAAAAAAAACAATTGTCAATGTTGTAAGAGAGTGAGCAATATCATAAAAACAATTCCCACTGGCCTAATGCTAATCCACCCATCAATGATTACCTAGAATTCTAGCATGCAAGTGTGGTAACAATGAATTAAAGCAATATTTTCCAGTAATATCTAAAACTGAATGAAAATCCGAGTTTCAAAATTTCAATGAAAAAATGCTAATCTTGTATTGTAAAATGTTGGTAGAGAAATGCGCTGTTTTGGTATTTGGAACTTCATATGAAAATAAGAAAATAAGCATAATTTGATGGAGTTGGTTTCAATGCGCGTTGCTATGGCACACACTAAATTTATAGTATGAATTCCTGATTTATTAAAGAAAAAGGAGCAATCAAAAAATTAGAGAAAGATCTAGAAAGGAAATTTACTATGTAACCCAGATCAGTAGCAATTAATAAACCAATATGTATCTTCTCCTTCAACTCTCAGGAAACTGCCTGTGCGTTGCTACGGCTATCCTAATTAGCGAGACCCGCAACAATGTTGTTACTGCACACGGTATACCTGTCTGAGCAGTATATAGATTAATAATCTTCTACTGGTACTTACCACAAAAACTGTACACGTGTGTTGCTACGACTTCAATTTTACTTTGTGGAACCGGCGTGGGATATTAAACATGTCCGCGCCTTGGTACAGATTGATTACATTTAATATTTTTTCACCTTACATGCAAATTTGACGTGTGAAATTTGTGTGTATAGCTATATGCATGTCTGTTGACTGGAAAAAAATGCACCAAACATTTTCTAAAGGTGCCATCATATTATTTCACGAACAAATACATCTGTCTTCTTCCTCAGTGTACTCCATCTTTTCATTTCTTTTTATTCATTCGAGCAACGGAAAAACTTACGAGGACAATTAATAATAAGAGGAAAATATGAACAACACTTATAGGCAAAACACAAAGATCTACAACTTCACAAACAAAGCATGATAAGACGCAACTGAAAGAGCAACAGTGGTAAAAAGGCATCATCCCCAGCTCAAGCCCTTGCAGTATTTAGGCCCCAAATCATTATGCGCATATTCACATTGAAAGGTCTTGACCAAACATAATGCACTTTACGGTGTTTAATTGGATCAATCTATTGTATAATTAGCATGCGCCATGTAATAATACGGACTAATTTACAACATACTATGAAAACAACCACCGATGGATATACACAGAACCATTGAGCTAATCCTCCAGGACTGAACCTGTAACCAAGATCACCGGTAATGCAGCAAACAGACCAGAACAAATTTGTAGTGCAGTCCCGTATAACATGAACAAACCAGGCCATTTCCTTCTATTTCTCAGTTGCATGCCCATGTCCGCAACATATCCCAGCTAGCTAAATGCTAACCCACATCAGTTGTTCGGAAACCCAAACGGTGAGAGAGGCGGCAGCAGACGGCTACAGGGCAGAGATCAGATGCTCGGGCCGGCGGCGTCTCAGCCGTCGTAGAGAAGCGGAGCAGGTCGGATCAGTGCAGGTGGGGCTAGATGCTGGAGTACCGCGCATGGCACATGCGACGGAGCAGGCACCCCTCACCAGATCGGCAGTCCTCCACCACCGCTCCTCTCTTCCTCCCATCCCTCCGTGCAACTGTGCGTCCCTATCTCCCGTGGCGTGCGTGTGTTTTTTGGGTCCTCTTCCCACGCGCCCTTTCTGCCGCATGTGTGGAGGGCGGGGGTCGCGGCATGTGTGTCGCCGGCTGCATGGAGGAATGGAGCCGGTGCCTGCGCGGAAGATGGGAGCAGCTTGCGCAATCCTGCGGAGGACCTAGGCGACGGCGCGAGGGACGGCCTGGGCACGTAGACGTAGGTGGTACAGGGAGACATGCCCTGTCTCGCCACAGGAGTACCTCGCCGGTGGAGGAGAACGACGGGGGCGGCGGCGTCACTGGCCCTTCAAGTCCAGTCTGGGCGCACCAGCCGCCATCGCTATAGTCGACGCCTACACTGGTGCCCTCGCAGCGCTCCGGCCTCAATCTTTGTGGTACCGCTGCTGAGGCCTAGATCGAGACTAAGGAAGACGACCATGACTGATATAAATCCGAGCGTGTAATTACTAATTAATACTGATTCAGGTTGATTGATTAGCGCTGATTCAGCATGTAATTAATTGAGCGTTTAAATCTCCTGCCGAGGGAAATGAACCGGTGGGGAAAAAACCGTGCGAGAGGGTGTTTGACGAAGCCAGAGGCCAGAATGTGGAACCAAATTTCTTTTTAAGATAGTAGAGATAATAATATAATATAATATAATATAATATAATATAATATATAGAGATAGAGATAGAGATAGACGTCACAGAAAATGAGTTAAATAGACTAAATTCACGTGCTCTCATACATCCATTGAGTTGTGTTTTCTTTTTTTCTGAATCACGCTAAGGCTTCAAGAAAATCATCTGCCAAATCACTCATCTTTCTTGTTCTTGACAACCTTTTTACCTTTCCAAATATGGTTGCATGTGAATTGGCACCAGTACTCATTGTGAAGAAAACAAACCTCAAAAGAACTACATAGCTACTCACTGCAACCAGATATCCGATTTGATACGCAAAAATATTGATACCTTCCAAGGCAATTTAGCACTGTCAGATTGGGATGGATGCATAGGATTCATCAACTTAATTAGCTACCCCAAGCAGAACATTTATACTTCGACGCTGAAAAATCGTTTCCATTGTAAGTTGGTCCTCTCTTTTTTCTCCCTATCGAAAAAATGCTCCCCTATTCATCTGACAATGGACACATGGTTATATTAGAAAATAGTACATCCTTGCAGCTATGTAGTACATATATTTTCCACAGAGAAATGAGTTCTTGCTAAGAAGGAACACAATGATGCAACAGATATCCAATATATGGCGGGCTACTAAATAGATAATTTCTTATTGGCAAGAAACATATGTGTGTAGTTCTGAATTCGAGATGTTTTATGCTTTACAAAATGGCAACTATGTTTAGATAAGCGCTAATGAGGCCATATACACATGAAACCTGATAATGTAAATGAATAGGTACGTAGAACGCGAATAACCGCAAAATGGTACACTATAGTAAAAAATTCGAAGTGCAGTAAAGATAATCACCAAATAAGTATCTCGAAACATAATCAACCAGCAAAAAATATTCTGAATTCATAAGGATAAGTAACATTAATCAACCAGCAGAGGGCAGTCTAGTACTGAACATTACAAAGCCTTATCTCACCGCCGCCGCCGATCTCCCGCTCCGGCCGACCTCGAACCACGGCCCTCTAGCGCCACCATGGACGCCTCCTAGCCGTTGCTAGTAACCGTCCCCATCACGGCGGCGCAATCGACCGAGCTCCCTCGGGCAGATCTCGCGACTCGCTCCGCCGCCGGCCCACTCGTGCCCACGCCGGAGGCAACCTCCACCGGCGTGATACGCAAGCGGCTGGGCAACGTCATCCACCAAGAGAAGCAAGAAAACTGGCAATTAATCCGGGAGGAAGGGGTTGCGCAAGGCCGCCATTGAAGAGAGAAGAGTCATTGCCAAGGAGAACAAGATAATGATGACGAACCGAGATGACATGGATCAGTTAACCAAAGAGTGCATGATATAGAAAGGAATGAGATCTTGGAGCGAAGGAAGCAAGCGATGACGGGTAGAGGCTATGGTGTGCCAAGGTTTCATAACGGTGGTTCGACAAGTGGTGGTGGCAGTGGTGATGATTGATTTGGTGATGATATTGAGGGCATTTTGATGAGATTTGTTAGGAAAGGGGTGAAAAACTATGTTAATTGTTGTCTTAGGTTGTTCAAACTATATTAATTGTTGAACTGGTGTCTGAATTGTGATGAATTTGACGGAAATACGGTGAAATTGTTGAACTTCATGTTTTTTGGTTTGAGGGCCGGTTTCGGCTGCAGGCCTGCAGCTAAACAGAACCCGTAAATCTAAACAGTAAAACAGAATACTATTCTAAGACTTTTCATGGACATTTTGAAGAAGATTACCTCATGGTCAGGTGAACCCCTAAAAGATTGGACCAGACTGTCCTTTGTGGATCAGCTCGTGCTGTAGGTTAAACCCCTACAAGATACTATCAGCTTTCTGAATGTCAAGGATTAAACAAACTAAATAACAAAATAATGCACCGGCATCATTCATGATCACTTCAAAGGAATAAAAAAAAGTGAACATACTTTTTGTGCTCTCACTTACAACATCAGAGAAGGCAACCGCAAGAGATCCAAGAGTTATGGAGAGTGCTGCACTATACTTATCATCCAAAGAGAAGGACCGAATCACTGTATTAAATCATAATAATATAGTGTCACTTAAGTACATACGACATAACAAAGCAGCGGGAATGAGATTTGGTGTTTCGGTGAGACCTGATAAAACAGTCTAGACAACATGAACCAATAAGTATTGCCAAAGGCTTAAAACGATAGCAGAAAGAAAAACTTCTACATAGTCGTTCGCTGGATGCACTCATACTGTGGTTATGCTCAACTGAATAAAACCATGCATGTCAAGAGACTTGAGTAGAAGTTTTTTTTACATGACTTGAGAAGAAATTATAACTACGTAAAGAAGACAAAGATGATGACCGCCTGCCGTACCTCTGCTGAATCAACTGAAGATCATCTTTTAAGTAAAAACTGACAACAAGTCTGGAATTAAAGACCTAAAACTCCTTGAAGGAAATAAATAGTGGCAATAGCCACTTTATCCGGGGACAGATCCACCCTGAATGCATCGGAGTACCCTGACTTGAACATGCTATTGGAGTAACCATCTGTGCTCCACTGATTCTTTTGCCATATTCCAAATTCCCCATTCCTACTGTCCCCTTTTGTTGAATTTGCCTGATCTCTTGGCACCGTGTACTGGATGGATGACCGGGTACACAGGGAGGGTCATCGCGTTGAACCTCGAAGATGAGAGCGTAACCCACACCCCGCCTCTGCCGCCCTTTACCGGACCGGGCGAGAGTTGGCTGACGAAGGTTCATGGGAGGCTAGGAGTCGTCACGGGCGGCGGCGAATCCGTGACGGTGTGGGTACTGGAGGGCGAGAGGTGGAGCCGCCGGTACGTCGTGGAGGCGAGCCTGTGGCAGACGGAGCAGCGGCTAAGGTGGGAAGTCACGATGCCGCACTTTGCAGTCGGCGACTACATCCTGACACACGGAGGATCAGGGAAGTTCTTTGACGGGCGCAGGATGAGCGAAGGGCATGGTGGCGTGGTGCAAATCAGACGCAATGACCCGGTTGAGGCAGTGCTTCGTCTTCGCTACGGTATCCATCGAACGTTTCCCTACGTCGATACCATGGAGTCACTGTGTATTTATAATTTTGTAGTGGGCCATCGCTAATATAGACCGTACACTACCTAGTTGTCCCAATTGATGCTATCTATTGGATGAACTCTATTAATGTTTTAATTTAAATTGTTCGATTGGATAAACTATATCTATTATTATTTAGTTGTTGTGTATGATGTATTTGAATAATCTACGACGACTGATTAAATAATGTGCACTTTTTCGAAATGTATGTCAAAAGGGGTAAAAGAATTGGGCAGGGTTCCGCTAGGAACGACCACCCTTTAACTACTCAAAATATAAGTAGTTAAATATAAGAGGCCGGATACGGAGTTAATTTTTATGGAATTGGCTAAAGACACCACACAGAAAGAAAGTTGTTGAGCCCCAACCCGACTTATAAGTACGCTAACTTAAAAGCTAGCAGTTGAGCCTTAATTAGAGCATCTTCAGAAGGGACGAGAAAAAATATGTGTCGGACGCCCCCATAAATTTTTGTCCATTTGGTAGTGTCAGGACGCAATGAGAGCGCAAATTTGCTAATACACTGACATGTTAGTGAAGTCGAAACCATACTTCTCGTCATCGTTGTTGGCAATGATGCACGGCATGTCAAGTTTTGTTGATCATGCTTAGTTTAAGTATTACACGAGTCCATTTTCATATTGGGTGATGAGTTTGATGTAAATATTGTTGGTATATACGATTGATGGGTACTCTAGGAGAACCTTGTCTAATTTTACAGGAAATTCTTGCTGATTTTGACCAAACTAATATTATGTTTTGGAATTTCAAATTCTTAAGTTGATAATCTAACTACCGAGTGCCATCGTCAAGGGTGCAGGAGTTGTTCAGTAATTCAGAACTATGCTTGAGAGCATTTGCTAATGATATTAAAAGACATTTTGAATCTCAAAAAAATTATCGGACATATCCATGTCCTATGTGTCCAGGTCAAATTTCATGAAAAAATAGTATTTGTGGCTTAAAAAAAGCAATCTGGTGCTCCAAAAAATTGTTATATATTTTTTTTTTGAAAGCACCACATATGTCTTTTCTCCATTAAACTTTATAGGCATCAACAAGAAAATACCACGTAGAGCGGTTTGTAGAAGCTGCTAACGCGTGTTTCCAAAATGTCAGACGTGGACAATTCCGTGACTCCGAGAGTGAGCCTTGTAACGTGTACCAAAGTTATTTCAATCCACAGTCGTATTGGGACCGACTTATAAATTTTACTTAAAATTATAAAATCAGCGTTAATTTTGAAATCTAAAACTTCTCATTTTCTTAGTTTGACATTCATAGCGAATGGCCGTATTATTTGAAAAAAGTTTGCATGGTAAGCTTGTAGTAATACTTAAGATCCAATAACCTCTTTCCGCAATATAATGTACAAAGAAAAATAGTTCGGATATTTTGAAATTTCTTGTCGAATTTACCACTCGCTAGGGCAACTTTACATTGACTGACTCATGGGCCGGAGCAGGTGAAATGGATATTACTCCCTCCGTTTCAAATTAATTGACTTCCATTTGTCTACACATGGATGTATCTAGACATGTTACACGTATAGATACATCCACATGTGGACTAATGGAAGTCAATTAATTTAGAACGGAGTGAGTAGAACTTAGAAACGACGCTAGCAGAAATCGATTTGGGCCGTACTAACTAGGAGTAGGAGCCTAGGACGAAGTTTTTTTCACACTGGCTGTGCAGCCATTTTGATGAACGAGGTCATCTTCTTCTCTGCTTAAAATTCAAGAACCCTAGCTGCTGTCGATCCCCTTTTCTCCCTCTGCGGCGGCTCGCCGCTGCCCCCTCTCGCCCATCTTCCGCCCTGCTGCTCCCATTCCCCGCTCTGCAATCTGCTCGCGACGCCGTCCTGGTGGTTTTCTGCCGTGTCCTGCCGCCGCCCTGCTGCTCGTCAAGGCGCCGGATCCGCGGTCGATTGGCGATGGACGTGGCGCCGTCGCTGCCCGACGACGTGCTGGCGGACGTCCTCTGCCTCCTCGCGCCGCGCGGCCTCGCCGCGTCCCGCTGCGTCTGCAAGTCGTGGCGCCGCGTCGTCGACGGCCGCCGCCTGCTGCGCGCGGACCTCCTCCCGCTCTCGCTGGGCGGCATCTTCCTCAACTTCCTGGACCTCTGGACCACGCAGTTCCTCTCTCGCCCCACGACGGGCGCCACCGTCTACGGCCAGCTCAACTATACCTGTCGTGCTTCCGTGCCTGGCGGCTATCCGCCCCGTCCCTTTGTGTACGATCACTGCAATGGCCTGCTCCTCCTCTTGCTCCGTCGCTGCGTGGTTAACCCCGCCACACGGCAGTGGGCGTTCTTGCCCGAGCCTCCGGACATGCCCCAGCCGCCGCCTCCAGGCATGCATTGTTCAACAGACGAGTACCTCGTCTTTGACCCCACCCTGTCGCCAAACTATTTTGAGCTGTTCATAGTGCCCGATGTTCCTTCCAAGCTGAGGGACAACGACGAATGCGAAGAAATTGAGTGGCCACCGTCCACATTGATCCTTCCTGTTTTTTCGTCAAAGACTGGTTCGTGGGAGGAGAGGACATTTGGTCGGGATGGGGATGCTGCAGGGATGTTGCCTGGATTGGTTAAGTCCTCAGGGTCTTGCCATGTACATCAGTCTGCCTACTGGCAAGGAGCACTTTATATATGGTACCCTAATTGTTATGTTCTGAGGTACTAGTGTATACCAACTCAACAACTCATTCTGTTATTTTGGTCTCGAGCTTTATTTACTTCTATTTTGTATTGCAGAATATCAATGGCGGACAATAAATATCGAGTAATTAGATTGCCCATAGATGTGTCTGAAGGACATCGAGTTTATTATCTAGGAAAATCAGTCAAGGGGATATACTTTGCATCACTAGTCCAGGAGGTCCAATCACATGTAGGAGTTTTATCTTCGAAACTTCAGGTTTGGTTCCTTAACAGCCCGACCGAGTGGGTGCTGAAGTATGACCAGGATATTATCCCCATCCTGCCAAATATCGACTCTGTCAAACACTGTAATAGACCTTGGATCTTACAAGAATTTGATTATGGGTATGAATATGATGCCTCTGAAGTTTCTGATGAAGAAGATGCTATGGCGGACAACAATGAAGCATTAGTTGAAGGATCAAAATTTGATTGGGACTCCGACAATGATGATATTCTTGAACCTGGAAGTGAGAACGAGAAGGATTATATGGATATCCTTGGATTTCATCCTTACAAGGAGGTTGTCTTGTTAAGTCAATGGGACAGAGTGCTAGCCTATCATTGGACTAGCTCAAAGATTCAAGATTTGGGCAAGCTTTTTCCAAAATTTTATCTCAAGCGCCGCTTTCATTTTCACCATCCGATGGTAACAAAGGCTTTCCCTTACACTCCCTGCTGGTTGGGGGAGCTCCCTGAAAAACTAAATTTAGAAGCTCAGCTAGAAGATTAGAATGTGTTTGTTGCAAGCTATTTGACGAACGGAGTAGCTACTCTACTATTGTCTGTTGTTCCTTTCATATTTGTGTACACACATTGTTTCTTAAAAATTATATTTTGTCATCTCCAGATTTAATTTCCTTACTTTCCGCTGTTTTTTTTTTGAAGGAGAGGAGTACAAATCTGCGTACATCAAAAGATACAGAAAAGAAGAACAAACGCAAATTCGTACATAGAGGCCTCAACAAAAACCACTACAGCAGCAAAGCTGCCGAACCACCGAAGCTCCTCATCGCCGACTGTCGCCGGAGAAGAAGAAACCAAACCTCCAAAGCCTGGGAAAGGGATGACCTTCAACGTTGAAGTAGACCGCAGAATCCACTCGCCGCAAGCGACGAGATCTCGACGAAGAACGAGCACGGCCGAGCCACTCCCACGCCCAGCACCAGCACCACCCGCCGTGGGAAACGGCCAGGCCGTGCTTGAACCAGCAGCACCACACCACTTAACCTAGCGCCTGAGTTGAGCACCAGACCTCTCCGCTCCAGAGCTCCCGCACCCAAAGGCTTCTCCCCTCGCCTCCACGGCCGGCCAGAGAAACCACCGAGAAAAGGAGCACCAGAGACATCCCCTTTGGCGAACGCGACGCCGCAGCTCCACCCCCCACCACCACGGACGGCCAGAGGAACCAGCAGTAGACACTCGCAACAACAGCTCCAGAAAACCCCCAGAGACCACGGTGTGGCCGGAGCGCACCACACCGTCGCGGAGCTGGAGACAGGGGACGAGATCCCAAACCAAGGTCATCACCTCCGCCGCCACGACCTTGGCTAGGGCACCAAAACTCGCCAGATCCTCAGAACGGCGAGCACCAAAAGCTAGCCCCCACTCGCCGGAACTGGCGAGGAAGAGGAAGGGGCCAGACCAACAACTCCCTATCGACACCGAATCCCCCCAGATCCACCGCCGAGGGAACCTACCTCTACTCTATCTACACACCGGAGGACCGAGAGCAAGATCCCCACCCCCCCCCCCCCCACCGCCAAGGCGGTGAGAGACGGCAGGGATCCGCCCCGGCTCCGGCGAGAAAGAGAGAGAGCTTCTTCGCCGCCCTGGTCGCCTCTCCTGAACAGTAGAGAGAGGGGAAGCGAAACTTGGCTCTTTTAACAGCTCCCTTACTTACTTTCCGCTGTTGTGAGCATCGACCATGACATAGGGAGCTGGTTGCTTTTCTATCTCAGTCGCAATGATTCAGATACAATTTTTTAATTTCAGCTCGTAAAGAATGTTTCTTTTGGTGAGAGTTGATTCAAACAGCAAATGAATTGGCTTGGTGATAGTGTGCTAAAGTCTGTGTTTGCAACCTGACTGGTTTTTTGTAACTGAACTAAGCTAGAAATAAGGGTCAGTATGCCCGTCCTTGACAAAATTCTACCGGGATTGCTGTTGTTGCCAAGAGGGTTAAGTTCTCATGGTTTTTCATGTATTGTTGGGCTAGCACTTTGAGTAGTCATGCTTGTCGCCGCATGCTCTCCCTAATCGTCTCTCCCTTCAGCCCCACTATTTCTCTACCCCTTAATTGATTTGGCAGAACACCTCCCCTTTTACTTCAAAAAAAGGGAGAAGAAAGAGGCGCAGGAAGAGGGCTCAAGGGCGCTGGAGAGGTGGTCGCACTACAAGAAATATGCTAACTAGTGACTCACAAATTTGGTCATTAAAAGGTCATAATTTTTCATCTATGACCTTTTTATGACCAAAGGTCACATACGGAGCGTCTCAAACGGTCATATGTGACCTTTTTTTTTTGAATTGGTCATAACCATCTATGACCAAATCTGATGGTCATAACTCTTATGACCAATTTATTTGGTCACGCACTGTCTGGCGTAGACACGTCAGATCCTACGTGGCCAATCCTATGTGGCAAGATTGTGACCAAATTAGAAGGTCATAGAACAGATTCAGCCCAGCCCACAGTGGTCATCCAGATGGGCCAAGCCTAACAATTCAGCCCGTTTATATTATTTTTTCTATAATTTCTGGGCGACCTAATGGGCTAAATTCAACATTTTGGCCTTTTTCGTTTCTTGGGCGTTGGCCTTTTTATAGCCCATTTATTTCTCTTTTCGGCCTTTTTTATCAGATCAGTTTTCAAATAGGTCCCAATTGTCAGATTCATCACGGTAGTGGGTCCCAGTCATCAGGCTTTATTTTTTCCTCACCGTATCAGTATCAAATATACAAATCACAAAGCAGAGAGAGAACACACGATAACTTCAAAATTACAGCCAAAATCAGTTTATTACAATATTCTCGTCAGTACAGGTCCTGACAGAAATTCCAGACTAGTTCACATATCTGAAACTTCAGGGATATAACCATACAATATTCCACAAAATCACAAATATAACACTCTACAAATAAAAATGTCAGCAAGTATAGAAGCTAGCTACTCTTTGATAGGCTGGAACGTCTTCAGGCTTCCTCTAACTTCTTCAACCTGTAGCTCTTGTAAATGATAGGATATACTCTAAATGCCACTTTAGGCTATGTTCATAGTCTTGACAAAGATAATATCTGCCAACAGTTCAACAAAATAATTATAAACATAAACTAAAATCAAGAAGCATGTTTATATGAAAACACAAAGAATAAACTAACAAAGGAATTCACCAGGTGTAAGTGAGGCGTACACGATGCAATTGATTCAGATTTACTACAAGTCAGTATGCAAGAGTTTCAGAAAACCATAACCATCGCAACAGAATGGTGATTATATGAACCATTTATCAGTTATACAATATTCACAGGATACACAAAATAAAGTTAAAACAGTAAGCTGAGATATCAGTCAAGAACTAGTCAGGAAATTCATCACACAAGACTAAATGAACACATTTTCTAATCACAGCCTTTTCTAATTAAATAGCTCCCAAATATATACATGTGTTCAGGAAATTGATGACTTGGACATTTTATTGATAGCAGATATGACCAACTAATGTACTTGTACTTTATCTACTTGAATATATACAGAAGAAATTCCTATACAGCAAGCTTCAACTTATACTATTAGCTACTAGTAGAATAAGAATACCCAATTTCTTGGAGGAGTTTATGGGAAAAGAATAGCCAACTTATACTATTAGATACTGATAGAATACCCATGTTTTCATGCTTGTGGAGCATACCAACTATAGCGTTTTGTTGGACATGAGCAACTATCCATTTAACATGCATCGAACATCTAAAACAGAATTGAAAAGAGGAAACATCAGCATTGAATTACTTGCCAACAACCATCACATCACATAACAAAATCTGGTCATTGCACACGATCTGCATAGATAAAGATAAAAAAAGGAGGGGAAAGCAAGAGGATGGAGCAATGGGCTCACTTTCAGAAGAACTGAGTAGTCACCGACGATCATCCAATCGGCAATCCTTGTTTCGTTCAGTGCGTCTATGAGCTCAAGCACGCGGCACAGACACCTCGAGATTCCACAGAGGCTAGCTTGCCTTCAAGGAAAACAGGAGGTTTACATAGTATTTTAAGCAGATAACAGTAATGAGGAGGCATGTACACATATAACAGTATTCTATTGCAGTTCTTTAAATTTTAGCTAGACTAATCAAAATAACATTCACATGCTGATTCATTTTATATATTCATATGGATAGAATGAAACCAAATAGCTGACAATGAAAGATCAATGCTACAAATACAGTGTTGGTAGTAATAGTTATGACTTAAACTCTAACCTCACATGGACATGGATTAGCATACTGCAACCATCTAGTAATTTAGCTACCACTACATTGAAACAAGGATCATGTTTAGGTCCATAACATTATATTATTCAAGTATTTAAATCAACTGCCAGTAATTCCTCAAAGTACCAAAGAATTCTACAATGTCTGACCAACTGAGATGGTAATCAGGAGACACGACTACCAGTGGAGCATCATGGCACATCAGCAAACAGTACAAGAAAACTTCAACGCCAAACATTAAGCAGAAGATAATATCATCCAACTACCGTTACAATCCATTGAACTGCCAAGATCTAATAATACTAGTCGCAGGTGAGTGCAAACAAACATCACCAGGTAGGTATTGCAGGAAGAAATGCTCGGAGCAAGCAAGTATTAAGACTATTAACCTAGAAGCACGATCTTGGGGACGGGAATCAAACAACACCTGGCTTTCACATTCTGCACATGGCGCAATCCTGGTGGTGATGCTGAACACCTTGGTGGGAATCCTCACGGGTCCCTTCACCCTCGTGCTGCAGGGGTCCAGCTCCTGTCGGTTCCATCCAAGTTCAGGGGGAGGGATAAGCCCGGGCAAAATCTGGTCGCGGTTTTGCAGGGAGATCGACATCGAAGGTTCCTGCTTCAACAGAGAAAGCGCGTTAGGGGGGGGGTGAGCAGGAGATGATGTGGCCCGAGGGAAGAGTGAGAGATGGAGCAAGGCGTGGTCAGGGAAGCCGGTGGTGGGCGAGGCCCCACAATCCTGGCGGCCATGGCGGGTTGCGGCTGCTGCGAGGAAGGGAGAGGCGGTGAGCTCGCGTCCCACTCGCCCCACACCGAGAGGCTGAAGACGGAGGAGGACCGCGAGTCGCTACATGCCAGGGTCGAAGTCATCGTGGGTAGATCTCACCATGGCAGGACGGATCCGGGGCGGCGGGGTGCCGCGGGATGTGATGGCGGCGGTGCTGGGGAAAAGGAGGGATGTCGCCTGTGCGGTGGGGTGGTGCGGGATGTGGAGCGTGAGAGGGGAGGAGGCGAGCGAGGTGTCACCTCAGACGGACTGACGGGATCGAATGGTCGGCGCCGTCGCAAGAGAGAAGAAAGAAAGGAGCTAGGGTTTTACGTCTGGAAGGAGGCGACGCGCTGACTTTATACCAGACGAGCGTGCTCCGGACCGTCGGATCGGCATCTGATGGCCTGTCGCGCTCCAGAAGCTGTCAAACAGGCCTAAGAGCTGGCCTGGGCCAGTTTCAGCCTAGTTAGACAGAGTAGTTATGAAGGAAAACAAACTTTTAGGCTGAAATAAAAATGTTTTAGGGCTTAATTTTGTGAATAACCCACCCAATATTTGTTGAAAACATGGGCCACAATTTTTTAAAATATTATACCAAATTTAAATGCAAGAAACCTTCGTGCTAATGGTCATGTTCGCCGTTTTGACCGTATTTTGAAATCGGCACATGAAATTCAAAAAAATAAAGAAATGGAAAACCTTCGCGTTGTGTCATTATATGTGTCCTAGTATCCATAAAAAATAATAAACTTGGAATACGGCAATTTTATTGGAAAAGTGTTCTCATAATTGAGCTATCATCTACGAAGATTCATAGCTTTGAGGCCAAATGACGAATGTTATTGCCACATTCATTGCATAGTTTGTTCAAATGTTCCCATATTGGGCACAAACGTTCATCTTGGAACCACGAACAATGTTGCTGAATAAAGTTTTCATTTTCCTTTCACACAAAAATAAATTTTCATTTTCCGAATGCGAAAAATGGATTTTTTTTGTGAAGCACCTACCAAAACTATGTTGCAAAATTGGAGTAATAAATTTTCTAAAAATACAAGACCACATTGTATCTACAAATATCCAAATGTTATGTCTCAAAGTGTTTCCATTCACCTCTCGTGAAAAAGACAAGTATCTACAAATATCCAAATTATACCACAAGATTTAAAAAAAATACTATACCACATTTTATGTACAAAATTATACCACAAAAAAATACTAGATGTGTTTGATAGTTTTCTTTTTTATTCATTGAGAAAATAATTTTTAGTTACACAAGTAGTCATTCTTTTACATTTCCAACATGATCCTTGCAATCTTTATAAATTTTTCGAAATTACTTTGGTTGAAATTGAAGTTCAAAATCAAAAGTTATAAAAAAAGAAGAAAAGAATAAACGAAAAGAAAAAGAAAAAGGTGAATCGGCCAAATCGAGCCGGCCCAGCCCAGCCTAGCAGCCGAATCAGGAAGCCTAGCAGCCCAGCCCAGCCCAGCGTACTCGGCACGGGTAGGAAGCAAAAAAAAAAGGAAGGATGTGGCCTCGCCCACCATGGCCCAAGCCCAGGGACACAAGCACAAGGGATAAATAAATTGTGCGCCAACATTTTTCAACGTAGGCATGGTGGCCTGTTGGTTGGGTGCGCCGTGCTCATGGGTGAGATCCCAGGTTCGAGTCTTGAAACGAACATTTTTGTGATTATTACTCATGTGCGTTGTATGGGTCTCATGTCCTGATACGTGGGTTCCACTGGTCAGCATGGTGGGCCCCACAGGCGAGTCTCACCTGGGCGTGGTGGGTCCCGCATGTCATGCGAGGTGGGGTGGGTCCCACTTGTCAAGTGGGGCCGGGCGGGTCCCACATGTCATATTTGTGGGTCCCACTTGACAGATTTGTTAACAGTCAACACCTCCTGTCAACAGGTCCCACATGTCAGTGTGGTGACACGTAAGCACAAATGACACATAGGCGGCGACATGTAGGCGCGATGAAGTGACATGTAGGCGAGACCGCTGAGGTGTCAGTCCAGTCATACCAACACATCCAGGTAATGGCTCCCACCTGTCAGCGAGTTCACCATGACTGAATATGGACACCTAAGCGACATATGGCTGCCACATGGGCATGATTGATGAGGTGGCTGTCCAGTCGTTCCTCATGACCAATCAGAATGGTCGTAAATAAGGTCATACGCAACTGCTGTCTACATTATGACCAATTTGTGTAAATAAATTATGATTTTTTGACCAAATTGGTCATTAATTTTTTTGGATTAGGACCCTACAAACCAGCTCATGACCAAGTGGGTTAAAATGGTCATAGATCTATGACCAATATTTTGAAAGTCATTATCAAAAGGTCACTAGTTGACATATTTCTTGTAGTGATGCGCTGGAGTTGGGCCATGCCAAAGAAGCGGTGGCTGCCTCACGCCGTCGCCACTGCCGGAGGAGTGCAGACCACCACTTGCGCCACTGCCTAGCGCCGTCGCCATCGTCTGGTGGAGCGTAGGCTACTGCTTACACTGCCGCCTCGTGCTGTCGCTGTCCATATCCGCCTCCGCGCGCTGTACCCCAGGAGAGGGTGACGCAGTTAGTTTTTTTTGCCTCTCCGATTGAACAATTTTCGGGCAAGGCTTACCTAGATTTTGAGGCTTCTTTCTCTTTCATGTTCCTTTTTTTTTGGTGCGCTCACTTGTTGATTGGGTGATACGCCACCATCTGTGAGAACTGAACATGAAGAGGAGGCAGAGAGGGAGATGGAAAGAGGTAGAAGAGATGGTGAGTGAGGAGGAAGAGGAGACCCATGGCAGCGCGCTGCATCACCCAGCTTCTTTTGCATGGGAGAACCGCATCCACAAAATCATTCTCCAAACCTGTTCCCGAGCAACGCCAACCACGCAGCAAAATGAGCCCTCCACTCTGCGAAGGTGTGAGTCCACGGCTCTGTCCTTAATATGTACTCCGTACATCGTTTGAATTGAAATCGGAAGCTACTGCCGTAGTTCCACAGTTTTGGCCATATTGATATACTAGATGATTCTCCACGCGTTGCTGCGGGAACATCTACATAAAAATTGTTATAAACATTTATTTATTATGAAAAGTTAGATCATTGACGTTAGCAGTCTATTCATATTTCATGGAGGTTTCCATTAATTGAATTATAAGTACCTACTTAAAAGATGAGCTCAGCGAACATAAGCAGAGCTAAATGGTATTTGTCAAAATGATAATACCACTGATGCAAAGCAAAGGCTGACCAACAATGGAAAAAAATGTAACGAAAAGTTCCTCATATTTGATCTTTTCAACTGAAGCTGTTTCGTTCATTCATCATCAGTTTTACATCTCTATAATGGATTACATGGCACTCATTCATGGATAGCTCATCGGTTTATCCTTGAGGAGGACACATCATAGAAAGGAAGGAAAAGTGAGAGGATGGATAGTTTGTCCAACTCAGGCAATAAAGGAACAAACAAACTCAGGCTGCGGTTTTACCATCGGAGCACGGTTCTGAGGGGGACGGGCGAAGGATGAGGTAGACATTGTCGAGGGCCGCGTCCACGCTGTTCATCTTCGGATCCCCATTATCTTTAATTTTTTTACCTTTAACCTCGGGAATCGCGTCCCACATCTTCGTCTTGTCTCTGTTCCACACCAGGAGCGCGCACGAGGTGTCCCTCCAAAGGACGACGAGCTTGACACATCCTTGGGGGAATTTTCCTCCGTCCTCCCATGCCGCCTTGACGGTGGCACGGATGGGAACGAACCGTGTGGCTTCACAGAGCGTGACGATGAGGGTTGTGGCAATCATGAGACTTCAGGTTCTGAAATTTTTTCTCTGCCATATTTATTATTCTCTTTATATTTGACGAGAAGCCAGCCGGGACCTTGATACTGCTCAGGCATTCAAAAAAGATTTCCTTCTCTGATTTGGTAAGAGCGTAGCTGCATAAGTATTGACGCCCTTTATCCGTCTGCTTGTTGTATGGGTCTTTCATACGTTGCTGGTCCTCCCGTGCTTCTGGTGTATCTTTTATCTTTCCATACATGCCCAGGAAGCCTAGCAGGTTCACGCAAAGATTCTTCATCACGTGCACGGACCTCTAGGTTTTTCCAATAGGGTAGCTCCCAAAATATAGATTTCTTATTCCACATGGGCGCGTGTCCGGTAGCGACGTCTTTCGGAACAGATTGACCGCCAGGACCCTTTCCAAAGATTACTTCTATGTCCTTGACCATACCAAATATAGCATCACCATTAGGGAGGTTAGGCTTCTTCCGGTGATCTGCCTCACCTTTGAAATGCTTGCCTTTCTTTCTTACGGTATGATTGGTCGAAAGAAATTAACGACACCCAGGTACACAACCTTCTTACTTTTTTTCCAAATATGTACCTTTAGTCTTATCTAAATAGTGCGTGCATGTATTGTATCCCTTGTTTGACTGTCCTGAAATGTTACTAAGAGCAGGCCAATCATTGATGGTTACGAACAGCAACGCTCGTAGGTCAAATTCTTGTTGTTTGTGCTCATCCTACACACATACACCTGGTTCGGCCCACAACTGCAAAAGTTCATCAACTAATGGCCTTAGGTACACATCAATATCGTTGCCAGGTTGCTTCGGGCCTTGGATGAGCACTGGCATCATAATGAACTTCCACTTCATGCACAACCAAGGAGGAAGGTTGTAGATACATAGAGTCATGGGCCAGGTGCTGTGACTGCAGCTCTGCTCCCCAAAAGGATTCATGCCGTCTGTACTTAGACCAAATCATAAGTTCCTTGCGTCACCTGCAAAGTCTGAGAACTCTCTCTCGATTTTTCTCCACTGCGACCCATCGGCGGGGTGTCTCAACTTCCCGTCTTTCTTACTCTCTTCTTTGTGCCATCGCAACAACCTGGCATGCTCTTTGTTTCTGAACAGACGTTTCAACCATGGTATTATAGGAGCATACCACATAACCTTAGCAGAAACCCTCTTCCTGGGGGGCTCGTCATCGCCCTCAACATCACCAGGGTCATCTTGTCTGATCTTGTACCGCAGTGCATTGTATACCAGGCATTTATCCATATTCTCGTACTCCTCACCGCGGTACAGGATGCAGTCATTTAATGCATGCATGTATCTTCTGCACATCTAATCCTAGAGGGCAGATAGCCTTCTTTCCTTCATATGTAGTCTCGGGTAATTCGTTATCCTTTGAAAGTTTCGGCTTCATTATTTTCAGTAACTTCTCAAATCCCTTGTCAGATAAACCAGTCTCTGCCTTTCATTTCAGCAGTTCCAGTGTGGTACCGAGCTTTGTGCTGCCATCTTTGCAATTTGGGTACAACAATTTTTTGTGATCCCCTAGCATGGCCTCTAACTTTAGCTTCTCCTTTTCTGTATCACATTCTCGCTTTGCATCAGAAATGACCCGACCAAGACCATCAGCGGGTCATCTGATGCCCGTTGTTCACCTCCTTCTTCTTCATTGTCTTCCATTACAGTATCACCGTATTCTTCAGGGAACATAGGATAGTTGTCATCATCCTCCTCTTCTTCATTGTCTTCCATCCTAACCCCTCTTTCTCCGTGCTTGGTCCAACAATTATAGCTGGGCATGAAACCTCTCCAAAGCACGTGGCCTTGAATGGTTTTCGAGTTAGAGTACTCCCTGATGTTCCGATAGTCAACACATGGACAAGGCATAAAATTATCCACTTTGTTTGCCTCAGCCACATCGATAAATTTATGCAGGCCTGCAATAAAATCGGAACTGCGTTGTTCGCCGTACATCCATCGCATCCGTGCATCCATCTGCATCATATAATTAAGTTTATCAAATATCATTACAACAACATCTTCAATAGTGAAATGACCACTGTACATAGACATACGCAATATTTTTGTATCAATTACAGATGAAAAGGATAAAGTTGCTAACCTCGGTCGAGGATATCATTTTGTGTGAACTTAAGTGTGGCTCGGGCATTTCATCGAACACATCTTGTGCGTAGCAAAGGAAAAAAAAAGTAGCTCACACTTCCCACACATCCAAGCAGAAAAAAAAACAGAGGAGAGAAGCTGGCTGGGGGGGTTACTTATAGGCGGGGAGGGTATTAGTCCCGGTTCGAGACACGAACCGGGTCTAAAGCTCCACGGCACGCCACGTGTCCGGCTCTGGAGCTTTAATCCCGGTTCGTGCCACGAACCGGGACCAATGCTCCACGGGCCCCTGGCAGCTCGAACCGGGACCAATGTCTGGCATTGGTCCCGGTTTTTCCCTGAACTGGGGCTAATGCAAAATTGGCTCAGGACGAAAGCCTCATTTTCTACTAGTGTTGGTAGTTACCCACTGTATTTGCCATTTTCTCCGAGTCTAAAGGATATGAGCTTTAAGAATGAAAGGGCGTCGCTGTTCGTGAGAGAAGGCGACGCTGACGCACAAGGGTTAGGAGTAGGGATTTGGGGTACGGAATTTCTACGTAGCTTCTACAATAACCGAAACACCACTAAAGTACGATGCTAATCAGGTGGTTAAAGCCGTAAGTCACTCGGTGAAATCAGCTGAACTGAATAGGGAGAGGGTTCGGCGGAACCATCCGTGGCGAGTGAGCATCGGGCATGCCTGCTCGGGCGTCCAGAGCGCGCCACAAGTGGCATCGTCGTGCCACTAGGTTGTCTAGTGAACCAACGCCACCAAAACACGCCACAAGGTTCCTGGAACCAACGACAGATCATGAAATCAAAGAACAAGCCAATAGATCAAAGCACATCATGTAAAGTTTCTTAAAATCCAAGTGCAACAAAGATGTTTGACGAAACGACAGTGGTCTTCCCCAATTATCACAACTAGCTTGGTTTCGCATGTGCAGGGTTTCCACCAAGTTTGAGCTCAGATCTCGATCTTGTTAGTGAGGTTTGGAAAATGAATTTAAAAGTAGGACAAAATGTCAAGATCATGCCATTGGGGTTTTTCATGCCTAGCTAGCATGATATAGAAGCTTCAGCAGAGCAAAGTACTTGTACTCGTACCGATTGACAAGTGCATGACATGCATGCATGAAATAAATGATACTAGAAGTGACACATCATAATACATATAAACTGAAACCGCATACTCGATGTAAAGTTGACGATTTAATAAGTTAGACCCTCTTTAAGGATCATTTTCTAAAAAGTTTCATGTAATTTGGACTCACATACAAAAAGATTTGATACTTTTAAGTTTTAGGGGTTTTTTCTGCTATTTACCAATTAATTAGTCATGGAAAAAAACATTTCAATATACATGACGCGTGGCGTGCCCCTGATTGGCTGGTACCGGTTCACTTAAACGATCTAATTTGGACCGCTAGATCAAATTTTAACGGCTGAGACCAGCGGATGCCCCTTTGGTTATACTGATCTTAATCAAGATCGTCGTTTTGTGAACAAATGGCTGATGGACGATCGCTCAAAGGGCGGCCTTGTGGCCAACCGGAGTGGAGGAAGACGGTGACGACGCTCGATCCAAGGCTAGGCGTGTCCGACGAGCTCTAGCTGGTCGATTGTGTCGTTTTGGTGTCCTCCACATGGGGAAAAAGGCTCATGGGGAGATGGATAGCCTAAAGGGATAGAAAGAGAGAAGAGAGATGGGTCGGGGCCTCGGGAACTTCGGTTCCGAGCTCGACGATGATCATGATTCTCTGGTGAGAAATTCCCACGGCTTGTCTGTGTTTGTGTGCTGAAGGGTTCATGGGTGAATGGAAGATGGGGTACGGGGTTTTATAGTGGGCAGGCCGGCGCTGGTTGTGGTTCCGGAGGAATGGATGAGGTGGGGTGTAACATCCCAAGTTTTTCAAAAAGTTGAAAAATCAGAAAAATTTAAAACTTTCGAAAACTATTATGTATTTTGCTTTGAAAAGAAAATTCATGCATACATTCATCATCATATAGCATTGTTTGCAATTGGTTATTTCAAAAGTGGGAAATAAATTTCCACTTGAAAACATATTTAAGAAAATATATTAGTAGAGCAATTATGCTCCAATTTTCTTTTGACTTTTATGTATTGTTCTTTTAATGTTTGCTTGTGATTGTTAGTATCTATTGAAATATATATTTTTGCAAATGTATATCTTGTCGTATCCAAGTTTTATTTAAGCCACATTTGATTGTTTTAAAACCTATTTTAATTTTAACATCAAGTGTCATATTGTTTATTAAAAACTTAGTTCAGAAATCAAAATGATTTCTATTTGAAAAAGTGTGTTTGGTTGTGAATTGTTTGTTTTATGGGAATTATTCTATTACTTACCTATTCTCTATTTTCGAGTTTTATAGTTTTGCTTTTGAAAGAAAATATTTATTTGGATTTTAAAAAGAGTTTTGAAATCATTTTGATTTATCAAACCCCTTTTTAAACTATTTGAGTTTTATACAAAATTAATTTTATTGAGTGATATTAATCATATTACTCATATTTTGCTTTGGTTTAAATTATATTCCAAAAAGGAATTTATCAAACCCTAGTTTTAAAATGACTTTATTATGTCCAAAATTCATTCAAACGCTTTTCAAAAAAAATTAATTGACAAAATGTTTTGGGAAATTTCGAATCGTATGTTGTGACCTTGGTCCTTAGTCATTTTTGGACCATCTTGTTTGCTTGCATTTCCTTAGAGCATTTACATAAGCATGGCATGCATAATTAAGTCCTTAGTATTATTTTATACTTTCACATGACTTCCTCCTTAGAAATTTTGAGGATGAATGTTAGCTCTTTTGACCCCTCTAGTTAAAACCACTAAGTTAGAAATTAGTGGAAACAATCAAGAACCAAAGAAGGACTTAGCCAAGAAGACAAGACTCAGGAACATCTCCAAGAAGAAAAGTACTTAGAAGAAATCAAGAGAAAGTTCATGAAGACCAACCAGCTACATTTTCTAAGTCTTTCTCCCCTTTCTCTCTTTCTTACTTCTTCTCCTAAACTTCATGGTGGCTAAGTTATATTCAAGATCAATCTTCTGCCAACATCATCAAGTCTTCAGAATCAACAAGTCCACAAGTGCAATGAAGTCATCGCATCAAGTAAAACTACAAGGAAACAAGGAGAAGAATTTTTGAAGACCAACTACTTCTTTTCTTTCTATCTTCTTTCCTTCTATTATTGTCTCACTTTGGACATAGACCAAGTTCTTTGTGTTATGATTAAGTCCCTAGAGTGCTAATTGAATACCATTGAAGATCAACGAAGCTACAAAGGAGTTGAAGGTTATTTGAAGACCAAAATTATGAAGACTTAGAGTAGCCTTAGAACCTTTCAAGTTGTTGTTTTAGCATTGTTATGTTTACCCAACCTTTACCTTGCCTTAGCCTTTTTTGGAATAAGTTGTTTTAGGTCTTATCCTTATTGTGTTATGTATGTCTTTCACATCATAAATCATTCTGCATCTCATGCATGTCATATTTTCTTAAATGTTGTTTGGCTGCATATTTATGGTGTATTGTTTGATGTGTTAGAAATTTCGGAGAGAGACGAAGGTGGTTGCAACTGCTACTTCTACACTTCTGTTTGCCAAGGCAAGTGGCACACCCCCATAAATTTCCTAAGTATTTTTCTATGCATGACTTAGTGTATTTCTTTATATGCATGTGTAGGATAGTATTGCTATGCTAAACTACTATCTCCTTTACACTAGTTGTGTCTAGAATCCTATTGATAACTTAGTAGAAATATTGATGCTATGCAAAAGTGTTTTATTGAAAGGCTTAATTCTACTAAGTTAATTTATCATCTGGGTGGAAGTGGTATTGTATGGTTTATGTTGAGTGGCTACTCAGGACCATGTCCATGAGGGTTTTCACCTAAGATAGTTTACTATACTTAGGACCATGGTATGTGGGGGTTCTCACCTGAGAGTTCACTTGAGGATGGCCACCCAGGGACAAAGGGACCAAAGTTTTCTCCAAGTGAAGATGCTTCCAGTGCAGCCATGTGGTATAATGGCTCTGCCTTGACTTTTTCCCACAGGACTCGTCTCAACTCTCTCCTTTTCCTTAGCACAAATTGAGTGCTTGAGGATAGTTTGGGTTTGTTGGGTCTCGTGGTGAAAGTGCACAGCCTCTCGAGAGTGTAAAATCTAAGTACTTAGCCGTGTCCCCGGTTACGGACAATTTGAGCAGCTGATCAAGGATGACAACGGAGGCTCCCAACATTCCAATTTCTGAAATAAGAGTGTGAAGGTTGAACAAAAGTAGACAAGAGGATGGTATTCATGCCATACCTATTTTTGACAAAAGAAAAGTGTTTTATAAAAGATATGAAAAACTTGCTTTTATGCAAATCAGCCTTGAAACTCCACCAGCCAAATATGCATATAGGCTATAGAGTTATTCCATTAAGTGTCCACATAGTGTCACTTGCCAGATCCATTTTTAATGGTTCTGACCCACTCTGTTGCAAAATTTTATTTGTTGCAGATTGTTCAGTTGACGAGTGAGTTTACGTTAAGGGTTTTCGAGTCTGCAACCAACATGTTTTCGCCTGTGGCACATGCTAAGGATGAGGACTCCATGAAGATTATATTCCGCTGCTTTACTCTTTCAAGCTAGCTATATGCTATGCAAGTTGTAATGAATATTTTACCAAGTCTGGATCATTCGATGTAATAATGATACTTTGTTGTGATACTACATCTTAAACTGTGTGTGCAAATGAAACGATCCAGGGGTTTGCACTGTACACAGGTACCTTGCCATATTTTAAGTGCAGGTACGCTACATGGGGATCGTGCACAAGCGTGGCCGCGAGACGTTCACGACGATGGTTGCCTGGTGGGTTTAGACGGTGCCTCCAGCGACATCATGATGGACAAGGCAAAGATGAGACGACGCCGTGGCCAAAGAAGCCATTAGGGAGACATGCTGGTTCATGGATTCGAAACCAGAGTTCACTCCAGGCCGTCCATGCCGACCGACCGGGGGGTTGGGGGTGGGGTGTGGTACGGGAGCGGCAACGATCGTGGTTGGTGGTGGTGCAGGGAGCGCGTCTGAGAACGGAGTGTTGGCCAATTTTGGTTTCACATCACTAGTAGAAAACAAGGCATCGGTGCGCCCTCTTTTGTACCGGTTGGGCACGAACCGGTACTAAAGGGGGCATTAGTACTGGTTCCAGATGCGAGGCGGCGGGGGCCCCACGGCGAGACACTTTAGTACCGGTTTGTATTATCAACCGGTACTAAATGCCGATCTTTAGTACCGGTTGATACTACAAACCGGTACTAAAGGTTGGCACAGGGGGCTGCCGTCCGGTACTAAAGATGCTCATCTTTAGTACCAGTTGGTAATAAAAACCGGTACTAAAGGTTTCCCTATATTACCTTCTTCCACCCCGAGCCACAGCTCCATTTTTCAGCTCGAACACAGCTCCATTATTTCTCTCTCTTTACTCTCCCAAACTCTAGTTCACCCCATTTTTCTCCAACATTTGTCAAGATTGGTGGCACCTACATATACAAGGGTTAGCAACTTCATCTTCTCTTCCGGCATTTCAAGTTTAGCTCATTTTCTTGCTAGTTTAGCTAGTTTGATTTTTGTAGTGCTAGCAAGGTGTTTTATGAAATGTCTAAGTTAGGGATTTCATTTGTTTTATATGCATTTTGAGCTCAAATTAAAGTATAATTTGTGGTTTTTTATAGTGTCGTCTCATCCCCTTCCTCACCGCCGTCGATCGCCCGCGCCGCCCCATCACCGACACGAGCTCGGTGAGCCTCTTATTTTTATCTTTTATTTAAAAAATCTTAGTTGTATGATTTAGATGCATAATTATTACTTGTATAATTTTCTTATTTGTATAATTGTTTGTTATATATAGTGTCATGGTTTTGACATCTGTCCACACCGGCTCTCGTCCGCTCTATTATTCGGATGTGGTACGATTGTTTGTTATAACTATATATTTGTTTAATTTCGTGTTTATAACAATTATGCCGACCAACTTGACGTACATATATTTTTATCTTGGAGGTAGTTGAACCGGAAATTCCAACCGACCCTATTGTCGAGTTTTTTGTAAAAGAAAACAATGATTTGAAAGCAAAATTGAAAAGAAGTGAAGATCTTCATCTCGAAGAGAAGATGAAATGGGAGTTCAAGATTGCCAACATCGTCGATGATAACGTGGTCAAGATGGAGGCAATGCGCTTGGATCACGAGATCAAGATGAATGCAATGCGCTTGAATTTTAAAAAGATTAGAAAATATGTCATTAGTCAAGAGTCTTGGTATCATTATGATGTTGGTTCAATAATTATCTTAGTTGCGATTTTGATCGCATTTGTCGTTGGATTTAAATTCTTTAGCTAGTTGTATGTTAGTTTCAATTAATGAATGTTTATGAGAACTATGTATTAGATTTGTTCACTACTCTACTTTTGTTTAAATGTGGTGAACATGTATTAATGAATTTGGTCACGTATCTCTATTCATGATATAGCTATGGTGTAATGGTTTTTGATATATTTATATATTGCAGATGAGCCAAGAATGGATGTACGGTGACCGACGCTGTACCGAGTTCATTAATGGATGCATAATTTTCTCCAAGTGGCTAAGTTAAATAAGCAGAATGGTTTTATGTTTTGTCCATGCGATAACTGTCGGAATAAGAGGAATTACCCTTGCGCAAGAACCATACTCTCCCACCTGTTGCGAGAAGGCTTCATGCCCAATTATTTTTATTGGACCAAGCGCGGAGAAAGAGGGGTTATAATGGAAGACAATGAAGAAGAGGATGGTGACAACTATCCTGTGTTCTCTAAACACGGGGGTACTACAATGGGGGAAGACGAAGCTGAGTATGAGGTCATTGTTGATGATCAGTCCGATGATGATCTTCGTCAGGTCATTCTTGATGAACAGATAATCTGCGGAAGTGAAAACGAGTGGTTGAAGTTGGAGCGCATGTTAGAGGATCACAAAAAATTGTTGTACTCAAATTGTGAAGATGGCTAGAAAAAGCTGGGTACCACCCTGTAATTGCTGCAGTGGAAGACAAAGAATGGAATATCTGACAAGGCATTTGAAGAGTTGCTACAAATACTTAAGAAGAGTCTTCCAAGGAATAATGAATTGCCCCACAATACGTACGAAGCAAAGAAGATTGTCTGCCCTCTAGGATTAGAGGTGCAGAAGATACATGCATGCATCAATGACCGCATCCTCTATCGCGGTGAGAAGTACGAGAATTTGAATGCATGCCCGATATACGGTGCATTGCGGTATAAGATCGAGCGAGATGACCCAGGTGATGTTGAGGGCGAGCCGAGCCCCAAGAAGAGGGTTCCTGCCAAGGTGATGTGGTATGCTCCTATAATACCACGGTTAAAACGTTTGTTCCGAAACAAAGAGCATGCCAAGTTGTTGCGATGGCACAAAGAAGACCATAAGGAAGACGAGATGCTGAGACACCCTGCTGATGGATCGCAGTGGAGAAAAATCGACAGTGAGTTTGGGGATTTTGCAGCTGACGCAAAGAACTTAAGGTTTGGTCTAAGTACAGATGGCTTGAATCCGTTTGGGGATCAGAGCAGCAGTCATAGCACCTGGCCGTGACTCTATGTATCTATAACCTTCCTCCTTGGTTGTGCATGAAGCAAAAGTATATTATGATGCCAGTGCTTATCCAAGGCCCAAAGCAACCCGCCAACGACATTGATGTGTATCTGAGGCCATTAGTTGATGAACTTTTACAGCTGTGGTCCGACGAAGGTGTACATGTGTGGGATGAGTACAAACAGGAGGAATTTGACCTACGAGCATTGCTGTTTGCAACCGTCAATGATTGGCATGCTCTTAGTAACATTTCAGGACAGTCGAACAAGGGATACAATGCATGCACGCACTGTTTAGATAAGACTGACAGTATATATTTAGGTAACAAGAATGTGTACCTGGGGCATCGTCGATTTCTTCCAAACAGGCATCACGTAAGAAACAAAGGCAAACATTTCAAATGTGAGGCAGATAACCGGACGAAGCCTACACACTCTGATGGTTGTAACAGCCCAAAGTTGTGAACCTCAAAAACCCGAGTAAAATTTTCACTTCTTGCATTTCATGCATGCAACATGGCAATACTTGTTCAAATGCTCAAGTTGAGACAAGGTTTTGGAGAACAAAGTAAAGCAACGGGAAACAAAAGCAATATTGTTTTCAAACAACTCCAACTAAAATGAGTTGTTGGTGACAAAACCAACCCAACTAAACTTCTATATTTGTCAAGGAAGTTCCTAGAGCTCAAAACAATATTTCACAATTGCTCTAAAATTCCTAAAGGAGCAACATCTCCGAATTTTAACAAATGCCCTAGTTTTAACTCTATGAACAAAGGTTGTCCAAAACATTTTATTTCAACATGCCATTTTTCGTGGTACTTCTACTTGTTAGTGGGAGGCTACATGAATTTTCCCAAATTTTTATAAAATGCTTTGGTGCCCTAATAAAATCCCCAAAGCCACTGTTTATTAAAAAAAGAAACAGAAAAGGATCTTTTTGTAAATAAATAAAAGCAGCCAGGGGCTTCTTTGCAAAATCGCCTTCTCCATCTTTGTAGCGACCGAGCACGCCGAGCTCGCGCCACACCGCCGTGCTCGCGCCGCACCCGCGCGTCGCCGCGCCCTCCTCTGCGCTGTCCTGGACCATGCGAGGAGAGCACACACCCGAGCTGCTCTCTCCCCGATTCTTTCCCCTGCTCCACTCCCTCTGTTCTCCTCTCCATGGCCGACGAGCAGCGCGAGCGCGCCGTGCTCGTCGCCGCTGTCTGAAGCGTCCCCGTCCAAATCGCGGAGTACCAGCCGCTCCGCCGCGCCGTCCTCTATGGCCTCATCCAAGGAATCGAGACGGGCTGCTCGAAATCGGCCTCGGTGACCTCTTCTTCCTCGCTGCTGTCCACGCATCGCCGGAGCTCCGCCGCCAGATTTCGCCGCCGTCACGCCTCCTCCCCAACGCGTCCGTGGTGAGCTCCTGCCCGTGCTGGCCCCTTCCCCTCTCCTCTCTCGCCGTAGTCACGCCGTGTTGCTCGCCGAGGTTGCGTCGCCGTAGCCACCGTCGCAGACGCACGCATAGTTCGCAGCCCGGCCACGAAACCGGCCTAAGCCGATCTACTGGCCGCTCTTCTCTGGCCCATGACCGGCCTCGGAGACAGGCCATACCGGGCTGAAGGCCGGTGGGCTCTGCCACCGAGCCGGCCCTTCTGCCGGCCCAGACCGGGCTGCTGGCCGGTCGCCTCTGTTAGCAGGCCGGCCTGCCAACCGGCCCAGACCGGGCTGGAGGCCGGTTTGACTGTTTTTTCCCGGTGTTCTTTTTCCCATTTTCCTCCCCCTTTCGCGCATGTTTCCCGCTTCCCCCTCGCGCTTTAGGGACATCGACTCCGATGATTCGACTACTCCATCCCTCTCTCTCGAATCCGAGTGATTGAAGTTATTGATGTTTAAAATAAATTATTGAAAGGATAAATTTAAAAGAGGAGATTATAAAAGTAATAACTTTTTATCGGGACATCAGAAAATGTGTTCGATATACCAAAATGCTCAGAAAAACATGAATCGTCTAGAATCATCATCATCATGCATATTGCTCACAATTACAATAATGTGCTCTAGTAGTATTAGAATCACTAAGTAAATGTGGGGTACCCCTCTTCCTTAGTTAAAGTAGGTGTCGCCGTACCCCCTTAAAATTGTCAGATAGCTTATAATAAGTTCGGTACATTAAATTGTCATGCCATCATGTGATTGCGCATTGCATCTTGTTAAAGCATGTGTGGTGATTGATTGCTTCTCCGTTGTTATGTTTCGATAGATCAAGCATCCGGGGTTACACCGCAATACCCCGACGATCCGTCTTATCAGCCATATCAACAAGGCAAACGTAGTCCCCCCTCTGAGCATATCTTATCCAATGTTTCCGCAAATATTTTCTCCACTATAATATTGCATGCGGTTCCAAATATCAATTTTATTGGATTAGAGTATACTATAGTTGCATTAAGTTTCCGATGCCAATACCCCATTCCCTCCTATTATCCATAGGTTTGTTTTGTTGGCCTGAACTATTTAACTATGCAATGTTGATGCTTAGCCATGCTTAGTTAAATGTTATTCGTCCGATGGATGTATCATGTTGGGACTAGGTGCTTAAATGTCCGGATGATGGTGGAGAATTGTGGTAACAGGTAATAAGATGCTAAAAGGTGGGGATGAGAGGCCACTTTGGTTGTGGTGCTTTGTCTCGTTCTCGCCGCCTAGGTGCGAGTTCTTTACCTCTTGAATCAAGACTGAGCGTGCAACCATGCGTCCTCTAGTTCGGGCTTCCATTTGCGCGTGCGTGATGATGGTGGTTGAACTGGGATGAGGATTGTGGTGTTAGGAAAATAAGTGGCCGTGGGGCAGGGTGTTGAAGGCACGAGCGTGCCCTGCCGCCACTGATGATCCTGGAAAGTCCTTAACGAGGGAGAAGTCGACACCGCTCCTACCCAGCCGACTTTCCAAGGAAGAGAGCTAATGCGCAGGTAATGGGCCGGACGGTACGCGTGGCAAACATTGTACACCCCTGCAGGGTAAATCTTTTCGAAAAGCCGTGTCCACGGTTACGGACGACTTGGGAAAGGACAATAAGATCATAGAATAACTTTAACGAAATGATTAAAAACTGAGTACTAAAGGTACCACTCAAGATTGCAAGGTTAGCTTCCTCGAGGGTGATTCGAGGGGGTGCCTCTGTAGAACAGGTACAGTGGTAAATGGTGGTTGATGTTGAGAAAAGGTGATCAGAAGAAAGAGTTACTTCTTACCCGTTTAAAAATACTCTGAATAGTCGATGCCATTGAGTTGTGTTTTTACTAAATAAAATCAGCTTTATGCAAAATAGCCATAAAACTTTGAAAGTCTCATCGAGCTAAAGCTCTATATATAATCTTGCGAGTTCGTCGAACTCAACGTCGTTTGTTTTGTTTCAGAGGAGGACTCACCGACCTCGAAGGTGGGTTCTTTGTGGACGTCGACGAGTAGTCTGGGGTTTCCAGGTGGCAGCTTGGACATCCCGGATAGCTGGCGCTGGATGTTTATCTGTAGGCCTCTTAGGCCATAATTTGGTTCTTGTTGTTTAGAACAACTTAATTCGCTTCCGCATGTTGTAATGTTGGGTCTGTGACCTCTGGTTGTCATTTGCTATCTTTCTCTATTATAAGAGTTGAACTATAATGATTTGTGTCGTAGAGTCTGTGATGTGCCAGTTGTTCCACAAGTCTTGGTCTCTCTATTATGCATTGAGGGTTGTGCCTGTGTTAAGGCATCAATCGGGGTGTTGCGTTGCCGATGATCCATTCCGAGCAACGCCTGCCAAAGGTTTTGGCCGGGGATTGGTAAACCCGTAACCTCCGGTTGTATCGCTTAACCGGTGACACACAGCATCACTGTATAACAGTCGGTCAGGGCGCCACAAGTTGGTATCAGAGCGTACTGCCTGTAGGAAACCCTTCTACTGGTCGACGTTGAGTCTAGTGTTTGTGAAAATTATTTTTAACCTAAAAATGAGTTGTGAAAACCATCTTAGGATTCTTTTTACTCCTTACCTGGTTACACTCTAATCTCGGAGCAATCTTACCTCGATTTGAGTTAAAGTTTTACTTCTCATCTGTTACTTCAAAACTATTAGAAACGTGGGTGGGTTCTATCTTTAGTGTTATATGTCCAGTTGCTCCCGCTGCGTTGTAATCCGAAATCATTTGCTCCTTTGTTGGGTTTTAACCCAAGGACTTGAACAGAAGGTCCGGATTGTGCCAACTAGAGTGTGTTGAATCATATGGTTCCTTAACCATTGCATCTCTCGCTAGTAGCACATGATGCTGATCTTTGACCCAAGTTCTATCTTGTTGATTCCTTGTTAATTGTTACACAATGTATTATCGTCCCTAGTCTGTGTACTTGGTAGACGCTAATGCTATTGTTCGACCATTCGGAGAAAGATACTAACTGTGTCATTGTCAAATCTCCAGAATGGCTCGAGGAGGCCGCAGAGGTCGCGGTAACCACAACAATGATGAGGATGATCTGCCGCCACCACCCTCGATGGCTCAAGTCTTGATGGCCATTGAGGAAACCGTGGGCGCAATGAGCGCTGCTTGAGCAGTTGGTGCAGCAGAATGCACAGAGGAATGGCTGCAACACTCTCACTGAGTTCCTGCGCTCGCAGCCACCCACTTTGCTGATGCTAAGGAGCCACTGGAAGCTGATGATTGGCTTCGTGCTCTGGAGCGCAAGTTCTCCGCGCTGCATGTCCCAGTGGCTGAGCAAGTCAACTTCGCCACCTATCTCTTGGTTGGTGCGCTGGCTGTTGGTGGGAGAGCCATGTGGCATTGTTCCCTGCCAACCATGTCTTCAATTGGGGATTTCCGCACTGCCTTCCGTGCGGCTTACATCCCTCCACCGATCATAGAATTGAAGAGGAGGGAGTTCCTGGATTTGCAACAGGGACGATGGACCTCCGCACCTATGTTGTGAATTCAACCATCTCTCTCGTTACGCCCCAAGGGACGTGACCAATGATGCTGACAAGCAAGAGCTGTTCCGCAAGGGTCTTGCGCCGCAGCTCCGCTATGAGTTATTGCCCTTCAAGTTCCAGACCTACCAGGAGCTGTTCAATCAGGCTCTTACTCTTGAGCAAGGAAGGAAGGAACTTGAGGCTTCCAAGAGGCCCGCACATGGGGACCACCAGAGTTCCTCGGGTTCTGAGAGCAAGAAGCGCAGGGTGTTTGTTCCCTACAGCGCTGTGCCGCGTGCTCCATTCATGCCGAGAGCCGCGGGATACAGGCCACCACCTCCGCGCCCCACTACTTCGACACTTGGGAGCGGAGGTGGATATCGTCCTATGCTACCTGCTCCACCTGGACTCACCTGCTACGCCTGTGGCCAGGCTGGCCACTACTCCAGGGAGTGCCCCCAGAAGGCACCTATCTCGGGACACCTGCACGAGCCCCTGCCACTCCAGCTGGCAAGGCTGGACCTATTGTGCGTGGTCGCCTGAACCACATCTCTGCTGATCAAGCTGAAGAGGACCCCCGTTCTTATGGGTGAGCTACGAAACAACAACCATCTTGCTACAGTTTTGTTTGATTCTGGAGCATCGCATTCATTCATATCTAGCGTTTGCAAAAGACCACAAAATACCGTTCGAGAAAATGAGCATCCCTTGGTGATCTCCACTCCTGGCTCCAAATGGCAAACCGATGGGGTTACTCCTGAGGTTCAGATTACCATCGGTTACTATTCCTTTCCTTTTGCGTTGGTAGCTCTGAGGTCAAGTGGCATTGATGTCATACTGGGCATGAACTGGCTAGCCAAATACCGGGCTAATCTCGACTGTGCTGCCAAGACCGTACCGTGACCAATTCTTCCGGTAAGACTGTTGAGTATTGGTCTGCACTCAAGACCTCCATCTTCATCATACCCAACTCACCGAGATCCTCCTTTGCTTTATGGAAGGCGAATCCCTCCTGAAATCCAGGACATACACGTGGTGTGTGACTTCCCGGATGTGTTCCCGGAAGAATTGCCTGGCATGCCTCCTGACCGAAGTGTGGAGTTTGTCATAGATCTACTTCCCGGTACCGCTCCAATTTCCAAGAAGCCCTACCGTATGCCGGTGGAAGAGTTGGCTCTGTTGAAAGAGCAAATTGATCAGCTGTTAGCGAAGGATTTCATTCAGCCTAGCAGTTCACCTTGGGGTTGTCCGGTACTCTTTGTCAAGAAGAGGGATTCTACCGTGCCTCGTCTAGTCTCTGACTATAGACCGTTGAATGCGGTGACAATCAAGAACAAGTATCCTATTCCTCGCATCAATGATCTGTTGGATCAGTTAGCTGGTGCAACGGTATTCTCCAAGATGGATCTGAGGTCAGGATACCATCAGATCAAGATCAGAAAGGAGGATATTCCAAAGACGGCATTTGTTACTCGTATGGCTCATATGAGTATACCGTCATGTCCTTTGGTCTCACAATGCTCCAGCTACTTTCATGAGGCTCATGAACTCCATCTTCATGGATTATCTTGACAAGTTTGTCGTCATTTACATCGATGACATCCTCGTTTATTCCAAAACCGATGAAGAGCATGCCGAACATCTTCGGTTGGTTCTGACACGACTTCGAGAACACCGCCTCTATGCCAAGTTCTCCAAGTGTGAGTTTGGTTGGATAATCTTGTCTTCCTTGGTCATGTGATATCCGCTAATGGTGTGGCTGTCATTCCCGACAAGATTCAGTCCATTTGGATTGGAAAACTCCAATGTCAGTCAAGGACATCGTAGCTTTCTCGGATTGGCAGGTTACTACCGCCGATTCATCGAAGGTTTCTCCAAGATAGCCAAGGCTCTGACTGACCTTCTCAAGAAGGAAAAAGTTCGTATGGACGGCCGAAGCTGAAGAGAGCTTCAAAACACTGAAAGCCAAACTCACGTCCGCTCCTGTGCTTGTCCTGCCGGACACAAGCAAGGATTTCGTCGTCTTCTGTGACGCCTCTCTGCAAGGCTTGGGTGTGTGCTAATGCAAGATGGCCATGTGGTGGCATATGCTTCTCGCCAATTAAGCCGCATGAGCACAATACCCAACTCATGATCTAGAACTTGCCGCTGTGGTCTATGCTTTGAAGCAATGGAGACCATACCTGTTTGGTAACCGTTGCGAGATTTCTCGGATCACAAGAGTCTGAAGTACCTCTTCACCCAGCCGGATTTAAATCTCAGGCAAAGGCGTTGGTTGGAGTTAATCAAGGACTATGATGTGAGTCTGAACTATCAACCCGGCAAAGCAAACGTCGTGGCTGACGCGCTAAGTCGGAAGTCCTATTGCAACAATCTGATGATTGAAAAGGCCCAACCTGCCCTTCATGAAGAGTTCTCCGTTTGAACTGGAAATTGTTCCCTCCGGCTACCTTGCAAATCTGGAGATCAAATCTACTCTTGTAGACCAGATTAAGGAAGCTCAAACCGTGACAAGGGTATTCAAAAATCAAGGAGAACATTGCTAGCGGGAAGGCCAAATGTTTTTCTGTCAATGAATCCGGAGTTGTTTATTTTGGTGACCGCTTGGTAGTGCCAAAGAAAAAAATTGAGGGAGTTGATCCTCCAAGAAGCTCATGAATCTCCTCTCTCTATTCATCCCGGTAGTACCAAAATGTACCAAGACCTTCGACCACAATTCTGGTGGACTCGGATGAAACGAGAAATTGCCAAGTATGTTGCTGAATGCGACACCTGTCGACGGGTAAAGGCTGAACATCAAAGGCCTCCGGCACTCTTCGCCCTATTGCAGTCCCGAGTGGAAATGGGATGAAATTGGTATGGACTTCATCACCGGGTTTCCCGATCTCAAAAGGGCAACAATGCAATCTGGGTAATCATTGATCGACTGTCCAAGGTTGCTCACTTCCTACCAGTCCGTGATGATATACGGGCAAGTCAACTTGCTGACTTATATTTGGCTCGTATTGTTCCATTGCATGGGGTCCCTCTGAGGATCATATCGGACCGTGGAAGTATCTTTGTATCCAAGTTTTGGCAGAGTTTCCAAACTGCTATGGGGTCCCGTCTCAACTTCAGTACCGCCTACCATCCTCAAACTGATGGTCAGACCGAAAGAGTGAACCAAGTGTTGGAAGACATGCTTCGGGCATGTGTAATCTCTTTTGGCAAGGGTTGGGAAAAGTATCTCCCTTTCGCGGAGTTCTCCTACAACAATAGCTATCAAGCTAGTCTGGGCATGGCTCCATTGAGGTTCTCTATGGAAGAAAATGCCGCACTCCTCTAAATTGGTCCGAGACCGGAGAGAGAGCACTCTTTGGTCCGGATGTGATCAATGAAGCTGAGGAGAAGGTTAGAATCATAAGGAGAATCTGAAGATTGCTCAGTCTAGGCAGAAGAGCTACTATGATAAGCACCATCAGGAAATTCACTATGAAATTGGTGATAAAGCTTATCTCCGCGTCTCTCCCCTTCGTGGCGTTCGCCGCTTCGGAATCAAAGGGAAATTGGCCCCTCGCTATATTGGCCCTTTCAATGTTCTGGCCAAGCGAGGAGATCTTTCTTATAATTGGAATTACCGGTCATATTCCCAAATGTACATGACGTGTTCCATGTCTCCCAACTTCGCCGGTGTTTCAAGGATCCTATCCATGGGGTCAATCATGAGGAGCTCGATCTCCAGGAAGATCTTACGTATCGAGAGGATCCTATTCGCGTCCTGGATGAAGCTGAAAGGAAGACCCGTAACAAGACTACCAAGTTCCTCAAAGTTCAGTGGTCTCACCATTCTGAGGAGAAAGCAACTTGGGAACGGGAGTCTAGTCTTCGTGAGGAGTATCCCGACTTCTTTCCGCAATCTTAGAATCTCGGGACGAGATTCCTGTAAGGAGGGTAGAATTGTAACAGCCCAAAGTTGTGAACCTCAAAAACCCGAGTAAAATTTTCGCTTCTTGCATTTCATGCATGCAACATGGCAATACTTGTTCAAATGCTCAAGTTGAGACAAGGTTTTGGAGAACAAAGTAAAACAACGGGAAACAAAAGCAATATTGTTTTCAAACAACTCCAACTAAAATGAGTTGTTGGTGACAAAACCAACCCAACTAAACTTCTATATTTGTCAAGGAAGTTCCTAGAGCTCAAAACAATATTTCGCAATTGCTCTAAAATTCATAAAGGAGCAACATCTCCGAATTTTAACAAATGCCCTAGTTTTAACTCTATGAACAAAGGTTGTCCAAAACATTTTATTTCAACATGCCATTTTTTGTGGTACTTCTACTTGTTAGTGGGAGGCTACATGAATTTTCCCAAATTTTTATAAAATGCTTTTGTGCCCTAATAAAATCCCCAAAGCCACTGTTTATTAAAAAAGAAACAGAAAAGGATCTTTTTGTAAATAAATAAAAGCAGCCAGGGGCTTCTTTGCAAAATCGCCTTCTCCATCGCTGTAGCGACTGAGCACGCCGTGCTCGCGCCGCACCCGCGCATCGCCGCGCCCTCCTCTGCGCTGTCCGGGACCCTGCGAGGAGAGCACGCACCCGAGCTGATCTCTCCCCGATTCTTTCCCCTGCTCCACTCCCTCTGTTCTCCTCTCCCTGTACGACGAGCAGCCCGAGCCCGCCGTGCTCGTCGCCGCCGTCTGAAGCGTCCCCGTCCAAATCACGGAGAACCAGCCGCTCCGCCACGCCATCCTCTACGGCCTCGTCCAAGGAATCGAGATGGGCCGCTCGAAATCGGCCTCGGCGACCTCTTCTTCCTCGCTGCTGTCCGCGCATCGCCGGAGCTCCGCCGCCTGATTTCGCCGCCGTCACGCCTCCTCCGGCCACCCCGTCCTCCCCAACGCATCCGTGGTGAGCTCCAGCCCGTGCTGGCCCCTTCCCCTCTCCTTTCTCGCCGTGGTCACGCCGTGTTGCTCGCCGAGGTTGCGTCGCCGTAGCCACCATCGCAGACGCACGCATAGTTGGCAGCCCGGCCGCGAAACCGGCCTAAGCCGGGCTATAGGCCGCTCTTCTCTGGCCCATGACTGGCCTCGGAGACAGCCCAGACCGGGCTGAAGGCCGGTGGGCTCTGCCACCGAGCCGGCCCTTCTGCCGGCCCAGACCGGGCTGCTGGCCGGTTGCCTCTGTTAGCAGGCCGGCCTGCCAACCGGCCCAGACCGGGCTGGAGGCCGGTTTGACTGTTTTTTTCCCGGTGTTCTTTTTCCCATTTTCCTCCCCCTTTCGCCCATGTTTCCTGCTCCCCCCTCGCGCTTTAGGGACATCGACTCCGATGATTCGACTACTCCATCCCTCTATCTCGAATCCGAGTGATTGAAGTTATTGATGTTTAAAATAAATTATTGAAAGGATAAATTTAAAAGAGGAGATTATAAAAGTAATAACTTTTTATCGGGACATCAGAAAAATGTGTTCGGTATACCAAAATGCTCAGAAAAACATGAGTCGTCTAGAATTATCATCATGCATATTGCTCACAATTACAATAATGTGCTCTAGTAGTATTAGAATCACTAAGTAAATGTGGGGTACCCCTCTTCCTTAGTTAAAGTAGGTGTCGCCGTACCCCCTTAAAATTGCTAGATAGCTTATAATAAGTTCGGTACATTAAATTGTCATGCCATCATGTGATTGCGCATTGCATCTTGTTAAAGCATGTGTGGTGATTGATTGCTTCTCCGTTGTTATGTTTCGATAGATCAATCATCCGGGGTTACACCACAATACCCCGACGATCCGTCTTATCAGCCATATCAACAAGGCAAGCGTAATCCCCCCTCTGAGCATATCTTATCCTATGTTTCCGCAAATATTTTCTCCACTATAATATTGCATGCGGTTCCAAATGTCAATTTTATTGGACTAGAGTATCCTATAGTTGCATTAAGTTTCCGATGCCAATACCTGTTTCCCTCCTATTATCCATAGGTTTGTTTTGTTGGCCTGAACTACTTAACTATGCAATGTTGATGCTTAGCCATGCTTAGTTAAATGTTATTCGTCCGATGGATGTATCATGTTGGGACCAGGTGCTTAAATGTCCGGATGATGGTGGAGAATTGTGGTAACAGGTAATAAGATGCTAAAAGGTGGGGATGAGAGGCCACTGTGGTTGTGGTGCTTTGTCTCGTTCTCACCGCCTAGGTGCGAGTTCTTTACCTCTTGAACCAAGACTGAGCGTGCAACCATGCGTGAGGCATATGCAATTGCAGGAACCCTCATAGACTAAATAACTCGGGCGGGGCTAGCCAGGGTCCTCTAGTTTGGGCTTCCATTTGCGCGTGCGTGATGATGGTGGTTGAACTGGGATGAGGATTGTGGTGTTAGGAAAATAAGTGGCCGTGGGGCAGGGTGTTGAAGGCACGAGCGTGCCCTGCCGCCATTGATGATCCTGGAAAGTCCTTAACGAGGGAGAAGTCGACACCGCTCCCACCCAACCGGCTTTCCAAGGAAGAGAGCTAATGCGCAGGTAATGGGCCGGACGGTACGCGTGGCAAACATTGTACACCCCTGCAGGGTAAATCTTGTCGAAAAGCCATGTCCACGGTTACGGACGACTTGGGAAAGGACAATAAGATCATAGAATAACTTCAATGGAATGATTAAAAACTGAGAACTAAAGGTACCACTCAAGATTGCAATGTTAGCTTCCTCGAGGGTGATTCGAGGGGGTGCCTCTGTAGGACAGGTACAGTGGTAAATGGTGGTTGATGTTGAGAAAAGGTGATCAGAAGAAAGAGTTACTTCTTACCCCTTTTAAAAATACTCTGAATAGTCGATGCCGTTGAGTTGTGTTTTTACTAAATAAAATCAGCTTTATACAAAATAGCCATAAAACTTTGAAAGCCTCATCGAGCTAAAGCTCTATATATAATCTTGCGAGTTCGTCGAACTCAACGTCGTTTGTTTTGTTTCAGAGGAGGACCTCACCGACCTCGAAGGTGGGTTCTTTGTGGACGTCGACGAGTAGTCTGGGGTTCCCAGGTGGTAGCTTGGGACATCCCCGGGACAGCTGGCGCTGGATGTTTATCTGTAGGCCTCTTAGGCCATAATTTGGTTCTTGTTGTTTAGAACAACTTAATTCACTTCCGCATGTTGTAATGTTGGGTCTGTGACCTCTGGTTGTCATTTGCTATCTTTCTCTATTAGAAGAGTTGAACTATAATGATTTGTGTCGTAGAGTCTGTGATGTGCCAGTTGTTCCACATGTCTTGGTCTCTCTATTATGCATTAAGGGTTGTGCCTGTGTTCAGGCATCAATCGGGGTGTTGCGTTGCCGATGATCCATTCCGAGCAACGCCTGGCAAAGGTTTTGGCTGGGGATTGGTAAACCCGTAACCTCCGGTTGTATCGCTTAACAGGTGACACACAGCATCACTGTATAACAGTCAGGTCAGGGCGCCACAATAGTGATGTTATATATGGCATGGTAAAGGATTTAGAAGTAATCTTTGGAAAGGGTCATGGCAGTCTATCTGTTCCGAAAGATGCTAACAAACACGTACCCTTGTGGAAAAATAAATCTATATTTTGGGAATTACCCTATTGGAAAATCCTAGAGGTTCGCTCTGCAATCGACGTGATGCACGTGACGAAAAATCTTTGCGTGAACCTGCTAAACTTCTTAGGCGTATATGGGAAGACGAAAGATACAGCGGATGCCCGGCAGGACCAGCAACGTACGCACGAAAGAGACAACCTGAATCCAGAGAAGTATCAAGGTACTGCCAGCTACGCTCTTACCAAAGAAGAGAAGGAGATCTTTTTTCAAGTCCTGAGTAGTATCAAGGTCCCGTCAGGCTACTCGTCGAATATAAAGGGAATAATAAACATGGCAGAGAAAAAGTTCCAAAACCTGAAGTCTCATGACTACCACGTGATTATGACACAATTACTTCCGGTTGCATTGAGGGGGCTTCTACCGGAAAACGTCCGAGTACCCATTGTGAAGCTATGTGCATTCCTCAATGCAATTTCTCAGAAGGTAATCGATCCAGCAACTCTACCAAGTATACAGACGGGTGTGGTCCAATGTCTTGTCAGCTTCAAATTGGTGTTTCCACCATCCTTCTTCAATATTATGACGCACCTCATAGTTCACCTAGTCGAAGAGATTTCCATTCTCGGTCATGTATTTCTTCACAACATGTTCCCCTTTGAGAGGTTCATGGGAGTCTTAAAAAAATACGTTCATAACCGTGATAGGCCAGAAGGAAGCATGTCCAAGGGCTATGGAACAGAGGAGGTCATTGAGTTTTGTGTTGACTTTATTCCTGATCTTAAGCCGGTCGGTGTTCCTCAATCGCGCCATGAGGGGAGACTGCGTGGAAAAGGCACGCTAGGAAAGAAAGCAACAAGAAGTATGGATGGGCATTCTTTCACTCAAGCACACTACATAGTTCTACAAAATTCCAGATTGGTAGCTCCGTATATTGTGAAACACATGGATATTTTACGCTCCGAATACCTAGAGCAGACTAACTTCTGGATTAAAGGAAAGCACGTGGATACTTTCGGCAGTTGGTTGCATACACATCTCATCAATAACACCACTGTTGGAGAATAGCTATACTTGTTGGCCAAGTCACCATCTTCGACTATATTGACTTTCCAAGGGTACGAGATAAATGAGAATACATTTTACACGGAAACCCAAGACAAAAAGAGCACTAACCAAAACAGTGGTGTCCGCTTTGATGCAACAAACGACAATGGGACAAAGGACACATATTATGGTTGCATACAGCAGATATGGGAACTTGACTATGGACCCTCTTTTAAGATCCCTTAGTTTCAGTGCAAATGGGTCAACCTGTCAGGTGGGGTAGAGATAGACCGGTGGTACGGAATGACTACAGTGGATCTCAACAATCTTGGGTACCACACCGAGCCATTCGTCCTAGCCAATGATGTGGCTCAGATTTTCTATGTGAAGGACATGTCTTCCAGACCGAAAAAAAGAAAAGATAAGCAAGCCGATACATCATACGATCAGCCAAAGCGCCACATAGTTCTTTCAGGGAAAAGAAACATCGTGGGAGTGGAGGACAAGACAGACATGCAGAAGATTACAATAAGTTTAATGAAATTCCGCCCTTCAAAGTGAAAACTGACCCAAGCATCGTGTTAAATCATGAAGATTGTCCATGGCTACGGCGCAATCAGAAGAAAGTGACACACACGAAGAAAAAAGTGAACACTAGATAAGGATATTGTTGGTGATGTGTAATAATATATTAAACCTCATCCTCCATGGAAGACTCATCCTCCATGGATCTTGCCCTCCGCCGCAAACGTGCGCGCGAGAAGCGGGTGGCCGCAAACGGGGCTGGCTCCTCCCGCCGTCCCCCCTAATCCTACGGCCTCCGAGCCAGCAAATCTGTTTATGTAGAAATGTAACTGTGTTATGAAAACTATTAGTGATGTGTAATAATGTATTAAAACATTTATGTAACTGTGTGGGGATGTTTTTAAAATAAAGAGATAATTATTACAAATTTTTAGACAATTAAATCAATGGATAAATGGGATATAAAAGAAATAAGAAAAAGAAAAAGAAACACACCCCTGATCCAACGGCTCACAAGTTATCGGTGTCCTGGCCACGCGCTGCCATGGGTCTATATGTATTGTCGTCGACGGGTAAACCCTAATCCACGAGGACGTTGTTAATGATGTTTCTAAAATAAATAGATAATTATTACAAATTTTTAGACAATTAAGTTACATAGATATAAAATAAAAAGATAATAATTACAAATTTTTAGACAATTAATTTACATAGATATAAAATAAAAAGAAACTAGAGAAAAAACAAAACAGAAACCAAATAGATATAAAGCAAAACAGAAAACATCCTTTAGATATAAAGCAAAAAAAAACCCCATTAGTACCGCTTGGCATAACCAACCGGTACTAAAGGGGTGGGCTTCGCGCGCGAAATTTCGCCGCGGCCCAAATGACCTTTAGTACCGGTTGGTAATATCTTTAGTACCGGTTGATCCTATCAACCGGTGCTAAAGCTCGATTTTGAGCGTTATAGACAGGGAATCGGCAACTTCTCAAATCCTCCATCGATCTTGTCCACGCCATCGAGCTCACGACGCCGCCGCTCCTCCTCTCCGGCGAAGCCCTGCTGCGGCTCGCCTCCGCCCTCGATCTGTCCTGCTCCGGCGCCACGCGCCGTCGCCTCCCACCCTGCTCCGGCGCCCTCCACCACCGCGCCATCGCCTCTCCCGCCTCGCCGGCCTCCCGCGTGCCGTCACCCCGCATCGCCGGCCTCCACCCCGGCCTCCCTCAACCTCGGCCTCCACCCGGCCCTCCCTCTACCTCGGCCTCCAGCAGCTCGCCATCCCGGCCGGCCTCCACCATCGCCGGCCTCCACCACCACCGTGCGCGCCATCGCCGGCCTCCACCACCGCAGGTTTGTTTTTTTTCTTTAATTTTAGTAGAGTTAGCAAATTAGTGTAGCAAATTTAGAAATTTTAGCAAATTTGAAAATGTAGCAAATTTAGAAGAGTTAGAAAATTTAGCAAAGTTATTTTATTAGTGTTTATTCAAAATTTAGGTTGTTATTTTAGGTCTTACAAATTTAGGTTATCTTGCAAATTTAGAAAATTTAGGTTGTTATTTTAGAACATTTGAAAATGTAGCAAATTTAGAAATTTTAGCAAAGTTTGAAAATTTAGCAAAGCAATGTTATTTGATGATTGTGTTAGCAAAGTTAGAAATCAAAGTTAAAAAGCTTGATGTTATGAATTTTAACAAAGTCCAATTGTGTTAGCAAATTTGTGTAGCAAATTATTAATTTGTGTAGCAAATTTGAAAATGTAGCAAATTTAGAAGAGTTAGAAAATTTAGCAAAGTTATTTTATTAGTGTTTATTCAAAATTTAGGTTGTTATTTTAGGTCTTACAAATTTAGGTTATCTTGCAAATTTAGAAAATTTAGGTTGTTATTTTAGAACATTTGAAAATGTAGCAAATTTAGCAAAGTTAGAAAATTTAGCAAAGTTTGAAAATTTAGCAAAGCAATGTTATTTGATGATTATGTTAGCAAAGTTAGAAATCAAAGTTAGAAAGCTTGATGCTATGAATTTTAAGAAAGTCCAATTGTGTTAGCAAAGTTAGAAACAAATTTAGCAAAGCAATCTTTGTAACCTTGATGCTATGAATTAAAAATTTGCAGTGACATTGAGCTATGGAGGAAGACGCCCCCTTCATCCGAGACGAGGAGAATGAAGAGCATATGCAAGTAATTATATTTGAGAGGACCCTTGGATTAAATTCCGATGGAGAAGATTCCGGTGAAGAAGACGACGATGATTTCAGCGCAAAATGTTTGAACGACTCCGGTGAGGGACTTGAGCTAGAAAATTTAAGAGACGATGACGAAGTGCCCTTAGAAAACTCCGGCGAGGTATATATATATTAAGTCTTGTTGATCACTAGATGCATTAATTGATTTGCACTTATTAACGAAACATTTTTCTTGTAGCCCTCTGGATCTAAGCCAAGCGTCCCTAAACGAGGCCCGAACCAAAGGGTAAAGCTTCCAGATGGTGCAAAGTTGTCGATCGACGAAGTTGCTAATGATGGCAAACCGGGGAAACCCGAAGAAATCTATACTAAATATGTAGGTCAATGCGGAGTTCTTGTTAGGGACATGGTCCCGATCACCATTGCAGAATGGAATGAGCCAAAGAAAGCCAACATTGGCGCAAGTTATGTCGATAAAAGAATTAAAGACCTCCTTTGGGACTCGATCTTGACATCTTTCAGCCTACCGGCAGATCTCCCAGAGAAGAAGAAGGATAAAGTCAAGGAGTGGACTCTAAAGAAGATGCCCCAGCAATTCAACAACTGGAAGAAAGGATTGTGGAAAAAATATGAGAAAGTAACTCCAAAATTCACTGGACATCTAGAGAAAATAAAAGATGCGTGGCCTGAATTTGTGGCGTATAAGAAATTGGCCGTCGCTGTGGCCCGATCGGCCCAAAATAAGTTGAATGCTAAGAAGAAGAAATATCACCATACTTTGGGGTCAGGTGGCTACAAGACTTCCTTGCCTAAGTGGGAAGCATTTGAAAACGAACTGCGTAAAAAAGGAATCACCCCACAGACAGATGACTGGCCCGACAGGTCCAAGTTCTGGTTGTTCGCGCATGGGGCAGTGTTGCACCCAGACACAGGGCTGATTGTTCCAAAGGGAAAATGGAAGAAAAGAATTATAAGAGTCGTAAAAAAACTAGTGGACGCAATAGAGAAAGTCGAAAGGGAGAATTTGTTCCCGATAGAGAGGACGACGAGCTGACACTCGCCCTCGGGAATAAAGAACACTGGGGATGATGTCGAGGCAGAGGAGGCGGGGTTGGTTTTCATGAAGGGTTTCCGGCGGACGTTGCAACTTATAAAAAACATTGCAGAAGTAAGAAGAGGGAGGCGGACCGGTTTTCGGAATTAGAATGCAAGGTGCATGCTGTGCAGGAGCAACTACACTCAATTACCCAGCAAAGGGAATCTCATCTGCGACTAGAAGTTCCTGCAGTCGATGCCTGCCCATCTCAGCAGAAAAGCAGCGTGGGTTCCATGGAGCTACAAGATCCTACAGTTGATGAACCGTCGGCGGCTCACTACCCCGTGGATGATATCACGGAGAAGACAAATTGTGAGTTACATGTGCCAATGAAGAACATTAGTTATCCTGTGGCGAATGGCTATGCTTTACCATATCAACTTGGAGCAACCTTACATTTTGGTCAGATTCCAGCTAGATTTGCTCGTGTCGGGGTCACAAAAGTTATGTCTGGATTCCACTCAATGGATCTTGACATTCCTGGAGCTGAAGGCGAGAAGACATTGGGAGAAGTCGAGCTTGGTATCGTTCTATGGAAGAAGAAATACATCATGTTTCCAGACACGGCGCCAAGGCCACCGACTCCTCCGAGTAGAAATTCACCACCTCAATGTCTACCCGCCTTCCCCGACGATTGGGTGCCCACCGCGAGTCCATCGCCCGCGCCGTCCCGTCAGCCGACTGATGCGCGCACTAGTAATTTGCCAAAGCGGAAGCTGTTCACGTCGACTGGTACTGGCCGTACGTCCCCTGTCAAGAAACGTGCAAACATATCCAAGAAACTCAAGGCTCCTGAGAAGTTAGCTGGCGAGAAGACTATGGAGGAATTAGAAGTGAGCACACGTGGCGAGGTGACATTCTTTTTTGAACAGAAAAAAGGAAAGACTGGAGGCAAGACTGGACCCCATAAAGGAACTTCTGAAGACTATACCAACGGAGATTAAAGATCGCACCGTTGACAACATATATAACCCTCCACCGCGGGCCCTTTCAGACTATGAGCGAGGTATTATAAAGGAACATAGCTCACAGATGGAGGAAGATAAAATGTGCGGGAAAAAAGTTGCCCAGCTCGGAGAACAAGAAGTACAATCGATCGCCCCGCTCATTGTGCCTTCTGATAATATTGTTGCTCGGGAAATCGAGCATGGAGAAGTTGTAATCCATGGCGAGACAGATTACCCCATCATGGAGTTAGCATACCAATATGTTCTCGGGCTGCCTCTGGTCAAAAATCCAAGTGATCTAACAACACAGTTATGGAAATTGCATAACTGGTACATGACCGCCGCAAAAGAAGAGAGATTCTATTTCATGGCGGGAGTTAAGGAACGGCACTACTTCCGAGAATATGTTGTGCAGGTTGAGTTCTCCGAACTTTTTCAGATGTACAATCAACGTGAGCTCGACAAATCTATCATCAGCTGCTATTGTTTGTAAGAGATTTATTTGTGTAATTTAATTCTTTAGTTAAGCTCGTTCATTGCCTGTAATTATCCTCACGATATTCTTTTGTACGCTATTATGCAGAATGAAGATTCGTGATGCAGAGTGGATGGAATCTGGGACATTGGGTTCATTGACCCGGATAAAGTTCATCAAGTCACCGTAGAACAGCATGCCCAGGACACAGAGCACGTTTTGCTAACGTTTTTAAAGCGACAAAGTGCCAAAAAAGAAATATTTTTTCCTTACAACTTCAAGTGAGTGTTACTGTCTTGTACACATTCTATTTTGCTTTCCTGATATTAAGTGCAATTGATGAGCTCTGAATAACTGCGTATATAAACGTGCGCATATGTTCCACTTCATTCTGCTAATCATTAGAATCGATCTTGGATAAGTTGAAATCTGGGACACATTAAGGAAACAGCAAGATGAATACAAAAGCGTGCGTGTATTGCTCCAGAGGTAATTTCAATCGCACTATATCAGCCTCTTTAATTCGTTCATTTCCTGGTATCAAAGTAAGTAATAACTCCTCAATTCATTTTCTTTGCCGGCCAGGCTTTGGAAAAGGTTCATCGCGGAAGAACGCGGTGAATGGAAAGATAAGCTGGAGTTTAAGGCTAACAAAGTAAGTAGTACTACGTACCTAGGTGCACGTATCTCTCTAATTTTATTTTCAATACCATTATCATTCTCTTGATTATTATTTGATTGAATTTTATTCTCGTATAGTGGTGCCTGCTACAACCACAGGGGACGAATTTATGTGGATACTACGTTTGCGAGTACATCCACATAAAGGTCAATGAGAGAGTCAATAATCGAAGAAATCAAGAGGTACGTAAACATCATTCATAAATTTATTTTTGCTACCATCAATTGTGTTTAGTTTCGATCATAACTGATTTGATCTCCTTCTTTTAAAGATGGTAAGGAAGCGGAACCAGCTCCTGCCAATAAACCGCGTAAAAGCAATTGCGGAGGAATTGGCGGGATTTTTCCTTACGCATGTCATACCTGAATCCGGTGAATTCCACTATATCGAAAAATAGACTCCCTCCATGTACTAGCAGTGATATCCATGTAATGAGTACTTTATATGTAATAAGTACTTTATATGTGTAATGAGTACACTTTATATGTATAATGAATACTTTATACGTGATCTCCTCCGAAATCCTGAAAAATGAGCGAAAAGTAAAAAACAGAAACCCTAAACCCCGAAAAATTAGCGAAAAGAAAAAAAACAAAAACCCTGAAAAATAAGGGGGGGGGGGGGAGGAGGAACTATTAATACCGGTTGGTTTTACCAACCGGTACTAAAGGTCCTCCGACGCTCGCGCAGCTGCGCCCACGTGGAGCTCTTTAACACCGGTTCCTGGGGCAACCGGTACTAAAGGGGTACCCCTTTAGTCCCGCTTTATTAGTACCGGTTGCACAACCGGTGCTAAAGGCCCTTTAAAACCGGTATTGTTGCCCCTTTTTCTACTAGTGCATATGAAAAGGTGGAGATAGGAGGTGCCTGTAAAAACTCGGTTTGGAGCCATAAACTTATACAGTTTAAACAACACACTTAGAGGCCGTCGTAAAAAAAATTAAGAGGCCGGAGACAATAGGGCATCCGGTAGACACGTTCGTTTAATCCGAGCTCTAAAAATGCAATATTTTGAGAGACGCTCTTAAGTCACGTGAAGTGTTTAGGCGAAAGATCAACTTGATCCTAGCAATGTAAGTGAGATGTGAGCTGCAAGGGTTGCTCTGGTGGATCACGGTGGTAGTTGTTGAACGGAATTTGAGCACTTGGGGGGTGTAAAATGTCATCTGAAGGCAATCTCTTTCACGAGCAAGGAAAGAGATTGAACGCCCAGCTTTGCTGTTGGTTAGGTGGTTAGCGTAACGTAGTTTTTACTATGTTCTTCCTAGCTACCCACTGTCTTTGCCATTTTCTCAGAGTTTTAGTATGTTGAAGCCGTAACTCACTCGGAGACATGAACTGAACTGAATAGGAGGGAGGGGTTTAGGCTGAACCAGCCGTGGCGAGTGAACTTTGGCCATGCCTGCTCTGGCGCCCAGAGCCGCCACAAGTGGCATGGTCATCCCACAAGGTCGTCTAGTGACCCAACCGCCACCAAAAGGTGCCACATGGTTCCTGGAACGAACGAAATATCAACGTAACAAATAACAAGCCAAAAGATCAAAGCACATCTTGTAAAGTTTCTTCAAATCCATGTGCAGCCATGGTGTTCGACGAAACGACAGTGGTGTTCCCCAATTGAAAAAAATCTCTGAAATTCACAACTGGCTTGGTTTTGCATGTGGAGTGTTTCCACCAGAAGTGTGGTTTGGAAATTGAGTTGAAAAATAGGTCAAAATTGCAAGATCGTGCCATTGGGGTTTTTCATGCCTAGCGTACCGATCGACAAGTGCAAAATCAAAGGAAGAAATGATTGTATGCATGTAGGAAATAAATGATACAAGAAGTGACACATCATAATACACATATAAACTGAGACATCATACTCCATGTGTCACAAGGCTCAGTTATCCAAAGGAGTAGTACTACTAGTAATAAGGGCTCGATGACCTTTTCATTTTATTCAGCTAGCTAGCTAGCTTGTCAGCGCTCAGCTAGCTCACGGGCGCGATAAAGGAACAAACAAACTCAGGCAGCGGTTTTACCATCGGAGCACGGATCCGAGGGGGACGGGCGAAGGATGAGGTAGACATTGTCGAGGGCCGCATCCACGCTGTCCATCTTCGGATCCCCGTTATCTTCAATTTTATAACCTTTGACCTCGGGAATCGCGTCCCACTTCTTCGTCTTGTCTCTGTTCCACACCAGGAGCGCGCACGAGGTGTGCCTCCAAAGGACGACGAGCTTGACATATCCTTGGGGAATTTCCCTCCGTCCTCCCATGCCGCCTTGACGGCGGCACGGATGGGAACGAACCGTGTTGCTTCACAGAGCGTGACGATGAGGGTTGTGAGGGCGTCCTTGATCTCCTGATCCGGGATAGCGCCTGTGTAGCTTGCCAGCGTGGCGACGGCATCCTGTGCCGCCTTCTTGCCGATGACGACGTGCCGCAGATTGTCGTGGCCGCCCCTGCCCTTGAGCGACGTGTAGTCGCCCCCGAAGCCAAGGCGAGTCGACCCCTTGATGAAGCGCTCGTCGCCTTTGAACGTGTACCACGAGCCTGCCTTTGTCTTGAAACCCACAAGGTATATGTTGTCCGTCCTCAATGCCAGGGTGCTTGACAGAGCGTCGCGGCCCTTGAGCAAGACGTAGAAGAGCTCTGCGTTGTACTTCTGAACTCCGAGCACCGGACGGCGGTTCTTGATCGGGAGCGGAGTGCTTGTGGTCGACCGGAGTACCCGCTCAATGCTCGACATGAACGCTGAGTACCTGTCCGCATTCCCGCTCAAATCCAGCTCCGGGGTGTCCAGCGGCTTCCCTTCGGCCCTGAAGATCGAATCGATGCATGCAGGGGATGGGAATAAGTATCTCCAGACGAAGGAACAATAACAAAAGGAGAATCAGAAACGAACGGCAGATCACTTACGACTCGTTGCGGACGAGCGGGAGCAGTAGCAGTGCCGCGACAACGAGCCAAGCCCTCGTGGGCGCCATCGTGTGCACTGCTAGCTAGCGATCTCCTTCGCCTCGATCTGACTGAACTGCTTCTGCTAGCTACTGAGTGCTGAATGGACGGGACCTATCGCGCCTGTGTGGGGGTATTTATACAGAGTCTTGGCGTTATCAAAAGCTAGCTAGCTGATGCTCTTCTCTTTGTGAGCGCACCTAACCGTGCCGGCCAGGCCAGTGAGAGTGAAACGAAACAAACTTCTAGTCTTCTACAATAAATAAATACCATTATTTGGGAAATATAGCGCGAAAGCAATGCCCTATCAAGAGGGGTTACGGTATTTCAAGCCATGCATGCAACCGGCATCCTGCATGCATGGTGGTTCAGTGGGTGGCTATATAAATCATTGAACCCCATTGGCAAAATAGAACAAACTTCTGCCAACAATGCTCAACATTTGGATCAAGCTGGTGCTCTCCCATTGTTCTTGTGAGTGTACGAAGAATATTTGGAAACAAAACCACCTTCCACTCAAAACAAATTGCCCCGATCTGATTGAACTGTGTTGCTTGGGAATGGAAATCAAGTACCAACTGATGAAATGCCCCTTCTTATCGTTTTCAAATTGAGGTGAACCTTCTGTGCTGCTTATCTTGTTTGGGCCAGACACACCCCACAATTTGTTTTGTGTGATGCAATCCAATTCTCGCTTCCAAAAGCACCCTTTCTTTCTCGGCCGGAACATGCGAGTTTGTTTCGTGCGTCACTATTATTTCTAAAGTGATGGATCCATGGATGGTGGCAACCTTGTCCAGGTGACACAAAATCTTAGCGCCACTTATTGTGTGTATGTGGTTCGATATAGATGTGGTGGTGCAGTTAGCTACCCCCTCACGTACCTATAATAATTAATTAAACATATGCTCCCCATTTCCATCAGTGCAATTGTTTAGGAGTATTCTACTAATTTGTGTTTACGAATGGAGCATGACACTATGGCATGCACTGTCAACATGTGCATTCAGTGTGCAAGCATTCCCTTTAAATCACGCAAGACTCAGCGTCTCGGCCCTCCGTCAACGCCTTAGTGGGGACGATCAATGTAGAAGCTCGTGCGTGGGTGAGCGCGGGAGCCTGAGGCACTGGACGGCTAAAATTGGCAGGGTTGAATTGTAGGTAAACCTCTCTTTTTATCAATGCATCTTTTGGTGTGGATTTGTACGTAAACCTCCTCTTTTTAGCAATGCATCTGAACACCATTTTTGTTTGCATTTTCCTGTTGATTTTGTAAACACGTCCAAGGCCATAACTTACTAAAATGCATTTGGTGCTCACACCTCCATTTTATGATAGTATTATCTTTACCGTGCAGTCTTATTTGTATGATGTTTTTGTTGGCGAATGTACTATGTATGATAATTAATCAATCAAATCTGGAGCATTTGTGAGCGTACGTAACCGTGCCAGCGAGAGGAAAGAAAAGCAACTTCTATTTAAAACAAATTGCAGTATTTGGAGCAAACGCCTGCCAAAAGTAATGCCATATCAACAGGGTTACGGTATTTCAAGCCATGCATGCACCCAGCATCCTGCATGGTGGGTGGCTAGCTAGCTAGCTAAAAATCATTAAACCACAGTGGGATCAATAGAACAGACTTCTCCGATAAGGTATCGCCTGTCAAGAGGATCAGGAACGAGTCAAGATGGCAATATTCCCCGTGGGGACGGGTACCCATGGGGATTTACCCATCATGGAGCGGGGATGGAGGACAAATTCTCCCCGTAGGTATTGTCTGGCGGATACCCGTTAATCTCGCGGGGCGGGGATGGGGATAAAATCACCCCCATGGGGACTCCATGGATACCCGATAACTGTGCCACGTGTACTAGATATGCACAATATATAGGTTAAAACCTATAGATTCTACACAATTATTTTTCTCCACCTCTTCCAGCAACCATATCCTCTCTAATCTCACCTCTCCAAGTATATATTAAGATCCCATGGATACCCGACGGATACCGGGTACCCGCTATTGACGGGGATGGGGGCCGTATTGTCCCCGCGAAGCTTCATGGGGCTCACGGGTATGGGGATTGACGGGTATCGGGGCGGGGATGGTGAAGTCATCCCCGTCCCCGTTGCCACCTTGAGGAACGAGAGGATAAAGGTATACCAGCTTTTGCGACGACACTACTTCTTGTGTGTGCTTCGATATAGATGCGGTGTTCAATACTTCAATTAGCTACCCCAATCACGCGAAAATACCATCATGGACATGGGTACACATGAACCTAAATTCTAAAGTCTCTCAAATATCGTATTTCAAAGTTTCAGATTTTTTTTGAAATAGATCACGCATGTACATATATTCTCAATACATAGTCGTGCAAAATTTTACGAAAAAGTTTGGTCGTATGTGGCCTATATAAAAAAATGAAACTTTGTATTTTTTTTCATGGTAGAAATCTGGATCATTGTACATACACACATGACTTATTGCGTATTTTCTTCATCTATTTCACACAAGTCTGTCATGACTGAATACTTCATCTATTTCACACAAGTTACAAACGTTTGTATTTTAGTTTCAAACTAGACATGCACATACCTGCATGCATTCTCTGCACACATGACTTATTGTGTATTTTCTTATTTAAGTAATGTTTTCGACTTGTCCTGTTTATCCGGGTTCGCATGCAGCCATGTCTATCAAATCCGCAGCGCCCCTCACATACTTACCTGTGTTTTTATTCTTTTATGTTTTGTCTTGGTTACGATATGTTGGATTACTGGTCCGTAAGTTTGAGACTATCACCAACGAGCATGGCATGCACTTTGAAAACATGCATTCGGTGTGCAAGCATCGTTCAAGGCTATAACTTACGGGGCCTCCATTTGAGGATATTATCTTGACCGTGCAGCTTTATTGGGATCGACGATCGCAAGAATCGTATATGCTCAGTTGTTGTGCATATGTACTTCAGGTCTTCCCTCACCGTAACAATAGTTTGACTGCAATTTTACTTGTTTCCGATTTGTACCAAACTAGATGGGCCAAACCACCTGATAATTCAACGCACGGGAAAGAAAGAGCCCAGGAAAAGAAAGAAGTGTATTTTTGTTCTTTAGGGATGCTTTGGTACCTAGATATCCCCCACTTGGCCAGCCCATTTGGTTTTTTTTTTTTGTGTTTTCGTCTCGTTCTTGTTTCCTTTTCCTTCTTTACAGTCAATTTTTATTTTCTTCATTCTTTATTCTTTATTTTTTGATTTTTGTCTTTTATTTTATTTTATTTTATTTTATTTTATTTCATTCTCAATTTTCTGTTAAGGATTTCTTTTGTTTCTCTTTTTTACTTTAAAAAATTGAACATTTTTTAAACATATAAATATTTTTTCGAAACCACAAATATTTATTGGACCATCAATCCGTGGCCATGCTTTTAACCTTATGACTTTTGAAACACGTAAATATTTTTTTTCAAATTTGAATATTTTTGAACACGCCAACTTTTTTAAACCCACTGCGCATTTGTTGAACCTCGTTAACATTTTTTTCAGAAGAATACATTACAAACCATGGCCCTCAGACGGCTGGCTCTAGTGTTATGTTCGGCACTAGTGTTCATGATTTTTTTCAATTTGCTAACTTCTAGATCTTGTTTAGCGCTTTTGTTCAAAACATTGCACCCTATATAACCGTTGGCATTATAATTTTGGGATGATTACAATATATGAAAAACCACGAGATGTATGTATTAAGGGACAACGTATGAAATTATGTAGTTGTATTTACAAGTGTTGCTTAAAGAGCTAAATGAGTCATCTGGTACAGGAAAATATACATTAAAAGATACAAACGTTCAAACTATAATTGATTTTCACCGGTAAAATGATAAAAATGGTAAATCAGGAACAACAAAGTGAAACAGATGTGTGAGGATCCTGTATAGTATAAGGAATGCATTACACATCGTAAGTACAATCGATGGATCAGAGAAAGTGTGCTACATAAGCAAATGAGCAATTGGAGGAAGAAAAAAATCGTGATAACGAAATGTTGAAAACAACACATCACGTAAATATTTAAACACTTAAAATTTTACTTCAAAATACAAGTTAACACAAACTTCGTGGGAACGGTAATAGGAGATCGATAAAATATAAGGATGGAGCAACTCTCATATTGGCTAGTTTTTGTGAGGCAGCGACCTACTTCCTCCGTATCAAAATACATGACTTCTAACCATTTTGTGTACACATGTATCTAGGCATGTTTAAGTGTAAGGTTCACGAATCTTACACTAAAACATGTCTAGATATATGTGTGCTAAAACATGTCTAGATATATGTGTGCAGAAAAAGGCTAAAAAGTCTTACATTTTGACACAGAGGAAGTATATGTCTAGGTGATGATGAGATATTAGAATCTTGGTGGGTCGTTCCGTCTTTGTTGGTCCAACCACACGTCCAGATTACTTTCCGGGGACGACGAAGCTTTCCGGCCAGACGCGCACGTACACAATGCTAGATCTGTAGCTGATCGATTCCTTGCTATCGAACACATACGGACAGTCGCACACGTAATGCAGGACTGCATGATTGCAAGCAAAACACCAAAACATGACTACAAGAAATCCTAATTTCTACACTAGTTAGAATGCACCAAACCGTGCTTAACTCTGATATTATTTTGTCTCCGAGACAAAGTATAGCTAAATTTGGGTCGACCCGAGGCCAATGAAGCTACTAACTAATTTTTATATGATTTGTGTGTCTGTTTTTGTTTTTTGTTGAACACAGATTGTACCATGCACAGCTCGACTAGCGGCCAATGAGTTTGTACGCGAGCGTGTATTGTTTTGTGCCCTTGGGAGCATGTATTACATTCATGTAACAAAAAGTCGGAGCAAAACCCGCTTGCACGGCCAACAATGGGAACAATTCATCAGAAAGAACAACATCAACGAGGGAGACATGCTAATGTTTACCTTCAAACCTCATCCCAGTATATACTGTAGTGACCTAGCACACTACTGCATGTTGTAGTGTACAAGTCGTTGACATAATACTCACGGAAGAACCAATCCATAAATATTACATCCTTTAGAGTAGTACAACAGAAACATAGTCGGTCCAAGATAACACTACAGGATTACAACACTATTCAATACAAAATCTCGAGAACCTCCTTTACAAACAGAAGTAGGTCTCGTGCAAATGAAACTCCCGAAAGACTCAAGTCGAAGCACTAAGCTGGATACCAGATTTACTTCTAACTTCTAATCCACTACTGCTGTTGTCACAGCCCTATCTATCCATCTGGAATCTCCATGTCTAGAATTGTGCTCCTCCATCCAATTATAGTCGTCCTATCCATAGGCATTGCTGTCGACGTGTCCACCGTTGCACTGTTGTCGCCACACATCCGTTGGCAAAGTAGAGGTTGACTCCTTCAGGCCCACCAGGTTGATTTGACTCCTTGTCAAAAATCTCACCAACATCGCTATGGATTCCTGTCCTTCCTCTGCTGTCTCCAATAATCTAAGCAGAGGTCAACGGAGAAAAGAGTGAGCAACACGAGCGTTACTCAGCAAGTTCATATAATAGGAATAAGGTGTTTTATGCACTAGCTACCATCCATACCAAAAGGTCATGGATGAACATGAATATCTTTGTAAAACATTTTTAGAAAAAGATTTATTTTATCTCCAGAAAACTATGCCCGTCATCCATTCACAGGTGCTAGGGCTTCATGGAGCCACCTTTCCTGCAGCGTTCGCAGCTCCTTCCCGGAACAGGGAGTAACATGTCACACTTTTTTACACTCTGCAGAGGTGCGTTACTTTACCCATAAGAGATCAACGCCTTGTTGCACAACCGGACGATTCTTTCCCGTCCACACTTCCTTTGGTGTGGGGCCCAGTCGGTGATCCAAGTCATTCGCCGTGCTTCTCCAACAACCCCGCATGCCCACCCTTTTGTAGGTCTGTCCTCCCCTATATCTTTTGGTAGACTGTTCCAGACAGAAGTCCTCCCCTATACCATAAAGATAGACTGTTCCAGACAACCCCTACAATCCATCATAGACCCCAGAAACCGTGGGAATTAAGGGATCCCACACATGTGCATGTAGTCCCGCAAGATCTACAGCCTACGGAACTGGCAGTCCGTTGACATGCGAAAGGGAAAAGATCACATATGACTTTCCCGTCTCATTCCAAGTCTTATGGTTAACGCTTCATTTACGGCGCAAGAACACTGACGGCATTGGTTATTAAGTCCTAGATAATACATTCCCGTGCAAATGGAACATCCACCAACCACATCATTCCATGGTTCCATCTGTCAGCCAACAATATATATATAGCAATTTACATCATTCAAAAATATGTTTTCCTTTTTCATGCAATGATAAACCATAGTATTTTGCACTTACTTTGATAAACATAATCAAGTAGGACATGAGCAAGAGTGAACTTGCCTTTTTGACTGCAAGATTATGCAGCCAAGGTCTTCGATACAATAAAGACTCCAAAATCTGGAAAAACATCATTGGTCCGGTAAGGACTAATGTTTGAAGAAGCAATATGCTATTATGTATAAGTATGAGATGCATTGCCCTAAACCCCGTAATTGACTCTCGATAGTTGAGGGTTGTTTTGAGTTTGCTGATTATTATTAGATTTGTTTTATCTTCAAGTTTACTTCACAAGAAAGATGAACATACATTTTAATCCTAAAGTATCATATTTAAGCATAAGAATGAAGTAAAACAACGTCATAATACTAAATGATTGTTTTAGGGTTGGTTATTATCATTTTTATGTTTGTAAAGAACATGTATTAACTTGAATTAATTAAAGAAGTGGTGTAATATTATTATTCATGAATATAAAAAGAATAACTTTTGAAGAAATAGATAATATATACATTTATTGGTATCGTACCATAATGGTACTTATTTTATTTAAGTTGTGGTGTATTATCAATTAGTAAAAGTAGTTACTTATGTGTTTAACTTTTCTTTAAGTAATAAGATAATATCATTTAAATATTAACACTTAAAAGAAACACAACAAGTAATTTTCCTGTTGTGAATTAATTATTAATTTAAATTAATTATTTAAACAATTATAACACAAAATTAATTCAATTATTAAAGGTATTAACAATAGTAGTCAAATTTTATTAAATAGAGAATTCATTTTTTATGAATCAAGAATTACATGGAAGATTATGAAGTAATAATATGATTTCTTTATATGTTGATAGATTCATTTTTGTATTATTAAATGACTCATGGATAATTATTTTCCTAATGGAAAATATTATTTTCATAAACCACTTAAAGAATATTATTTAAACATGTTCATAAATGAAATTCTAACATTGGAATAATGTTATGGTTGAAACATATTTTCATATTTAAAGTTGAGCATGTGAAACAATTTAAATGGAATTGAAATGCATCCAAAATAGCATTTCAAATTAACTCCATATTTAAAATAATAAGTAGATTATTGTTTAATTTTTTGAATGATTCAATTTTGGTCAAACAAGTTTTTCATTTATACAAACAGGTAAGTTTTATTTTTCTGATCATTTTGATATATTAATTGTATTTTTCTGATTTAATATGAATTAGTTATGAATTTTCAAAGTTTAAATTCAAATTAAACCATTTCTAAAATTCTCAATTTGAGTTGGTCCCACACTTCAGAATTTTAATAATTACTAAATTAATTTCTAACATGAATATAATTCTGACAGTGGGGTCCACATGTCAGGGATTTGATTATTTCTTAATTAAGTTTAAAGGAATTTTCCTATTGGTCAGCTGACATCAGCATGACGTCAGCAATGGAGTTCAACTCCAACCCGAGCACAATCCCGACGAATTCGTGTGATTGAAGTCGATTCGTAGCGCGCATAGGATTGAGCACGTCCCAGCGGACCTAAAGGTGGCGGCGCCGCTCCGAAAGGGTCGTCGGAACGTGGTCGGAGTTAGACTCGCGCGGCGGCGGATGGTGGCGCACGGCACGGCGGCGAGTCAAAGCGAATTAAGCCGAATTAAAAGTACCAGGAGGATGCACAGCTCACCACGAGCACGATGGAAGGCTCGGCGAGGAACGGCGTGGACGAACGGCGACGGAATCATCCGCGGAGCACGACGGCCGGAGTTGGAGAAGATGGAACAATACACCTCTTCCCGGGCTCCACAGCACGAACCACTCGACTCAGAGCATGCGGGCGGCACGGAGAACCACCAGGGCGTCCCGCCGGAGCTCGGCGTGGCTCAGAGCGGCGGCAGTTGCCGGCGACCCGAGAAAGCTAGGGTTAGAGTTTTGAGCTCGTTTTGCTCCAGAGAGAGGAAGAGAGAGAATGCGAGGCGAGCGAGTGAGTAGAGAGCGAGATGGGGACGTCTCCGCGGCCCTTATCCTCGCGCGGAGGCCAAGCAGGTGGAGGCACGGCGGCTCGACACGGCGGCAGCCTTCTGGCGGAGGAGAAGAAGAAGAAAATGAAAAGGAAATGCCATTTTGCGAAAAACCCCTGGGTTCCTGCGAAATAGCAGAATTAGTGTAAACAGGCCCCTGGTTCCTGTTTTTGGACTGTTTTGAGGTTATTTAAATTCCAGAGAAGTCCCTGGACAGTTCAGAATTTTTATAATTGAGTTATTTCATTTAAGGACATAAATGTTTGAATTCTTTTAGAATATTTGCATGATTTGAATTTATTTGAATTACAAAATGTGTTTGGCAGATTTGAGTTTATTTTGCATTACTAAATTTGTAACTTACAGTTTATATTTTCGTTGAGCATTATTTACATAAGAATTTATTTATTAGCATTTGATTATTTGGGAATTTGCTACATTATAAATTCATTTGGAATGGTAATGGTTTTGGTCATAATGAAATTTATTTTCTATTACAAAAGTTGTTTCTAATAACTTTTGTTTTTGTGGGACATTATTAACAACATGAATATGTATTTTGCTATAATGATCATTTGTGAATATTTTGCATACTTTGAATTCATTCTCCAATTAAAAGGAATTTAACCAAATTTGATTTAGTATTTACTCACAAATATATAAGTTGTGAGTTTTCTAGTTGTGGGGATATATTTATAGCAACATAAATGGATACATATATTGCTATATTATTGTTTGTGAGTATTTGCTACTTTCAATATTAATTAATATTTCTTACTTGAATTCATAAAGTAGATGGTTATATATAATCAAACTATAGATTTCAATAGATGTCCAGGAGATGGATTAAGTGTTTGATGAAATATTGGGCAACACCCAAATTATGGTCCATCAGTATATGCATGAAGTCACACTGTGGTGCCTGCAGAGAGTATGCATAGTGTTTCAACACAACTCCATGCCACACATGAAATATTGCCTCAGTGGTTTTAACTTGTGAGACCTGACATCTTAATCATGTGAAAACATGATCATATGTGTATAGATGCACAAGGTAATGATATCCTGCCTGTGATCAGGACTTATGGTAAAATAGATGAATAGAATGATGAGAACAGAATCATACTTGATTCTCTCACTCATACTGATAATAACAAAAATGATATCCTCCCTTATTAAGATCAAATTCTTATATGTGTGGAAACAAGTTGCTTATACAAGAGATTATCAGTTAGCCATGGGTTCCATTTACCACATGTCCAAATTCATCTCATCATGAGAATAAATTCTTGAACAAGCCAAGTGGCTCTTGTCACTAGATGAACTTGTGAACTCTCCTATGAGACATGTCCACACTCACATGAATTGGTGAAGTAACTCATGTGATTTCATTAATTGGTGATAGAAGAATGTATATGTGTTTTATGACATCTCAATTTGCCTTATGCATACAAAAGAATTTGTTAACAAAATAATCAGTCTTGTCACCAAATTACTTCATATATTACAAAGGTTGAGATGTTCTGAATTATCTAACCTTCTGTTTATTTGTATATGACACTCAATTGTTTGAGCATACAAGAGTGATTTGTTAACAAGGTGATTAGGCTTGTTATCAAACTACTTCTATATAACACAAACCTTAGAATATCACACTATTTGTAGAGAAGTTAATAAGAGTAAATTTTGATATTGGAGTTTCCAAATACTTAATGATGGACTAGCATAATGCTTCTATGCATATCAAAGAAATTCTTCTTCATAATCTTCTTGTTGAACTTCCTCCTTTCTTGTGTTGCCTTCTCTTGTAGAATGACTTTGAGAAGATTAGGAGATAAGAAGATAAGATAGTCCTGAAAGAATAAGTAGATATAGATTAAGATTTAGTTTAGTCTTTTATCCACATTCCATATACTCCTTCTTTTCTTTTCTTTAAGATATGTACTTATTCGATTAATGATGTAAGTCATACTCATCATTTGATTTATAGTTTCTTGTATTATTCGTTTGTAACCAAATGTTTGAGAATTAAGATAAGACAATATCTTAAAGTTTATAGCACTCATGTTGATGACTAAGTCTAATCCACCAACATCAGTGAAACCTCGATGTAAGTTTCACAAATGGGATTCCAAATTTTTAGTTACTCTTCAAACTAACGGCATTCTCAACTAGCCTTTCGAGTGGTGGTTGAACACTCTATGACTACGTTGAAAAAGTTTTAAATTTTCCCGTAATTTTAGATGCATGCTATGCAAATGCACAAATTTAATTTAGCCCCTTTCTACTCTATAACTACGGGTCATTACATATACCATGTCATTATAGACAGGGGCAACGACGAAAAGGACAATGACAAGATATCTGAAAGTAACGATGAAGATTCAGACAGTTCTGAAGATATCTTTAACGTCGAAGACAGAATCGAAGTTGCCCAAAGAGTTTGTCTCACCAGGCATGAGAAGAACCGCCTCGTTGAACTTCTTCCCGTACGAGACTATGTTGGAGTTCTATTTGTAACTCGCTTCACGAGCACTAATTTGAACATACATACCCATGCCTCCTTAATTTCCTATGTTGATATTCAGGAATCATGAACTGCCTCTGCTGGCCGTATATAGCTATGTCTTTATCGAAAAATGATATAGTTATGTTATTTTCGTGCATAGAAACTACCTAAGGTGATAGCAGAAGAGGCTGGCATACCGGCTGCGTGCAATGCTAGACTACGACTTTGAGCAGCAGGGGCAGCCGTCAGCATCATGTACAACAAGAGAACCGACGACCACATTGACCACGACAAGCTGGGGTGGGAGAACTTCATGGATGGCAAGAAATTTGTGATTGATCAACCTGTTCTGATCATTCTTAGAAAGACCAACGACCTCATCTTGGATGTCATGATTGAGTTCCAGCTCATATAGAACTAATTTTGTCTTGTTAAGGTAGGGGGTATGGTGAACACTTATCTCATTAGCGGGCTAGCTACTTTGGTAATTGGCACAAATTGCGGTTGGAGATATGTTATATGTGAATTGCTTTTGTGAATGGAATAGGAGACTGATTCCCTGGTGGCGATGATATGTTAATTATTCTATTTTGCTTCACAAAGTTGGACCCCCCTCGGAATTATACCAGGAGGCAATGTATATTACGGCCGGAGGGCAATGTCAGACCCAACGGGTACCATGCGACGGCCAGCCATTATGTACGTCTCTGATAGTCAAGATCATCGACGGGTGTTTCTATTAGCCGTCTCTATATTAGAGAAGTTAATTGTCCCGACCGTCTAAGGACCGAGCTCATTACAGCCGGTCACAGGGAACCGTCTCTAATGGAGATTACATTAGAGACCCCTCGTAGAGACGGACGTTTTAACCGGCTGAGGTGACTCTCTAGGTCCGGCTCTAATTTGAGTTTCTGTACTAGTGGATCCCTCTTGAACATCAAAGCATAGCAGGATCAAACATAGGTGGATCAAGCTGCAAAGATGGACCAAGCAGAGGTGGGCCAAGCAAAGATACCAAGGGCAAAGGTGGAGGACTGATTCCATGTGGCGGCATCAAAGACTTCATTATCCTTGTCCTGATCATCATCATTGTCTACTTGTGGTAGTCCTAAGTCTGTATGATCTTAAACCCTTCATAAACCTCAGTGGGCTGGTAAGCTCACCACTAGGGCGTGCAAGGTAAGTGGAACAACCATAAACTGGGAAACCAAACAGACTGGTTTCTTGCTTTGCACACAAATCTGGGCATCCAAACACGGGCACGTTGCATTTCTGCATTGCGCCGAACGGGCCTGGCTAAAACTTTGTTGGCAACCAAACTACATACACATCATGACTCAACTCGCGTTTTTCCAGGGCTAGGCCCTAGGGAGCCTCGGATGCAAAGTGCCGAAAATCCATGCGAGCAACCAAACAGGCCCTTAAGGTTTGGGTTCCTTGACAGCCTGGCCGAGTGGTTGCTGAAGTATGGCCGAGATATTTTCCCCATTCTGCCAAATCTCGCCTCTGACAAACAGTGTAATAGACCTTGGATATTACAAGAATTTGAGTATGGGTACGTATATGATGCCTCTGAAGTTTCTGATGAAGAAGATGCTATGGCAGACATCAATGATGCATTAGTTGAAGAAGCGAAATTTGAATGGGACTCCGACAATGATGATATTCTTGAACCTGGAAGTGAGAACGTGAAGGATTATATAGACACCCTTGGATTTCATCCTTACAAAGAGGTTGTCTTGTTAAGTCAATGGGATAGAGTGCTAGCCTATCATTGGACTAGCTCAAAGATTCATGATTTGGGCAGGCTTTTCCCAAAATTCTATCTCAAGCGGCGGCTTTCTTTCCACCGTCGTATGGTAACAAAAGTTTTCCCATACACTCCCTGCTGGTTGGGGGAGCTCCCTGAAAAACTAAATTTAGAAGGTCACCTATAAGATTAGAATGTGTTTGTTGCAAGCTATTTGAAGAACTAAATTTAGAAGGTCACCTATAAGATTAGAATCGGAAATGATTGACACATATCTGTCAAAATTCGGATGTATGTATCTAGACGCGTTTTAGTGTATAGATAATCTGTATTTAGATAAACTTCTGTCAACCATTTTCGATTGGAGGGAGTATTATCTATTGTTCCATTGATGTTTGTGTATACAGATTGTTCCCTGAAAACTATATTTTGTCATTTCCAATTTTAATTCCTTACTATCAGCTGTTGTGAGTACAATCGATCCTGCATCGGCCATGACTTACAGACTTGGTGGTTTTTCTATCTTGGTCGCAAGGATTCAGATACAAATTTTTATTTACAACTCTTAAAAATTGGCTACTTTTGACTGAGAGTTGATTCCAACAACAAATGTATTGGAGTGGTGGTAGTGTGCTGGAGTCTATGCTTGCAACCTGACTGTCTATTTATAACTGTATACTCATTTTAGTCTGAATCTAGACAAAATGTGAAACATCTAAAACATCTTATATTGTGGAACGAAGGGAATATGTTGACTTGCTGCTATAAAATTGTTGGGCCACTACTTCGAGTAGAGTATGTGGCTTGTTGTTGTTGCTGTATAAGTATTTCATGTATACCGAGTGGAATTTCAACTTGGTTGAATTGTTATGTTGAGCTGCATTCTGTTCATTACATCTGCTGTTACGATGTTCTTACGTGTGCAATAGCGTGATACTTTGATCGTCCTCTGTCTCTCGTTCTCACCTTCTCATTTTGCTGAAGTTGCACTCAAGCGTGTTCCACAATGCAAAATGGGTTGGACGGACGTTAACTGGTACTCCAAAACAGGAATAAGGAGTACTCGCATCAAACTCTATGCAAAACATTTGTATTAAGGTAAATTAGTACTCGGTAAATTAGTACTCCCTCCGTCCATAAAAAAATATGTCTCAACTTTATCTAAATTTACATGTATCTACACACTAAAGTATGCCTACATAGATGTAAATTTAGACAAAGTTGTGACATCCTTTTATGAATGCAGGGAGTAAGAGACTTGTTTTCTCTCTCTCTCCTTAGGTTGTTTGAAAGATTCTATTTTTCGTGCGATGTAAGATCTTGCCGCGTGCCACAGTTTGCCGGTGCCGCAGATGGGGCGCAGCTTCAGTAATTTTACGAAGCCAAGTCACCAAGCGACTTAGGCTCATCATTTGCCGTCTATTATATATACAACACACAACAACACATCAAATTTTAATGGCAAAAACAAAAACTGTTCAGAAAAATTGAAATAATTCCAGTAGATGAAAATAGTTCGTTGTGTACACCCCTTTTCGATTATTGGTTTGTGAATAAACAGGTTTTCATATTTTATGCTTAAAAACCTATGTATTCGTAAACCATTGGCCCAAATGAGTTGAAACTTTCCCAAATTAGACAACAAAACTTTTTCGATTCATTGGATTTTTTATCAATTTTTTCTGAACAATTTCAAATTTAAGACAATCTTGTATGTGAGATCTAGAACGGAGGGCTGATGACGGGCCTAAGTCGCTCGGTGACTTAGGTTCATGGATGCACCAAATTTGCGCTACCGCAGACAACGTCCACCGAAGCTACTACACTGTCCATAAGAGAAGGCGACGCAAACGGGCTAGGGGTAAGGATTTGGGTTTCAATTTCTACGTAGCTTCTACATTAACCAAAACATCACTAAAATATGGTGCTAACCTCGGGTGGTTAAAGCCGTAACTCCCTTGGTGAAATGAAATGAACATAGGAGGGAGAGGGTTCAGCAGAACCATCCGTGGCAAGTGAACATCGGCCATGCCTGCTCTGGCGCCCAGAGCGCGCCACAAGTGGCATGGTCATGCCACTAGGTTGTCTATTGATCCTAGGTTGTCTATTGATCCAAAAGCCACCAAAACGCGCCACAAGGTTCCTGCAAGGAACGAAAGATCAACCTACTAAATACAAGCCAAAAAATCAAAGCTCATCTTGCAAAGTTTCTTAAAATCCAAGTGCAGCCAAGGTGTTCGACGAAACGACAGTGGTCTTCCGCAATTAAAAAAATCTCTGAAATTCACAACTGGCTTGGTTTTGCATGTGGACGGTTTCCACCAAGTTTGAGCTCAGATGAAATATTGTAAGTGGGGTTTGGAAATTGAGTTTAAAAACAGGACAAAATAAACGATAGAATTGACACATCATAAATTCATAATACATATAAACCGATACAACATACTCCATGTGTGACAAGGCTCAGTTATCCAAACGAGTAGTACTACTAGTAATAAGGGCTCGATGATCTTTTATTTTTTTCAGCTAGCTAGCTAGTCAGCAGTCAGCTAGCTCACAAGCACACCCAGCTCTGTGCCGAGGAGGCGAGGACTACCGAGCTAGTAATCGACGACAGTGGTTTTACCATCATGGCACGGTGCCGACAGGGCAGGGGCCGAGCTTAGGGGGCGCCGCCCCTCCCACCCACCATAAAGTTTTGGAGCAAATCCTAAAAATATTTTTTGGTGAGGACCTAAACAAGAATAAAAGTATTTTGCTGCCCCTCCAAATATTGGTATTTTCGAACGGGGGAAGCTCCAGTCTCTGCATCGACGATGCATATGGCCACTTTATTACTTTTATTCAATTCGTATAATTTGGTATGTACTAATAATCAATGTAGTTCATCAAAGATTACGCAAATACAGGGCGTCTTAAAATTTTAGGACCGAGGGAGTATGAGTTTTGTACAAGTATCTGATTCTTACGCTTAGTTGTTGTCCTGCAGTTTTACGTGTTGTTTCAAATCCGTTCGAAACTAGTTGGGCCGACCACATGAAGAGTTCAGCCCACGCGTGAATAAGAGCCCACAGCCAGAAACAAGTATAACTTACCCTAACAAAAGTTTCTAAAAAAAATTACCCTAACAAAAATAAGTGAACTTTTTTTTTTTGAAACGGGAAAAAATGAGCTTAAAGACACATGCACTTCATCCTTCTCAGAATATAGACGTGGTTCATTCATGACAGCGACAAAGACCGCTGGTGCAGCTCCAAAGATTCTTAGCCTATCTACTTGCAGCTAAAGATACACCATGTATGCATGCACACGAGTACACGACCATCTCTTTTTTCGGTCAAAAAGGGGAAAATTCCAAAACACGATTCAATGATACTCATTATCTTCGTTGCCATCGATGTAAGTGTGTATTATGGAAGTAAATAGTTTAAGACTACCACTTGTCCAAGGTTCGTGATAGCTGTATCTACAATTTGGTTCATTGCATCCTGATGAAAACCACATTACTGACCCACGGGATGAGAGGGCAATGATGTAACCGATAAAGATACATAAGCATGTGTGCATTCCTGTGTTAGACAGCAGGGGCCCTGGACTGGATGATGTATGACTCCGTGCATACTCTTTCCGTTTTTTAATATAAGATGTTTAGATTTTTTCTATATTCATATATATCTACATGTATGTAGACAACTTTTAGTTTGTATGTTCACTTATTTTAACATGCATCTAGTCAATATGTGCAATATCTAAAATATTTTATATTTAAAAACGGAGAGAGTAGTTAACGAGGACTAGATAGCATTGTAAGTAACTCGATTGGGGATATATGCATCAGGTAGTAGCCTAGTACTCCCTCCGTTCTAAATTAATTGATTTGAGATTATCCAAATACGGATATATCTATACATGTTTAGTGTCTAGATATATTCGTTACTAGACAAATACATGTCAAGTAATTTGGACGGAGGGAGTAGGTAGTACGGGTCTATGTGATACGAGTAATTAGCGAGGATCAGTATGTATCTTCTGAAAAGCAACGCCAATTGCTGCTTGTTGGGCCGGCAGTCCATTATGCACGCCTAGCTGTGTGCACCTGAACCTGGTCGGTCGGTCGGTCGGCCAGGTGAAGTGAATCTGGCTCGTCCAAGTTTCAGCTGGTAGGTGACTAATGCCTAAGTCTTTATATGACAAAGCAAGTGTAGTAGTTACATAATCTGACTAAGTCTTTACATGACTAAGCAAGTGTATTAGTTACATGCATGACTAAGCAAGTGTACTATAGTTACAGGCCTGTAACTTGTAAATACGCAAAACATTGCCACATTTACTTACTACTCATGATCCTTCTCAGGAGCTATACATCACGGATAAAATATATCAGGCAGCGAACGGCTCCAAAGATATTAAGACACACCATGCATGCACGCACTGTACGACCACCACCTATTCTTGTCAAAAGTGGAACAATCCAAAACCCCATAATACAATTCAATCGATCCAAAACCCCATAATACCGTTCAACATTTTCTAGGTTCAAAGTCTACCACTTGTCCAAAGATTTTAATAGCTTCCCTAAGAAATAAAAAGATTTTAATAGCTGTATCTACGGTTTGGTTCATTGTACCCTGACTTAATGACATAACGATCCACAAGATAAATTGAGCAACAGCTTTGAATTTGCGAGGGGCCTGACACAAGCATGCCTGCATACAAGAGTTAGCGAGCAGGGATTCAAATAGCGAGCATCGATCGTAAGTTGGTTTGTAAAGTAACGCCACTTGTAGGTACTTGGGCAGTTCGGCTGGTAGTCCAGGCATACATGACGAGCTGCTGAACACCTGCACCTGGTCGGTCAGATGAAGCGAACCTGGATCTACGTGCATCTTTCTCTTCATTTCTACTAGTTGAATTTAGCGTGGCGTGCGCCACGCCCTTGGTGAGATTTTTGTGCATTATATTTGGATGTGCATGCATAAAGTTTTTGAACAGATTTTTTGTCCTTAGTAAATGCTAATATGTGTAGTTAACTATCATATAACTTCCATTATTTACCTGTAAGTTACATATGTTTTTTAATTTTTGCAGTTGTTATTTCGTGAATGCTAGCATCAATGCAAACTGAATGACTGGAGACATACACTTTTTCTAAAGAGAATTACATATTCGAATCTAAACATTCATCTGAAGGAAGTAACTGATAGCATTGAACTAATTACAGAACAAATTAATATTTGAGACACATGTATCTTGATGGCAAAGCATGCATGTGTGCTTCGGTAGTAGCAGAGACAGGCATCATGACGTGGTGACATACCGCACCTGTCGGGATTCGAAATGTTGGAATTCACCGGAATTTTCCGTGTGGAGTATCTTTAAATATGTAGCGAATTGGAAATGTTGAAATTCTATGTTTTTATTAATATTTAATTTATGTTCATAATGAGTGGAAATGAATATTTGTATAATTAAGTTTAAATTATCTGTAAATATTAATCTATTTGAAATGATGTAGTAAGTTAGTATTTTGCTTTAAAATTTTAATTTAACTCCATAATCAGATGAGAATTCATGAAATTCAATCCACAATTAGAATTGTTTCTTAAATTCAACTTCACATGATGTTTAAAAGGTCTGTTAGAAACGTGAGCAATTTGTCGTTCTCGTAGCTTCATGTTCGTAAAAAATTGTAGCTCACAAATTTTAAGAAAAAAATTGTTTGCTCAAGAAACTATCAATGGAAAACTATGTTTTTTTTTATATGAGGTGGGAAATATTGAATTTTACATATTATAGCTAAAAATTTGTTCTTAATACTACAATTATCTGAAAAATTACCACTGGAAACCTACTTTTAAAAAATTTGTGTTGTAAATGTCTATGGGTTCGAGAAATCAAAATATCTGTAGTTCACATATTGCAGTTAAAAATTTGTTCGTTGTTAGCTTAAAGAAACTACCAATAGGAAATTATGCTTCAAAAGAGTCTTACAAATGTGAGTATGGGAAAAATTAAATTAGGGAAAAATAAGATGATATTTTTTTGTTGTTCATGTAAAAAGTACATCGATATTGCAGTAAAGGAGGTACTGCCGGGAAAACAAATTTTAAAAGTTGTAGCGAAAATGTAAGCAGGTTTTTGTACTGTAGTTTGTTGTTTATAAATTTGGGGTTCAAAAATTACAATTAAAAATTTGTTTGCCGTGGGGATAATATTTTTTAAAGAAACAATTAACGGGAAACTTTAAAGAAACTATTACCAGAAAATCTTGTTTAAAAGTTGTGTCGAAAATGTGAACGTGAGATTTTTTTTGAATTTTTGCAAAAGTATCATAAATTGCGGTCAAAAAAAATTTCGCCGTGGGAAAATATCTTAAAGAAATTATTGCTGGAAAATTTGAAATGTTTTGCTCATATATTTCAGAGTATTTCCAATTTTTTAATTTGTTTGGAATGTTAGAAAATGTTTTTAAATTAATTTTTAATTTAAGTTCATAATGTGCGAGAAAGAATGCAAATTTATTCAATTGAATTCCATAGTTAGAAATGTTTCTTAAATTCAACTTCATATAATTGTTCCTATAATTGGAGTGAGTTTTTTTTTAAGCAAACAATTTTGTTATTGTAAATTGGAACATTGTTTATGGTTTTTAGACAAATGACTTTATTATTAAGAGATATGTGAAGCTACAGTACGTGAGCGTGGAGGGCGCGAGAAATGGCTTGTCTTTCATATAGGTAGTAATAGTTAGAGGAAATGAATCTGTATTTGCTGTAAATATCCAATTAATCAAGCATTTTTAAATTTAAGTACAAATTTAGAGAGAATTTAGTTATATTACCTCCAATATGGTAACTAAATTGAAATGGTAAAACATGTTTTCTATTTTTTCGCATTAATATTGTATTTAACTTCGTATTCAGAGGAAGTATATTATGATTATGTCAAAATATTTACCAATCTGAGCATTTATTAAATTTAATTGCATTTGTAGAAAGAGTTTAGTTATGGTATCTTCAATTGTAAACCATTTTGGAAAATGATATAATAAAAGTAAATGAATTTGTAGTTGCTCTGAATATCCATCTTATCAAGCAGTTTTAAATTTAAGTAGAAAATTAGAGAGAATTTAGTCATATTACCTCCAATATGTTAACTAAATTGGAATGACAAAGCGTGTTCACTATTTTTGCCATGATTATTCTATCTACGTTCATATTTAGAGGAAATAATTTATGACTATGTTAAAATATGTACTAATTTGAACATTTACTAAATTTAATTGTATACTTGGAGAGAGTTTAGTTATGTTATCTTTAGATGTGAACCATTTTGAAAATGGTATAATAAGAGGAAATGAAGTTGTAGTTGCTATGAATATCCATCTAATCAAGCATTTTGAAATTTAAGTAGAAAATTTGAGAGAATTTAGTCATATTACCTATAATACGCTAGCTAAATTGGAATGATAAAACATGTTTTTCATTGTGGTATGAATATTTTATTTAACTTCATATTTAGAGGGAATACATTATGATTATGTCAAAATATTAACTAATTTGAGCATTTATTAAATTTAACTACATATTTTGTTTTAAAATTGCATATTTGGGGAGAGTTTAGTTATGTTATCTCTAAATGTGAATCATTTTGAAATGATATAATAAGAGGTAATGAATTTGTAGTTGCTCTGAATATCCATGGAATACAATGTATAAGTATTTTTTTTTTTGTAAATTCAACTCCAATATTTTTCCGGATGAATATACTTAAAATTGTTGGTTAGAAGTTTTTAAATTTTAAAAGGCATCTGTAAGTTTGAAATATTCTAATTTGAAATTTGATTACATGGCATAAATAGTTAGCATTTTTCATTTAACTCCAATATTTTTCTGGGTGAATATACTTAAAATTGTTGGTTAGAAGTTTTTAAATTTTAAAAGACATCTGTAAGTTTGAAATATTCTAATTTGAAATTTGATTACATGGCATAAATAGTTAGCATTTTTTCTTACGGTCATGTTGATATGTCTTTCATATTTTCGGATGAATATATTTAAATTATTTGATTTTATATTTTTTTTTGGAAATTGTCATTTTTTGTGTGGAAAGTGTGGGAAATTGGTAGTATTCGAAAATTATGAAATATTATTTGCATTATTTTCTGTCTCTTTTTTTTGGGGCAACTTTTATGTGTACGAAGTTTGAAAATTTGTGAAAATTGAATTCTTTTTGACATATTATTTGCATTTTTTTTGAATTATAGTTTAGAAGTTATAAATTTTACAATTTTTAGCAATATTTTTTGTTTTCTGTAATTGCATGCCGCACTTGTCGAGTTTCAAAATGTTGAAATATGATGAAATTTGTTGTGTGGAGTATATCTAAATACCTAATGTATTGAAATGGTAAAATTATATTTTTTACATTAATATTTAACTTAAGTATATAGTGGTGGGAATATACATTTGTTGATTTAAATTACGTAATTAGAGTAAATTAATTTAGGTTACATTCAAATAATTATCAAATTAAAATGTTAAATTTAAGTCTATAATTAGAGGGAATGTGTCATCTGAGCATTTAATAAGTTTAACTTCATATAAGCGTAGGGAGTGCAATTGTTTTTTTTTCTTGAAGTGTTTACCAAATTGGAATGTTTAAGCATGTTTTGTTTTTCTTTATGAATAGTTAGCATTCTTTTTACTGAATAAAAAAGTTTGATAGGTGTTATTGCTTTGTTTCTTTTGTTTTAGCTGTGTAATATATCTTACAAAGAGAATTGGCATTTTCGAATTTTTTAGTGTAATTTTTCAATTCGAAATGTTAAAATTCGTTGGAATCTGTTGTTTGAAGTAGCTTTAAAATTTCAGTAATTTTAAATGTCCAAATATATATAGGTTTATTCTTATAGTTTGCCATATTTAATTATACTCCATAATCAGTGGAAATACAGTGTGTAATCTTTTTTTTTCTTAATCCAATTCCATTTAATCAGAGGAAATGTATTTAGGGTTTCTCTAAATATTTACTATAGTAAAATGTTCAAAAATGTTTGTATTTTGGTGTAACTAGTTGTCATGTATTTTTTTGGACATTTTGATATTTTTGTTCCATTTTTCTGATGGATAGATTTTAAATTATTGATTTTGTAATTTTTTATTTTTTCTGGGAATTATGTAAGCAAAGTGAGCTTGAAAGCAGAAAAGAACCGACTTGAACACATCCTTCAGCTGGAAGCCCGATGGATTATGTAAGCAAAGTGAGCCCATATGTCAGGGATTCAGCAACTTCTTACATTTATGTGGAGAAGTGTTTGTATTTTGTTGTAAGTAGTTAGCATGTATTTTTATGGACATTTTGATATTTTCGTCACATTTTTCTGATGGATAGATTTTAAATTATTTATTTTATAATTTTTTTCTGGAATTTGTATAAGCAAAGTGGGCTTGTATGTCAAGGATTAAGCATTTTCTTAAATTTCTGCAGAAAAGGATAAGTCGTTGACTAAACGGGCCACCGTTACGTCAGTGTGACGTTAGCAACGGAGAGCACTGCCCGTGCGCTGGAGCGCTGCGGAAGTGCGATTTTGTGAGAAGTTATTTAATTTTGTATCCATTTTACGTTTGTAAAATGGTTAGATTTGAAATGTATGTAAACTTTTAAAATATTTGAAAGTGGTTATATTTGAAAAGTATTTAAAGTTTTAAAATATTCAAAGTCACCGTGCTTGTGTGGTAAAATTTAATCTTAAAAATGCTGACATTTTGAAATTCAAATACATATAGATTTATGCTTGTAGGTTTCCATATTTAATTAATTTCCACAATCAGTGAAAATGTAGCGAATAAGTATTTTTTTTAAAGTTAACTCCATTTAATTAGAGGTAATGCATTTAGGTTTTCTCTAAATATTTGCTAAATTGAAATGTTTAAAAATGTTTGTATTTTGTTGTAAATAGTTAGTATGTATTGTTATGGACAATTTCAATTTTTTCGGCATATTCTTTTAATGTATATATTCTAAATTAGTGATTTTGCAATATTTTTTGTTTTCTGGAAATCATGTACGCAAAGTGGGCTCACATGTCAGGGATTTAGCAATTTCTTAAATTTATGTGGGAAAGTGTCTGTATTTTGTTGTAAGTAGTTAGCATGTATTTTTTTTAGACATTTTTTATTTTTTTTCTTTGTCATATTTCTCTGGTGGATAGATTTTTAATTGTTGATTTTGTAATATATATTTTTTTTCTCCTACATATTGTGTGAGCAAAATGGGCTCATATGTCAAGGAGTTTGAAAATTTGGTAAATCTAGATGATTTTGATATATTGTTTTTTTTTATTCTAATTTATGTATTTTCTTGTAATTGAGAATTTTCTGGCAGGTGGGTCCCACATTTCAGGGCTTTATTATTTCTGGAAAACAATCACGGAAATATAAAAGATATGACAGTGGGGCCGTGTGACGTCATCATGACGTCAGCAGCGCCATGGCAGCACCACTGAGCTCAGTCGAGCTCGGGCGAGCATGGTGCGCTTGACCCAGCACGCCCGCGAGACTGGGATCGTGCAGATCCACGCGAAGCGTCTCCGCAATCGCCGGCGGCGACCGAATCTGCGGCGGCGGACGCCGAGGACGGCGAGGCCGATTCCGGCGAGGTTGCAGCGTCTTCGCACGTGGTTTTCGGCGAGGAAGGAGAGGAGGAGGTGGCGGAGCTCGACGTGGCCCGCGATTTGTCCAGAGAGGAGCATATCGGCGGCGGTGAGCGTCGGCGGCGGTGAGGAGCTTGGCGCCGCGCGTGAGAAGGAAGGAGGAGGGGGGATGTGGTGGTCCTTTTACGAAAAAGAACCTAGACTTCCATGTATTTTCAAACACGTCCCTCCTCTCGAGAAGCTGTGCACTGCGAGACCCGATTGGTAATTCTCCGAAAACTTGACGGCTTTTTTACAAAAAACCCGGCATGCACTGTTTTTACTGTTCATACTGTAGCTACTGTTGCTCGCAACAGTGACAGGAGCGCTGCGGGCTCGCGAAATGGACTGTCTTTATATATAGTTATTAGTATATGCATACATGTTTCTACTTTTGCTAGTTTAGGGATAAGGAACCTCATAAAGGAAACTAATCCCTCGCCGTAGAACTGTGAAGCGCACACACATTCTAAATTAGTTTCGAGAACTAAAACGTGTGCGCGGTAGTCCTTTTGTTTCAATTAGCTAGGAGCATATTATTGGGAGTTATTAGCATTAAGGTAATCATGCTAGTACTAGCTAGCATAGAATTGCTTTAAGACGCGAAACGTCTTTCGAAGATTTAGCGGTCAGGAGGCGACTACTTTTCCCCTCGACCAGCCGCCACCACCGCGGGTTCCCCTGTCCGCCAGCTGCTATAGTGGCGCGAGGGTGGGGGAACCCCAAATTTGTGCGTCCAGTCCATGTCCTCTACGGTCTTCGAATTCTTCGTGACCCGTGAAGTTTGGGCATCGATAATCATCTGAATAATGGCCCAGTCAGTTCTTCCCATGTCGATATCTTTCCTCGGAATGGCGTCGACGAGTTGGAGTATAGTGGTGATCGTCAGCCATTAGATTTGGCAGGATTAGCGAATGTCTAAGACGGGAACATCCTGAGGAGGGGATGATGTCGCCCCATATTTTTGTTTTCAAGTTCCATCTCCATCTGATGAAGCTCAGGCATATACGGCAGGAACTTGCGAGTTTTGTGTCCCCCATCTTTGTCTGGTCGGATTTGGGATTAATTTTTCGCCCTGCTCAGTGCTACCTTCTACGGGGCAACGATCTTTCCAGATTGCGGTCACCGTCATCTTCTATTCTACATTGACGACTTCTTGTTCGCTACTTCGACAAGCTTTTGGGTTCTTTCAAGGTTGCTATGGTACGTGAGGCTCAGAGGTGGCGTTGCTCACGGCATGCATTGAGGGATGCAGAAAAAAGATGGTGCAATTCTTTTTTAGAACTCATTCGTAATTTCATATTTTTGTACGGATGTTCTTATAAGGGTTGGTTTTAATTGATATATGGACTTAGTCGTTTACGCAAAAAACAATATCCATACTAGCACATGTCATTAACTGGGACAAGTATTCTCCGACCACTTAATGAGATTAGTGTATAAAATGTGAAAACACACATAATTTGAGCAGCCTTTATATAAACTTTTTGAGAAACATTATAGTACTGTAATACCAAGTTGCATGCATTGTGCCTGGCAAAAAACAAAATAAAAAAAGTTGTATATAGATTGTAGTAGCAAGTAGGCGAGAGTAGAAAGTAAGCTGAGCGGGGGATTCCAGCTAGGTGCATTGAACATTACTAGTTGAATGCGGCGCGTCGGCACGCCGCGCCCGTGGTGTATATTTTTGTGAATATAACTTGTTAAGTTGTTTTGTTCAACTAATATATAATAATTTGCTGTAATGCATTAATGTTTGTGTAAATTTAGCAAACATGGGATTTTTTTGTTGCGAATTTTGGAAATTTGGTTATTTTTGGAGAATTTGGATATAATATTTGTATTTTATTTTAAGTGTAGGTTTGAAGGTTATAATGGCATTATAAATGTTAAAGGAAATTGGAATTTGACAAAATTCGTTGAACGTTTGTGCGAATTTGGATCCAAAATTGAGGAGTTAAAGTCGACTAATATCGGAACCGATCACGTGGATGGAACCTGTTCGTCGACGCGCGTAGTTTTCGTGTATTTATTTTTTGGAAAACACGGGGTCTTTTCTGTAAAAATCTTGACGAAGTATATAATTTATGGGGAACGTGGGGGCTTTTCTACAAGAAAATGCGCGGGGCTTTTATGCAGAAAAATGACAAAATTCGTTAAATGCTTGTGCGAATTTGGATCCAAAATTCAGGAGTTAGAATTGACCGAACGCGAAACCGTTCACGGGGATGGAACCTGATCGTCGACGCGCATATATTTCGTGTATATAATTTTTGTAAAACGCGGGGACTTTTCTGCAAACAATTTGACAAAGTTCGGTAAACGTTTGTGCGAATTTGGATCCAAAATTGGGGGTTAGAGTCGACGAAACACGAATTTGTTTTCGTGTATATAATTTTTTGGAAAACACGGGGATTTTTCTGAAAAAAAAATGTGACAAAATATGGAATTTGCTCGTCGGCGCGCATATATTTCGTGTATATAATTTTTGGAAAACGCGGGTACTTTTCTGCAAAAAAATTGACAGAATTCGTCAAATGTTTGTGCGAAATTAGATCCAAAATTGAGGAGCTGGAGTCGAGAAAACTCGAAACCTACTCGTCGGCGGAAATTTGACAGAATTCGTTAAACGTTTGTGCAAAGTTGGATCAAAAATTGAGAAGTCAGAGTCGACCAAGCTCGAAGCCGATAACAGGAGTGGAACATACCCATCGACACGCACATATTTCATGCATGTTTTGGTAATGCATGTTTTGGAAATCGCGGGGTTTTTCTTGTGTTTCGTAAAAAAAAGAAGCAAAAAAAATTCAAAGAAGGAAAGCAGAAAAAATAAAATAAAAAGTGCTACAGTGTGCGCGCACTGTTCACAGCTGTTCACGTGAGCAGTGCACGCGCGCTGAGAGAGCTCCATTTCCTCCATCCTTTATATATAGGTAGATATGGTACACGCATGCAAGTTGGGCGATTCATCATATGTGGGCAATGTGTGCACGAACGTTTCAGGCATTCAGCTCTCCCGTTCATCTATTTCTATAGAATCTTAGGGTATAGCTATGCGCCGCCGCTCTCGGTTTCTTCCAGAAAGTTCGTGTCCATAGATTTAGCTAGCCAGCCTACGTCGGAGAGAGATATATATGGAAGGGAGCACGGCGACGACGATGCTGCTCGTGGTGGCAGCGGCGGTGGCGCTTCTGCTGCTCCCGCTGCTGCTTCCTCCCCTGCCGCCGCCGCCGTTGTTGCTGCTGTTCGTCCCCGTGGCGCTCATGCTCGCGCTGCTGTCCCTCGCCTTCCTCCCCAACCGCGACACTGCCGGCTTCGGAACGCCGTCCGATCACTTCCCGCTGTGAATCGGTCCACGGGCGTGCCACCCTCCGTGGATCGAGATATCCAGCCATGTATGCACGGAGACAAGAGATCGAGGGGCGACGATGAAATCGATGCATACAGGAAGAACTGATCGAGTGCGTGTGTGCCTACATGGAAGAACTGGGAGCACCTTTGAGCGAGAGCAAGATCCACTTGCACATTGTTCTTGAAATGTGTGCGAACTGAAGACTGAAGTTCGATCGATGATCAATGAAAGGCTCGATGGATCATGGATGGACCTAGTCAATGTATATAGCGTGTGGTTTATATGCAAGTTATTTTCTGTCTTCGTTCATTATATTGTTCGAATTCAAGGTAATTATACTACTATTTTAGTGAACATTTCTAGTACGTAAGATTTTCTCTGACTTTGCCTACAAATTTACCGGCCGTGTCTGACCGGGCTAGCTCTAGATTCATGGAGTGAATAGAATAGAAAAAAAATGGATGCATAGTGGTAGTTTTTGGCTATAGCACATTGGACATGGCACAAATTAGCCGATGCCCACCCAGATGCATGCATCGAGCCTGGCAGTGACAAGATTGACCCAGCAGCTAGCTTCCCATATTTGAACAAGGTGATGCGTACTTTGGTTTGAGCTGAAACCTGTCTTACCTAAAGTTTGGCTAGTCAAATATTTTGAAACAGATTTTTTTTTGACAATAATTTGATCAGATCTCACCGCGAACAAAAAACTTGATCGATAGCTGCAACATAATTAAAGCTATACTACAAAGCAGTTCTCCCAGAAGTATGTGTGGGTGCTTCGAGCTTATCTACATCGTCGACTTTTTAAAGATTCAGACTCCACATTTTACGGCAAAATAGACACGAATGACCTCTAGGCGAAAGAATAACACAAAATGAACTCCGGGTGAAATTATTTCACGCCTCTAACCCTTTTGGGTAGCGCCCAACGATCGGGCGCTACATTCCACATCTGGTTGTGTAGCGTTACACTCACAGCTGTTCTGGAACGTTATTAGACGCGGTACTATCTTATAGACATAAGAATCTCATAGCTCAGGCGGTCTCAAACATGTGTGCTGTAAGGGCTCGTCCAGGGTTCGAATCCTGCACAACACAATTTTTCCTTTTTTTTGTTTTTTGCTGTTTGCAACTAAAAAAATAGTGACAACCAAGATTCGAACCATGGACCTACTATTTGCTAAAATACATCACAACCAACGGACTAACTTAGATTACGGTACTGAATGCAAATTAGTATATGTGGTCGTCTCAATAATATCTCTAGGTGTTCTCATTGTCAAAGCGCACGAAATTCTCGTGAGATTTTAGAAAAACCATCATTCGAAAAATTTAACTTTTAGTATTGAACTATATTGGACTTTTGTTGCAAATTAGTATCGAACTATATTGGACTTTTGTTGGCAATTGTTGAGGATAAAACAAGTGTTGAGAGTTCCCAATTTAACTATTACGCAATGGAAACTTGCTCCGGATTTGAAATAATCCGAAGCAAATTTCATGAAATACCCCAATTCCGTTTTGTTATTTATTACACAATTCCCATGTGATACGGCGTAACTAGTGTAGTCGACGCCGCTGTGTATTTCCCAATCTTTCACGGTACAAACAACAACAACTCCTCTTCTTAGACAAGCTAGCAGCAATTTTGTATCTCTCTACTGGTCACGCTGAATTAATCCAGTAGCAAAACAAGCACTTACACACAAGAAACCCCCAAACAGCAGGTTTGCTATACGTAGATGCAATCCAGCCGGAACAACCTGGCTCACGTAAACTAGCAGCAGTACTCTGATTCCTGTCGCACATAAACCACCAGCAGCAGCAATTCAACTAGCCAGGAAACAACACTAGCGTCTCAAGTACTTGCGATCGATTTTTCCACGCAGAAATTAATCAAGGGCTTGGGTTACTAGAAATAGATGCAAACCAAGCAGAACAACACGCACACCCTGAAGGAAGTACGTGGATGGTTCAAGTAGAACCAGCAGCAAATTAGAGGCCTCGCCTCCAATCTTCTCACCAAGAACACACAACCAGATCGGTTCCTCAACTGATATCACGCACAGAATTGGCCGCCGCAAACATGGCGTTTTCTGATTTTCTTTACTCACGAAATAACTTGTCCCACCCTAATTACATGGGCGTACGACCCTTTATATGGTGCATGCAAGCACTTAACTAATCCACCTAGAATTCTTATTGGACTCCAAAGCTGGACACTAAACCCGATGCAAAGATTAAATAAACAAAGCCCAGCCCGTACCATGGCGTGAGCAAATAAAAAAAGGTAGGACTCAACCTGATTAAGGATGCACCACGTCTCCAGGTCCTGATGGACAAGCTTCAGGAGCTCGCCATACGCTAAAATATACCTGACTCAGACTGGTACTTTTATGTCGCCCACGTAGAAGTATTTGCACGGTGTTCTAAAAGTGGGATTAACCTTCTCCTTCGGCACAATCTGCACCACAATTGAAGTATTTGTGTAACAGTTCTTGCTCTCTTCCTTGTTATTATCAGTGTACGACAGTACCTATAATCTTTCCTTGTCACCTCGCTGGTATCACATACTTCTTTGACACATACGTAGGTGGTGCCGCATCACCATGATTTTCGAATTAATTAAATATCAAAACATGCATTTAGTATCATAATCTCGGAGTTAGTCCATTGGTTGTGATGTATTTGAACAAATAGTAGGTCCATGGTTCAAATCCTGGTTGTCACCAGCAAAAAAACAAAAACAATGTGTGGTGCAGGATTCGAACCTTGCACCAACCCTACAGCACACATGGGTGAGACCGGCTGGGCTATGAGCTTCATATGTCAATATTATAGTACCGCTTCTAATAACGTTTCAGAACAGCTGTGTGTGTAACACCTTACGAGATCAGGCGCTACCCCCATAGAGTGTATTATTCTTTCACCTAGAGGCGTGAAATAGTTTCGGCCTGAGTTTATTTTGTATTATTCTTTCACCTAGAGGTCACTCATGTCCATTTTGCCACATTTTATAGTTACTGCTTGTACTTGCTCACCTCTTTGCTTGTACTTGCACACTACTTTGCTTACCTCTCCTGATTCTCTCTCTTCTGGTATTGCCCCAATGATACAACGAGTCCCTTTTTTCCACTTTTTTAGCCGATGCCCACCCAGATGCATGCATCGAGCCTGGCACGGCAGTGACCAGGTTGACCCAGCAGCTAGCTTCCCATATTTAGACTGACGCATAATAAAGCACATACACCCATCGGATTTGTACTTTATCTTTCTTAGGAACTCCATAGAATCAATTTTTGAACAAGTTCTTTATGCTAATTGGAGGAGAAAGATTAAAAGTCATATGAAGAATTCACCATATAACTGACACAAGAGGATAAGAAATAAACAAGTGTTGAATTGTTTCATTTTTGTCACAAAAATAACATTTTTACTTCCCAGTTAATTTCTCTTAGTCGAGTTATCTTTGGTAACAAGTTTTTTTTGTTTGTTTGTAGAATCACACAAAAATCTTAATTTTTTGTGTTACCATCATTATCCAAATATACTCAACAAAGAACCTAGTATGTCCATTCATTAAGTCAAAGATACATGGATTTCACCATAAAAACCATGGGTGCTGTTAAACCCCATCTAAATGCATCCGGACTAGCAGACAAAACAATATCCATTAAATGTTGAACCAAATGAAGCTATCTCGACCATTTCAGTTAGAGCCCTTCTAAACACTATATTAAGAGGGCCTACCAATATAACACTAGCCACCGAAATTGCCACTCCATCACCAAATTAAAAGAAATCGTAGGGGCTTCCCCTACGGTATCACAATAGAAAAAATCCTCTCTGCTAGAGGACTAGCACAACCACAATTCAAACAGCCTTCAAACAGCCTTAGTCGTGCCACGGGATATCTTCAAGGAAGTCAAAGCTTCCCTGCACGTTTCAACACCAACTACATATGTCAGGATCATAGTTTTGGCAACATGTCCTTGATTAAGCTTAGGCATTCAAAGCACATGGGTGCATTGTTTAACAGATGTATGCAAATGTACATATCTCCTTCAAGTGTCTAGATCAAGATCAGTAGTTGTGTAAATAAATTGTATAGCCAGATATGACAAGTTATGTGTGGGTTCCACAGATAGGGTTCCGTGTAAGATAAATAAAAGAGTTCAAGCATACCGCAATGCAGCCTCGATCTTAGCACTCCATGGATCTAACTTAGTCGCATCCAAAAAAGCATCACATGCACTTCCGTAGTCCTGATGATACGATACAAGGTGAAAACAAATGTCATGTGGCCGACAATCGATAAAAAATTAGCCAACCAGGTAAGTTCACAATCCAACCTTCAATAACATGAGCGCTGCGCCCTGTCGGTAGCAGGCCTTCGGCCAGTAGGGCCACATTTCTCTGCACGCAAGAGCGTCTTGCAGAGCCATGTGTCCGTCACCCAGACGGAGGCAGCAAAGACTCCTATTCGAGAGCAAGGTAGCATCATGACGGTCATGCTCCATTGCCTGCATCCAACAGGTAGCTGAAAATTTGCATATGTCTGACTACATAAAACAATAATCACATCATGATAAGAAGTACTTGTAAATCTTATGTAGTTCACGAGGCATCAAAGAACACCTTGACAAGTTCTGATGAATTAGAACTTAAAAATGTACAGTCTGGACAATAGTCTGGAAAATTTTCCTTACGATAGTAACTAAAGCATAAACATAGGATAATGTTGAAGGGAAGACAATTTTCAAATAGGTTCAAGATATATATATATATACAAATAATTTCCCGCTATACCTTGAAAGTAGAGACATCACAGTAGTCCAAACCCACAACCCATAAATCAACAACAGTAGAACTGTTGTCTCAGGACACATAGAAGTCCTTGTCAGGTCCTCGATCTTGATCAAACTTACTAGCGTTATGGCTATACAAAATCTCTTCATAACTTAAAGAGAATGTGTGCCTCAAAGCAAACCGTGAGGCCAACTGGCAGTGATCATGTATGAAAAGAACAATGTGAAACTCGATCACCATCACCTAACATCTATTCAAGCAACTTCAGATGATGAGATACAAAATTCAAGATTACACATTGAGACATGGGGTGTAGTAGCATACCACACTGTACATCATTGCAGCAGAAAAATAATCATTTCTCTTGATAGACTTAACCGCATTTGACTTCAAATCTGCTATTCTTCTAACAATTGAAAGTTCACCCTAAATGATCAAGAAAAACAAATGAATCAAGGTTCAAGAAGGCAAGTATAAAGCAGTACAAATACTGTCGAAGTTTTTAAAAGCGATATATGTACTAATTGGTGGCAGGGTGATGCCTAGTGCCTTGGCTGGTCTGACCGCTTACTGAAACGGTGTGTAAACCATAAAAAAATAGCAGAACAGTCATACTTCATTTTAGAAACATCTTGATCATCCTCTTGTTCCTGATAGTACAAGGAAAGGTCAATTTTGAGAACTCACGATAATCTCCTACCATCTGATCATGTCACACTTGTGTGTCAGCTCTGCCGTGATGCTGTAATATGTCTGAAGGCAGTGTTGTTTTCGTCAGTTAGCTGTAGCTGTTTAGCCATTGTTGCTTAGATGGGCTATGGGCCGTGAAGTGTGGGGCTGTGGGCTGCATCCTGTGTCTGGTGGACCCTATATAACGCTCACCTGCTGTAAGGAGAAGACCATCGATGAATTGAATGAACTAATTCCCTGTCTTCTTCTTCTTCTCCTTTCTCACTTCTCTTCTCTTTAGATCCCGATCCTCTCTTCTCTACAGCAAACCCTAGCCGTGGCAATTACACCGCCGGCCACAGGCATTACGTTTGGTATCAGAGCGTTGACTCACCACTACGCTTCGCAATCTCAACGTCTTTCCAGTAACACCGACCGATCGGTTGTAAAATTCTTCGATTGGTTATAAAATCCTTCGATCGGGTGCAATGGCGGAGCTAGAACAATTGGAGCCAGGGTGCACACATGGTGTCACAACACGTTTAAAACATATTTTGGGGGTGCATATGTGGTGAAAAAATTGCTAATTTACAAAGAAAAATTCTTTTTCCCGGTGTCCTGTGCACCCTGCTGCTCTAGGGTAGATCCGCCGGTGATCGGGTGTAAACCTTCAGGAAATCATTGTAAATTTAAGATTGGAGTTTGGATGGCATATTTGAAGCTGCAACGAGGCCGTCGAAGTTCTCCATCCCGTCACTGCAGACTCGCTTTGTGTTGGAATTGATGGAGCAATCAAGGCGACACTGCTGGTGTGCTTCAGCGACATGGATGTCAAATTTGGAGCGTGGACATCTGTAGGAGATCGACCAGAAGCTGAACAAGTATGCAGAGGTTCTGGAGCAGATGCAGAACAAGGTGGATCTCTCCATGGACTCCCTTAGCAAGGTGCAGGAAGAGTAGAACAAGGTCCCACGCACGCTGAAGGGACCCGAGCCATGCCTGATATTTTCAAGCAATTTTGTGTGGAAACGGATGCAAGTCGGGTTGTCTTAATGCTGGAAGGGCATCCACTGGCATTTTACAGCAAGGCATTGAGTATGAACAACAAAAAATTATCCATATATGAAAAGGAATTTTTGGCTATTATGTGGATAAATGGAGACCATATCTAGCAAAGAGACCATTTGTGATTCTAACAGATCACGAAAGCCTGTGCTGGACACTGATTTACAACACAATGTCGTGGCAAATCTTGCTGGCTTGACTTGAACTTTTCAATACAAGAAGGGACAGGATAATCTTCTAGCATATGCTCTGTCTACAGTGGGAGATGCATTCAGCATGTATGAAATATCTGCAGGTTAGTGTGGATTCAAGAAGTTCTAAACTCATATGTAGTGGATTTAAGAAGAACAAGAGTTGTTGGTGGAGTTAGCCATTTCTGGTACAAACATAGATATATTTTCCTTACAACATGGCTTGATTAAACTCAATGGCAAAGTCTGAATTAAGGCAGAGATGGGCGTTGCAGACAAAGATCATACAAGCTTTTCATGCTAGTGCTATGGGTGGACATTCTGATATGCAAGCCACTTATAAAAGACTGAAGAAAGCGTTTGCTTGGACAAGCATGAAAACTGCTGTGGAGGATTTTGTCCGACAAGGTAACATTTGTCAACAAACAAAGCATGAGCATTGCAAACCTCCTAGCCTGTTACAGCCTCTTAAAAATCCCTGTTGGAGGTTGGCAAGAAGTATCTATGGATTTCATTGAGGGCCTTCATAAATCTGCTGGTTATGATACGATTATGGTTGTGGTGGACAGGTTCACTAAGTATGCCCACTTCATTCCACTCAAACATCCTTATTCAGAAGCTACAGTGGCAAAATCTATTTTCAATAGTCATTAAGTTGCACCTTGTTCCAACTTCTATTGTCTTTGACAGAGACAAGATGTACACGAGAAATTTCATAGATACTTCATAGATAAAAAGTTGCAAATGAGTAGTGCCTACCAGCCTGAAAGTGATCGTCAGGCTAAAAGGGTCAACTAGCTAGTCTCTGGAAATGTGCTTGAGGTGTGCCTACTTTGCATGGAAATAAGATCTCAACATCTTCCCTTGTACCATTCAGTGCAGCGATTTCTACTGGAATACAACCAGACTGTTATAAATAAACAAAGTTCATTGTCAGAAAGGCACTTCCAGAAAGGACACAGGAATGGAAAAGAACAAGGCAAAATTGTTCGACTACTAAGATAAGAAAAGGTTTAGATAATTAAGAAAATATAGAACTAATTGATAAAATGACTGTCAAAGAACCGCACTTTTCTATTTCCACTTCATACCCTTCCTTCTAGCATACCGCCATCCCCACATTCAGACTGCACCTGGCAGCCCTTATGCAACCCCTAAACATGTTTCCAAGTTGTCTTGTTTACAAATCTTTCGTCGGCAATGACATTGAGTTTTTAAATATAAGCAACATTGGTTCAGTATAAACTTGTACAAGTACGACTTACTCATACAAGATATGCACGATTTCAAAGGTAGAACAATGTTGACTTAGCAATGTTCACGACATTATCAAAGAGATACCATGATGAAAGAAGTCAAAGAGTTACATGATTAAGAATAGAGATATGGTAGAGATCAATTATTAGAATTCGATGGCCTCCTTTTCCAATTATTCAATCTGGATTATTTGCACCAAGGGATCAGGTGGCATTTCTAAAATGCTACCAGTCCTTCACAAATCAAACTATATGAGATGCAAATGCAATAGCACACCAGCCCAAACTAAGATGGTGGTGTCGCCAAGTTAGCTACGTGCTAGTGCCACAACATGCTAAGAGGTAGGTACTAAAAGAAATAGATAGAACAGATCGAAAGAGAAATGAAAATGCCATCACCTCATTGGTTCTACTGTTGTTTGGAAAGGTAAGTGTGTGCATTTGTAAGGATGTATTAAGATCATGGAAATATTTCTAGGCAGCCAAAAGTCTCAATGGAAGTTTTAATTAAGTCGAATGTCATAAGAAAACACATGACCCCTACAATTCTATTTGCATAAGGCATGTGACACCATACAGTCTAAATAGAAGATTTTAGGAACTTGGATTGAGTGGAACAATTTGATCCTAGCAATAATCTTAGGGCATGTTTAGGCAAGGCTTCTACTCTTGGATTAGTGTCGGATCCAAAGTACACAGGCTAAAATAAGATGGTTTTAGCCTCACAACCAAAATCCACACCCTAAACCCCCACTCAACCCCCAACTCCAGCTCCATGAATTATTGGAACCATTAATACACAGCTTCATGAATTATTGGGCCTGTTCGGGAGAGCACCAGCTCCAAGAATTCAATGTTAAAAGATGGGACGTTAAGAAAAGTTCCTTTTGCAGAATCTGGTGGATCTTAGATTCCGCTATCAAAACTGTTAAAGTCTCTCTGATTTGATGCAGATTTCAATCCCTCTAAAAAGTATTCTTGTGTGTTTGAACAACAGTTACAAGGTTCAAGCAATTGGCATGCCATGGCATAGAAGTAAATCTTACGGAATCAGGAACATTAGGGTCAGCACCAGCTTCCAGTAAGCATTTCAAACATGCAGTTAAGCCTTTATTCGCAGCAGCAGCTAAAGGGGTTACAAGACCGTCATTTACATCCGCGCCAGCCTGCCAAAAATATTATTACAAAACAGTATTTACAGGAACACTATGGGCTGCTATGTTCTTGCCGATTAGACACGATGCTTTTTCGTGGAAACCATCAGTGTAGTGCGGCCACAAATTTGTCAAAGGTATGTCACATAATAAGCAGCATTAAAGAAGGCTAAACCTACTTTAGTGTGGAAAAATGTAGCATTGAACAAAAAAATTATTAAGTAATTCAGAGGCCTAACACATTGATGATGAAGACAGCAGGCACGATACCTCAACCAGGAGCTTGACACATTTCACTGAAGAAGCAGTTATAGCAACAAGAAGAGGGGTATCAGCACCAGGTACTCTCTTGTTATACTAGTGAGAAACAGATAACACATGAGTTACTATCTGAAGTAAAGGCAATTGCCAGATGTAGGAAAGAACAGACAAATAGAATGAAGAACATATTCTGTAAAAGAAAAGAAAAAGTTTCGATGGCATTGCAAAAGCAGACATGTACCAACAAGAGTTTCTGGAATAATATACTGAGTATTGATGCCTTATTGGCCAATTTGGGCAATTGGACCTTTTTTTGTAATTCAGTCCCGTGTGTCTCTTAAAAGAAGTAGGCGTACAACAACTACATCAAACCGTTTTATTTCCAGCCGGGGAGGATAGAGCCTACAGATGAACCCACCAAGACCACCAAAAGGAGTAAACAAATATGAAAGAAAAAATCTACAACATGAATTACTAGAGGGAATACAAATTCAAAATATTGCAATTTCCTTAAAATTGGCAGTTGGAAAACGTATGATTGTCTAGAGTTGAGCCTATATTGAAGAAGCAGGTAGGATGGAGCTGCAACGAAGCTATGGCCTATGGAGTACATGGAGCTAGATTTCTTCGTGAAGTCAAGAATAGCTCTGGACAATAATGCCTACAACTCTCTGAGAATGCAGCCTTAGTACAATTTAAACGTAAGTTAACAGAGTCTGTTTGATCACCGCTACGAAGACATGATCTTCTATAAAAATTGTACGAGTTAGCTCATAATTTCCCTGACTTCACAACTGTTGAATAAATGCAGTAAAGCGGACTCAACACCACATGCCAAGCAAATGAAACATGAGAAAAATGCAACTAGCAAAAATGACACTTCGGAGGAAACAGTAAGTTTTTAAACCTACATCTGCGTGGTTCTCCAACAAAACTTTCATGGCTTCATCATGTCCCTCGAAGGCTGCGACATACAGTGGTGTCCCACTAACGGATACGGGTCTACACAAACTCCTTTTGCAAGCAAGAGTTGCACTATTTCACAGTCTCCTGAGTAAAGAGAAAAGAGGAAAAGAGAATCCAAGAGGTAATTATTACAAACTACAACTGATTGTGTGATGGGGGAAAATTAATATGATCAAGATCCACACTAATTAAAACTACATGCCCAGGAAATAGTCACAAACAGACAAAAGGAGCAGGAAACGGGCAACTTCCGAATCCTAAGGAAATCACCTAAGACAAGAAAAAAAGGCAGCAATGTTCTTCTACAAACATGAAACATTTCTCAGAAAGCTTCTAGCCAGGGAACAATAGAACACCTCCCATGAAAAGAGGATGTTCTCCATTACACATCAATTTAGCTATCAGTGTGAAGGCAACCCAGTTTTCGTGTATTAGCTCAGGGAAGGAAGTGGCTGTGAAATACCAGCATCATTTTACATGAAAAGTGAAATACTAGCAAGAAACTCGTAAATGGCGTAATGTTGGTCAATTGTTAGCACTTTATCTTTGCCTTCATAACCAAGGAAATCAATCTGAATACTTTGAATAACAGGACTACAAGTCTTCCGTCCCTTTGCCCCTCCCCTCCCAAAATAGATACCCCAATGTTCTGTTGCAATTTTCACCTTCTACATATCTTTCCAACACACATAAGAATCGTCATAAAACAAACTGGAAGAAAAAAATCTCATGTGCTGGAGAAGTACCTCTTCCAGCAGCAAGATGAAGTGGGGTGAACCCTTCGTCATCAGCTTTGGCTGGATCGGCCCATGATCAAGAAGATAGCTGACGGCGTCCAGGCTTCCTTCAATAATAGCCCACTGCAGAGGTGTTGAAGCTATCAAAATGAAGGTTTTGCGTCAATTTCTGGAGTATTTAATATCATGACATTTTATAAATTGCTGGTCCAGAAATTGTTCTACAACCCGATATTGAACAAAGCGGACAATGAGGAGGCACCTTCATCGTTGACGGCGTGCACATCCACCCCTAGCTCCTCGACAAGGTACCTGCACACCGGCAGTCTCCCGTTTCTGGCGGCGAAGTGCAGCGCCCCGGAGCCGCCCTCCTTGGCCGCCTCCACCACCTCCCTGGGACGGCCCCTGCCCTTGTCCAGCGCCTTCACCAGACCTGCGGCCGGGCGTAGGGGAAAAATCAGTACCCAAGCAAAAGCACCCGAAATCGAATCGAACGCTACAGTCTACGTACTCTTGAGGAGGTGGAGGTCGCCGTCGTGCGCTGCCTGGAGGAGCAGATTCGATCCGTGGGCGGCCGGCGGGGCAGAGCTAGGGTTTGGAGGGGCACAGGAACGCTTGCCGACGTGGCGGCGGCGCGGGGCGGGGCCATGGCGACCGGCGGGTCGATAGGGTTTGGAAGGGAGGTTTGGCTTGAGCTGGGGAGAGGCGGAGGCCGGAGGAGGCGTAGGCAGGAACACGGAAGGGCGGGCGGAGGAAGACGACGTGTCAATCAACGGTGGAAATGCTGCACGCACGCTTTCGGTGTACACAAGTTATTTATTTTTGTCATTTTTGTACGAAAAAGACCATGCTTATTAAAAGTATAAACGAGAACCTGGCTGTGGTAGGATGCTTAGGAAGGTGGATGTATCTCAGCCCACCAGAGTTCAAACCACAGGTTTGACGTTGGTGTTTCTCATTTAGGTGAAATATTATTCAGTGGGAGGCGACGTTCACGTCGACAGCGAGACGTCCGTGGTGACTTCGTCAATCTCAAGATCCGATCCGCCGACTCAGTCTTTCGGAGGTGCTCATAGGAGTAGGGTGTGCGTGCGTGCGTGCGTTCATAGTGGTGAGTGTATGCGCGTGTATGTGAGCGTCTGCGTTGTACCTTGTTTCGCAAGATTTTTTTTATTATAAAGTATAAACGGTGAGTCTCCCGGCGCCTAGCTCTTCTCAGCCGTCCGATCTGCTCTTCTCGGTCATTGTGACGCCACGGGGAATATCTCTTTGCAGTGGGGGGTCTGTGTGTGTCTCCACCTTCTCGGGTCCCAGTGCGCTGCTCTTGCTAACGTATGGCCATTAGTCGGAGGTTATGTCCTACTGTATAGGGAAGGGGTGTTCCTGCGCTCCATCGGTCGGCTTCCTAAGGCCGCCTGCTGATTATGAGTCCGACTTTGTCTTGGTCCACTTGTCAATCAAACGGGTGGGGTCGAGGTCGGTCTCCGTCGTAGTTCTGGCCTGCGAAGAATACACTCCTTGGAGAGGGGAATGACGGAGTTTTTGCCTCACTCACGTCTCGTCGTCTTGAACCAAGCCGCACCGCCCTTGCTGTCGTCTCGCCATTAATGGGCGGTTACGTGTTACAGTGTCGGGATGGTGTATTTCTGTGAGCCATCAGGTGGATGCATGCGGCTGTCCCCATTTTATGTTTCTTCTCCCTCGCCGGTTTCGATTCCTCGGCTTGACCGCTTCGTTCCGCGGCCGCAGGTCCACCGTGACTTCACATTCGTCGACCTTCGTTCTCTCGTCGCCGGCCACTTCTTCTCCATCGTCGTCGATCCTGTTCGTGGGGATTCACTTTGTTCCATTGTGGCCTCGACGTGGTAGATCTATTGTTTTTATTTGTTTGGTTGCCTTCACGGCTGTCGCAATCCTAGTCTCGCCTTTTTCTTTGGTCGTTTATTGTCTCGATTTTGTATGGGTCATGTTCTTGGTCGTTGTTTGCTGGAGAGTTCCTATACGCTTCAAGTTCTTATTATTTTCTTTCTTTTAACTGTCTTCTTACATGCTTTGTTATATTATTCTCTTTGTCTGCAGGTCTTCATCTTGCTGGATATCTCTGGATCGGGTGACCGCGTCTGCTTCCCTGGATCTAGCTCTATTTGCGTTTGGGGTGAGTTTTACCATTTCGTGATTCTCATTGTTGCCTTTGGCATTGTTTTCATGTGTTTAGCCCCGAGTCTATGATAGGATTCATATGTGCGCTATGGTTGACCATTAATTTATTTTCTTTGGCATTGTTTTTTTTTTTGGTTTTTGGCCCCTTGTGCAACCAAATAGCGAAATTTTTCTCTTTGATTGTATTGGATTGGCGGACCGGTTGATTGAGAAATAATTTCAGTTGATACTAGATGGGCTTGAGTTTATTTCTATCCAAATTCTTGCAAATTGCTTTTTGAACTCCGTTGTTCATATCTTGCCTTTCTTTCTAGCCACCCCCATTATCCATGTATCTATCTATCTATACTTCTTATAAAACAAAACCCCACTAACTTCATTAATTATTTTTCTATCTCAACATGCAAGCTATCCACATCATCCAATCTCTTAACCAGTCAATTGTCCATGTCATCTTCACTAATTAATCACACATCATCTATTCCATAAGCCACATCATCCACTATTTGAGCCATATTTATCCATGTCATCCCACATTTATTAATGATTTTCTATCCATCCACAGAAGCAATTCGCATTATAAATTCTTTTATCCATACAATTACCTCATCAATTTTAGTTGTTAAATATACAAATATTCTACATTGATTAAATTTAGATTCTCGATTATTGTGCCCAATCGAATCCTGAATATTCCCAAGAAATTTTCTCATTGCATGTGTCATATGTCTTTTCATTTATATTACATTTTTTATAAACAGTTCCCGCTGCAACGCGCGGGGTATTTTTCTAGTTCTTTATGTTCTTCATCAATTTGGGAAGATTGTGCAAACCTTCTCGCCTCACCTGACCTTCTCCTCTTTGCACTGTCGGGGCCCATCACATTCTTGGCTCTTCCTCCATTTATTCGCCCAGGACCATTTCGATCGTCTCCCCGTTCCAATCATATGGATCCTATTGTGCAGCTCGATCATCACCTACGTCTTATACAGGCAAGTCTATCGCCGGCATTAAAAATCCATGTATACAAACATGTCTACGAAAAACATATCATCTTTTGAAGAAAGTTCATGTGGACGCTTATATGCTTGCAAAGCAACTGCATGTGCAAATAATGGCGGAATTGACCATGTATGGGATCTTAAACTTGATGTTTTGTTGCATTCATTTCTGATTAAATTTTTAAATGGTTTTTATGAATGTGAAAGTTTTTCGTCCTATTTTACTTCTGTCATATTTGGGCCCTAATCTTTTATCATGAATCTTTGTTTCATACTGGGGTTCATGCTTCATAGAAGTGTTTTCATATGCTTTTGATTTTAGTGTTTATGAACAAATAGGCCTTTGATTATGAAATGTGTAAGTTTTTGGTGTTAACTTGTCTGAGCTGAATTCAAATAAGTAGAAATATTCATTATGAAAAAGACCAAGGTAACAGAGAAAATGTTATTGTATATAAAATAAAAGCGTACAAGGTGATTTAGTGTGGAAATGCAGTGTACATGATGTTCAAACTTGACTTGTGACGTCATCACTGGCTTTGGGCGATACAGTTGACACCGAAGGAGGAGGATGGTCGACACCGGCTTCGGCATCCGCTGCTGGCGCTGAAGGAGAAGGGTCACCGCCGGCAGCTGGCTTCTGGTCAGCGTTCTGCAGATGCTCCGCCGCCGGCTGCCCCATAGGGATCCCTGACTCCTCCGCGAGCGGCTTCTTGGAGCCTGCAACTGTCGTTGCCTCCAAGAGGATGTATGAGGCGATCTGAAATACCCAAGTTATGATGAACAAGATGATCGCCGCCGCGAACGCTCCTGTGCCCGGCGGGACACATTTGCCGCTGCCGTTAGTCGGCTCATTTCCGCCTGTGCTCAGAATCGCGGCCACCATGAACAGTACCACCACTATGATGGAAAGGATCCTGCGAGTTTCTATGTACGCGCATATATATCACAACTCACGTATATGCAAACTGCATCAGACAGTAGCATTTTTATTTTCAGGGACCGTTGCACACGCACGAACGTACCATGAGAAAGTGGATAAGACGACGGCGACGATGCGCTTGGCCTCGCTGGGATGCCCCAGGAACGGCAGCAGCCAGGTGGCGGCGGTGGCCACGATCTGCGTCGTCAGGGACAGCAGCGCCGCCACGACACCGCAGCCCACCGCCGGCGAGGCCTGGTACTCGCACGACACTCTGTGGCTGTGCGGGTTCCTTACCGACGACTGCCGCATATATATAACGACGCATACGTACACAGTTAAAACTACATAAACTGTTAAATAAGGAATCACGTTGAGCGCGTGAGGGTTTAGTCAACTAACCTGCGCCGCTGAGGCCGTGCCCACGATTCCCAAGATCACCGTGAGTAGGTCGAGGGCGGCCACCACGACGCACGCCACCATCGTCCATTTATTCATCCCCATCGCAATGCGGCAGATATATATATCTCGATGCTGCGTCTCAGGTTTAATTTCCTAACGACATGCAAGATGCTTGTGCCTACGTACATATATACACAGATACATAAGCTTAACTATATATATAAGAACCTAATAAGATGGGGTTAACTCGAGGGCGGTCGAATACAAGGTTGTTTCGTTGTTTCATTTCGTTGCGAGCTATAGAGTTGTCCGCTACAGAATAAGCTGTACATGTAAAGTTGTAAGTATATACGATTAAGCTGCATGCAACCTGTCTCCCACCTATCTACGTCTGTGCGCGCTTACGATAGTTTTACATTGGGTTCTCAGTTGGTCCTGTTCTAATTGTTGATTTGGTCACGGCACACGACCAGCAGCTAGCAAATTACATACTTCACCATCTTAATTAACTAATACGGTGCCCTAAAAAATATCGGAACTACTTTGCATCCGACACTTTCTGTACGATACTTGTACGACACCACCATCCAACGGACTAGGCTAACTAGCTGATGCAAATGAAAGGCCATCGGATACAAATCAAAGGCCATCGGACAAACGTCGGACAAAAACTATCGTACGCATAGCAGCACTGAAAAAAAATCTTTAGCGCCTTGAAATTGACTGTCAAATACAAAAAGGTAACTGAACATACTGGTCAAGCACCAGTCTAATTGAAGCCCACCTGCAATCCAGTGCCAAAACTATATGGGCCAGAAGAGCGAACGCGTGGAAAGTAAAAGCTCTCTTCTCCCTGTGCAGACAAAACTACATTTGTTAAGTTTGGGTCGCGTCGACGCCCAAGTGGTGGGATGGCACACAATCTTTGCTATGAGGAAAGCCGGCTTCGACTGAAGAAGAAGATAACTAAAACCGATTTCCTGCTATGAAGAGCTTGGTCCTATGGCAGTTTAGTTCGCAAATGTCTTTATTGCCCTTTAATTTGATTGTAAAATAAAAAGGTAAAATACAATACAACCTTATACGGCCGATCAAGATAACTGAACAATAGTGATCTGTTCTTTTTTTTGTGGAATAGTGATCTGTCATGTGCTCCTCCGCCTGCCGGTCTAATTAAAGCCCAACGGCAATCCAACACCGAAGCTACAGAAGCCCGAAGAGCGAACGAGTCTAAAGTAAAACCTAATTTGAAAAAATATTTTATGAACTCCACTTTATTTTATTCATTCTAATTTATTATAAATCAACACTTCCATACCCAACCATAGTACTTCAGTCCATGTCTAGCTGAATCCTTTGGTGCCCTTTAACAATCATGTTTCTCATGAAAGAAGTGTGCCCTTTGAACGAATAATTTTAATATGAGGTGGGGTAACCTCATAAACCTGCTCTTAAGTGGTAGCCAATAGGTATACATGTGGCTACTTTGAGAAGAATATATGGCTCAAATATTACAAGCACGTGAACCATGCTCATTACTGAGTTTTAAGGCTAACAAATGATGAAGGGATAACATGACTCAGTTAAAAGGATCCGTAAAGCATATACTTTAAACCATAGAATAATGCAAGAACTAACCATCTCATTCCCCCAGGTCGGTCATCTCTCTCCTAAATACTTAATTTAAATGACTAAATAAATACCATAAAGGAACAACAAAAAATTGTCATGAAAACTACTCATCCTGTAATGTCCAAGCATAAGATTTTTGCAGAGTTACACCAAGCAGATTCAATAAAATTCAGCATCCACACCTTAAAGAATATAAATAGGAGGGACCTAAAACCTCTCACGATCAACATGGTAAACAAAATCAAAATTCTAGAAAACATTAAATACGGATATCAATGATAATCAACCACTCATATTTCATTATTTTTCTTCATCAAAGGGATACATAGGTAAGCGCTCCATGCACATAAGCCATAATTGTAACAAAATCATTACTCAAAAAATTTATTGCAGAATTTAAAGATAAAAAGATAAAATATTGGGCAAACCTCCCCCAATCTGTTTTTCTGAGGTAGCCGCGTCTCATTCTCCTCGCCACCTAGACCACCTCGTTCTCGAGGCCACCAGATCTGGATAAAGAGGAGGCCACCATATCTTGATAAATAGGAGAGGAGGAGGAGGAGGAGGAGGAGGAGGAGGAATAGGAGGTGTCGTTCACTCACATTAGATGCACTCTACAACGAAGAGGTGCGAGAGAGTACGTCACTGTGAGCACCACTACCAGGCCGTATCTACATGGAGAGAGAGTGAGAGGATTATATTTTTTCAAAGGCTGCTTATGGGACGATATATAATGATGTGGTCACAACAGTTACTTATGTTCCGCTGTTTTGTTAGAAGTCCACATCAGATATTGGCTTTCAGTTATATCCGTGGTCTATGCGGCATATCCGCATCAGTAACGATCTTACACTTTTAATTTTTGCTAACGTGGTCAGCCCAGCAACGGCCCAATTCTGGTGGGCATCGTCGTCCACGGTTTTATTATTAACCGTGGGCTTTATGAATTGCATTGCCGATGAGGGGTGTTCTTAGTATCGCTCTGTACTATCATAAGAAAAAATAGTATCACTTTGTACTAGTGAATGCAACTTGTCTTATTGCTAGTAGTATGGAAGAGGAAAATCCTCCAAGAATTCAAACATTTTTTCTCTCCTATCTAAAACCATATATGTCATGTGATTATCTTTTTTTTTGAAACTGTGGGGCAAAAGCTTTGCCCCTTATATGAATTAAGAAGAAGCTTGCTAGAGCAAGTTTGTGACCAACCACCCAACAATATTACAAATCGGACTACTCTCGCGGTATCAAAATGCCCAAACACTTGGCACCCGCGAGAACCCAAATGCAAGCCTCCTTCTTAATTCTATCTAAAATGACAAGGGAAGGCGCGCTCTTATTGTGAAAGACTCTTGCGTTTCGTTCGTTCCAAATCTCCCAAGTGGCTAGCAAGGATAGGGAGGCAATGGCTTTCCGGTTTGGAGGAGTGGTTGTCATCGTAAGCCACCACTCATTGAAGTTGAGGTTTACCCAATCCGCCGTGACGACATTGTGTAAGCCAAGCCATCCTTTGATGAGGTCCCAAATCCTTCTAGTGAAGCAACAATGCACGAAGAGGTGCGTGGTGGACTCCGTGACTTGCTTGCAAAAAGGGCACAACCCACAATTGGGCCACCCACGTCTTGCCAAACGATCCGCCGTCCATATCCTATTTTGGTTTGCAAGCCAAGCGAAGAACTTGGTCTTGGGAGGGGCCCAAGGTTTCCAAACCGAAGTGTACATGGTGGAGGAGATTGTTCCCATGAATTGCATCTTGTAAGCCGATTTTGCCGTGTATTCCCCATTTTCCGTAAGCTTCCAAATGATAGCGTCATCGATGTTGTCGTTGAGGTGTATGCCGGAAAGCAAGACCCAAAGCTCCACAAATTGCGCAAAGTGGGCAGCGGTGAAGTCCTCGTCTAGGCGCACCTTTCTCACCCAACTCGATCCAAGCATGGCAAGACTGACCGAACAATTTTTCTTGCTAGAGCACTCAAAGACAAGCGGTGCAATATCTCGTGGCTTCCTACCCTCCAGCCAAGGGGCATGCCAAAAAGGGGTCTTTAGGCCATTCCCCACGGTGATCTTTGTTGCGGCATAGAACAAGTCCATATCCTTTGTCGTGCAAGGGTTTCCATTTCCTACCCAAATTTGGAGGGATCTTTCCATTCAAGCCATGGCCACCGCAACCTCAAGGCCGAAGCAAACTTGTCCATGTGGAGTATGCCGAGCCCCCCAAGCTCTTTGTGGCGGCAAACAAGGTCCCAACTTACTTTACACTTAGCACCCGTTGTAGTATCCTTAGCCGACCAAAGGAAAGCGCATTGAATCTTCTTCAAGAATTGCATAGTGCCGGGCAGGATGATGAGCGGTGTCAAATAGTAAATTGCTTGGGAGGTAATAACCGATTTGACAAGGGCCTCTCTACCGGCCGTGGCGATGAACCTCCCATTCCAAGTCGGTAGCTTTCCCGCACACTTGTCCTCAAGGTGTTGGAAGTCCGAGCGCTTTAGCCGCCATATAGAGAGGGGGAGCCCAAGGTAGCGCAAGGGGAAAGAGGCCCTTGCCGCCGGGATGCCCTCGAGGACCTCATCGAGGTTGATCACGCCACACCTTATTGGAACAACGGAGCTCTTGTCAAAGTTTGTGCATAGACCGGTGACCTCGCCGAAAGCAAGAAGGATGGAAGCAAAGTTAGCAATGTCATCTTTAATAGGCGCCACGAAGACAGTCACATCATCGGCGTATAGGGAAGTCCGCAATATGGTTCCTCTCCCCCGAAGGTTGTGAAGGAGTCCTTCTCTAGTGGCAATCTCCAAGATTTGTGTGATGTGGTCAATTGCCAATACGAATAGGAGAGGGGAGAGCGGATCCCCTTGCCTAAGACCACGGCCATGGATGATGTGAGGGCCGGCCACGCTGTTGAGGAGCACACGAGAGGTGACGGTGGAGAGCAAGGCGGCAATCCACTCCCGAAACCGGCTAGGAAACCCCCGGCGTTGGAGGAGATCCAAGATGAACTCCCAACGAATGGAATCAAAGGCTTTCCGGATGTCAAGCTTGAAGAGGAGCGCCGGTATCTTGTTCTTGTGGAACCGATTTGCAAGGTTTTTGACGTAGAGGAAATTGTCGTGAATGCTTCTCTTTTTTATGAAGGCGCTTTGGGCATTGGAGACAAGCTCATTCATGAGCGGCGCAAGGCGGAGAGCAAGCACTTTGGCGATGATTTTTGCAATGGCATGGATGAGACTAATTGGCCCGAAGTCGGCCACCTCCTCCGCACCTTCTTTCTTTGGCACAAGGGCGATGTTTGCGGAGTTTAGCCAATGGAAGTTCTCGGCGTGAAGGTTTCCAAAAAGGTGACGTCATGAGGGTGATGTGATTATCTTAGACTCTCTTAGGAAAAGAGGGATTGCTAAATCTGTAGAATGTAGTCACTGCACTGAAATAGAGACACTCCATCATCTTACGGTTTCCCTTCATGGTGATGGAAACGGGGGGCAATCGCTGGTGATCTAAAAACAAAGTTGTGCATAAAATACTGGCATTTCAACCAGGTACATTGCATCATGTGTTAGTATAGTACCACTAGGGAGACGACGCCACATGACACAAACTGGCCTGCTTTTCTGTTGCTTTGAGCTGCATGGATCGATGCCCTTTTATTTAAAATCATGCCAGTGGTGTACTAATTGGTGTATTTAGCTGGCACCAGATACTAACACCTGAGGTGAGCTGAATCTTCATACAAATCCAGAACCAGACCAGGCTCTTAATTAATCTCCGCGTTACAGTCACTTTGGCCAGCTAAAACAAGTAGCAACTCTCTCCTGGGATATAATTCCATACAGCAACGAAGTGGATGTGCAGATTAGCAAAAGTGTCATGCTTTCTAGAAAGATCTAGTGGACGAGCCGCTGCATCAGTGCAGAAGGTTCAAAATTTTAGTGCTCGAGTTTAAGCTTGGTCATAAGAACGCTAGAGCTGACCACTTTTTTTTATTTGGTCGACATTAATTTTTTCATCTTGATCTAGTCTTTATCTGCCTAAAGATTACCTGGTTATACAACGTTATCCACTTAGCCTGGTCATTAGCAGTTTAGCACTAGGGGATCTCTCCCAAACATATATGACAGGGTGGATAGCCTACATTATTGTCGCTACTCGCTAGTTGTATCAATAGATGTACAATGGTCGTACATTGTGCAAATCTTGGATCTTCCACAGATAAATCTAACTAACCACAACTGCACCACAACCCAAGCCGTGGATACATGCTAGCATCATGTGCTTCCATCTGATATTGGTATGACAAGAGATAGCTAGACGAGAGAGTGAGTGACAGTGAGGCCGGTGATTGATGGACTCTGTGACGGTGCTGCTGCTGGTTGCACTGGTCGCCGAACTTCTCTGCTACCCTCTCATCCTGCCGCCCCTGCCGCCTTCTCCTCCGGCGCTGTTCGTCTGGATCCCCGTGCTCATGCTGCTTCTACTCTTCGCCCTCGCTTTTTTCCCCACTCAGTGATGAATGATGATCACGAGCACCCAGCTGGGCTGCTAGCTGGATCGCAAGGTCACTTTTCTTAACCTCCTAGCTCAAGCTTATGTATATGGTTGATTCATCGCACATATGGATATACATGAATGCATTCCTAGCTAACCATGCAGTAATCCCTCCTTATGCATCCTCATGAATTGAGTTATCTTCTCCTGCAGTAACCATGCAGTAATCTAGACCCCTTGCTTCTCTCTGTAAACCATCCCCTGTAATGCGGCATCAAACACTCTCGGCCTTTTGGGTCGTACCACATATATACAAATTCAGGTGGGGCTTTGTCCCCCCTGGTGAAAAAAAAAAAATCGTTTGCATGCATTAGGCATACACAAAAGTTACAAGTCTATTGATATTTTGGCGGGTGATGAAGCTTCCGAGGGGAACGATCGTAGGATCTACAAGTAGATATAGGATGTCAGCTAGTTCGTTCAACTAATTTGCTGATAGTATCTAGGATCTTCTAAGGAGACCTTTTTTGTCTCTAAATTATCTTGATCGAATAAAGCTGTATTATGTGTTTTGTATCTTTTACAGAGACATTTTCAATATACTATCTCTTACTATTTGATCGATTGATCGAGCCTACTTCACTGCTTGTATTATGGTTATTCTCTAGTCTCTACCATACTTAGCACCTGCCATATTAGCATATAATCGGGCTATTATTGTTGTACAGCATAATTGATTGATTAGATAACATGATGTCACCATTGTGGCCAATTTCTAAATCTTTCGCTCTTCTCTTGCGCCGCTCCATGCTGTTTCCATGCCGCCCCCGTCCTAACATCTCCACAGCGCAATTTAGTTGATATGGCCATTTGGTTGTTGAGTAAAATAGAAGGCCTAGGATAGCGAACGAAATATAAGTCTGTTTCAAGTGAAAGGTTGCAGAATTCGTAAACTACATTGTGTAGAACTTAATGTGTCCTAAAGAAAAGGAATTGATACCTCTGCTGCCTCGTTGACAGCTTCCAAATCGTCGGCTCCATAAGAAAATCCGGTTTTGCTAGCTAAATTACTGAAGCACCATGTATATGGGTGCGTATTATATTAGTAGAGATATTTTACGGTACATCATACTACGCATTTTAGGGTGTAGTATATGAAGGATCCAACGGTTAAAATTTATCGAACTGGTTTTGGGTCAAAGGGCAACTTAGTCATTTCTTTTAAGGGTGGAATTTTCCTTCTGTGTTACATTAATCCTACGTCTTCATGTTGCGCTGCCGCACACGCTTGGCTCCCTCACAACAGACTCCAGTTGCGCCGCCGCCGCCACCGTCAAGAGCCCCAGGCCGCCTGCAGCGGCAACCACTTCCTAGCGCTGAGCGCCTCGTCGGCGCCACGCCGCTCCCGCCCGACGACTGCCTATAGCGACGCCGCCGCAGGCACTGACATCACCATATCCGCCAACTCACCCTCAGGCCTCATCGCCGAGCTGCCCAAATGGGACCTGCCAGCGGCCACGCGGAGGCCACGTACGTCGTGCCGATCGAGAAGACAAGGCAGAGTGTCGCGGCAACAACAGAGAAGGTGCGGCAGCGGCACCTCCACCATCGTCAAGGTTGCTTGGTGCTGCGGCGAGCGTTGTATCTGTATGCGCTGGCGCTGCATTACGAAGCTTTCCGAGACCGTATTATGTAGGAGTTCACGGCGAGGTCTAAATATGAGCAAGCAAATGCAAATGAATAGTGGTAATCAACCTGGAGAGAGGTCTGTTGAGGGTTCGCTGCCGGCTGGACGTATGCCAGACGACGGCCGTGCCTGAAATTATGATTTAATCATCTTATAAAATCTTTACTGGGCACATTAAGCAGCAACCAGAAAAGGGTTGCCACGGCCATGCTTTTAAAGAGTAGAGACACTTCTTTGATTGCACATAGAATTTTGTTGCCTTTGGTGTATTGGATAAAAATCCCATAAACAAGCTTAGAGCATCATTCTGCTTTCATTTCAAAGCCTGACATAAACATACTGAAGTATAAAACCTTTTTTTTTACCTGTGAAGTATAAAACCTGGGAATATGAAACCATCCCTATTTGTGTGACCAAACCTACATGTTGTAATTGCAATCTCGACTCTACACTAGACTGAAACCATCCCTATTTGGCTATTTGTGTGACAAGGAACTTCGGTCCTCCCCCCTAAACAAATTAACGGTCAAGATTTCACCATACCCGTTCGCCATAAAGGTATAATATCAGGCCATGACCCATACAAAGCCCGTATGGCCCATTGGTCGGCTCCGTTTTGTTTCCGGCAGCCTGAGCCGAACCTGGCGATCTCAGACTCAGCTCAACCGAGCGGCTCGTAACCCAGCGGAAAAAAGGCAGAAAATAGGTTGTCGCTGGGACTTGAACCTGGGTATCACTGGCTCTCAACAGAGCGAAGCTACTGGGCTATCTTTGCCTCGGTGTTGTACTACGCATTTTGCTTAATAATTTCCATCGTTGTTTGACTGACTGATCAACGAAATTGAGCACCAAATCCTTCAAAATTAAATCTAAGAAATTAACAACATGAAACAGTAATGTAGATGAACCCATTTTTGTGAAAAAACTTGATAATTATAGCACATTGATAAACCTAAAAATTACAAGAAATTTTGTGCATCTTATGTGCTCACCTCGCGGGAGCATGGGGCAGGGTGTGGCTGGCGTCAAGAACATGGCGGCGTCGCCTTTTATTCCTTGCTCTGCTCGCTGTCTCTATTCTCTGGATGAGATCGAAAAAAACGAGTGTCTCACTTGGCTCGTGTAGAACGCAACTTAAAGGGCCTCCCTTCTCTTGCTCGGGTGGCAAAAATTTATTTGCCAAAAGAAAAACGAGCTTCTCGGGCCGGACCAAGCAGAGCTAGACTCGCCGAAGGTCATTTCGGTCGAGGAAAGGCAGCTCGGCTCGGTCCATCGCTTTAGCGGGCTGAGTCAAGCTCGAAGCGAGCCATTGAAAGCTCGGAGAGAGCTGAAAAGCTCGGTTCGTACCTCCAGCGTTACGTACGGTCACAATGGCATGTTCCTGTAGAACACACTTTTCCCGTATTGATAGGATCTCCGTACGGTCGTGGTGGTCTGTTCCTGTAGACCGCACGGTTCATGTTTCTCGTCATCGACGGGCAGAGGGTACCTTAGGCGGTGGACCTAACTCAGTTTAGATGGTTATTCTACCACCTTTACGCCATGTGGACCAACATGCAACATTCCCAACCAGATAGGTTTACCCCTACCACCTTTGTGGACCTACATGCAACACTCCTAACCAGATAGGACATCTTTCACCTTTGGAAATATATGGCTAGGGGTGGTGCTTGTGGGTCTAGATGTCTAAACGTTTATAGTTCTAGATCAAGCTCTGTAGAGCTGGTGCATGTGGGTCCAGATGTTTAGTAGGTTATATAAGTATGTATCTACCATCTCTTTGGAACATGAGGACCCCTAGCTAGCTTGATCTAGCACATCTACCACTCATAGCCATCTAGGTGTACATCTACCAACCTTTGAGACATGTGGACCCACATGCAACACTCCTAACTATGTTGGATATTGTGCGACCCACATGATAGTTATAGGTCAATATGTGTAGGGCTTGTCCATGTGGGTCTAAATCTCTAGTAGGACATATAGGTATGTATCTACCAACTTTGGGGCATGTGGACCCACATTCAACACTACACTAGCCATCTTGACCTAGCACATCTGGACATGTGGACCCACATGTAACACTCATAGCCATCTTGTATATCTACCACCATTGAGACATGTGGACCTACATGCAACAGTCCTAGCTATGTTGCATTTTGTGGGACCCACATGATAGTTCTAATCAAGTTGTCTAGGGCTTTTGCATGTGGGTCCAAATGTCTAGTAGGTAATATAGGTATGTGTATCTACCACCTTTGGAAAATGTGGACCCACATGCAACACTTCTAGCTATGATGCATGTTGTGGGCACAGTTAAATCTTTAGGGTTGTATGTTGTGGGACCACCTAAATCTTTAGCCTAGCAACACTTTTGTCATCTAGTTATACATCTATAACCTTTGGGATATGTTGATCAACATTCAATACTCCTAGCCATTAGTTGTGCATCTACCACCTTTGGGGCATGTGGACCCACATGCGACACTCCTAACTATGTTGCATGTTGTAGGACTAACTAAATCTTTAAGGTTGCATGTTGTGGGACGAGCTAAATCTTTAACCTAACAATATTTTTAACCATCTGGGTATACATATATCACCTTTGAGACATGTGATCCACATGCAACACTTATAGCCATCTATTTGCGCATCTACCACCTTTGGGACATGTGTACCCACATGCACTCCTTGCATGTTGTGGGACCAAATAAATCTTTAGGGTTGCATGTTGTGGGACAAAAGGTAGAGTGTTGCATGTTCTCAGTCTAGATGGTTATTCTACCATCTTTAGGCCATGTGGACCCACATGCAACACTCCAAACCAGATAGGTCTACTCCTACCACTATTGGGACATCTGGACCCACACGCAACACTCTAGCCAAATAGGACATCTATCACCTTTGGACCCAATGTAACACTCCCAACTTTGCGTTGGACCCACATGCAACACTCCTATCTGGCCATCTTGGTCTACCCTTACCACCATTGGGACACCCATATACAACACTCCTTACCCATTAGGTTTACATCTACCAGCTTTGGGACATGTGGACCCACATGAAGTTAGATCTAGCCTTCCTAGGAGTGTGCATGTGCATCGAGCTGTCCAAGTTGATAGAGGTAGGTCTAGACATGACTAGGGATGGTGCATGTCGGTCCAAATGTTTAACAAATCATGGTGCTATGTCAAGATTGTTAGGAGTGTTGTATATGGGTCTAGATCTCTAGAATCTGACATAGGTGGGTCAAGATGGCTAGGGGTGGTGTATAGGATCCACATCTCTAAAACTCATCATAGGTGGGTCAAGACTGCTAGGTGTGGTGTCTATGGGTCCAGGTCTGTCTGTCGTGCGTCGTTTACCCCTTGTATCGACATGTGGACCAACATGCAACACGCCTATCTATGTTGCATGTTGTGGGGCCAACAAAAACTTTAGGGCTGCATGTTGTTGCATCAAAGGGGTATGGTTGCATGTTGTGAGTCTAGATGGTTATTCTACCACCTTTGGGCCACGTGGACCCACATGCAACACTCCTACTCATCTAGGTACAAATCTACCACCTTTGGGCCATGTGGACCCACATGTAACACTCTTGGTCATATAGGTACCCATCACCACCTTTGGCACATATGGACCCACATGGAACACTCCTATCTGACCAGCGTGGTCTACCCTTACCACCCTTTGGACACCCACATACAACACTCCTAATCTTCTAGGTTTACGTCTATAAGCTTTGTGACATGTGTACCCACATGGAGTAAGATCTAGCCTTGCTAAGGGTGTGCATGTGCATCGAGATGTCTAAGCTGATAGAGGTGGGTCTAGACACGACTAGAGGTGGTGCATGTCGGTCCAAATGTTTAACAATTTATAGTGCTATGTCAAGATTGTTAGGGGTGTTGTATATGGGTCAAGATCTCTAGAACGTGACATAGGTGGGTCAAGATGGCTAGGGGTAGTGTATAGGGTCCACGTATCTAAAACCTGTCATAGGTGGGTCAAAATTGCTAGGTATGGTGTCTATGGGTCCACATATGTCTGACGTGCCTCGTTTACCCCTTGCATCGACATGTAGACCAACAAGCAACGCCTAACTATGTTGCATGTAGCGGGACCAGCAAAATCTTTAGGGTTGCATGTTGCGGCATCAAAGGGGTAGGGTTGCATGTTGTGAGTGTAGATGGTTATTCTAGCACCTTTGGGCCATGTGGACCCACATGCAACTCTCATAGTCATGTAGGTACACATCTACCACCTTTGTGCCATGTGGATCCATATGCAACACTCCAAGTTATCTAGAATTGTGCACCTTAGCCGATAAATAATGAAATGATGTGATCCAATTATGCATCAAATATTTAGGTTGTTTAAAAACCATTTTTGAATTTGGACTATTGGAGCGTCAGTTGTCGCAAGATTTGCTCCACATGCCAAAATACCCCCTTTTCTACACATTTTCTGAGCAATAAATAAATAAAACGTGGGACTTGTTAAAAAACAAAACTACTTGTCATGAATGCCTATTTTGGTCATACTAGACTAGGGGAAAAACGGGGTCATTTCGAGCAGATCAAAAAATCACTTACAAATAGACCCGTTTTGGTTATGTTTGGCACCCATTTCTAAGCAAGTGACTTTTTACGACCTTCATGAAATGACCCTATTTTTTTTCTCCAAGCCATATAGTCTTGATTAGGCATGAATGCAACGTTGTTTTGAATTTTCGCAATATTTCATATCTTCTTAATTTTTTAATACAAAAATGCTGAGATAATGGCAAAACTGGTAAATTTTGTGAATTTGGAGGTTGAATAGTGTCTCCTCAACTTCACGCCACACCTACATAGTATACGATGATAGTACAAAACGGGCCACTGAAACCATATGGAGATCTTATCTATACGGGAAAAAGTGCGGTCTACAGGAACAGGCCACCGTGGCCGACTGATGGATGTACGAACCGAGCTTTCATTGGCTCGCTCCGAGCTTGACTCGGCCCGCTAAAGCGACGGACCGAGCCGAGCTGCCTTTACTCGACCGAAACGACCTTAGGCCAAGCATGGCTCCGCTCGGTCTGACCCAAGAAACTAGTTTTTATTTTTGCAAATAAATGTTTCCATCCGAGTAGGAGAAGGAGCGGTCCGTATGTTAGCTTCCATAGGAACGAAGTGAGACACTCGTTCTTTTTTATCCCATCCAGAGAATAGAGAGGCAGCGAGCAGAGCAAGGAAAGAAGGCGACACCGCCATGCTCCCGCTGTCGGCCATGCCCGCCCCATGCTCCCGCGAGGTGACGACCAAGATGCACACAATTTCTTGTATTTTTTTTGGTTTATAAATGTGCTATAATTATCAAGTTTTTACGAAAATGGGTTCATATATACTTCAATTTTATGTTGTTAATTTCTTAGATTTAATTTTGAATGATTTTGTGCTCAATTTCGTTGATTAGTCAGTCAATCAACGATGGAAATCTGTGTGCGGTCTATCTCTGCATCCATTTCCAGCGTTTCTAGGCGCAAGACTAGTATAGAATGGCACATCAGACAGGCTGGAAACATCATTGGGAACAGACAGGGCCTATCACAAGAATATTGCCACTAACGTGGCAGCCACATCAACATCTTCTACGGGGCCATTTCCTTTGAGGAGTTTTAAAGCAAATGGATTTCCACTTAATTATGTCCATTATAATCTGCCTCCTACATCCGCACCGGGCTTCTTTAGAGCATCTTCGTCGGCACCCCTGAAATATGTCAAGCACCTAATGTGTCTAGAGTGTCGGACACATGTTCGGCACAATAGGGGTGCTGCCCCTAGCGGCGCACCCAAACGAAAATTTGGAAGAAAATAAAAATAGTTGATCTGCGCGATATGTTCAAATTTTATTCAAATTTGACAACTTTTTACAGGAATTTGAAATACATTTTACTAAACTAAACCCTTACGACATCTACTCGTCGTCGTAATCGGTGTAGATGATCCTGCAATCATAGGGCTCCAGCTTGGGCTGCAACAATGGGCCCGGCTCCTGCTCCACGATGAGACACAACGCGCCAATCCGGGGGGAGGTCCTCCTGCTGCTGTGGTTGTGGAGACGTGGCAATAGCGATGTTGGCACCCTGCCGCGTCCCAGACTCCTCCTTGACGGCGTAGAACTTGGCGCGCATGCTCCTTGGATCCTCCTTGACAGTGCTCTCTCCATCTTTGGGCGCGTAGTCGGGACAGGGGCTCCGACGGCACATTCTCATGCCCAGGCGAGCACATTCCCCATCCTAGCGCTGCGCCACCAACTCCTCCTTCGTTGGGTCGCCCACCTCTCCATGCCATCCCAACACTCGTCCGCCTTGTCCCTCTCCCGCTAGAACAGCTCGTACTACGAACTATAATTGTTGTCATAGATTTCTGGGTGGCGACGCTTCTCAGGCATGATGGCATATCGCAACGGTAGCACGACACAGCCTGTGGGGCCTAGCCGCCACCTCTTCGGAAGCCGGTAGTCCGTCAGTACGTACAAATCATACCGCACGAACAGCCAGGCCTCATCGAGGAGGAGGTTGTGGCCCCGCTAGGCGTCGCCAGATCCGTCGGCTTCGTCGTTCCGCACCATTTCGCTGGTGGGAGGGTGACTAGATGCCGGAGTTGGAGCGGGGGGAGCGATTGCCGTCGGACGAGCATGCGCCTTGCACTATATACGGGAGACAAGCGAAGCGGACTGGGCGTGCAGGCTGGCCAAAGGACCAGCATCAATGACGGTGGCCGCGTGGGCAGGCTGCATGGTGGTGCGTGGGAACAGGAGAAAGCCGCCTGGGGAAACAACGAGGAAGCCATTATTCTACCTTCCCGACTATTTTCGTCCCACGTGTCAATGACAAGGAAGGCCCACCATCGGAGGGCTTGTCCACGTGTTGTCTGGAGCCCTTGAGCATGTCCGCAAGTTAAGAGGGTGGCTCGGAGCTGCCAAAACATAAATTGGGTCGGCCCGGAGAGTTGGAATGCTGGTAGCTAGGGCCAATTGCTTGGACCTCCTAGGGCCAGCGCACCATGGAGGAGGGTTTGCCCCCTCCCCAGGCACCCCTCCCCATCCTCCCCACTATATATACTCCTCCCCCATGCGAGAAAACAAGACAACAGAAAATCACAAGTTCCTCTCATATGAGAATTGTGAATTAGACTTTGCTCTAATTTTTTACCAGTTCGACACATAGCTCTAATCTCATGTGTTGAGAAAATTCTCTAGTCTCATATAGATCTAATCTATTTGATTAGATCAACCACATATACTACGTCGAAAGGTTGTCTCTCATCGCCAGCGCCAGGTGCTCTAACGGCGGCGCGCTAACGGATTATCGCAATGGATGTGTGGATATTAGAAGAGGGATTACGCAAGTGATCCTCATGGGGGAATCGGCAACAATCTCACCTCCCGACGTGGATGTAAGATTATTCATCAGGCAACACCGACATCTAATTCAACAAACACAAGATGTTTCGCAACGGTGTTTGAAAGTATTCTAAATCATTGCATTATGGGGTCTATTATATCTTCATAGTAGATCTTGGCGGTTATGTAAGAAAGAATTTTTTTAATTACCGTACACAACCCAGCAAATGAAGCAGCGGGAACGGGCCCGGGTTACAGGATCTAGCACTGACATGACTCCAATGAGCCGTGTTCCTGGTCGGCGGTGCCTAATCGGCCCACAGCCGCCATGGACATCGATTCCGAGGTTAGTGATCTGTCATGCTGCATAAGTTCACCCGCTATAATGCAAACTCACACACCAAATGTTGTGAAATCACACATGAAATGTTACAATGTTTAATGAGCATTTGCTTCAAGTTTATGTTCACTTGATTTTTATGCTGCATATGTGTTTTCAGATTATAACCAACATGCACATGCCATATGTTGAGTTTTTTTCCATCTTTTTTTATAATCTTTTATTTGTTTTTCAAAATTCAGCAAACACATGTTTTTTGTTGTGGTTGTTTTTTTATTTTTGTTGAAATAGTTGGTGATTTGTGTTGCAACTCAATCACTTTTTCATTCTTTCAAACACATGATTTTTATTTGTGATTGTTTTTAATTTTTGTTTAAATAGTTGGTAACTTTTGTTGGTTGACACAAATTTGTCTAAACACGGATGTATCTACGCACTAAAATACGTATATTTTAGCAAATCCATTTTAGATAAATTTATGTCGATCGTTTCCAATCGAAGGGAGTATTTATCCATTTTTTTTAGATTACTATATTTTGAAATGTAGCCCCTTTTGTTGTAATACTCCCTCCGTATCAAAATATAAAACTCTCTACCTATTTTGTACACACATGTATCTAGACATGTTTTAGTGCAAGATTCATGTGAGAGATAGCTAGGCATTTTGCGGTGCATGCAGCGAGCGTAGCTAGGCATTTTGCGTGGCTGCATGCAAGTAACAGCAGCGACTCAACTCACAATACAACACGCGCGCAGCCGCATCAGCCTATTAATATCGTAGTACTAAAAAGTGCTACATAGTTATAAGCAGGACCGAGAACCTGCCTGTGCCAGGATGGTTAGAATGGTGGTTGTACTCCCAGCCCACCAGAGTTCAAACCCCAGGTTTAACGCTGGTGTTTCTCATTTAAGGCGGAATATTCTTCAGTGGGAGGCGACGTTCCCGTCGACAGCGAGACCCCTGTGGTGACTTCGTCAATCTCAAGACTCGACCCGCCGGCTCAGTCTCTCGGAGGTGCTCATAGGGATAAGGTGTGCGTGCGTTCATAGGGGTGAGTGTTTGCACGTGTATGTGAGCGCCTACGTTGTACTATGTTCCGTAAGGAAAAAAAGATATAAGCAGGGCCGGTCCGGTAAGGGCCGATGCAAGAAAAACTATGGGGCCCTAATTCGTAAAGAAAAAAAATGTTGCATCAATCCTCTTGCTGACTGGGTGTTGGTTTTGGCATCACGAGGCAGACGAGGTTGAGGGAGGCGCTGATTCTATTGCAACAGTTCACGCTGGTATTTCCTGGCAAACTAAGGGCCTCTTGGATTTAAAGGAAAGGAAGGAAATAGGATGGGGAAAGGAATAGCAAAGGGTGGCGGGTGTAAACCTTTCTTGTTCCTTGTGCACAGGATTTCAAAAATGAGCTCCGGCTGAATGTTTCATTTCCTGTGGATTCTGCCTTGAAAGTCACCTACGAAGGAAATTCTCCTCTACTCTTCCTTTGCACCATTCCTATAAATCAAACGGATGAACACTAGCAACTTTGGAAATTTTCCTAATCCTATACGTTTCTTCCATGTTTCCTCCAAATCAAAGGAGCCCTAATATGCTGACTTTTTTGGGCTTCTTGTACAGATGTATCGTACCTGGGGGGGCGGCCCTTCATGACCGTGGGCTCCGTGCGGCCACAAATGTCGCACTTGCTTAGGGCCGACCCTGATAAAAATGATGATATGATATATATTTAAAAAAGAGAGTAATAAAGGAAGTAAATAGCTATAACATCACACATCAGAACACAATATGATTATGAGTTTAGAATCTTATAATAGAAAGTTGTATGATATTATACGTATGCTAGTACCCACTAAATATGTGGTAACATAGACTATTAGCATGTACTCTCTCCTTTTTTAATACTCCCTCCGATCCATATTAGTGGGCATAGCTTTGTCTAAATTCATATGTATTTAGTTAAGTATTTAGACTAGATACATGTGTATCTAGACAAAGTTGTGCCCACTAATATGGATCGGAGGGAGTATAAGATGTTTTTTACCATTTGTCCACATGAACACGTACACAAATACATGTAGACATGTATTAGTATGCATGTTCACTCACTTTAGCATGTATCTAGACAACATGTGCAACACCTAAAACATCCTATATTAAAAACAGAGGGAGTATATGTTAATAGCCTAAATTACTCCCCAATAACGACCACAGAGTAAGATCCACCCACGTGATGGAGGAATTGATGCATGCGCGTTGTGCTTGTAAAAATACTATAACGAGAATCAATGGCAGGCAAACCGACCGATTTTTTTATCGCGATGAGTTGACCGAAGTGTAGCACGCACCAATGACGCAATGCCCATAGAACCAATCGGTAACTCAGCCGGGACAAGGTAAGAGAAATATTAGCCATCTGCTCAGCGAAGTACGCGGTTGACAACCAAATTGCTGCACCTTAAACTTTCTTTCTTTCTGGAATTTTGAATGTGAGATGCGAAATTCCTACATGTATGAAGAAGAGGAATCATCAAAGCCAGTCCAAACAGCCCAGCCCAACGTGTTTTTCAGCCCAAAGGTAAGCCGAGTCCAAAGTTTAAGGAAACAGAACGAGTCCCCGTCGGAAGCTACTTCCTGACCCTGAAACGTCCGGACTCATAATCTGTCGGTAAACTTATAGCGTTGAAAAGAAATACGGAGTAAATTAATTCGATCGTTCTCGAAAAAAAGCAATCTCCATGAATCCATGATCATATCGATCCGATGCCGCCGCCGCCACTCCAGCCCTACGACTCCACGAGGGGGCTGATCTCGTGCTTCACCCCGAACGGCCTCGCCGATGACAACATCTCAACGGCCACGGCTGCGACTCTCCGCCACCTCCTCATCGACCTCTACGAGGAGGCGTTCCGGCGGCTTCCCGTCGACGACGTGCCGGATGGCATCGACCTGGCCCAGCTCGTCGACCGCGGCGGCCTCTGCCTCGGACTCCTCGACCCCGTCACCAACATCGTCCTTAACACACTCTCCCTCCTCCCGCAAGGCTTCGACACGAACCCTAGCCCGGCTCCTTCCGGTGCCAGACGGCGCGAAGAGAGAAGCAGAGATTCATGGCTCGCCATCGCGTGGACGTCCAGCCGGTGCCTCCTCGAATTCATGCGCGCGTACTTCGGGCTTCTCACAAAAGAGCAGGCCGGGCGGTACCTTGTCTGGGCGCGCGCCGACCTCGGCGTGGCCGTGCTGCTCGTGGAGCACGACCTCTACGCAGCCCGGCCAGCGGCCCCCGACCCTTGCTCCGGGAGGACGCAGAACTCCCTACGGCTCGCTTCCACGCACGTCAACCACCCATGGCCGGACCACCTCGTCTCGCTCGCTACGACGTGGCTACCACGGGAGCGCCTCGAGATGCTCGCTCCCCTTCTACGACATGACGGCGGCGGGAATAGACTTACCTTCCACGACGTCAAGACCATCCTCAACGTGGTCCGCCACCAAGACGACATCTCCGTCATGAAGACCATGCCGCCTTCGCCGACGCTTGAAGAATCTGTTGGGCCTGTAGTCGAGCGCACCACGAGCTGCGCCGACCTTGGAGATGGTCGGGTCTCCTACACCACCGTCACCATAGTCCAACGATCCGGCGACCACATCGCATCCCTGCGCCGTCCTGAAGACATGGACTCCACGCTATCCTCCTACACCACGCACGCCGCACCGCCGGTGCCGGGCATGACGAAGTGGCCGCCGCAAGACACCCCGTGCGTGTCTGTCCGAACTTCTGACGACGATCCCGACGCGTGCCCGTATGTCCGGTCACTGCAGATGGCCCTCTGCGGGGCCATCCACGGTTTCTACCTCAGGGCACTCTCCATGCTGCCTAGCCACGTTGCCCGCCATCACGTCCGCGGCGTCCTCCTCGCTGGCCACTGCTACGGGCCCCTGGACCCTGTCTCCAACATCGTTCTCAGTGCCGTCTGGTACGACGCAAACTTCCCTCTCCCGGACGCCGACCGCCACACCCAGGCGTACGACATCCTGGACACGCTCACCCTGCTCCGAGCCGTGTCCCGCTCCCTACACGGCCTTGTCGCCCTCCTCCATGCCACCTCCGGCCAGAAGCTGCCACTGCACGAGATCCTCAAGTACCTCTGCTACGCACAGTGCGACCTCTCCGACATGCTACAGCCACATTTACACCACGATGGGAGCTCTCCCAACCCCTTTGCGGCTGCCGCCACTGCCGCTCGACACCCGCAAGCATCTGCCGTTGCAGCACTTTTCGCGTCCCTGTCACCGACGAAGCTGGACCGGCTCAGGTCGCTGACCATGAATGCCATTGCCAACAACGCTCCGCTGTCTCACGAGTCTTTTACCAAGATATAAAGCATCCTAAGTCAAGAAGCCGTGGAGACGACGATCCCACGGCGGCCACGTTGTCCACCACTCTGCAGGACGGCATTGAGCATTCTTGCGAAGAAGAGGGAAGAATATGATCATCTGCAGAGCTTCATCCGCGGCACGATCGAACAGCTCCTGCAGGAATACGTCCGCGGACATCCTTCTGAACCGAAATATTATCTGGATTTCATATGCGGCGTGGCCCTAACTGGTTCCTCTCACTACAGTGGATGCTGCCACGTCAATTTCATGGCCGCTACCAAATCGACCATGAGCAGGAACACGCTCTTCTTTGCTGAATTTTGGGGGTCATATGACGGTCAGTGGAAACCATCCACCTGTTACCCTCTGCCCCAGCCGTATGATATGGGTAAGCTACTACTCCCTCCGTTCATAAAAGGATGTCTCAACTTTACCTATATGTGTATTTATCATGCAAATTACCTATATGTGTATTTATCATGCAAATTTAGATATTGTATAGATAAATACACATATAGGTAAAGTTGAGACATCCTTTTATGAACGGAGGGAGTACATATACATGTTACACAATTTATTCTTTCAATGTAGATTCTGTTCTATGCTAATTTGGTTTCTCCAACAGGCCGTTGCTATTATGGCCGGAGGACGGCACGTAAGATCGTGTATCCGGATCATTCCATCGACTACCTCTCGCGCGACATTACTCACGGGGGACTAGATGACACGGAAGTTACACTAGACACCGACTTTTTGTACTTCGACTCTGAGAGGGACATGGAGCTCGCAATGGTCTTGCAAAGGATGGCAAGGCAGCAGGAGTTCATGCAAAGACAATCTACTGGGATGACTGCTCGATGGTCCATTGCTCCTCCTTGCTAATTGTGCCAACCACTTGAGTGGGTGCGTCTCAAGTAGGTTCCTTGCTTTATTTGTCTAGCCTTATTTTGGCTTGTTTTAAGTCGAACTAATGTTGAAATATTAAAATAATAGCAGTATGTATGATCGGAAACTGCAAATGACTCCCGAGCTAAATGGAGCTCATCGGCGGCCCTTGGGAGTTTCCAAAATCGTGAATTTTTTCCAGAGATCTAAAAACATGCAAAAGTTTAACTCAAACTTCCCTATATTTTGGGCTGCCCAAAAAAGATAAATAGGGAACAATTTCAAAATTTTCAAACTGTGTACTATTCACCACCCATTTGTTATGTTTGCCCACAATACAACATATTTTGCTTTAAAAATGTGTACACTTATAGATCTCGATATTATCTACATCTCAGGATTTTTTCTCGGTTTTTTTAAAACTCAAAAGTACTGATTTCGAATTTTTTAAACACAAGCTCCATGGAGCCATTAGTCCACTTTCATGATCGGAAAGTAGTTAAAGCATGTAGAGTGCTATTTCGATTATTGTACTGTACCACTTGTAGGAGTCTGAATGCATCTTATCCGTCAGAGTGCAATGTCAACATCGCGACAGGTGGGATTGAGCACAACAGTTTATGGCCGAACTAGAACTATATGAACACGAAAATCATTTGGGCTGGTCGTCCATAGAATAATATCTAATATCAATGCCTACATTCTCTTATTTCTATGATCAGCATAACGCAAAAATGTTACCGGAACAAAAACCTATCACAGAGGATTTTCATTATAAATCAGTTGGTATATATATGAAATCAATCGGGAGTGGCGTTTTGGCTCCCGGGTGCATATGCACCCATTATTTAAAATACATTTTGCACATATTTTGAAGTGTCAAAAAAATTGAAAAAAATGTCCGCGCATAGATCTGAACATGTTATGTGTTCACAAAGTCGTTTCATGAAAAACCGACATTTTTTGTGGCTCGTATAAAAAAGACAAAATTTGGTGCTAAAATAAGGCTTTTCACGGCACTTTTTTTTTTGTGTTTTTTTTTACAAGGCACAAAATATATCGGATTTTGGTGACACGACTTTATAAACACATAGAATATGAAGATGTATCCGCAAAATTTTATTTCAGATTTTTTTGACATTTTCAAATATGTTTTTCAAGTACCGGGTGCCTATGCACCCGGTGCCAAAGCGAATTTTCCAAATCAAGACATAAATACATCTTCAGTCTTAGGATCTAGGCAGCGGCTGCCAGGACAGTGGACAAAAAAAAAAAATAGCACTAAACATGTTGACATACATACATAAACAAAAAGTGAGAAAAATACCCAGCACCTGTGAGCCGGATCAGCGACAAGGGCGGCTGTCGAGATTGATGGGAGAGAGCAGACCGAACTAGTATATGTAAAAATAAAATTTGTATGTACTGACGGTACTATTAGCCCCAGAGACAAGCAGGAGGGTTAAGCCAGACAGGTAATTGACATACATGACTTTTGTTGACAAACATGGTAGACAGGTTTAGACACACAAAAATAATTTAAAATTGAAGATTTGTACGACTCAAGTTCTCAGACCTTTGGCATACATGTGGAAATAATACATGTTCAAGTAGTCACTGGATGAAAGTACAGTGGACACGAGTGTGGATTTTTTGAACCCGGGCTACATGGAGGCGGTTGATTGAAAAAATCACTAAAATTCGGATTGACCAAATACTAAATCAAAATGAATGGTTTGCCATGATATTGAAGTAGCTCAACCAAATCTTACATGGAATATTAATACCAATAGCTACCGGGGATCAATCGTAAGAAAGCCAAGCAATATCAATTTTGTGTCGGACAATTAAGAAAACCAACCACACATAGATCCAGACTAACCCAACTGAGCAATTAACCATGCCCAGAAAAAGCAGTTGTCAAGGTTAAGTAAAATTACTGCGAACCAACACATATACTATATTTCTGGAACGTAGCAGCTGAGTGGCCGGTAGGTTCATCTTTGAAATAATAGTACCAAGAATGAACCATGGTCTACGTGTTAAGTGTATATTAGGCCCTTTGGGCCCAGCCCATGTAAAGTGTGGTATATCTCTCTCAGTTGTAATACAGGATATGTGTTCGGTCATTGTTTCTTCTCCAACAAATCAAACATGGTATCAGAGCTGATTCCGCCGGCGTCGCCACTCTTGTCCCCGCCGGCGTGCTGATTCCGGCGAGCTCCGGTGCGGCCTGCTCTCCAGCAGCCGCGGGCCTCGTCGCCTCGACCCGGACTGCTCTCCAGCAGCCGCGGTCTTCATTGCCTCGCCACGGTTTTCGTCTTCGTCGCCACCGGCGAGCTCTCCGGCGAGCTCTCCTAGTCACCTCTCCTGGTAGCCTCTCCACAAACAAGGTCCTCTCCAGCAACAAGGTCGGTCTGCCCCGTCGCTCGATCTCGATTTAGTGGTTGTTGACTTTCTTAGGTCTGGAAGAATAGCTGCTGGCCCTCACTCGGATTGTCCGAGCCGAACTCACCCGGATTTTCCGGTCACTCGGATTTTCCGAGCCGGACTCACCCGGATTTTCCGGTCTAGCTACTGGAAGCTACTGGACTCAGTCGGATTTTCCGACGTGGACTCACCCGGATTTTCCGGTTTCACCCAGATTTTCCGAGCCGGCCTGCTGTTGTCAAATTCTTACTGCTATTGTCTAGCTGCTGCTGCTGCTGCTGTCCTTTTTCAGTGTGTTGTTTGCTGCCATGGCGAGGAATGAAGGTTCCATGTCTATTGACATCAAGCTAGATGGCTCAAACTACCGGGAATGGGCCTTCTCAGCTAGGACGGTTGTGAGAGCTGCTGGTCTTGCCTCTCACTTGACCGATGATCCATCTACTCGAGATGATGAAGCAGCAAAGAAATCTTGGCAAAAGGCTGATGATCGTGTGATGGGAGCCTTGGTTCTGGGTGTTGACCCTTCTCTCCGGATGAGTCTTGAGCATCACACATCAGCCAAGGAAATCTGGACATATTTTGAGCAGCGGTATCTTCAGCCTAGTGGTGCACTTCATTTCTCCTTGCTACAGAATTTAAACAGTACTCAGCAAAATGACATGTCCATGGATGAGTACTATGCTGCCTTCACTCGCATTAGCGGCCAACTTAGCTCCATGGTTCCAAAGAGCAGCCCTGGTTGCACATCTTGTGCGGCTAAGGAAGAATTTGAACAACGAACACTCATGTACCAGTTTGTGATGAAGCTGAGGCAGGAGTATGAGAACATCCGCACTCAACTCCTTGGTCGTACTACTTCTCCCCCTTGACTGAGGCACTTGCTAGTCTGATTGCTGAGGAGACTCGTCTTCGTTCTATGGCTGCGACTTATACACCGTCCTACACAACAGTGTTCTGGGTTTTCCTCACCGGACAGGTCCTCCCAAGGATCCATATCGTCGCGACCTCCGTCACGTTTTTCTGCACACATTGCAAGATGCCAGGACACAACATGGCTGGTTGTTTCAGCTTCACCCAGAGTTGTTAGCTGAGTTTCGTGCTAGACGAGCAGCCCTTCAGTACAGCAGCGTCATCCTGATCGTGTTCAGTCTCAGTTGTGAGGACTTCTACTGCTGTTGTCACTGACCACCAGCGAGGAGTGCTTCTGTGTCTGCTCTTCTCAGTCTGCTGTGGCTCCAGCTCAGCCTTGGGTTTTGGACTCTGGCGCCTCTTTTCATGTGACATCGATCGCTCTCAGCTTGTGTCTTGCCAGCCAGTGAAGGATGGTGCATCTGTTCAGACTGCTGATGGTACATCTTGTTCTGTTACCCATCAGGGTTCTCTTTGCACATCGAAGTTTACTGTTCCGGACATCTCTTTTGTTCCTCAGTTGTCCATGAACCTTATGTCTGTTGGTCAGATTACTGATATGAACTATTTTGTTGGTTTTGATGCCTCCTCTTGTTATGTGCAGGATCGTCAGAGCAAGAGGATCATTGGAACTGGCCATCGCCGTAGAGGATCCACATCCCTCTACATCCTTAACAACTTGCACCTTCCTTCGGCTTCCACTGCATCGTTGTTTCGCTCTGCAGCATCTACATCAAGTTCTACTTCGTCTCTTTCGTTTGCCCAGTGGCATCATCGTTTAGGTCACTTGTGTGGTTCTCGTTTATCTACTCTTGTTCAGCAAGGTGTTTTGGGTCGGGTCCCTGTAGATTCTGGTTTTCATTGTAAGGGATGTAAGCTAGGCAAGCAGATTCAACTACCATACCCCTCTAGCACTACTCATTCTAGCCATCTTTTTGATTTGGTGCACTCTGATGTATGGGGCCCCTCTCCTTTTGTTTCAAAAGGTGGTCACAAATATTATGTCATATTTATTGATGATCACTCTCGATATACTTGGGTGTATTTCATGAAGCATCGTTCTGAGTTGATTTCTATATATAAGGCTTTTGTGTGCATGTTGCATACTCAATTCTCCAGTGCGATTCGTGTTTTTCGTTCTGACTCTGGGGGGGAATATCTGTCTACGTCTTTTCGTGAGTTTCTCTCTTCTGAAGGTACTCTCCCTCAACTTTCATGTCCTGGTGCTCATGCTCAGAATGGTGTTGCTGAACGCAAGCACCGACACATTGTTGAGACAGCTCGCACTCTTCTAATTTCATCTTTTGTGCCTACTCAGTTTTGGGGTGAAGCTATCTCGACTGCTGTCTACCTTATCAATCTCCAGCCTTCTTCTCGTCTTCAAGGCAAGTCTCCTGGTGAGATTTTGTTTGGTTCTCCTCCCACGTATGACCATCTTCGTGTTTTTGGTTGTATTTGCTATGTTCTTTTAGCACCTCGCGAGCGTACCAAGTTGACTGCACAGTCTGTTCAGTGTGTTTTCCTTGGCTATAGTCTAGAGCATAAGGGCTACCGTTGCTATGATTCTTCTGCTCGTCGCATTCGCTTTTCTCGTGATGTCACTTTTGTTGAGGATCAACCCTTTTTTATTCCCCTTCGACTCAATCTTCATCATCAACCACTTTAGAATCTACCTCTTTTCTTTCACTTCCACCTATTTTTTCAGATGATTCTGCACCTGATCAGTCTTCGGGTCCACCTCCAGCATATGATTCACCAGCTCCTCCTCTAACTAGTTTTCCTTTTCATTATAGTCGTCGTCCTAGAGTTTCACCAGATATTCAATCATCCATTCCTTTGTCTTCTCCTCCGGCCAGTACTACTGATCCTTGCACTGATGACTCCTCTCAGACAACAAGGTATGCTCTTCGTGATCGCTCCTCTCTTGAGATTCCTAGCAGATATCGCAATGATTTCTGTGCAGGGGCAGCTTATGAGCCTACTACTTATCAGGAGGCAGTGGTGTTACCTGAGTGGCAATTGGCTATGTCCGAGGAGCTTGCAGCTCTAGAGGGTACTGGTACATGGGATTTGGTTCCTCTACCTTCTCGGTCCGTCCCTATCACTTGCAAATGGGTGTACAAGGTCAAAACCAAGTCAGATGGATCTGTGGAACGCTACAAGGCTCGACTTGTTGCAAGAGGTTTTCAGCAGGCTCATGGGAGAGATTATGATGAGACTTTTGCTCCAGTTGCTCACATGACTTCAGTTCGCACTTTGATTGCTGTGGCTGCCACTCGTTCATGGAAAATTTCCCAAATGGATGTGAAGAATGCTTTCCTTCATGGTGATCTGCATGAGGAAGTATATATGCAACCACCTCCAGGTATTGAGGCTCCATCTGGTCATGTTTGTCGTCTTCGAAAGGCTCTATATGGGCTCAAACAAGCTCCTCGTGCCTGGTTTGAGAGGTTCACTTCTGTGGTTCGAGCTGCTGGCTTTTCTCCTAGTGAGCATGACCCAGCTCTCTTCATTCATACATCAGAGCGTGGGCGTACTTTGCTTCTACTGTATGTAGATGATATGCTGATCACGGGAGATGATGTTCGATATATTTCCTTTGTCAAGAAAAAGTTGAGTGAGCAATTCAAGATGTCAGATTTGGGGTCCCTCAGTTACTTTCTGGAATTGAGGTCCAACACACAGATGATGGTTACTATATCTCTCAACAAAGGTACACTCGGGATTTGATTTCGCGCTCTGGCCTCACTGACACATGCATTGCTACTACACCCATGGAACTTCATTTGCAATTGCGTCCTACCGATGGAACTCCCCTTGAGGATTCCTCTCGATATCGTCATATTGTTGGCAGTCTAGTGTACCTCACAGTAACAAGACCTGATATTGCACATGCAGTTCATATTCTCAGCCAATTTGTGGGTGCTCCCACTCGGTACATTATGGCCATCTACTTCGACTGCTTCGATATTTAAGGGGCACTACATCTCGCCGCTTGTTCTATGCTAACTCAAGTCAGCTCCAACTTCATGCTTACTCTGATTCCACTTGGGCGAGTGATCCCGTCGATCGACGTTCAGTCACTGGTTATTGCATATTTCTTGGAACATCTCTCATTGCATGGAAATCAAAGAAGCAAACTGCTGTGTCTCGCTCTAGCGCTGAGGCTGAGCTTAGGGCTCTTGCTACTACTACATCAGAGATTGTGTGGCTTCGCTGGTTATTGGCTGATCTTGGGGTTTCATGTCATACACCTACACCTCTTCTCTGTGACAGCACTGCTGCTATTCAAATTGCTAATGATCCTGTCAAACATGAGCTGACTAAACACATTGGTGTGGATGCATCTTTCACTCGATCTCATTGTCAGCAATCTACTATTAAGCTCCAGTATGTTCCATCAGAGCTTCAAGTTGCAGATTTCTTCACGAAGGCTCAAACTCGAGATCAACATAGATTTCATATTCTCAAACTTAGTGTATCCGATGCTCCTGATCCACCTTAAGTTTGAGGGGGTGTGTTAAGTGTATATTAGGCCCTTTGGGCCCAGCCCATGTAAAGTGTGGTATATCTCTCTCAGTTGTAATACAGGATATGTGTTCGGTCATTGTTTCTTCTCCAACAAATCAAACACTACGTACCAAAACTTATTGTATGAATTCAGAGAAAGCATATGAGATTCACATTATTTAAAAATGTCTTTCTGAAAAAATCAGGGCCATCAGTGTACAGATTAAAAATCTCCTACACAAAATATGATAGAAAAAATGGTATAGACTGATTAACAATGTATATGGCAAAATAACTATATGGAAAAGGAATGTGAGTGAAATACCAGAAGAGTGAAATTGTGTGCCGTATTAACGTGTAAAGAAATAATTGTAGCTTCCTATACCAGGAAAATTGATGAAAAGTGTAGAACAAAGCTCTTATTATTGGTTTCCACTCCGATCTCTATGAAGCATAAACAGTATAACAAACAAAAAAGTCCTTAATATGTCCTACTTTCCTGCCTTTGCATGCCCCACCAATCAAACCAACCTATAGGCTCTGGTGGGATGTGGAGGCGCTCGCCTGCCAGCCGCGGCGCCTGGCCAGCAGTGAGGGCGAAGGGGACAGACGAAAGGGATCGAGCGAGGGGCTCCACCCCGCGTGCAGTGTGTGTGTTGCGTGTGTTCTTCGTGTGTTTGTGTGTGAAGAGAGAGAGAGAGAGAGAGAGAGAGAGAGGAGAAGGATAAGGAAGAGGGATGGGACGGTGCGGCGGTGAGTGCTAGGGGCGTATCTGATTTAGGCCACATTACTAGTCTTTTGGCAAAACAGTAATAGAGTCTATCTTGTGGGGGGGGGGGGGGGGGGGGGGGGAGAGGAGGGGGCGGCGGGGCCACTTACTGGTGGTGCACCATCCTGGGCCACACACTACCAGTAATGCTTACTAGTTAGGGAACCCTACTGGTAATTAGCAGTAGCGTAGCTCCAGTATGGCGCGCTGCTAGTATGTGATTATCTGTAAAAAAATTCCTACTAGTGTGCTTACCGGTGTCTGCACGTGGCCTAACGCATACTCATCTACAGATGTACGGCTAGACATTGGGTAGTTCGCTTGGCATTTCCATTGGGCGTGGAGTTCACCAATTTGCCACGTCGTAAAGATACAGCCCTGCGAGCCCACACTCGTGGCCGTCTGACAGCTACGACTACAACGATCTTGTAGGAGACGATGGAGCAGTGGGAACGGGTCCAGAACTCTCGTATCTAGCTCCCACAGCTCTCCATCGACCCAGGTTTGTGGCCGCGTCAGCGTCGGATAGGCGAGCCCGGGGCCGCCATGGATAATGGTTGTGAGGTTAGTTATATGTGATGATGCATTTCAATATGTTCCGAACACACACGCCAATTGTTCTAAAAACAGACGCGGGTTCTTGCCCTGGGCATTTGGTACAAGTTTGTATTTCTCTCGATTTTTTCGATGTTGCACATGTAATTTCAAATTGTAAGAAACTCGTATAATTTTTATTACGAAATCACGCACCGAGGCAAAACGAACAACGTGTTTTCGTTTTGGGATTCCCGCTGGAGATGCCTTAACCTTTTGGTTGCTTGGCGTGGTGTTTTCTGGTTCGCCATGCCTTAATCACGCACCCAGGCATGGTGCTAACTTTTTTGAAAACTCTTCGGTTGCGCTCATTCCAAATCTACCAAGAAACTAACATAAAAGGAGTGGCGAGCGCCTTCCGACTTCTGGGGTGCGCAAGAGGAAGATGATCCCACCAAGAGTGAATGTCATCAAAAGCGATCCAATCCGAAGATGTAAAATCTACTAGCCCAAGCCAGTCGTTGACCATGCCCCAAATTTGGATAGTGTAACGGCAAGTGAAGAGGAGATGACGTGCCGTTTCGTTTTCTCGACGGTAAAGAGGGCAAATTGTACCGTTTGGTCATCCTCTACATTCCAAACGATGGGCCGTCCAAACACGATTTTAGATCATGAGCTACGAGAAGAACTTCTTGGGAGGAGTCCAATTTTTCCAAACCAACCAATCCATCGGCGAGCGAATAGTGCCCGCCCACAGGATGTGCTTGTAATCGTACTATGTGGAGAATCAACAGCAGGCAAACTGACCGATTTTTTATCGTGATGAGAGTTGACCAAAGTGTAGCACGCGCCAAAGACGCAATGCCCTTTGTACATAGATCCAATTGGTAACTCAACGAAGTATGCGGTTGACACAAAAATTCGTTCTGGAATTTGAAATTCCTAATGTGCGACGCGAAATTCCTACATGTATGAAGAGGAATCATGAAAGCCAATCCACACAGCCCAGCCCAACCTGTTTTTCAGGCCGAAGGTAAGCCCAGTCCAACAGATCAGTACTACTACGTCCCATCAAAAAAACAAAAGTAGTCTATACTACTGGCCCATCTGACCAACGAGTCCCAATCGGAAGCTACTCCCTAATACATCCGGACTCATAATCTGTCGGTAATTAGCGTTGAAAAGAAATAAATTAACGGAAAATCTATTCAGCAGGCGCCTGCTGTCTGGCAAAACCGGACGCTCCTTCCTCAGCCGTCGATTTCGGAGTGGACGGTCGTGATTTGCGTGAACAGTTTCAACTAAGTACATACACGATCTGAGTCAGTTGGTCCCCACGTCCGTGTTCTCACGACTCTCCCGGACCTCCCCCTCCACCACGCGTCCATCTGCGTCTACCTCCACCCATCCTCCGGCGCCCTCCTCGCCGCCGCCCATGGCGCCATGCCCGGCCACGGCGCGCGCCGCCGACTGGAGGCTCATCTCCTTGCTCTAGCCAGAAGGAGGTCTTGGTCCTTGACGTGGTCCGCGGTGGGGGCGTCAAGGGGCAGGCTCGCCGCGGACAAGCAGGTAGAAGGGAGGTTGGAGACCAGGGCGGCTGTCGGCTGGGAGGCGTCGGCGCGAATAAGGGCGTCGCGGTGCTGGCGCCTCGGGAGCGTGATGGACTGGCTCGCTGTGGCCTTCGGAGTGCGAGATCTGGGGGAAGGCGGCTAGCATGCTGGTAACTTGGCCGGCAGCCGCGAGGCCCTCCGACTTGGCGTCATGCGGCGCGTGGCTGGGAGCTCGGTGTTGATCCGGTGAAGGTCCTGGCTAGAGTCGCCGGCTGGTCAGAGTTTGTTCGGTGCATAGTTGAGAATTTATCCCTTCTACTGTACTTCTCTGTACATGCAGCCACACCTGAATAGTCGACCAATTTTTCCTCGTCTTAACCAACCCCCTGTTGAAACATCTCTCTATCATAATGGCATGCTGATCTAATGGTGTTTGATCTGTAGTGTCCAAGTATGAAGTATTCCTTGTGATGTTCTTATTTGAGTCAGAGGGACATGGCAAAATTGGAATATTTGAAGTTTTCTGGTCATAATTTGCTGTACTCTTTTGTTGATTTGTCTACAAGGACAGTACTTCTTTGTTTGTTGAGGGCAAGATGTATTTAAGATCTGATGCTTCGAGCTCAGCTGCATAAAATGGTCTTGATTCTAGGTCTACGTTCCTTCATTATTTTGCTTAGCTTTAGTAGTTAAAAGTGAAAAGGTCAAAAATAATTGAAGTGGTCTATGTGTTTTTGTTGAATAAGCAATATGAACATTGAAAATTGTCTGCTATATATAGTTCCTACTTGCTTGTTAATTATTTCCCTGAGTTCGTGAAAATCATAGGTTAAGTTATCTATTTATATGTGCCCTGAGTTTGGCGAAACGGAAGAATGTCGCTAAGCGATTGATTCCTGAGGTATGACCATGACGGCTCTGGCAATGGCACAAGTGGTGGTGGTAGTGGGTGGCGAAGGTTTCATGGTTTGTGACCTCGTGCCGGCGATTGTCCTTGCTAGAGCCGGTCTATGGCGTGGGGTCGTTGCTTGATGAGGCGCACGTCCGTTTTGACTGCCTCACCGATCGCTTTCGTGCCCTCTCGCTCCTTCTCGGAAAACCCTACTCTATGTTCATGATATATGATACAGTTACCATGCATCATGTAATTATCCACCATGAAATCGTTATATTTAATCATAGTTACCCACCCAATACTGGTTGAATTACCCACCCTGTACCAATAAAGTTACCCATGTCATAGTTATCCACGACGAAATCACTCGGTAATAGTTACCCAACCAATACTGATAGAGCTGCCCACCCAGTACTGATAAATTTATCCATGTGTTTTCATGTGTATTTATCCACCACAATATCAATATAGTTACAATACTCTCTCGGTAATATTTACCCACCAAATACTGAAGAAGTTACTCATCCAGTACTGATAAAATTACCCATGTGTTTTCACGTGTAGTTATCCATCACGAAATCTGTGTAGTTACCATACTCTCTCGTTAATAGTTACTACCCAATACTGATTAAGTTACCCACCCAGTACTGATAAAGTTACCCATGTATTTTTATGGTGTACTGACTGAGTTACCCACCCAGTATTGATAAAGTTATCCATGTGTTTTCATGGTGTAATTATCCACCACAAAATCAATTTATTTACCATACTCTTTCGGTAATATTTACCACCTCAATACTGGTGGAGTTACCCATCCAGTACTGATTAAGTTACCCATGTGTTTTTGTGTATAGTTATCCACGACAAAATCAATGTAGTTACCATACTGTCTCGGTGATAGTTACCACCCAATACTGATAAAGTTACCACCCAGTATTGATAAATTTACCCATGTGTGTTCATGTATAGTTATTCATCACAAAATCGTTATAGTTACCATACTCTCTCGATAATAGTTATCACGCAGTATGAATAAACTTACCATGTATGTTTTCATGTGTAATTATCCAACACAAAATCATTATAGTTACCCTTATCTCTCGATAATAGTTACCACCTAATACTGATGGACTTACCCACTTAGTATTGATAAAGTTACTCATTTGTTTTCATCGTGAAGTTATCTAACACGAAATCAATGTAGTTACCAAACTCTCTCGGTAATAGTTATCCACCCAATATTGATCGAGTTACCCACTCAGTATTTATGTAGTTATCTATGTGTTTATGATGTAGTTATACACCACGAAATCGATATAATTACCATGTCATTTAAATAATAGTTACGAACACAATGCCCAACTTTTTTATGTGTAGTTTCACTATGAAATTGACAGTTATCATTCTAATACATATACACGATAAATTTACCATCTCAAAGTGTTGTGGTAACTTAAAATCTCATATAAAATCTAAAAGAACAACAAAAAAATGGTTCTATTTCAACCAAAAAACTAATCGCTAATATGGTGGGTAACTTATGTATTCAAGCCTTGGTAACTTATATGTTACGGGGATAGTAACTTTTGTGCCAAATTTTTTTTTCGTCGAAACATATCGACATGGGATCTAGTTTTGAAGATCTCGTCGCGACTAGTCCAACGGTGAAAACGGATCTTAAATCGGATAAACGGTTTAGGCTAAAAAACTTTTTGAATTTTCGAGTTTCTCAGCTTTTTTGGATTTTTGTGCATGCATGCAAATGAGTGCTATTCTATCTCTCAATCCCGTGTGTTTTGGCCTGCACGCATGCGCATGCATGCATGAGTTCGGTGATTAATAAAAATTATCTTAACGCCTTACGGTTATGCCAAATATAAGGCGCCTTACACTAAGCAATCTCCATGATCGATCCGATGCCGCCGCCGCCACTCCAGCTTTACGACCCCACGAGGGGGTTGATCTCGTGCTTCACCTCGAACGGCCTCGCCGATGACAACATCTCAACGGCCACGGAAGAGACTCTCCGCAACCTCCTCGTCGACCTCTATGATGAAGCGTTCCGGCGGCTGCCCATCGAGGACATGCCGGACGGCGTCGACTTGGCCCAGCTGGTCGACCGCGGCGGCCTCTGCCTCGGACTCCTCGACCCCGTCACAAACATTGTCCTTAACACACTCTCCCTCCTCCCGCATGGCTTCGAGACGAACCCTAGCCAGCCTTCGGCAGCCGTCTTCAGGGTACCGCCCTCACGTCGCCGCGGGGAGAGGAACAGGGATTCATGGCGCGACGTGGTGTGGTGGTCCAGCAATTGCCTCCTCAAGTTCATGCGGGCCTACTTCGGTCTGCTCACCGAGGAGCAGGCCGCGAGGTACCTCGTCCGGGCGCGCGCCGACCAAGCCCTTGCAGTCCTGCTCGTTGAGCACGACCTCTACGCCGCGCGTCCAGCTGCTCCGGATCCTCGCTCCGGCAGGACGCGAAACTGCCTCCGGCTTGCTGCCACGCACGTTAACCACCCTTGGCCGGACCACCTCGTCTTGCTCACCACGGCCTGGCTACCCACGGAGAGCCTCGAGATGCTCGCCTTCGTTCTACGACACGAAGGCGTCACGAATAGGCTCAGCGTCCATGACGTCAAGACCATCCTCCACGTGCTGCGCCACCAAGACGACATCTCAGCCATGACGACCGTGCCGCAGTCGCCAACGGTTGAAGAAGCCGTAGGACCCGTGGTCGAGCGCACTACGAGCTGTGCCGACCTCGGAGATGGCCGGATCGCCTACACCACCGTCACCATCGTCCAACGAGCCGGCGACCACATCGCGTCCCTGCGCTGTCCTCGAGACATGTACTCCAAGCTATCGTCCTCCTATCGCACGCACGCTGCACCGCCGGTGCCACCGCAAGATTCCCCGTGCGCGTCCGTCGGGTCTTTTGACGTCGATGCGGACGCGTGCCCGTACGTCCGGTCACTGCAGATGTCCTTGTGCGGTGCCATACACGGCTTCTACCTCAGGGCGCTCGCCATGCTGCCCAGCCACTCCGGGCGCAACCACATCCGTGGAATCCTCCTCGCTGGCCACTGCTACGGGCCCCTGGATCCCGTCTCCAACATTCTTATCAGTGCCGTCTGGCACGACGCCAACTTCCCGCTCCGCCGCAGCAGCGAGGAGCATGACATTCTCGGCACGCTCACCATGCTGCGAGCTGTGTACCGCTCCCTACGCGGCCTCGTGGCTCTCCTTCACGCCACCTCGGGTCAGCAGCTGCCGCTGCACGAGATTCTCAAGTACCTCTGCTACACGCGGTGCGACATCGCCGCCATGCTAGAGCCACATTTAAACCGGCAACGACTCGACAAAAACTCTCCCAACCCACTCAGGGCTGCCGCCACCGCCGCTGAGCACCCAAAAGCGGCTTCCATAGCAACTTTCTATGCATCCTTGGCGCCGACGAAGCTGGACAAACTACGGTCGTTGATGATGAGTGCCACTGCCAACAACACTCCGCTGTGTCACGAGTCTTTGACCCAGATATACAACGTCCTCAGAGACGAAACCTCGTCGACGATAATGCCATGGCTACGTCCTCCCAAACTCTGCGAGACGGCGTTGAGCATTCTCACGAGGAAGAGGCAAGCCTATACTCAACAGCAGAGGATCATTCGCGGCAGGATCGAACAACTGCTGCAGGAGTATGCCGTTTGCCATCCTTCAGAGCCAAAATATGATCTTGATTTCGTGTGTGGCGTGACCACAGCTGATCACATGGATCAATGTTACCATGTTAATTTCATGGCGGCTACCAAATCGACCTGCAAGAGCAGGCTCTTTTTTGCTGAATTTCGGCTGGCGTATGGAGATCAGTCAAAACCATCCATCTGTTGCCCTCTGCCCAACCTTATGATATGGGTAAGCTACTTTTCCTAGCTAATTATTTTTTCTTATGTTGAGCCCTTGCATCCATGTATGTAGGGGTTGCATACATTTCCTTTGCAAAAAAATGGAGAATCCCTAAAATGCTAATTTGATTCCGTGAATAGGTCGTTGCTACTATGGCCAGGAGTCCGCTCGCCATATCGCATATCCGGATCATTACATGGACTGCTTCTCAAGCGACATTACTCCTGGTGGACTCAATGACATAGAAGACGTACTGGACACCGACTTCATCTACTTTGACTCTGAGAGGGATGTGGCGCTTGCGAGGGTCTTGCAGACGAAGGCAAAGCAGGAAGAGGTCATGCAAAGGTCATCTACCGGAAGGCGTGCTGAATGGTGCATGAGGGCGTGCTGAAATGGTCTACTGGTTTTTGCTAATTTCTATCTCTTGAGTAGAGTCTTTCGCTCAAATAGGTTACTTGGTCGATCTGTGTACTCTCTACTGGTATTTTAAGCTTCGAATCAATTAATGTAAACGTTTTAAGAGAAGAGCTTATGATATAATCTTTTTATGTCATTTTCCAGAAACTCTATGACGAACTACTTTTTTTCCCGAGAAATCTGACTAATTACTTCACCCGCACATATTAAATGATGATTGCACCTGTTCAGCAAGCGGTACAAAGAGAGCTCACACTGTTCCGTTACGACTGTACAAGTTAACAAATTCCAGACGGACCGGTAGTACTAATTAACGACTCCTTGTGCATGTTTCGGTGCCTTTCATTTAGCCCAAATTAGACTGCCTAAGAGAAGTTAGAAAATAACTGAATAATCAGCAACTCCTGTTTATTTTTGCGAGCAACTCGTGTTCATGTTCCAGTGCTGTTTTAATTTAGCAGTGCTTTAGCTTTTTTAAAAATTGATTAGACAATCAGCATCTGTGCTTGCAAACTCGTACTATTTCTTGAGAAGGTTTTGCAGAGCTCATAATACTGTGGAATTGCCCAGCCTATGGGAATTTGTCCCGATCACATAGTATATTTTATTTGCTCATCTATACTGTTCAACAAACAAATGAAATGCGAAACTGTTTGACCACAAGAATTGCGAAATTTTCATTCTGGAAGCTATTATCCGCACCAATAAAACATGAACAAGAGATTCGCCATAATTAAGATTTCTTTGTGCAAAATGGTGTGAATTTCAATAAATGTATTATCACCCAACCACGATGCCAACAACAATTTTAAGCGCATATAGAAATGATTTCACTGTTTCATCAAACAAATTTGATCCTGAACAAAACCTTTTTGTTTTCAGTAAATTAAGCTCGTGAAAATGAAACGCACAATACTGATCTCCTTCAGATCCAAAATTATTTTTTCCTACAGAAATATTTGCCCAAGGAAAATTATGATGATTTTTTGTGAAACAATCAAATGTTTGTACTAGAATTCAATTGTTTCATCACAATAAGCACAAATAAAAACACAAGGACCCATCGGATCATACCTTATGCATGCCTATACCATCACCAAATTTAAATAGTCAAAAATAAAAATATCTGAGAGAGAGAGAGAGAGAGAGAGAGAGATATTATCTGAACAATCTCGTGTGCGGAGAGAACAAGAAGTGCACCCTGACAGCAATAGGCATGAGCTGGCACAAAAGCACACACCGGGTACCCATTGGAGTTCAGTGAGCCCCTTCGTCAACGGACGTGAACCATACAACATCATATCTATAGCTGAGTCTCCCCATGCTTTAGTCGTGGATTCGGGCTACCCGACCTAGCACACCCTCGCCGTTCACATGTCCAGCTGGTTCGACATTGCCGAGCACCAATGTCACAACCCTACTACTTACAGAAGGAGGAGTGTGATAACAAAGGGAGTTCTAAAGGTAAATAAGGAAGAAAACAAAGAAACTAGCTAGCAAGGTGTCGGGGATAAGTGGGTTCAGTACATATGAAACTGCACCACTTCCAGCCCATGACATTGAAAGACCCGCATGGTTGGGCGCCCTCATCCAGAAGCTCCACAGACCTAACCTGACGTGACGCAAGACGACTCCCTGAAGATTCCCCTATCAAGTTGAGCATTGAAAAAAGGTTACAAGATTGTCAACTTAACTTGACAATTAAGGGACCCCACCCTACCATACGAGATGGAGACTCCTGCTGAGTCCTATAAATACCAGAAGGCATATATCCAGAGAAGTGGATCGAGACATTCATCGATGAGTTCATTGACACTCCTAAGCCGTAGCCTCCATTGCCTAGAGCCCTAGCTACATCTAAACCCATCGAGCGCATATAAAGCTCGTCAAGATCCATTTTGTAAACCTTGTAGGATCTTTTGACTACATCACGAATAAGTGAACTTCATCATATCTTTGTCTTGATCCTTACATGTTGACCTACTGTTGAACAGATAAACTCTCTTCTGATCGCCGGATGTAAAATTGCCGTAGGACAAAAAACCCATCCTCGAAAGTTGACGTGCTAAAATAGGGGGTGCGCGGTCACACAGATCGGATATGCACCAACCTATTATGTTACAATGACAACCTCAAGCATGGCTCCATGGAGGTCGACACAGCTTGGCCCAGTGAATGCCTCCTATAGCGATTGACATGAGGGCCACAGTGGCCAAGGAGTATACACCGACGTCTTCGGCAATCTCACGCATCGATTACTTCGACTCCATCAAGACCATCTACGCTGCTGACTACCGGAGGCAGCTCGAGACCTTCCACACGGTGTAGAGGCTAACTACGTCAACAGTACCCTTCCGGAGGCCAACGGTCTGAGTTTCCACGGGTACATGGTGTCTCCAAACGGATGCAGCCATTCGGGGATCATCTATGGATCGATACTAGACCTCTCCAGCCCTATGATCCGATTTCGCCGCCACTCCAGCCCTGCGATCCCACAGGGGGCTGATCTCGTGCCTCGCCTCGCACGACCTCACCGATGACAACATCTCAATAATATGAAAGACTTGATCATCATCTCATCCGCATGCAAAGGCATACTACCAAATGCTCATACGGGAAAGTGAACTCCTGGGTCTGGAACCTGGGGGTTGCTCCGAGAAAAAAATCCTTTCTTTCTCGTCCACTGAGTTTTTATTTGTTTTGAGAAAGTGCATTTTAACTAGATATATGTTTTTTGTTTTTTTAAATATGAAAATCATCTTTCATTCCGCGACAACACGTGAGGTAATATTTAATTAAGCATACATGTCTTCCTTGATTCTAAATATTGTAAAGTTAAAAAATATATAATTTCGTAAATTTCAATATTTCTGTAATTTCAAATTTCTTGATGTGCGCTGCGAATTTCCTGAAAGTATGAAGAAGCAGATTCTGGAAAAGAGACCATCAAAGCAGTTGCCAGTTGCCACGCAGCAGAGAGGCCATATCGGAACCCACTCCCTGAGACTTCCGGGTTCATATATAGTCGGTAAACTGGACGGGTTGAAACGAAAATAAATTCAATTGGTCGTTCTCGATCCGAAAATAAACGGAAAGAAGAAACCATGATCGATCCGATGCCGACGCCGCCGCCGCCGCCGCCGCTCCAACCCTACGATCCCACAAGGGGGCTGATCTCGTGCTTCACCTCGCAGGGACTCGCGTCCGATGTCGATACCTCAGCCGCCACGGCCATGGCTCTCCACGACCTCCTCCTCGACCTCTACCAGGAGGCGTACCGGCAGCTGCCCGTCGAGGACATGCCACACGGCGTGGACATGGCCCAGCTCGTCGACCACGGCGGCCTCTGCCTCGGCCTCCTCGACCCCGTCACCAACATCGTCCTCAACACGGTCTCCCTCCTCCCGCACGGCTTCGACACGAACCCTAGCCAGCCCTCGGCAGCCGTCCGTCCAAGCAGCTTCGGGTTCAGGGTGCCGCCTTCGCGCCGCCGCGGCGAGACAAGTAGGGATTCATGGCGTTCCGTGGCATCAAGGTCAAGCCGGTGCCTCCTCGAGTTCATGCGTGCGTACTTCGGGCTACTTACACAGGAGCAGGCCGGGCGGTACCTCGTTTGGGCTCGCGCCGACCTCGCCGTGGCTGTCCAGCTCGTCGAGCACGACCTCTACGCCGCCCAGTCAGCAACCCCGGACTCTCGCTCCGGGAGGACGCGGAACTCCCTTCGACTTGCTGCCAGGCACGTTAACCACCCTTCGCCAGACAACCTTGTCTCGCTCGCGACGGCGTGGCTACCCCGGGAGCGCCTCGAGATGCTCGACCCCGTTCTGCGACACAAAGGCAGCAGGAATAGGCTCACCGTCGACGACGTCAAGACCATCCTCCACGTGCTGCGCCACCAATACAACATCTCAGCCATGACAACCATGCCGTCGACGCTTGAAGAAGCCGTAGGACCTGTGGTCGAGCGCACTACGAGCTGCGCCGACCTCGGAGATGGCCGGATTGCCTACACCACCGTCACCATCGTCCAACGAGCAGGCGACCACATCGCATCCCTGTGCCGTCCTCAAGACATGGACTCCATGCACGACAAAGTGGCCGCCCCAAGACTCCCCATGCGCGTCAGTCGGGTCTTTTGACGCCGATACGGACGCGTGTCCGTACGTCCGGTCACTTGAGATGTCCCTCTACGGCACCATCCAGGGCTTCTACCTCAGGGCGCTTGCCATGCTTCCCACCCAAACTGTTCGCCAACATGTCCGCGGCGTCCTCCTCGCCGGCCACTGCTACGGGCCCATGGACCCCATCTCCAACATCATTCTCAGCGCCGTCTGGTACGACGTCAATTGCCCGCTACCGGACGCCGACCGCCTTACACAGGCCCACGACATTCTTGACTCGCTCACCATGCTCCGAGCCGTGTCCCGCTCTCTACACGGCCTCATCGCCCTCCTCCATGCCACCTCCGGCCAGAAGCTCCCGCTACACGAGATCCTCAAGTACCTCTGCTACGCGCAGTGCGACCTCTCTCGGCCATGCTACAGCCACAATTACGCCACGACGGGAGCTCTCCAAATCTCTTTGCGGCTGCTGCCAGTGCCGCTCGGCACCCGCAAGCCTCTGCCATGGCAGCCCTTTTTGCATCCTTGGCACCGACTAAGCTGGACCGGCTCCGGTCATTGATGATGAGTGCCACCTCCACAAACGCTCCACTGTCTAACGAGTGCTTGACTCAGATATACAGCATCCTCAGAGACGAAACATCGTCGAGGATGATCCCATGGCGGCCACGTCCTCCCAAACTCTGCACGACGGCATTGAGCATTCTCGCGAGGAAGAGGGAAGCATATGATCACCAGCAGAGCTTCATCCGCGGCAAGATCGAACAACTGCTACAGGAATACGCCTGTGGCCATCCTTCGGAACCCAAATATGATCTGGATTTTATTTGCGGCGTGGCGTTAACAGGCCACTCTCACTACGATCAACGCTACCACGTCAATTTCATGGCGGCCACCAAATCGACCTTCAGGAACATGCTCTTCTTTGCAGAATTTTGGGGGGCCTCGTATCACGATCAGTCGAAGAAATCCACCTGTTGCCCTCTGCCCCAACAGTACGATATGGGTCGATGCTATTATGGCCGGAGGTCGGCACGTAAGATCGCGTATCCAGATCATTCCATGGACTACTTGTCGAGCGACATTACTGAGGGCGGTCTGGATGACACAGAACGCACACTAGACACCGACTTTTTGTACTTCGACTCCGAGAGGGATGTGGAGCTCGCAGTGGTCTTGCAAAGGATGGCAAAGCAGGAAGAGGTCATGCAAAGATCGACTACAGGGATGTTTGCTCAATGGCCAGGTAGGTACTGCTAAAAATATATGTCAACCAGTTGAGTGGGTGCCTCTCAACTAGTTTACTTTAGTACATCTGCCTCCATCGGCTTATTTAGAACTGAATTACTCAGAGAATAGTAGTATGTATAATACATTAGTTACAACATGTAAAGTCCTATTATGATTATTGTACAGCTTCCATGAGTCTGATTGCCCGTTCTTTCATTACAAACTGATACGAAGCGATCAACTATCTCACATTTGGCTCTGCAGTGATGGTTACGTCGTTCTCGTTCTTACTCACGGAACAACCACCACTAGCTGATTCATGTACCTTAGATACCCTTAGGTTGAAGTACGCTGCATGATTAGGCTCCGGAAGGACAACACTATCGTTGTTTAACATTGCAAGGAACTCAGACATGGTGGGTCGATCATCTGCTTACTATGTTCCCAGTACCCGTTTTGTGCTTCCTGGAGTATCATTAGAGCTGAAATGTTTGGAAAGGCTACAATCATTAATTTTTGGATTCATATCTTGGTCCAAGATACCCCATACACACTTTGGAAAGGCTTAATATGATGTTGTTGATGCTAATCCTTATTACTTAAGATACAATTATATAACTGAATTTCTAGCTACGTATATGTTAAGCCAGTTGATGTATGCAGTTTCTGAACTCCAGAACATTGATCATATAATGGAAAGCATGTGGCTTCGCCTTCTTGGCCATAGGTTGCTGGTCAAGATGAATGATATGCATGGTAGCTACCATTGTAGTAGGCTGGTGATTACATAAATAATTTTCCAAGGTACCTTATGAAACAAGCACATCATAGAACAATTCCATACAGAGACTAGAAACTTATAAAATGAAAATACTTTCTCCGTTCCTACGAATAAGGCGCACGCACATTTTGAGACAAATTTTGATCGAAATAATTGAGCAACAATATTTCAATTATATAGCACATTATTGTTTGATTCGTAATGAAAACCACTTTCTAATGATAACAATTCTATATCAAATAATCCTTATATATATGGATTAATTCTTGGTCAAAGATAAATCTTGAAAAGCGTGCGTGACTTATTCATTGGAATGGAGGTATTATGAATCTTTTTTTGACAATTCATCTAGTTATCCTTTACGTGAACACGGTAGCAATTTACCTTGTAGACCGGGCCAAAACCCTCTCACCAAGTAGATTTTCTAGGAGAAGTTGCATGCATGTAAGTTTACCTTCACCAAATTGAGAGGACATGCAAATATACAACGTTATTTTGGGATCCAAGCTGAAGGCAGACTACCGAAATACGAGGTAGTTTTTCTTTAGATGGACGCTGTCGTTAATGGAGATTAATTACTGGTGGTGCTGCGCTTATGCTAATCTTCTAAATTAATTAATTATCACTAACTCTCTGTGCATGTAGAGAGAGTTTCGGTCGGGTTACGTACACGTACATGTGTGCGTACGTACGAGACAATGCATCTTGGGCAGCCTGAAGCAACAGAGGTGTACGTACGTCTCAATCGTCCGATGTAGCACGTCCGCTCCCAAACCAGCTCATGTCGATCACGTCTGTGTTCATGCACCAGACTCGTGTTCTGATCAGCTCATGGCAGAGAGCACGGGGACGCGCCACAAATAGGAGAACACCGTGATCTGGCTGGTCACCTCCGGCTCAGGTTCCACGGTCTATAAAATTCTCCCGTTTCATATACAACCACAATCCTGCTCTCTTCGATGGCTGCCGTCACATGCATGTCGTCGACTTCACTGAAACATTCTCGCCCTCATGGACCTAGATGTTTTGCAAGGAGCTAGTAAAAAATGTCTTTTCAAGGTGTATAAAAAGAAATTAGTGGATAGAAAATGAGTACACCTAACAAATTGAAATTTTACTGAAAACAGATACACCTTACTTGGACCGGAGGATATACAAGTCCTTGCAGCATGGCACATCACCCACGACCAGAAACCCTTTTAGCACCGCCGCCTATATAATTACGACTTATGTATCACCACCTCTATCGACAACGACTATATTATTAGTCTCGATCATGAAGAGAAAAAATTGCAGCAACGCGCGGGCACTTAGCTAGTTTTCCAAATAAGCGGAGATTACCGAAAAAGAATTCCGGGATGTGAATTGCCATGAAGGATGAGAATGTTACATACGTGTTGTTCCACTGTCGATTTGTAGACTGGTGGCATAAACGGGGAGCCGTCACAATAACTGGCGTCGACCACACATGCTATCGTTCTGTTGATCACCGGAACTTTAACTGAGAAGTTCATGAGAAGCAGCATAGGGTACCCTTGGAAGAATGAGTGTCTCGTACCTCATGTTACACACCGTTCCGAGGACTCGAGCACCTTTTTCATTATCCATGTACGGGAGCGTATATATATTGCCATGATGCACGGTCGTGGGCAGTCATGTCAGGCCTGCACTGCATAAGGCAGTACATCATTGGGAAGAAGGTGACGTCTAAGCAGGACATTGTGAACCTCCTAGTGTAGTAGTGTTGTCCGTGGCCGATTGGGCCATGCTGCTGAGAAGTGTGAACAGCAAGCGTCTGGTGGAGTCGATGCTTGCGGTGAAGTTCAGGACGTTCATTGTCATGAGATAGCGCCACAGCCGGTGGCGAAGGACGACCCAAAATTTATGTATGTGGAGTCAAAAACAATTATCACAGTTTCATTAGAATTACGGGTGCCCGGGGGGGGGGGGGGGGGGGGGGTTGGGGGGTGGGGGCAATTGCCCCCATCCCCAATGGTAAGATGTAAAAACTATTTAAAATAGTTTTATAAACATGAATATGCAAGTTTTTGTTGTGCATAGTTATTAAATTTATAAATATCGTCAAATTAAAATAGATGCCATCAAGTTTGGCGGAACTTTCCTTCCGAATTCCTGGTCAGTGAGTTGGATTGATTTCTTGCACTTGGAACATGATATGTCTAAAGTAAAGACATTGATATGAAAACATGTAAAGTAAAAACATGCAAACATCACATTGATATAATAGAGACGCGAGTTCAATTTTAGGTTGCAGCAATAGAAATGATTTGACATTTTTCAAAGAAATATTCGTTTGACAAGTTTATTTAAATGCAAGATAAGTTTCAAAAGAAAAAATCCTACAAAAATAATCAAGACCTGAGAAGTTCTGAAACAATTCTGAAGATAGTTCATTTAAATGGTGGTAATATAGTCTATCGCAACATAGAAGGTGTCCACACCATGAAAATAATCAACAATGACCTGATGACTTCACATTTTTTTTCTTGATATGCCCTATTTTGTTGCCATTTCGTTAAAACTTAGGATTATGATGGCATTTCTGTCAATTGACATCTTCCAAGAGAACTCTCAACCTTCATTTTTCGAATTGAGCAAACATGTCCTCGTATTCTAACCAATAGAAAATGAGTGAACTAATACAATAAAAAAATTAGATCAATAAATATGCAAATCCAAAGGACCAAAAAACATAATCCATCAGATACACATGACACCTCATAAACTGGCAGGGACGGATTCAAGGGGGGACGAGCGGGGGCGACGCCCCCCTATCGATCTCGTCGTTACTCAGGATTGATTACTCGATGGCGATTAGCAACTCGTATTTTATGTTGCTCGCCTCCGTGGCCAGACAAAGCCCGATTTACTTAATTCCCAAAGACAGAAACAACAAAGCCCATTAACTAAAATGGTAGAACCAGCCAGGCTGAGGCTGCTCAGCTATTTAGTTGGGCCAACGACCGATGCTAGTAGATCAAGTCGCTTTGCAGTCTTTGCTGGCAGCGAGATCAGATCAATTGAGATCAGTTTCTGCACCTGGCGGCTGTTTGCTTTGGAGTTTGGATCCCCGGCCGATCAAGACCTGCCGATGAACACGGACCACCACAACACGCGCACTTAGCGGGAGCTGCACTGCTGCACGCCTAATGGCATCTCCTCGGACGTCGGGTATCCATTTTTAATCCCTCCTATAGTATTTCTATAGATATCTCCTACAGCACAATATAAGATTTAGTTCATAATCATGTGAACAACTATCTGCATTTGTTTGATGGCGACTTTTGATGATAGTATAGCGCCACCGTCGCTTTGCTCTTACATGTTACGTCGCCATTTAGGCTACTACCTGAAGCATTGCATAGCAGCGATTTTTTTTTTGTGATCTATCTTCCGTCGAGTTAGATGCTCGCTCCCGCCCCCCCCTATGTCAGAATCCTGGCTCCGTCCCCGTAAACTGGCCAAAATATCACGTCCAACTAAAATACCCCACCTAGAACATTGTTTAGAGTTGGGTTTTCTTAGACTGAGATCGAACTAACTATTGCAAAGAGAAATAGTTGATTTCAGGTTAGACGAGACCTAGTCCCTTCTTTCGGTTCGAAATCGGTTTTGTGCAGTGTTGGCTAAAACAAGCATGAATGAGAGTTTGTTTCTTACGTATGACCACTAAAATTGTTCAGGAAAGACACGTGCATATGAATGTTTTCGTCAAAAATCATGATAGGGCGACTGCTCTACCTTGCCCTATTAGGAGGCCCTCGTAGGCTGAGGCGTCGATGTCCCCACAGCAGAGCGTGAGAGTGAAGACGGTGTCTGGAGCATAGCGTTGGACGCGGCCTTTCTGGGGAGAGTGGACGATAGGAGCTTGAGGTTGGCTTGGTAGGTGTTGTTTGATGTGTGGTTGCCGCTAGTGCGGCAATGTTGCCATAATGGTTCTTGAGCTACAAAGAAATGCAGGAGAAGCCGGAGGAGGAGGAGATAACCTTGGCCATCGACACAAAATTGGGCAGAAGATCCTGCAGGATTTGTATGCCACGAATAGTGCGCACAGAGTTTACTCCTTTCAGCATCACGTACTGTAGATAGGAAAACTGACCAGATCCCTGGAAGAAAAAGAAAACAAAACTGGCGATCGAAATTCCACTCGCCAACGTCAAATGTTAAATGCTAAGCCTTACCTAGAGAAATCCATTTGGTCACACGACGACTTGGGGTCAACAAGGTTTTGTACGGTCAATAATTCTCAGACTCTCTTGGCTTTCTTCGTCGTCTCTCATTGCTGGTTCTCGGGATGTGTCGCGTGGGTTTCGCCAGGTGCGTCACATCTCGCTTGCACTCTTTTTTTTTCTGAAGAAGAACCAGCAATTGCTGCATTTCAGCACTTTAGCAGGGGGAAACATACAGAGGACGCCGGAATGAAAATTCATTCAGATACGAGCAGAAAAGCAGAGAAAAACTACGAAAAGAGCTAACGAGGCTTGGATCTCTTTCATTAACAACTAAAACAGAGTGATTACTTATCTGCCATCTGGCTCAGCAGTGATGGTTACATCATTATTACTACATGGAAGAACAACACTAGCTGATTCATCTGCCTTAGATACCCGTAGGTTGTAGTAGGCCGGATGATTAGGCTGGGGAAGAATAGCACTCTCGTTATTTAACATTGCAACGACGTCTGACATGGTGGGACGATCATCAGCACTCTCTTGAACGCACATCAGTGCAATGTTGATATACTTCCTAGCTTCAGCTGTATGGATCTCCTTAGCAATTGATTCTTCTATAATCTCAAACCATCTTCCTCCTTCCCAAAGTTGCCATGACTGCAGGAAATTAAAAGACAAGTATACATGAGAAAAATAATTTCATTTTAGAAAATAACATACTTGCGTGAGAGGGTTTAAAAAGAACTCACATATCCAAGGAGGTTAAGGAAGTCTTCATATTGATGGAAACCAGAATTCCTTCTTCCGCTAAGGATTTCTAGTAGCAACACACCAAAGCTGAAGACGTCGGATTTGACTGAGTAAATGCCTTCGGAGGCATACTCCGGAGACATATAACCACTGAAACGAGACAAAACATAAGGAAAAATAATATTATAATTTACAATTTGACTTAAGAACCAGTAACAAGTATTTTAGGCGCTAACTATATGTTGTTATATCTTAATAAACAAAGGTATACTTACTATGTTCCCACTACCCTTTTTGTGCTTCCTTGAGTGTCCTTGGAGCTGAAAATTTTTGCTAGGCCAAAATCAGAAATTTTAGGATTCATCTCTTGGTCTAAGAGTATGTTGCTGGCTTTAAGGTCCCTATGTATGATGCGCAACCGAGAGTGCTTGTGGAGGTAAAGAAGACCTTGGGATATCCCTTCGATTATCACACGTCGTTGATTCCAATCAACCAAAGCTGATATGTTTACATCTGCACATTAGACAATGAATTTTATTGCTTTGTCAATTGCCAATGTTGCTGTGGTGAAAACCAACATATCCTAGGGACGAAATGCAATTGAAAAAATGGTTAATTGTCCATACCAAAGATAAAAAAGTCCAAGCTCTTATTTGGCAAATATTCATAGACCAAAAGTTTTTCCTCTCCCTCAATGCAGCATCCCAGGAGCTTGACCAGATTATTATGTTGTAGTTTTGCAATAAGTTCAATTTCGTTTCGAAATTCTGTGAAACCTTGTCCTGAATGTGAGGCAAGCCTTTTAACTGCAATATCTATTCCATCTGGTAATTGGCCCTAGAAGTTTGTGCAACAAAAGTCGAGGCATTATTTTGCAGTACCGAAAAAGAGAATAAGAATTACATGCTATCTATGAAAAAAAAAGTGATATACAACATAGTATAGCCAAGACATACCCTTACTATTCTATTTCACTTCACTACTTCATATTCCTTGTGAATTTCGGTACGTTGTTGAACAGGAAAAATGAAACAAGGTTTTGAAGAGTTTCTTTATTTGTTTTTATTTTGAGTTCAATGCCCAATATGTGGTTTATTATTTTAATCCTATTAGGTCGAAATACAGTTTTTCTCTCTCCTTGACATAATATAGTGTGCATTGGGTTCCGCAAAAATATAATTCATGATGACTCTACAATACCAAATATATTATATGCACTATATTTTGGCACGAGGGTTATAACTGTATTATGACCTACATTTATGTTTATGAATTCGCTGCACTTTTGTTTGTATGCCCTTTTGCCTTTTTTTGGTCATACTAGGTTGGTTGTACAAGATGATGTTATGATGACTGCCATATTACATTGCAATTACTAGGCTTGCACACATCATCAAACGTTTAATTGAGCTAATCATGATGAACATAGAACTGACTCTTTTCAAGACAACGCTTTTACCTTGTAAACAGGGCCAAAACCACCCCTGCCAAGTAGGTTTTCTTTGGAGAAATTGCTTGTAGCGTGCAATATTTCAGAGAAGTCAAAGAGAGTGAACTCTGAACTCTTCTCTTCCAATCGCCAAGCCAGTGCATCTTCTTCAGGCCTATTCGTTACCAAGTCTGCCTTTCCTATATTGACAGAGGGCACACCGCACACACGTATACAACGTTAATTTGGGGCTCAAACCTAAAGGCAGACTACATAAGAAAAGTGGTAATTTTGCTTTGGACGAATGTTGTGGTGAATGAATAGTGATTAGAACACCTTTTCTTCGTCTTCTCCTCCATACAACGGAACAGATAAAGCACAGAAGTATTGATAGTAATGGAGCGGCCACAGCAATAATCCAGAGCGGCCTCTTGGGTGAAGTGTGTCCTAGGAGAAAAAAAAGAATCCATATATAGTTCTCATATATTGAACAGTTGATAGAGACAATGAAAATCAGTTGTTGTCATGGGTTATCCTATTTAAGAAGGAAAAATCTCATGTTTCGTCGATGACCTTTGAACTGTTCCATTTCTAGTTAACATTTTTCCGCTTGTAAAATGAACTTTCTTTTCTTTTTGATTGACTGCACTTAGTTTTTCCGCTTATTTCTTTTCTTCATCTATTCCTAATCTCATGTCTACTAGTCTAAACTACATCGTGCTACCGCGTTACACTTAGCAAGCTAATAATTGTACAGTACTAACTAGAAAATCTACATCTTCGTTTGCCTACCAAGCGGGATAAGGCACGAAAAAGAAGAATTATGTGTTATGAAGTACCGTGAAGATCCGCCGACAGTGAGCCATACACAGAAACGGGCGACGACCCTGGCTCGGTGACAATACGCAGCATAGGGTCTCCTTGGATGAATGAGTATGTCTCGTACCTTATGTTACACCGTGCGGCAACGAATCGGGTACCTTGTGCTCCGTCGAAGTACTGGAACACCGGCTGTAATATGCCCCGCAAACAGGCCGCGCAGTCGTCGGAGGTCAAGTCGGGTATGCACTGCATAAGGCTGTACAGCGTCGGGACGGAGTTGATGTCTAAGCGCGACGTGGTGAACATCCTTGAGCTCTTCGCGGCCGACTGGACCGTGTTGTTCAGAAGCGTGAATAGCAAGAGCTTCATTGAGGCGGCGCTTGTGGTGAAGTTGAGTAGGCTGCTCCTGATGTCGAAAATAGTACCGTCTTCAGTACTGTCATAATTGATAATATCCCGGTTGGAATACATGAGCATGCATCGATCGTAGTACAAGGTGATTTCCTTGTTGTACGGGCAGAGCTGCATCGCGTCCTGGAAGGCGCCAGCGACGCAGCCCTCGCATTCGTAGTTGTAGATGTCCCCGTGGCAGAGCGCGAGGGTGTAGACAACGTCCGGGAGATAACCGACGGCGTCGGTGGCGTAGAGGGTGGCGTCGGACGCCGCCTTCAGGGGGAGGGTGGACGAGAGGAGCATGATTCTGGCTTGGTAGGTGCTGTTTGCTGTGTAGTTGCCGCTATTGCCGCACAATTGCCCTAATGGTTTTTGGGCTGCGGCGAAAGGCAGGAGAAGAGGGAGTAGTACGAGGAGGAGGATAACCATGTCCATCGACTATAACTGACCTCGCTGGGCAGAAGAGGATTTAAACTGTGCATACCGAGTCGTTCCTGTCAACAGCACATGCATGGAAATTTATGGAGACGTTTGTACTGAACTGAGGCTTAATTAGAGAGAGAGAGAGAGAGAGAGAGAGAGAGAGAGAGAGAGAGATCCAATTGATCGCATATGATGCAGGTCGCATCACATTGCGCGCGCGTAGAATTTCCGGACTTGAGAGTGAGGTCCAATTGGTCGCATATGACGGCCTGGAAAAATGTTGCGTCGGCAAGGTTTAGTAAGGTATATAATGATATTGACGATAACTGTTTGTATGGTCGGAAGCAAACCCCGCGGTACACGCAGTCAACAGCCAGCTAACGCACTCGCTGCGGCCTGTGGACGTCGCGTTGAACATAGGCAGACTGGAACTTGTGGTCACCGCTCGTCGCTCGAACAGTACACCTGCTGACTGGGTTGACTAGTCCTCAGAACTAACCAGCCAGAGTGGGCGCGCTGCCCAGTCATCTCTCTCCTGGCCAAGGCGATGCTCGTGATAACAAAACATTTTACGGCCACCTCAGCCATACCTCTTCCCCACGCTACGCCGCATGCTTTATTCCACGGTCTACAAAATTCACCCGTTTCATATACAACCACACTCTCCTGCTCTCCTCAAGTCACTCGACGGTTGCCGTCAATCACTGACATACTCTTGGAAGTTGGAACACGGAGGATATATAAGAGTACACCTAACAAATTTTCAAGGTGTATAAACAGAAATTAATGGATAGAAAATGAGTACACCCAATAAATTTAAATTTTACTTAGAACATACGTACACTAGTAGAAACAGGACCTTTGGTCCAGAGTCGTTTTGGGATCTACTCCCGGATGGCTTTTGAACCCGGACTAGAGGGGGGGGGGGGGGGGGGGGGACTAGTCCCGGTTCAACGGCAACGAGGCCGTGCAGCAGTTGTCCTGGGTCGTAGGGAACCTCTAGCTGAATTTAATCTTTGGAAGATGATGCGCCGCCCGCCGGCCTCCCTCTATGCCCGCCGGCCTCCCTCTCCGCCTATATAAGCTACACTAATCCATGGCTTAAGCACACACATAATCTCTCTCTCTAATCTTTGCAAAAACTCTCTCTCGATCCCTCTCTTCTATTCCAATGGAGCCACTCGCGCGCGCACCTCCGTCTCGGTTGTACTACTTCAGCAAAGAAGATATGCACTTCAAGGTATGGGTCACCCTCCGTGCATCACGCGTGGAGAGGTGGATCCGCGACGTGACGAAGTTCTTTCTCGACGCCGCCCTGATCAAGTGCGTTGGACTCGACTGTGAGTTCACCGACCCTCTCCCGGGTCGATAGATGGATCTTCCATCCGAGAAAAGGCAGCGCGCCGCCGTCCTTCAACACTCGGTGGCGTCCGAGACTCTTGTCTTCCAGATCTGCAAGGCTGATGGGGTGCCGCAGCTCCTCGTGGATTTCTTAGGTGACGAGACCATCAACTTCTACGGTGTGGCTATCCACAATGACGTGCGGATGCTGCGCTACTACGGAATTGTTATTCCGTCCGCGGTCGACCTCCAGAGGGATAGCCGGAACCCAACCGGCAATCCTACTCCGAGTCTCTATGCGCTCTCCAATGCTATCATTGGGACAAAACTTGAGAAGAAGAAGAACAACAAGGACAAGAAGAAGGGCAAGGACGACGACTTAGAAGACCTCAGAATTTTCGGATGGGGCAACGTTCCATTGAGCTACGATCAAGTCTTGTATGCCGCTCGGGACGCTCGCCTCGGCTTCGAGATTGCACGGAAGTGGGATAGTCTACGTGGCTATAATACCAATGGCGATCGTCTTAATGTCGTTGATGAGTAGACTAGCTATATAGTGATGTGTGTGCTCCCGTATGTGTGTTCTCATGTATTCGATCAATTCGGTATATAGTAATGTCTTAATGTCGATTCACCGGTTTAAAGATAAGAATATTTCCATATTAAATTGAAAATGACAATAATAATGTAAAAAAAAATTTGTTATTTGAATTCAAAACTATTAGTACTTCAAGAAAATAATATGATTATTCTCTACAAATAACAAAAAAATGAATTAATAATAATTATTTAATCATTAATATTTATGCAAAAGATGATATGGACACAATATTTAGATTCCTATCATTTTTCTGATCGATTCATACATATTATTTGTCGAATTTCGATTTACCGGTTTAAAGATATGATATTTCCATATTAAATTGAAAATGACAATAACAATGTAAAATTAATTTTTTTGTTATTTGAATTCGAAACTATTAGTACTTCAAAAAAAATATATGATTATTCTCTACAAAGAACAAAAAAATGAATTAATAATTATTATTACTTAATCATTAGTATTTATGCAAAAGATGATATGGACACAATATTTAGATTCCTATAATTTTTCTGATCGATTCATACATAATATTTGTCGAATTTCGATTTACCGGTTTAAAAATATGAATATTTCCATATTAAATTCAAAATGACAATAATAATGTAAAATTAATTTTTTTGTTATTTGAATTCGAAACTATTAGTACTTCAAAAAAATAATATGATTATTCTCTACAAATAACAAAAAAATGAATTAATAATTATTATTACTTAATCATTAATATTTATGTAAAAGATGATATGGACACAATATTTAGATTCCTATCATTTTTCTGATCGATTCATACATATTATTTGTCGAATTTCGATTTACCGGTTTAAAGATATGACTATTTCCATATTAAATTAAAAATGACAATAATAATATTTCTATTTATCCATTCATACATATTATTTTTTGATCGATGTATACATATTTTTTTGAATTAATAATTATTATTACTTAATCATTAATCTTACTTATGCAAAAAATAATTTGAAGTAATATTTGTGCAAAAAATGAATTAATTTTTGAATTAATAATTTGAAGTAATATTTATGCAAAAAAGGTATTAATAATTATTGTTACTTAATCATACATCTTACTTAATCATTTTTCTGATCGATTTATACATATTATTTGTCGAATTTCGATTTACGGATTTAAAGATATGAATTTATCCATATTAAATTAAAAATGACAATAATAATTTAAAATTAATTTTTTTGTTATTTGAATTCAAAACTATTAGTACTTAATCATTTATGTTTATGTTAAGATAGGTTTGGACTTCAAAAAAATAATATGATTATTCTCTACAAATAACAAAAAAATGAATTAATAATTATTATTACTTAATCATTAATATTTATGCAAAAGATGATATGGACATAATATTTTGGATTCCTATCAGGATTTATACATATTATTTTTCTGAATGATTTATACATATTATTTTTTGAATTAATAATTATTATTACTTAATCATTAGTCTTACTAATGCAAAAAATAATTTGAAGTAATATTTATGCAAAAAATAAATTGGTTTTTGAATTAATAATTTGAAGTAATATTTATGCAAAAAATAAATTAAGAATTATTATTACTTAATCATAAATCTTACTTAATCATTTTTCTGATCGATTTATACATATTATTTGTCGAATTTCGATTTACGGATTTAAAGATATGAATTTATCCATATTAAATTGAAAATGACAATAATAATGCAAAATTAATTTTTTGTTATTTGTTAACAATTATTATTACTTAATCATTAATATTTATGTTAAATATAGGTTTGGAATTCAAAAAATAATATCATGTGACATCAAAGTCTAGAGGATAATAAGATTGATACCATAGTATTATCAAGATGTTATCAGTGCAATCTTGGAAGCTAATTGGAAAGCAACTCAAAAGTTAAGCGTGCTGGGGTGGAGCAGTGTGACGAAGGGTGACCGATCGGGAAGTTTGATCACTAGTGCGAGGATGGGGGCAAAGCGTGTTGGGACTTGAGATTAGGGGCGATTAGAGATTAAACTGACAAATAATTCAAAGATTTGAAATATACGGGAAGTTTGATCACTAGTGCGAGGATGGGGGCAAAGCGTGCTGGGACTTGAGATTAGGGGCGATTAGAGATTAAACTGACAAATAATTCAAAGATATGAAATATAGAAAAAATAAAAAATAATAAAAAAAATTCAAAAAAAAAAATTCGAAAAAAATGGCCTCTAGTTCTGGTTGGTTTTACCAACCGGGACAAAAGGTTCTCGACAACGTGCGGCATCAGCGGCCACGTGGGTAGCCATTTTGTCCCGGTTCGTAACACACCCGGAACTAGAGGGGGGGGGGGGGGCCTCTAGTACCGATTCAGACGTCTCGACTGAGAAACCGGGACTAGAGGCCCTCCCCACCCGGGACTAAATGTCCGGTTTCTACTAGTGGTATATACTTTACTCTTGGAACGGAGGATATATACGAGGCTTGCAGCATGACACGTCACCCACAACCACAACCCTTTTAGCGCAGCCGCCTACATAAATTATGTCCTTATGTAACACCACCGCTATCGGCAACGATTGTTTCGACGAATGTATTTCGATTCTCGATCATGAAGAGAAAAATCTGCAGCAACGCGCTGACACTTAGCTAGTTTTCCTAATAACCGGAGATTACTGGTAAAAGATTCCATGATGTGAATTCCCGTGAAGGAGGAGAATGTTACATACCGTGTTGTTCGACGGTTGTCTATAGCACCAGGTCCGGAGATGGCATCGCAGCTAGTGGCATAGACGAGGAGCCATTCCCGATATCTGGTGTCGACCATGTTATCGTTTGGATGATCACCGGAACTTCAACGGACAAGTTCATGATACGCAACAGTGTCCCCATGGAAGAATGAGTATGTCTCGTACCTCATGTTACACACCGTTTCGAGTACTGAGCACCTTTCTTATAGTCCATGTAATGGAGCGTATATTGTAAGAAAACCTGGAAATAGGATGTGCAGTCGTGGGCGTACATTTCAGGTAGTACATCATTGGGAAGGAGTTGACGTCTAAGCGGGATGTTGTTGAGAAGTGTTAACAACAAGCGTCCGGTGGAGTCGACGCTTGTGGTGATGTTCAGGACGTTCATTGTCATGAGATGGTGCCGCAGCTAATGGCGATGGAAAGCCCAAAATTTTATGTATGACGGAGTGAAAACACATACCAATGTTTCAACAGAATCATGGCGGCGGCGGCGGCGGGGGGGGGGGGGGGGGGGGAGGGGTGGAATTGCCCCATCCCCCATGGTAAGAATTTAAAAGTATTTAATATAATTTTGTTTAACATGCATGAACATGCAAGTTTCAGTTGTCCAGAGTCTTTAAATTTAAACATATCGAGAAAATTCACTCCAAGTTGCTTCACCCACAAATTAATTAGATGTCATTAAGTTAGGCGAAACATTCCTTCCGAAAAGTTGGATTGAGATCTCACCCTTTGAACATGCTCTATTTAACATAAAGACATCCGTGTAAGAACAGGTACAATAAAAATGTGCAGACCAAAATGAAATCTTATGATAGCACTTAGCTTTGGTTATATAATAGAGTTGCCAGTTCCACATGTCACCCTGATTTTCTCAAAGAAATATTTGTTTACCAAGTTTTGTTGAGTTCAAGACAATTTTCAAAATAAAAAAGAACTTTAAAAATAATCAAGATAAGAGAAGTTCTTAAATAATTATGCAGATAACTCATTTAAGCGATGGTCAAAATCGGTGGTAATATAGGGAGAGGTTTTTTAGCTCTCGGGTGCATATGCTCCTGTTATATGTTTCAAATTTAAAAACATATGAAAACTCTTCGAAAAATCTGAAAACAATTGGCACAAACATATACAAGTTTTCCACATAAATATACAAGTTTTCAACATTCGCGCAAAATTTAGGAAAGAAATAACAGTTTAGGAGGTCTGTGCAAAAAAGACAAAATCTGTGACTTGAAAAATGTATTTTTTTAATCTCATTTCGGCCGCAGATTTTGCCGTTTTGCACAGACCACATAATGTGTCATTTCCTTCCGAAACTTTGCAAGGATGTTGAAAACGTGTATATGTTTGTGCCAATTGTTTTCCAGATTTTTTCAAAGTGTTTTCATATTTTTTAAATTTTGAAAAAGTTAAGAGGATCATATGCACCCTGTAGACATAGTGAATTTCTGCTAATGTAGTCTATTGCAACATAGAATGTGTCAAGACTCAAGACTATAAAAACAATCAATAATGACTTGATGTCTTCACATTATCTTCATTTTCCTTATTTTATTCCCATTTCGTTAAATCTTAGGATTATATGTCATTTTCTATCCAAATTGACATCTTCCAATTGAGCTCTCAAGGATCATTTTTTCAGTTGAGCAAACATGTCCTCATAAACATAAAAATCCAAAGTACTTTATAACCTAATCCATCAAATACACAGGGTACCTCAAAAACTGGCCAAAATACTTTCATATCCTACTTAAATACCCCACCTACAACATTATTTAGAGTTGGGTTTTGTTAGATTGAGAATAAACTATTGCAAAGAGAAAAGGTTCATTTAATTTTAGATTAGACCTAATCCCTCCTTTCACTTTGGTATCGTTTTTGTGCAGTGTTGACTAAAACATGCATACCTTTCTCATACAGACTCTGTTTTTTATGTACAACTACTAAATTTGTTAGGGAAAAAACATGTGCATATGAATGTTTTCGTCAAAAATCAAGATAGGCCGACTGCCCTACCTTGCCCCACTGGGAGCTCCACCCCTGCACACAACCCTCATACGCGGAGGCCACGATGTACCTCCCGGTATATCGTGAGAGTGAAGATGGTATCCAGAGCAACTCTTACGGTAATTGTGGCTAAGAGGTTTTGTTGGACGCGGGCTTCCTGGAAGGGTGGTCAAGAGGAGCTTGAGGTTTTGGCCTGGTAGGTACTATCTGATATATAGTTGCCACTAGTGCCGCAGTGTTGCCATAATGGTTCTTGAGCTACAAAGAAAGGCAGGAGAAACAGGAGGAGGGATTGGGGGTAAGAGATAACCTTGGCCATTGACACTAAATTGGGAAGAAGATCTGCAAGATTTTTATGCTATGAACAGCGCATATAGTGTCACTCCTATCTCGATGAAAAGAAATATGAGTATTGACATTAACAGAGCGGCCAGAGCAATAATCCACAACGTTCTCTTGCTTGAGTTTGTCCTAATATAAAAAATCATTATAAATAAAGATCGCATGCATTTAGTTATAGTGAGTTGGCGACAATAAAAAATTAGTTGTCGGTTTTGTGAATCATCTTACCCTCGAGGCCTTCGACAAAACTTCACAATTGGACATGGGTCGGCCCTATTTGACAAGGATACTTCGCCTATATCTAATTTTGAACTTTGAACCATTCCGTTTCTAACATATCACTCGTTATCAACGAACCCCCTTAATTTTCTTTTTGAATGATTTGACTTAGTACGTCTACCTATGCAGTTGATGCCTGATTCATCTATAAATTCCTAATCACATGTCTACTAGTCTAAATGTTCTACCGAGTTACACTTAACAACCTGATTATCGTATTGAGTAGAAGATCTACAAATTGATTTTCCTAGTAAGCAAGGATTAACAGATGATAGAAAAACAATTCATGATGTGAATTAGCGAGAACGATTAGAATGTTACATACCGTGTTGTTCCACTCTCGTTTGTACCACAGGGCCAGGAGGTGGAGCTACAGCTGACGGCACCGACGGCGTGGTAACTGGCGTAGACCCAGGTGCCGTGTTGTTGCTCGCCGGTACTTCAGCGACAAGGTTGAGAATAAGCAGCATAGGTTCCCCTTGAAAGAATGGGTAAATCTCGTACCTCATGTTACACCTTGTGCTGAGGATTCGACCACCTTGCTTATCGTCAAGGTAGTCTTTACTATTAAATAGGAGTTCATACGTACGTAGACTTGGCAGAAAATTCTGCCGATGGAAGATCCAGTGCGCGTACACCGTTCGATCGTCGTGATGAGAATATTACGCCTTATTGTCACCGCTTAGTGGACCGAAACGGTACGAACTGCCTTTCTCTGCTGCCTCCTACCCGTCGCCTCTCTCAACCAATCTCACGAACTCTAGGTTCTCGACTCCACCCGCGCCGCCGCCCGTTTCACACCAGCCGCCGGCGAATTGAGGCCTCCGGTGACCGAATCGAGTGACCAAACGCCGGAATAGATCCCTATACATCCGGTTCTTCACCGCTGCCACGCGAATCAAGGTCTGCTCCCTACCGCCACTATGTGTCCCACCTGCCCTGCTCACAATCGAAGTCACGAGCTCGCCGCCATCTCCAAGAGCCCCCCGCCGTAGCTACGAGATCCCACGGCCGCTTCACACCACCGGAACTCGCGCGAGAGGGGCTCCGGCGCTGGACGTTCGTCTTCTCCTTCCACTTCTGAACATGGCCATAGTGCTCAGGGAAGAGGTGTGGGGAGGAGCTCTGCCGCTTGGATCTGGTGACCTCCTAGGTCGTACTGCTCGATTCCCCCTCGTGCGCGTGCGCCGCCGCCACCCCGTCCGTGGGCCATCGCCACCACCCGGCCCACCCCATCCGTCGGTCGACCGCGGCCCTGCCCCATCCTCCCTCGCACGTATCTCTGACCGTCGCGGCCTACCGAACCTGAGCTGGCTCCCCGACTGTAGCCCCGGCCCTTCCGCCATCCCAGGTCGCCTGCCATGGGTGGCAAGCTCATCCCTCGCCTGGCTTCCTTCCCCTCAATCAGGTGATCGCCTCCTTTAACAAATTGTATCAGCCTGTTTTATTCTCTATATATGATATATATGAAATAGGAGAATTATCTTACATACTAGCTTCAGTTTGTTGGTATACATATGCAAACATATGCATCAGTGCATCACCGTTCTGTACCCGGACGATCAGCACATCAGCTCTCTCATTCTTCACCGCTGCCTGGTATGTGCAAGCTCGAACATTTGATTCCTATCCTTCCTGGTAGATGTGTGTTGATTTTTTAATCCATTTTTTCCTTTAATGTCTGAATGTTCAGTGCACGACTTAGCTGAATCTTCAGGAGCAACTTGACTGCGTTATCTAGCAAGAAAAATACGCACAATCCATAACGTTGCATAACTATGGCAGTGCCAAATTAATGGTTCGTTTCTCGATGCATCCAATTATGCTATCAGCTGAACCTGTTATTACTTTCCATATGAATTTGAAATTTACGTATTTTACATTTTGAACCACCTCTTGTTGTTCAGTTCAAAGGCTTGCACAATTATACTCCACCATTTGCGATGAATGTGGTGATTGCTGAATGTGCTCTCACCGAGTCATGTGACATGAAGATAACATAGCTATACGGTCCAAATTCAACTATGAATCATTCAGACACAAGACTTTGCAGTTACAGCTTTAAACAATCGCATGAGCACGAATTTAATTCTCAGGGAAAAGTGAACTTTTGAAATAGTTGTTGCAGTATTAACATGCTTTGTTATAGTGTGAGGGCTATGCTATGATATAATTTATAGCTCCCAAATGCAACGATATGGGTAATATACAAGAAAATTCGATTTGTAGTAGGAGATGCATCTGTATAATGCCTTCAATTGTTGAAAGCTATGAATGCTTCATTGTTTGTTTGTTTTGTAGTAGCAGATGCTTAACCATGGAATTAACTAACCAATTTGCTATTGTAGCTGAAGATGAGGGATGACTGCACATCAAGAAGGTTAGCGCACACAAATGGGATCCTTGGCATCCTGATAGTCATGTAATGCTACCAAGTGAGTACTACACTGATGTGCGCTACTAACTTTGGAGGAAACTTGATTGGGCAGATTGAGTCTTGTCTTTGCTAATGTACATTGCTCACAAATTAAACTATTATTGGTTGATTTGTTACAGAGTGGCCATTCTTAAGTTTCAGCGGGTTATCACCTTCATGGCTACATGCGCGCAGCTTGGTCTGGGACCCAGAGTGGCAACCATCGTCTGAAGTAATCAGGGAGTTAAGTGAGATTTTTTTCAATGCTTATTCGTATATGAAGCCATTTGCAAATTTTGCATCAGTTTGGCTGCAAAAGGTTGTCTTATTTTGATTTGATCCGAGCTGTCATATTTTTATTCTTACATGTTGTGGCACCATCGAGGGAAGTTGAACATATGTGGCGGTCTGAGTTAAATTTGGCACAAGTTAAATAAATGTATATGAATTAACATTTTTCATTACTGATTATCTCACTCGAACAAGAAAATAGCAATGTACATATGTTTATGAGATCAAATTGTGTTTAATCTATGGCGATCAAATTGTTGTGGATTGTTATTTTATTGGATTACCGAAAAATCTTTATATAAATTGGGATAACTGTTTGATCTATGTATGCCTATCTTTCCGTTATTCCGTGGCAACACGAGTATTCAGCTAGGTATCATGCAATCCTTACATCTTACATGTTTGAAACTATTTGTGTGCAATCATTATAATATTTATGCACCCGTTGCAACGCACGGGCATTTAGCTAGTATAGTATATATTGCGAGACATCCTGAAAACAGGCCGCGCAGTCGGCGGCGGTCAGGTCGGGCCTGCACTGCATGATGGAATTCAACGTCGGTTGTTTCGATTACTGCACAACTCGCAATACAGGGATGATCTCTTTCATTAACAGCTCAAAGTTTGAGGCTCAAACAGAGTGATCACTTATCTGCCATCCGGCTCTACAGTGATGGTTACATCGTTATTACTGCATGGTACTACAACACGGAATTCCCTACAACACTAGCTGATTCATCGGCCTTTGATACCCTTAGGTTGTACTCCCTCCGTTCGGAAAAGGATGTCACAAAAATGATCTATCTATAGTTCATTTTTGTGACATCCTTTTCCGAACGGAGGGAGTAGTAGGCCGGATGATTAGGCTGCGGAAGAATAGCACTCTCGTTATTTAACATTGCAACAACCCTCTGACATGGTTGGTCGATCATCAGCTCTCTCCTGTACGCACATCAGTGCAATGTTGATGTACTTCCTAGCCTCTGTTGTATGGATCTCCTTAGCAATTGAGTCTTCTAGAATCTCAAACCATCTTCCTTCTTCCCAGAGCTGCCATGACTGCAGAAAGTTTTTCAAGACAAGTATGCATGGAAAATTATGTTTACTCTAGAAAATTATGTTTACTCTAGAAAATAACATACTCGCCTGAGAGAGTTAAGAAATACCCACATATCCAAGGAGGTTAAGAAAGTCTTCATATTGTTGGAAACCAGAATTCCTTCTTCCGCTAAGTATCTCTAGAAGTAACACGCCAAAGCTGAACACGTCGGATTTGACTGAATAGATTCCTTCAGAGGCATACTCGGGAGACATATAACCACTGAAATGAGAGAGAAACATTATGAAAATAATATTTTATAATTAAAACAATTTGATTTATAACCTGGTAAATGGTATTGGAGGAACTAACTATATGTTCTTATTTCTTAATTAAGAAATATATGCTTACTATGTTCCGACTACCCTTTTTGTGCTTCCTTGAGTGTCCTTGGAGCTAAATTTTTTTGCTAGGCCAAAATCAGAAATCTTAGGATTCATCTCCTGGTCTAAGAGAATGTTGCTGGCCTTAAGGTCTCTATGTATGATGCGCAGCCTAGAGTGCTTGTGCAGGTACAGAAGACCTTGGGATATCCCTTCGATTATCACACGTCGCTGATTCCAATCAGCAAAAGCTGATATGTTTATATCTGCACATTATAGAATGAAGTTTATAGCTGTGTCATCTGCCAATGCTGCTATGGTGAGAAAAAAAATATCCTATGGACAAAACACAATCAAAAATATGTTTAATTGTCCGTACCAAAGATAAAAATGTCCAAACTCTTATTTGGCAAATATTCATACACCAAAAGTTTTTCCTCTCCCTCAATGCAGCATCCCACGAGCTCGACCAGATTATTGTGTTGTAGTTTGGCAATAAGTTCAATTTCATTTCGAAATTCTGTGAAACCCTGTCCTGAATGTGAGGCGAGCCTTTTAACTGCAATATCCATTCCATCTAGTAATTGGCCCTAGAAGTATGTACAAAAAAACTCGAGTCATTATTTTGCAGTGCCGAAATAGAGAAATAGAATTACATGCTATCTATGCAAAAACAGTGATATGCACCATCGTATACCCAAGACTGCCCTTAATATTCCATTTCACTTCACTGCTTCAAATTGCTTCTGAATTTCAGTATGTTATTAAACAGGACAAATGAAACAAGGTTTTGCAGAGTTTCTTTATTTCTTATTTTGAGTTTAATGCCCCATATGTAGTTTATTATTGTAATCCTATTTGGTTGAGATACATTTGTACTCTCTCCTTGTTATAATATAGTGCGCATTGCGTTCCACGAAATCCATGATGAATCCACATTACCAAATATATTAAGAATTTCGAGTAAATGGGATAAGGCACAAAAAAGAATTCCTAGTAAACTCCACTAACCTTGACCATGTTTATTAAGAAATTATGTATATTCATAGTAGCAAATATATACCATATGAGAATATAATTTATGATGTATCCAGTGGTACTGATTTGGTATTCTAGATGTTGATATTTTTTCTATAAACTTTGTCAAAGTTTACATGGTTTGTCTTAATAAATCTTATATGCGCTATATTTTGGCAATGATGGTAAAACTGTATTATTAGCTACATGTGTGTTTACGAATTTGATGCAGATTTCTTTGTATGCCCAAAATATCGGTAATATAATGGAAAGCGTGCCATTTTGCCTTTTTTGGCCATAGGTTGGTAGTACAAGATGATGTTATGATCGCTGCCATGTTACATTGCAACTTACTAGGCTTGCACACATGAAACGTTTATTTAAGCTAATCATGAATTAATGATGAACATAGAACTGACTCTTTTCAAGAGACCGCATTTACCTTGTAGACAGGGCCAAAACCACCCCTGCCAAGTAGGTTTTCTTTGGAGAAATTGCTTGTAGCGTGCAATATTTCAGAAAAGTCAAAGAGAGTGAACTCTGAACTCTTCTCTTCCAATCGCCAAGCCAGTGCATCTTCTTCAGGCCTATTCGTTGACAACTCTGCTTTTCCTAAATTTACAAGAGGGCGCATACATATTCAACATTAATTTGGGGCACAATCCTAAACGCAGACGATATTTTTTTGGTAATTTTGCTTTGGAGGAATAATGTCGTGAAAGAATAGTGATCAGAACACCTTTTCTTCGTCTTCTCATCCATACAGCGGAACAGATAAAGCACAGAGGTATTGACAGTAATGGAGCGGCCACTGCAATAATCCAGAGCAGCCTCTTGCGTGAAGTGTGTCCTAGGAGAAAAAAACGAATCCAATATATGGTTCTCATATGCTAAATGATTGATAGAGACAATGAAAATCAGTTGTTATCATGGGTTGGGTAATATTTAAGAAGGAAACATCAACTGCTCCATTTATAATTCCTTTATAATTAACATTTTTCCGCTTGTCAATGAACTTTCTTTTGTTTGACTCAAGTTAGTTTTTCTACTAATTTATTTTTCATCTATTCCTAATCTCAGGTCTACTAGTGTAAACTCTAATGTGCGCTACCGCGTTACACTTAGCGAACTAATTATCGTATTAGCTACAAGATCTACGTCTTGGTATTCCTAGTAAGCAGGATAAGGCATGAAAATAATTATGTGATGCGAATTACCGTGAAGGTCCGGAGGTGGCGCCACAGCTGGTCTAACAGCCGGTGCGACGTACACAATAACTGTCGTCGACCCTGGTGCTGTATTATTGATCGCCGGAACTTTGGAAGCCAAGTTGGTGATATCCATCATGGGGTCCCCATTGAAGAATGGGTAAATCTCGTACCGCATGTTACACCGTGTCCCGAGGACTTGGCCACCTTGTGGCCCGTCGAGGTACCGGAGCGTCAGCTGTAACACGCCCTGGAAGCAGGCCGCGCACTCGTCGGCGGTCAGGTCTGGCATGCACTGCATAACGCAATACATCGCCGTGAAGGAGCTGATGTCTAAGCGCGAGGTCATAAACCTCATCTCGCTGCTCGCGGCCGATTGGGCCGTGCTGTTCAAAAGTGTGAATAGCAAGAGCTTCATGGAGTCGGCGTTCGTGGTGAACTTCTGGTCGTTCAGGAGGACGAATGGACTGTCATCGATGGTGGTGGTAAGAAAATTCTGGTTGGAGAACCTGAGCATGCAGGCATCGTAGTACATGGTGACGGCCTTGTTGTTTGGGCAGAGCTGCTGGCGTTCATGGAAGGCGGTAGCCAAGCAGCTCTGGCATTCGGGGGCGAAGATGTCCCCGCGGTATAGCGCGAGGGCGTAAATGATATCTGGGACACTACCGACGGTATCGGTGGCGAAGAGGGTGTTGTTGAACGTGGCCTTCTTGGGGAGCGTGGACGAGAGCAACATGAGGTTGGCTGCATAGGTGCTGTTTGATGGAGAAAATTGCACATAACACCAAGGGTTGGTGCAAAAGTTGCACAAAACACAGAAACAAAACTCTTGTTGCAGCAAACCCCATCTTTTTGTTTAAAACGTTGCAGCTAGCCCAAATCGATGGTTTAGGGGCCTTAACACGTATCTGACTAGTGGGCCTGCATCTCTGTACCGTATTGATACGTACGAAGCCCAGGCTACAGACTAGAAACCAACCGAGCGATCTCCCGAGCGAAGAACCAGAGGAAAAAAGAAGACGAAAAGAACTCACTCGAGCGGGCGGGAACTCAGCGGACGGGAGCGGGAGATGAGACCCGGCGGCGGCGGCGGTGGAGGGCCGACGGAGGGGGTATGGATTTGGAGTCTTCGGTGGCGCCACCCATGTTCGGAGTGCGGCGCCTACCCGGAGATGAAGGAGTCGACGGCGGCGGCGGCGCGCCGGCGACCGAGATGAAGGATTCCAACGGCCTCTCGTTCAATGGGTAATTCCTTTCCAGTTCGCGAATTTTGTGTCAATTTGACATTGTTTGCTAGGGTTTAGCAGTGTTGGAACCCTAGGTCGTCCCCCCGCCCCCCACCCTTCCTCCCATAATTTTTGGGTTCTGATCGACGTATGAGTGCCATGAATTTATTAATTTTGTGATGTGCTATTGTCAGTAGAAAGAATTGTTACATGATTATGCAATGAGATGAAAGAAATCGTGCAGATTGGAGGAGATATTTGATTTCAGGATTCGTACTGAATAAGAGTTGATGCTCTCTATACTTTTTGTACAGTTATGCTGCCCATTTTGACATGTATAATCTATATATTTTGTACAGTTATGCTGCCCATTTTTCATTTTTAATTTTTAATTCTCAAAAATTATCGTATAATTTTTGGTATACAGTATAAAAATCCAGGCCCACATGCCAGATACGTATTAGAGCCCCTAAATCACCTATTTGGGCTGGCTGCAACGTTTTAAACAAAAAGCTGGTGTTTGCTGCAACAAGTGATTTGTTTCTGTGTTTTGTGCAACTCTTGCACCAAAGCATGGTGTTATGTGCAATTTTCTCTGTTTGAAGTGTAGTTGCCGCTATTGCCGCAGAATGGCCATGGTCCTTGGGCTGTGGCGAAAGGAAGGAGGAGCAAGAGGATAAGGGGGAGGATAGCCATGGCCATCGAACTAACTTATGCTGAGCAGAAGATCCTCTTGAGGATTTTATGATAAAGAGTGCATACCGAGTCACTCCTGTCAACATCAGATGCATGGAAATTTGTATAGACGTTTGTCTGAAGCGAGACTTGATCAGTTCATGTTTGAACCTGAATCATCTGTGTGTGGAAAGAAATGAGAATGCAGAAGCGTAACAGGGGCTTTCCAAGCTAGTTCCGGTAGTACGTGTCGGATAGTTGGTTGCGCTATCTTAGTGTCTTCTTCGCGATGAAAACAGTGCGCACGTCACTTAAGCCAAATAAAACAATTCAACATTGCGCGCGTGTAGAATTTTCCGGACTTGAGAGAGAGATCCAATTGGTCGCATCTGACGGCTTGGAAAATGGCGCGTCAACAATGTTTAGCAAGGTGTATAATGATTTTGACGAAAACTGTTTGTATGGTCGGAAGCGAAGCCCGCGGCACACGCAGTCAGCAGCTACCGAATATCTGGATGCACCCGGTCGCTGCACTTTGCGTTCAACATGGCCGCCTAAAAGAAGACTGAGACACTTGCGGTCGCAGCTCGAACGGCGCACTGATGACTTGGTTGACTAGTCTTTTTTTTTTTTACAGAACATGCATGGTTGACTACTCCTCATAACTAACACGGCCAGACTCGGCGCGCTGCCGAGTCATGTCTCTCCAGGTTTACCGCTCACCTCATAGTACGTACTGCAAAGTGCAGAGTTCTCCGGCGCGCGTGGGGCTTAGCCGCGGTCAAGTTTTGCCGCGTGGTGCCCTCCTCGAGCTCTCCGATCCTCTCGTATTTGTCGACCAGCCACAGCAACGGCGCGCGCGCACTGGCCGCTCCTCGACGTCAGAGAGAGACAGGAGCCGCCACCCACGCAGCGGCACGCGCAGAGCCCGTCCTGCCTCTGGTTTCCGCCAGGTCCGTCGCGCGCGCACTGGCCGCTCCGCGACGTCAGAGACAGACAGGTTGTGCGTGCATCGAGTCCACTCCATGTTGCATGCACGGGCTACCCAGCCAGGTTCGCTGCATTGCACTGCACTATAACACTTGCGTAGTCTGATACTCCGATCAATCATGCTCGAGCCCTGGTGGTTTTTTTTAACAAGGCAACAGATTTGCACGCTCGTGGGATACATCATTGATAACATGTAAAATTTTATTCAGATTTTTCTTCAACTTACAAATATGTTTTTTTAAATAGCAGGAGTACTGCAACTCGGGAGCCAAAATCACTTTCCGAACAAATTGTTGCTACTATGCCCAGGGGTTGGTACACAACTACACAAGACCACACCAGCTTCCATCACTTGAGTGACATTACACATGAAAGATTCAGTAGCACGGCAGGCTCACTAGACATAAATTTTCATCTACTTTGACTCCGAAACTGACCTGGAGCTTGCCTAGGCCTTGCGGAGCACAAGCAAAGAAGGAAGTACATGAAGAGGTCCCCTACCAGTAGGCATTATCAATGGACCGGTGCTTACAACTCTTTTCAACCGCCTGAGCGAGTGTCTCTTAACTATTTTAGTTAGTTTGATCTGTCTACTTATGTAAAACTCATTTAAGCTTCAATTAATGAAGATGCATTACGATGATAATCGTACTATATAGTGTACTTAGTTAAAACATGTAGAGTCACATTTTGATTACTGCACAACTCACAATACTTGTCTCTTTTACTAACAACTAAAACATAGCGTCAATTATCTGCCATCTAGCTCTGCAGTGATGGTTACATCATTTCTACTACATGGAAGTACAACACTAGACGATTCATCTACCTTAGATATCCTTAAGTTATGGTATGCCGGATGATTAGGTTGTGGAAGAATAGCATTCTCGTTATTTAACAATGCAACGACGTCTGACATGGTGGGTCGATCATCAGCACTCTCTTGTACGCACATCAGTGCAATGTTGATATACTTCCTAGCCTCTGTTATATGGATCTCCTTAGAAATCGATTCTTCTAGAATCTCAAACCATCGTCCTCCTTCCCAGAGTTGCCATGACTGCAGCAAGTTTTTCATCACAAGTGCACATGATCAAAAAACTATTATAGAAAATAACATACTCATGTAAGAGACTTAAAAAAATACTCACATATCCAAGGAGATTAAGAAAGTCTCCATATTGATGCAAACCAGAATTCCTTCTTCCGCTAAGGATCTCTAGAAGTAACACACCAAAGCTGAACACGTCGGATTTGACTGAGTAAATGCCTTCAGAGGCATATTCTGGAGACATATAACCACTGAAACGAGATAAAACATAAGGAAAAATTATATAATAATTTACGTATTGATTTTTTTCCTATATAGGTATTGTCGGCACTAACTATATGTTGTTATTTCTTAGTTAAGAATGGTATGCTTACTATGTTCCCACTACCCTGTTGGTGCTTCCTTGAGTGTCATTGGAGCTGAAAATTCTTGCTAGACCAAAATCAGAAATTTTAGGATTCATCTCCTGGTCTAAGAGAATGTTGCTGGCCTTAAGGTCTCTATGTATGATACGTAGCCGGGAGTGCTTGTGCAGGTAAAGAAGACCTTGGGATATCCCTTCGATTATCGCACACCGTTTATTCCAATCAACCATAGTTGATAAGTTCAGGTCTGCACATTAGAGAATGAAGTTAATAGCTTTGTCATCTGCCAATATGGCTGTCGGGAAAAGAACAAATCATATGGACGAAACGCAACCCAAAATATGGTTAATTGTTTGTACCAAAGATAAAAAAGTCCAAGCTCTTATTCGGCAAGTATTCATACACCAAAAGTTTTTCCGCTCCCTCAATGCAGCATCCCAAGAGCTTGACCAGATTATTGTGTTGTAGTTTTGCAATAAGTTCAATTTCATTTCAAAATTCAGTGAATCCCTGTCCTGAATGTGAGGCAAGCCTTTTAACTGCAATATCCATTCCATCTGGTAGTTGGCCCTGGAAGTATGTAGAACAAAACTCAGGGAATTATTTTGCAGTACTGAAAGAGATAAAAAGAATTACATGCTATTTATAGGAAAATTAGAGACATACAAAATTTTATATCCAAGACATAGCCTTAATATACCATTTGACTTTTCTGCTTCAAATTCGTTCTTAATTTCAGTCTGTTGTCGAACATGGCAAAATATACAAGTATTTGAAGAGTTCCTTGATTTTTATTTCTAGTTTAATGCTCAATTTGAAGTTTCTTATTCTATATTTGGTTGAGACAAAATTATATAACCGTATTATTACCTACATATGTGTTTACGAAGGGGATTTACATTTTGTGTATGTCTGAAATATCGTTAATATAGTGGAAAGCATGCCATTTCGCCTTTTTGGCCATAGGTTGGTAGCACAAGACGATTGCTATCATAAGTGCCATTGTATTACATTGCTTGGACACATGAAACATTAGACTTATCTAACCAATCATGATGAACATATGACTGACACTTTTCAAGACAATTCATTTACCTTGTAGACAGGGCCAAAACCACCTTGACCAAGTAGGTTTTCTTCAGAGAAGTTCCTTGTAGCGTGCAATAATTCTGAGAAGTCAAAGAGAGTGAACTCTGGACTATTCTCTTCCAATCTCCAAACCATTGCATTTTCTTCAGGCCTATAATTCCTTGCAGCTTGATCGTGCAAGACTGCCTTTCCTAAATTGACAGAGGACACAGATATATACAAAGTTAATTTGGTGCTCAAACTTAAAGTCAGACAACATAAAAAGTGGTCATTTTCCTTTGCAGGAATGTTGTCGTGAATGAATCGTGATCAGAACAAACACCTTTTCTTCGTCTTCTCGTCCATACAACGGAACACATGAAGCATAAAAGTATTGACAGTAATGGAGCGGCGACAGCAATAATCCACAACGGCCTCTTGTGTGAGTTGTTTCCTAAGAAAAAACGAATCCATATAATTCTCATATACTAAATACTACTCCCTCCGTTCGGAATTAGTTGACACGTGTTTGTCCAAATGTAGATGTATTTACACATTAAAATATGTCTAGATACATCCGTATTTTGACAAACATGAGTCAACTCATTCCGAACGGAGGGAGTAGTTGATAGACAATGAAAAGTCAGTTGTTGTCATGGGTTGGTCCTATTTCAGAGGGAAATACGTCACCTGTTTCATCATTGCCCTTTGAACCGTCTCATTTCTACTAACATTTTTTTCGCTTGTGAATGAACTTTTTTTATTGACTCAATTTAGTTCTTCTACTTATTTGTTTTCTTCATCTATTCCTAATCTTTAATCTATTAGTCTAAAACTCTAATGTGCTATGACCATGCTTCACTTAACAAGCTAATTATCGTATTAGCTAAAGGATCTGCGTCTTGGTTTCCTAGTAAGGGCCTCTTTGGATTGAAAGAATTTCACAGAAATTTTGGAGGATTTTATTTCCTAATGAATCCTTTTGGATCAAAGGAATGACACCTCCAAAATTTCTATGGATTGCATTCGTACACCCCAATCCCATAGGAATTTCATCATCCACTCTAATATCTTTTTTACACTCATTCATATAGGATCGAGGCATGTTTCCAATGTTTTTCCTATGTTTCATCCAAATGACTATTCCTCTATTTTATGATCCTCTGTTTTGCACCTGTAATCCTATCAAATTTCTGTGTTTTTTCAATTCCTCTATTTTCAAATCATGTGATCCAAAGAAGACCTAATAAGAGGGGTAAGTCATGAAAAACAATTAATTCCGTGATGCGAAGTACCGTGAAGGATTGGAGGTGGAGCCGCAGCAGGTGCCACCGACGGTGAGCTGTACACAGTAACTGGCGTCGTCCCCGGCGCAGTGATAATACGCATCATAGGGTCCTCTTGGAAGAACGGATATATTTCGTACCTCACGTTGCACCATGCCTAGGGATGTAAATGGACCATTAAATGGCGCCACATAATCCCATTTATTTTGGTCAACAGCTCAAAAACGTGTTCCATTTACTGGCAAAATGACTTACGCGCCACTTACATGGGATTATATGGCGCCATTTAATGGTCCATTTACATCCCTAACCATGCCCCGACGAATCGACCGCCTCGTGATCCGTCGAAGGCCTGATTCCAACCTGGAAACACTCCGCGCAGCCGTAGGCGTTCCAGTCTGGCCTGCACTGCATAAAACAGTACAGCGTCGGACGGAGCTGACGTCTAACCGCGAGGTGGTGAACATCCTTGAGCTGTTCGCGGCTGATTGGCTGTCCTGTTCAGAAGCGTGTATAGCAAGAGCTTCATGGAGTCGGCGTTTGTGGTGAAGTTCTGGTCGTTCCGGAGGAGGATTGCCATGTCATCCTCGGAGGTGTTAAAAAATTCTTGTCGGAGAACCTAAGCATGCAGGCATCGTAGTACATGGAGACATCTTTCTTTTTCGGGCAGATCCGCGGCCCGTCCTGGAAGGCGTTAGCCACACAGCCCTCGGAGGAGGAGGCTTCGATGTTCCCACGGCAGAAAGCGAGGGCAAAAACCGTGTTCGGAGCAGCGCCTACGGTATCGGTGGCGAAGAGGGTGGCGTTGGACGCGGCCTTCTTGGGGAGGGTGGACGAGAGGAGTGTGAGGTTTTCTTGGTAGGTGCTGTTTGATGTGTAGTTGGCGCTAGGCGGGCAGCGTCCCCATGGTCCATCGGCTATGGCAAACGGCGGGAGGAGCAGGAGGAAGACGGGGAGGATAACCATGGCCATCGACTAACCTACGTTGCCGAAAGATCCCGGAGGATTTTATGTGAAACAATGCAACACCGAGTCACTCCTATCAACATCACAAGCATGGAAATTTCTGGAGACGTTTGCACTTAAGCGAGACTTAATGTGGAAAACAGTGCACGTAACTTGAGCCAGAAGAAAACAATTCAACAAGTAGTAAATCTGCGCGCGTGCGTAAAATTTTCCGGACTTCAAGAAAGAACCAATTTTCCGGGCTTGAAATGCTGCGTCAACAAGGTCGTTTATTAGGGTGTATAATGATTTTGCCGATAACAATATTGTTTGTATGGTCGGAAGCCAAACCCCGCAGTACACGCAGTCAGCAGCGATCGAACGTCTGGATGCACCGGGTAGCTGCGGCCTTTGGGGCGTCGCGTTGAACATGGCCGCCTAAAAGAAGACTGGGACTTGAGGTCGCCCCTCGAACAGTACACTACTCCCTCCGTTTACAATTAGTTTGCGTTCTGGGTTTAGTTAAAGTCAAACTTTGTAAAGTTTGATCAAATATATAGAAAAATATATAAATATTTACAACAAAATTTTAACATTATTAGAATCTTCATAAGATATATTTTCATATTATATATATTTCATATCATAGATATTGATATTTTTTCTTATATACTTGGTCAAACTTTAAAATGTTTGACTTTGAAAAAACCTAAAACACGAACTAAATAAAAACGGAGGGAGTACTGACTTGGTTGACTAGTCTTTTTTTTTACCTTGTCTTTATTTTTTGAGATTTCCTTGTCTTTTCTATCTATTTTGACACAACTTGGTTGACTAGTCCTCGTAACTAAACCAGCCAGAGTCGGCGAGCTGCCCCGTCATCTCTCCATGTTTACCGCCGCGCCGTGCCGCTCCATCGGCACCTGCCGACACGCATGGGGTTAGAGCATATGGGGCTGTTTGGTTACCTGCATCACTCATGCAGCCTTTTTGCATAACCAGGGCCACCCTAGAGTCAGGCCCCCCAGAGCCTGGCCCGGCCACGTACAAACCAAACAGTGTGCGGATTTGAGCTCACGTAGAAAAATAGGTAGAAGTTGGTAGATTCGCACGCAGTTTGCATGCACGGCGTTTGGTGTGGTTATGTTCTGCATGCGGTGTGACAGGCGCATGCAAGATTCCCTGGGACCCTGCATGCCTCGTGTTGTGCGCCGCCTGCACGCGAGCTGCATGAGCTCAGTCAGGCCCAGAGCTGCTTTAAAACATCGTGCCATGCAAGATTTCGTGACTCGTATGCAACCAAACGTCGTGTCGGTAAAAATATTTCATTCTCATGTACCTAACTCCACCAACTTCCATGCAGCCTACCTACTTTTCGAACATGAGCCAAACACGCCCTATATCCACCAGATCTGTGAAATTTGTCCGTCATATCTCAAAATGTGTTCACTTTGAAGTTGTCGAATAAGTGTTCCACACAATGGGATGTTACTCCCTGCTGCACCCCCAAGCTGCTGCCCCGGTCTATTGTTTATCATTTTCTTCACTTTTGTAACAAATAGTTTATTTCAAAAACAAATCTGGCTACGAAATTGGTAGATAATCATAGTTCGGTCACACCACATTTGTTGGCATCAAGTACTCTTACCCATCACCAAGTCCGACTACCAAAATACACCAACATCACAACACAACCGGAATTCGTAAAAATCATTTTTCGTGTGGCTCTTCGGCCGGCTTGACATCTTACTTTCCTCTCCTTCCGGATGCACTCTATCTCTAGACAAAGTAAGACTTTGATTGGGGCTCAAGTTGCTCTTGTCCGTGGAGATGATCTTGCGCTTCTTGACCCTTTTCTGCACCTTCATATCCTCTTAAATCTCCATGATATTTTGGTTTTGTACGCCAAAATAGTTGTCCACCCTTTCTTAATTCTCTTCGTGCATTTTCGCCTTGAGAGTCTAGGAGATGAGACCTGCTTCATGTACTCATCCATCCCCGCATCCGCTCTTCGTCTAGACTAACACATGGTGGCAGCGGCCCGGCGCATGGTGGCGTGGACGGCCGTTCCTGCTCTTCCTGCTGGGAGTCGTCGGGAACGTGGAGGTCCACTCCCACGTCTGGCCCACCAGCTCTGGCGGAAAGTACGGCCTTTCCTCCTCTGGCTCCGCCGCCTCCATTGCCGAATCATGGAGGACTTTAGAGAGTTGAGGCCCGAGTGAGAGCTGCTCCTCCTCGGTTGTCTCGTAATATGCCAGCCCCATGTGCATGAATCCTAATGCAACTAGTGCGGTGGATGCTAAAGGTGGCATGTACTCGCAATTTTCGTTAAAAAGACATTAGCATCACATTTTTGCTTCTTATTATCATCTCGATTTATTTTTTGAGCACAAAATTTGTTTTGTCAAATAAACTTTTGATTCAAATAATCAATCATGAACTGTGGGTGGCAAACTATTCTTATCGCATTCCCAAACTGTGAACCAACACTCATGATCCGATCCTCCGACACAACACCATCTAACACCTCCTTGATTGTTATGGAATTTCTCACAGTGAGCATCGCCGTGACTTGTAGTGTTTTCTATTGTCGTCATGTTGCTCCCAGTACCACACCTATAGATCAAATTAAAGAAGAATCATTTCATGCAAGCTTAAAATATAATTGAAATGTTTCACAAAAATAAAATAAAATGCTCTAATTTCAAGGGATCATGGTAGGGAGAGGCGGTAGGTAGAAAAACAACTAGACGTGTCAACTAATTGTGAACTAAATGAAATATTTTGACCTGCCACGATGTCAAACAAAAATAGTTTACCTAAAGAAATAACAAGAAGAGCAAGTGGTACTAGCAAAATTGGAATGGTTCTCATCTTGTTTGATAAATTTAGACAGTTGGCGGTGAAGGAGCTAAGTTGTGAGCCATATTGCTAGTGGACAGAAAGTTTTATATTGATGTTGTGTGTATCATTATTGTACAAATTTAATACATATTGAATAAAATTTTATTTCTATTGGTATCAATTCCATTATATGGTAAATTATTGAAATTAAATGTGACATATTGTGACTGAGGTGATTAATTGGTACCAATTTTTTAATATGGTTGTTATCTAATATGCTATAAATTTTTAATTTATGATATGGTTATTCATTAATGTTAATTTTTGGACTATGGAGGGTATGCTCATTATTCCAATAATTCTTGAAATAATTGTAAGAGATAGATTATGATCCTTGTGATTAATACTATTATTGATTCGTGATGTGGTTATTAATTCTTTGGTGAAAGCAAATTTATTCTTTCATCATATGGTTATTTACTAAAAAATCAAAATTGTAGATTCTTCATGATTTTCGCATTGTTCCGACAAATCAAAAATATTGTTTTGTTATTGCTCCTAACTAAATAATATTTCGATTTTCATCGTTTTCTTTCTTAAATCTTCATGATAATCCGTTGCAACTAGAGGCAACAAGTTCCCTTGGTTCACGGTGATATACGTAGTGGTACAACTGTAAACTAGCTCCCTTATATGATGTCAGTCAAACGATATGGTTTATGTCGTGATCAAATCAGCGGCCTAATCATGCTTATGGATCAACGATTACATCGCATGGGTACAAGAATTGTTTGGATTGCAAGCGTCGACGGCAGATCCTAATCACTATTAAATTACAAGATTGAGAATGGTCCGCGATTGACCGATAATCTTCTTACTTGTTGGCTTAGTAAAAACATGAGCAACCTGTTCACTACGGAAAGCCACACTACGCCGACGGCCGTACTGTACGCCGACGGCTAAATGTCGGGGCCGTCGGCGTATAGCGCGAGCTAGGGCAGCCGCCCACACAGCCGTCGGCGTACGAAGCGCCGTCGGCGTATCCAGCTAAGGCCGACGGCAGCCGTCGGCGTAAAACTTGCCGTCGGCGTACAAAAGGACGCCGTGACGGAACGTCCAGCGGCGTTGATACGCCGACGGCCGTGCCGTCGTGTACACGTGTACTTCAACGCCGACGGCGGCCGTCGGCGTATATATGAACCTTTTTTTTATTTATTTCTCTATATAATATTTATTTATTTATTTCTCTATATAATATTTAATGTAGTTATAATTTATATATATATTGGACCTATAATTTCCCTTCCAATTTCAGTATCCCACCCCCGTAAAATAACGGTTCGAGTTTCCCGGAACCCAACCCTACAACATATACATGTAAAATAAATAAAAACAACACATGTAAAATACCTTCGTATGGCCTAACCTAACACAACCAAGCAAAAAAGTCCACTGGGCTACCCCTTTCGACGCACGTCTATGGGGGTAGACGAAAACGTTAGGTTTTCCCAGCGGATTCGGGGTTTCGCCGAAGCGGGGCATCGGAGCGTCGGAACCCCACCAGAACCTAGGTTGTGCCATACCATATGTATACAAGTGTGTTGTGTGTTGTAAATGTGCAAGATCCTACTCCGGGGTGTGACCGGCTTCACCGGCTTCACTTTCTCTCTAGTGAGTTTCTGCACTTAGAGGTGAAAACTCTCGTTTCGGGAGAACCTGATGGAATCTTGTGTTGATTTGGGGTAGACTTTGGTTTCTCACCTTCGTATGGCCAAACCTAACACAACCAAGCAAAAAAGTCCACTGGGCAACCCCCTTTCGACGCACGTCTATGGGGGTAGACGAAAACGTTAGGGTTTTCCCAGCGGATTCGGGGTTTCGCCGAAGCGGGGCATCGGAGCGTCGGAATCCCACCAAAACCTAGGTTGTGCCATACCATATGTATACAAGTGTGTTGTGTGTTGTAAATGTGCAAGATCCTACTCCAGGATGTGACCGGCTTCACCGGCTTCACTTTCTCTCTAGTGAGTTTCTGCACTTAGAGGTGAAAACTCCCGTTTCGGGAGAACCGGATGGAATCTTGTGTTGATTTGGGTAGACTTTGGTTTCTCACCTTCGTATGGCCTAACCTAACACAACCAAGCAAAAAAGTCCACTGGGCAACCCCCTTTCTACGCACGTCTATGGGGGTAGACGAAAACGTTAGGGTTTTCCCAGCGGATTCGGGGTTTCGCCGAAGCGGGGCATCGGAGCGTCGGAACCCCACCAAAACCTAGGTTGTGCCATACCATATGTATACAAGTGTGTTGTGTGTTGTAAATTTGCAAGATCCTACTCCGGGGTGTGACCGGCTTCACCGGCTTCACTTTCTCTTTAGTGAGTTTCTGCACTTAGAGGTGAAAACTCCCGTTTCGGGAGAACCGGATGGAATCTTGTGTTGATTTGGGGTAGACTTTGGTTTCTCACCTTCGTATGGCCTAACCTAACACAACCAAGCAAAAAAGTTCACTGGGCTACCCCCTTTCGACGCACGTCTATGGGGGTAGACGAAAACGTTAGGGTTTTCCCAGCGGATTCGGGGTTTCGCCGAAGCGGGGCATCGGAGCGTCGGAACCCCACCAAAACCTAGGTTGTGCCATACCATATGAATACAAGTGTGTTGTGTGTTGTAAATGTGCAAGATCCTACTCCGGGGTGTGACCGGCTTCACTTTCTCTCTAGTGAGTTTCTGCACTTAGAGGTGAAAACTCCCGTTTCGGGAGAACCGGATGGAATCTTGTGTTGATTTGGGGTAGACTTTGGTTTCTCACCTTCGTATGGCCTAACCTAACACAACCAAGCAAAAAAGTCCACAGGGCAACCCCCTTTCGATGCACGTCTATGGGGGTAGACGAAAACGTTAGGGTTTTCCCAGCGGATTCGGGGTTTCGCCGAAGCGGGGCATCGGAGCGTCGGAACCTCACCAGAACCTAGGTTGTGCCATACCATATGTATACAAGTGTGTTGTGTGTTGTAAATGTGCAAGATCCTACTCCGCGGTGTGACCGGCTTCACCGGCTTCACTTTCTCTCTAGTGAGTTTCTGCACTTAGAGGTGAAAACTCCCGTTTCGGGAGAACCGGATGGAATCTTGTGTTGATTTGGGGTAGACTTTGGTTTCTCACCTTCGTATGGCCAAACCTAACACAACCGAGCAAAAAAGTCCACTGGGGAACCCCCTTTCGACGCACGTCTATGGGGGTAGACGAAAACGTTAGGGTTTTCCCAGCGGATTCGGGGTTTCGCCGAAGCGGGGCATCGGAGCGTCGGAACCCCACCAAAACCTAGGTTGTGCCATACCATATGTATACAAGTGTGTTGTGTATTGTAAATGTGCAAGATCCTACTCCGGGTGTGACCGGCTTCACCGGATTCACTTTCTCTCTAGTGAGTTTCTGCACTTAGAGGTGAAACTCCCGTTTCGGGAGAACCGGATGGAATCTTGTGTTGATTTGGGGTAGACTTTGGTTTCTCACCTTCGTATGGCCTAACCTAACACAACCAGGCAAAAAATTCCACTGGGCTACCCCCTTTCGACGCACGTCTATGGTGGTAGACGAAAACGTTAGGGTTTTCCCAGCGGATTCGGGGTTTCGCCGAAGCGGGGCATCGGAGCGTCGGAACCCCACCAAAACCGAGGTTGTGCCATACCATATGTATACAAGTGTGTTGTGTGTTGTAAATGTGCAAGATCCTACTCCGGGGTGTGACCGGCTTCACCGGCTTCACTTTCTCTCTAGTGAGTTTCTGCACTTAGAGGTGGAAACTCCCGTTTCGGGAGAACCGGATGGAATCTTGTGTTGATTTGGGTAGACTTTGGTTTCTCACCTTCGTATGGCCTAACCTAACACAACCAAGCAAAAAAGTTCACTGGGCTACCCCCTTTCGACGCACGTCTATGGGGGTAGACGAAAACGTTAGGGTTTTCCCAGCGGATTCGGGGTTTCGCCGAAGCGGGGCATCGGAGCGTCGGAACCCCACCAAAACCTAGGTTGTGCCATACCATATGTATACAAGTGTGTTGTGTGTTGTAAATGTGCAAGATCCTACTCCGAGTGTGACCGGCTTCACTTTCTCTCTAGTGAGTTTCTGCACTTAGAGGTGAAAACTCCCGTTTCGGGAGAACCGGATGGAATCTTGTGTTGATTTGGGGTAGACTTTGGTTCTCACCTTCGTATGGCCTAACCTAACACAACCAAGCAAAAAAGTTCACTGGGCTACCCCCTTTCGACGCACGTCTATGGGGGTAGACGAAAACGTTAGGGTTTTCCCAGCGGATTCGGGGTTTCGCCGAAGCGGGGCATCGGAGCGTCGGAACCCCACCAAAACCTAGGTTGTGCCATACCATATGTATACAAGTGTGTTGTGTGTTGTAAATGTGCAAGATCCTACTCCGGGGTGTGACCGGCTTCACCGGCTTCACTTTCTCTCTAGTGAGTTTCTGCACTTAGAGGTGGAAACTACCGTTTCGGGAGAACCGGATGGATTCTTGTGTTGATTTGGGGTAGACTTTGGTTTCTCACCTTCGTATGTCCTAACCTAACACAACCAAGCAAAAAAGTCCACTGGGCTACCCCCTTTCGACGCACGTCTGTGGGTAGACGAAAACGTTAGGATTTTCCCAGCGGATTCGGGGTTTCGCCGAAGCGGGGACCCGGAGCGTCGGAACCCCACCAAAACCTAGGTTGTGCCATACCATATGTATACAAGTGTGTTGTGTGTTTCAAATGTGCAAGATCGGGGGTAGATATGCGGGTCCCACCGGACTACGGTTTCAATAAAACCGGATAGCTAGAGTGCCGGAATCACTCAAAAATTTGCGTGTGGTCATACGATATAATAAAATAAATTATAATAAAACTCTACAAATTTATAATGTAATAAATTCTAATGGTTTACAATATTAAAATTAAATAATATGAAAAAAAGAAAAAAGACAACGCCGACGGCTTTGCCGTCGGCGTATGTCCACCTTATCTTCTAAGCTATCGCAGCCACCCGCATCTTATCCACTCTCCGACCCCGCACCTTATCGCACGCCCCACCCGTCCTCCTCCGCCGGCCGCCGCCTCTAGCCATCCTCCCCCGACACCCGGCCGCGCCACCCGTCCTCCTCCGCCGCCCCCCCGTCCTCCTCCGTCGCCGGCCGCCCCACCCGTCCTCCTCCGCCGTCGCCACCTCTAGCCGTCCGACCCCGACCTCGCCGCGCTGCGCCTCCCCCGACCTCGCCGCCGCCGCCGCCTCTAGCCGTCCGACCCCGACCTTGCCGCGGCGCTCCAACCCCGACCTCGCCGCGCCTCCCCCGACCTCGACGCCAGGTACTCCCCCCCCCCCCCCCTATTTTCTATGTATTTTAGATTTAGGGATTTTAGGAGTAGGATTTTATAGATTTTAGGAGTAGAAATTATAGATGGAAATTATAGGATTTTAGGGATTTTAGGAGTAGGATTTTAGGGATTTTAGGAGTAGAAATTATCCACTGTAAATGTAGTATTGTCCATTGTAAATTAGATTTTGTTCATCAAAATCCATGTTATAATAATTGTTCATTTAGTACAAAAGAATGTTGTATTTAGGGAAGTGTTGGATGGGTCTTATTATCTTAATGCGGGATGGTTTGGTGTTAGGTTTACTAAATTGTGAACATTTTCAAAGAAATAACCAGTAACAAAGTTTTTGCTCCCATAATAATGATTAATAACGCAACACATGCAAATAGAAATTATAGATGGAAATTTTGTGGTAGAAAATAGAAAATAACAAAATGATTTAGGGATAGATGTAGTAAATAAAATGTTGTTGAAAATAGAAAATAACAAAATGATTTAGGGATAGATGTAGCAAATAAAATGTTGTTGAAAATAGAAAATAACAAAATGATTTTAGGGATAGATGTAGCAAATAAAATGTTGTTGACAATTATTTTTCATATATTCATTTCATATATGACTAACCCCTGTATCAAATGCTTTTACTTAACTAAGTATCATGTCGGAGCCGGAGCGAAAGTTTCGTGGTGTTCACCGGAGACCCACGAAGATCCCGACTTGGGCAGCTCAGATCACAGTGGATCACAGGAAGATCCAGCTTGGTACTTTCAGGTGCCCGTGGCAGGCGGCCCGCGCCTACGACTGCGCGGCGGTCCAGCACTTTGGGGCGAGAGCGATCCTCAACTTTGAGGATGAGCGGAGCGTGGCGCATATGTTAGCGCCAGATGGCATGAGGATCGCGACGAAGGCCGAGGAGAGGGAGCACCGGCAGGCAGAGAGGCTGCTCAGGGCGCGCCACCAGCGCGAGGAGGATGACCCCTTGGTCAAGGATCTCCTCCTTGATCCCCAGGTGATGGCGGTCCAGTACCAGGTCTTCAGCGAGAGCCGGCAGCAGCGCGGGCAGGGCGAGGCCGGCCCCTCCGGCACGCAGCAGCAGGGCGAGGACTCTAGCAGCAGCCTGTCCTCTTGTTGGGACCGCTTGGACGACGTCACTGACACCGGCGCGAGTCGAGTTTAGGATGTCTATCATCCTACCTGTCGTACTACTAGACTTATCTTGCTACCTGTTGTACTGCTAGACTTATCATACATGCTACCTATGTATTATTGTGCTACTTGTCTATATGTGTTATGTTTAGCTAATATGGTTACATCGTTCTATGGTTTATTCTGTTTTATGTTTAATTATTAGGTAAAATGGAGGGATATTTGCTTATATATTTCGATTGTTTGTACTTTTTAGATGACGTAGCTTCCCGCCAGCCAGCACCGTCGGTCCCGCGCGTCGTCGCGGCTTCTCCAGCTGAGGAGGGGCCGCCTCGGTGCCCTTTGTTTTGTCGCCCTCTTCCGGAGCACGTCCTCGACCTTCTCCGGCCACCGATCACGCTTCGAGGGTATAAATCTTTCGCCTCTCTTGCTGCATAGGTTTATTTTGGTCTAGATCACCAAGTCAGTCGCGTAACCCGAGTCAGATCCCATCCGGAAGGGTTACAAATTTATAAATATGCAGGATTGTCCATCTTTGCATATTTATAACCGTAACACTTCCGGGTTGTCCTGTTGGACAGTCCGAGTACGTGTAGATCGGGTCGTGTTCCACGTTCTACCCCTTCCTGAGACGGAATTTCGGCAGCACCTCCCTGTTGTTCTTCGGATGCACACCCTCTCGGCTTGACAAGCTCGAGACGTGTATTCTGAAGAACAGCGGGGAGGTGCTGCCGAAATTCCGTCTCGGGTCGGGGTAGAACATGGGACACGACTCGATCTACACGTACTCGGGCGGGATAGGCCCCTACCTATTAGAAGTGTATGTGAACCCTTGCATGTTGTAAAAGATAAAATTTGGCCGTAATAAAATGGTGACATTGCATGCAAGAAAATAAAAATATGATGCATTTAATTTCATGTTATTATTATTTGGCTCACAGTAAAGCAGCAGAGGATGGCAGATAATGGGTGGATGTACAGTGGCCGAACTAGTTTGGTTGACAAAACAGATGAGTGGGTATGGAAGACGCATTTGTTAGTGAAGGAGTTAGCGCGTAAGGGTTCAGAGTCAGGCGCTCGTGGACAGTGCCCTTGCCCTCGTTGCAAGTTTCGTACACGTCAGGGAAAGGATGATATGATTAAACACCTCTTCTCTCGTGGGTATATGCCGAACTTCGTGACGACAGTCAACTTTGATGAGTACGAGCGCGAGAGTGGCAGGGTGATGCGGCAGCGGATCAATGGCAATGAAGATGATGGGATTAGAAACTGGCTAGATGATCTCCGTGCTGGCGACATGCCAGATTCGCCACCATCACAGGAGGAACCGGAGGAACCTCCAGAACCGGAGGAACCGCGTGAACCGGAGGAACCGCGTCAACCAGAGGACCCAGAGCCAACCGCGAAGGCCTTCTTTGATATGATGGCCTCGTCTCAGAGGCCTCTGTACGAGGGTGCAAAAGTTTCTCAGCTCGATGCCATCTCGCAAGCACTAGCCAACAAGCTCCAGTATGGCAGCACCCGTTCATGCTTTGAAGCGCATCTGCAAACAACTGGTAACCTGTTGCCTGAAGGGCATTGTCTGCCTCAAAGCATGTACGAAACGAAGAAAATCCTGCGAGATCTCAGCATGGATTATCAGAAGATAGATTGTTGTCCAAAAGGATGCCTTTTGTTTTGGAAACAGTTTGCCAATGACAAGTACTGTATCTTGTGTAAGGCCTCTAGGTATCATGTGGTAAAAGGAGCCGATGGTACGAAGACGCAGTCAAATGTCGCCGTTAAGATTCTTCGTTACCTCCCATTCATACAAAGAATCAAGCGGCTTTACATGAACAAAGAGTCTGCCACACAGATGCAATGGCACAAAACGGGGAAGAGATACAAGGATGAGCACGACCGGGAATTGATGGGACATCCATCTGATGGTACGGCATGGAAGAACTTTGATGCGAACCACCCCGATGAGGCAGCAGATGCTCGAAACGTGAGAATCGCGATAGCAACCGATGGATTCAATCCATATGGTTTGTCGACTACCTCGTACAGCTGCTGGCCCGTGTTTGTTATTCCGCTCAATCTCCCTCCTGGAGCCCTAATGCAAAGAAGACCATATTCCTCTCGCTGATCATTCCAGGTCCTGAATATCCGGGGAAGAATTTAAGTGTGTACATGCAGCCAATTGTGGATGATCTGAACCACTCTTGGCACCACGGGACGTTGACATATGATCGTGCATCGAAGACAAACTTCTTGATGAAAGTTTGGTATCACAATTCCATGCATGACATGCCCGGGTACGCCCTATTCTGCGGATGGTGTACAGCTGGTAAGTGGCCATGCCCAGTGTGCAGGAACCGACTTGAGTTCATGTGGCTAACGGCGGGACGGAAGTATTCCGCGTTTGACACACATCGAAAGTTCCTCAAAAGAGGGCATCGTTTAGAGAAGACAAAAAGAACTTCAAGAAGGGCAGAGTTGAGCGTGAAGAAAAAGCGATACCAACTTTCGATGGTGCAGCTGTTGACGCCGAGCTAAGTGCTCTCGTGCCTGCCCAGGGAAAAGGCCCACGATATGTGGGATATGGTGTGGCGCACAACTGGACTCACGTGGCAGGCTTGACGCAACTCGAATATTACAAGGACCTCGAACTTCCCCATAGCATCGATGTGATGCACACCGAAAAGAATGTTGGAGAGTCCCTCTTTCACACAATCCTGAACATTCCTGAGAAGTCGAAGGATAATGTTAAGGCTAGAGTTGATGTTAAGAAGCTCTGTGATAGGGAGAGAATGCACATGAAGCCTCCTGAAGGCCGTCAAAAGAACTGGTTCAAGCCGCATGCTGACTTCTGCCTTAATAGTATGCAAAGTCTGAGGCATTCCATTGGCTCAAATTCGTCGTGATGTTCCCTGATGGCTATTGTTCGAATATAAGTAAGGGAGTCAATATACAATCGGAAAAGTCACCGGGCTCAAGAGTCACGACTATCATATATGGATTGAGCGGCTGCTACCGGTGATGGTTCGAGGGTATCTCCCCGACAGTGTCTGGCGAGTGCTCGCGGAGTTGAGCCATTTCTTCCGCACGCTCTGTGCTAAGCAAGTATGTCCCCTGATTATTCAGAAGCTGCATGAACTAGTGCCGGAGTTGCTGTGCAACTTAGAGACGATATTTCCGCCAGGCTTCTTTACTCCGATGGCACATCTTGTTGTGCATCTTGCGAATGAGGTACTCTTGGGTGGACCGGTGCAGTTTCGTTGGCAGTTTTGTATTGAGAGAGAGTTTAAGTATATTCGAACCAAATGTGGAAACAAAAATAAGATTGAGTCATCATAGCCGAGGCAACTATCCTCAGGAGATGGCAGACGCCAGGCTAACGTACTACCCCGATGATGTTCCCACTATGCATAACCAGGCCTCTCGGTACAATGTCGACGAGCCCAAGCGAGACCCCAAGCTCGTCCTCTTCCAGTGTCCCGGTGGCAAGAGCGGTGGCCCAACAAGGTATAACTTGACCAATGATGAGCTGGAGTGCATAATGCTCTATGTGCTTATGAACATGAAGGAAGTGACCCACGACGAGCAGGGAGAAGAGGGCAGTTTCCTTAGGTAAAATGGGGAACAAATTACTTTGCAACTACTATCATGATTTCGTTCTAATACGTATTTTCTCCTTTTAGTCAATTCACGGATGAAATGTGGTCGGGAACATCAGATGGACCCAATGAAGCCGCGTTGGACACTCTTTTGAAAGAGCCTGCCCCCGGAAAGAAAAAATTCACGGTTTGGTTCAGGGAAAAGGTAATTTCAAACCTGTCCCTTCTACCTTGCAATTCGTGTCTTATCCCTCTTACTAATGCACAAAACAATTTGTACTTGTAGGGAGCTGATGCCAACGTTGTGATGTCAGATGAGTTGAGATGTGTCTCCCAAGGTTGTAACCGTAGAGTCGAGAAGTATGAGAAGTATGATGTGAATGGGTACCGCTTCCATACAGAGCATCACCAGAACAGTCGGCCTAATGCAAAGACTATAAATACCGGGGTCTTCACCAAAGGAGCCGGTAATTATGATTACTACGGAAGGTTACAGAACGTATATGAGCTGACGTTCAATAACACGAACATATCACTCAAGCTTGTTGTGTTCAAATGCCACTGGTTCGACCCTGAGCATGGAACCAAAAGTACCCCTTCCATTGGGTTAGTTGAAGTTAAGCCTTCAACCACCTACAATGGATCCGATGTCTTTGTTGTGGCTCACCAAGCCTTTCAAGTTTATTATTTGCCCTACCCATGCAAGAAAGAGGGACTCATTGGTTGGGAAGTCGTGTTCCATGTATCGCCACGTGGTAAGCTACCCATGCCCTCCGAAGACGATTACAACAACATTGACCCTAAAACATACGAGGGGATTTTCTATCAAGAGGAACAAACCTTTGGGGACTTTGGCATACAAGGTCTTGAGGACCGCGAGGACAATGCACAAACAGGTGGTGACGTAGTGGTGAATCTAAAGGATATAGATATGCTCAACAAGTTACAGAGTGATAGTGATGACGATGATGAGCCTCCACGTGCGAGGAGGTTCCAATATACAACACTCGTGATAGTGATGTTGATAGTGATGATGAGAACCCAGGACTTAACTATGAGAGTGATGATTAGGGGTGAGGGTCTTTTATGTCCTTTTGCGTACTATTTACTTTTCAACATGCTTAGTCTTTCAACATGCTTCTTTTAATTGCATTACGTCTTTATTCTTATTTACTACATTTTTCAACATGCTTAAAAGTTTATCCTTTCTCAATGCAGGTGATTGACCAAGATGAGCCAAGGCAAGGAATCATCGGCCTCGGGCTCTCGGGAGGTGTAGGATGTGTTCGGGTGTAGCGTGTGTGAATTCGAACTTGTTTGGAGTTTGTATGAATGCTTGGATGAATTTGAATCATGTTTGTGTCATTTGGATATGTATGTGATGTTTTATTTGATGTTTCTGTGATGTTTTATAATTTGTGCAATTTTAATTGTATTTAAAATGCGCCAGAAACCAGCAGCAAAAAGTTTCAGAAACTGAAAATATGGTCAAGGCTACGCCGTCGGCGTAGGATGCTGTGGGGACGCACAGGATGGCGCCACGTCGACGCTGGAGGACCATATGGTCATCCTACGCCGACGGCATTGCCGTCGGCGTCAACTCCTCCCAGACGCACCAGATCAGCACACGTGGCAGCCTAGGCCGACGGCACTGCCGTCGGCGTATAGGTGGAGCAGACGGAGACGTTCGACGTCCGTTTTGTGGGTCCCACTGCGGCGTCGCCGACGGCGACGGATACGCCGACGGCAGTTTCATACGCCGACAGCGTCCTACGCCGACGCCGATACACCGACGGCGATCTTTGCTACGCCGACGGCGGGCCGCCGTCGGCGTTTTGACGGTTTCCTGTAGTGGTTGCGCCAAACTTATGAAGGGAATTGTTAACCAATAGTATATCTTACGTGCATGGCCGAAGCTACGTTGGGGCAAACATGGGCATATATTGGCCCGCCCAGCCGAGCAGAAAAGCGATTTTTGTAGCCTATGGATTCGAAAAGTCCAGCCCCAATATAAGCCTATTCAGCAACGTCTCTTCATCTGGCCCGCCGCGCTCAGTAGCTCTGCCACTGTTTACGTGTAAAAAACGTGTAAACCATTTCAAAAAAAAAACGTGTAAACCATACTTAGCATTTGGTTGGATTTATCTCCATAATGAGTAGAAAAAAGATCACTATTATCTCTGATACTTCAAATTTACTCCCTCCGTTTTTTAGTATTAAATGTTTTATAGTTTGTCCACATTAATGTATACAAATATATCTAGATACGTTTTAGTGTGTATGTTCACTCATTTTAGTGTTAATCTAGACAGTGTAACATCTAAAACATTTTATATTTTAAAACGAAGAGAGTACATGTAGTTTATTTACATTAAGAAGTTACCATCAGCTACCTAATTCCACTTGACCTGCAAAAGCATACGGCACGTCTAATTTTTTTTCGACCACGTAATGGCTTGCGGGCTGCGTCTGTTAAAATATAAAAAATAGCATTTTTCATAAGTTCGGATTTTTGGATAATTTGTTAGTGTATAAATTTAATATGGTATCAGAGTCAGATAGTGTCAAGTTTAAAACCCGGCTAACGCACTCTTTAATATTAAAATAGTTACGGGCTATCCAATGTCTAAGCTCTTTCCATTTGTCCCGTCTAAACATGAGGTGAAATACTAAAATATAAAATCGAATCTTTTTTTTCAGTTTGGAATTTTAAAATAATTGGGTAGTGCATCAATTCAATAGCGCCGTGGGAGACAGACAGGACACGGAGCCGTCACGCTCGCACCGGCACTCTGCAGAGCACCGCCAGTGCGGAGCATCGGCCCGTGGCATTCGGCCAGTGCGTCGCATCTCGCGAGCACTCCGGTGACCTCAACTTGTGTTGCCGATGCTGCTCCATTCCAATCTCTATCAGTGCACCAGGACGCTGCTGCTTGCACACAGGAGGATTCAGAGGTTCACCAGGAACTGAATGACGTGAACTAACACTACACTGCACATGCTGGCCAGGTTGACTCCCACACCGTGTTGCATTGCATTGCATGCACGCGCCTGTTGTTGTACGAGGTGAGGGGAACGTGGACTCACAGCCAGGTTCGGTGCACTGCACTGCTATGCCCCGAGTAGTATATCCGGGTCTTCGAGCGCTGTTGGATGGTGGGTGCACTACTGTCGTTCACCACCGACAGCCAGAAACATGGCTCAGAAGCTTGGAACTGGGATAAAGAAAATATTCAGGGATAGGAAAGATACACTGGAGATGCAGATGCTTTTAACAGATGAAACCGATCTCGGAAAACACACTGCACATGGCTGGCCGAGGAATTTATCCAAGAAAATCAATCCGCGGCGTTTCCGAGGAGAAAACAGTTTAAAAGCCCGGCTTATCTTCGAGTACTGGTGTTGACATTCGGGAGGGAAACCGGATTACCGCTTGTGCTGTGGAAAACAAGCAGCTGGCAGGCAGTGGCCGGGCCACCCCATGTCCTCTCCAACTCCGATCTCGCGATGCCTGTCGCAGTCGGCGCCCCCAGCCTGCATCCTCGGCCTCCCAGAAGGAGGAACACCCCCCCCCCCCCCCCCCCCCCCCCCCCCGACCGATCACAACAAGTGCACTAGCGGAGCATATATATATACACACTGTAGACAATCATCAAAGATGCAGCCCCAGTCTCACGCAGAAGACAATTGCTCGATCATAAGAGTTTTTCATTTCTCAAGGAGCCCAACCAAACACAGAGATGAACATCTACTAGCCCTGATGGACAGGGGCGTCCTCCTGATGGTGGTGCTGGCAGCGGCGGTGATGCTCCTGTGGCTGCCATTGGTGATGCCGCCGCTACCGCCTCCACCGGCGTTCTTGCTCTTTGTCCCCGTGCTGATGATGCTACTGCTCTTCTCCCTGGTTCTCTTCCCGTCTGAAAACTGCGAGGTGTCCTCCCTCTGGCATTTGTTCAGTAGGAATACAGAAAGCCTTCCACTGTCAGGTACATCTCCTGCTCTCGACTATTATTCGATCTATATCCATACGGCACTTGCTCCTTTTTATTGGATTTAACGGATATAGGATGTACTACCATAGAACATACAACAGTAGCTCTCTCGGGAGAACTTCTGATCTACCTTTCAAGCCCAGGCCAAGAAGAGCCATGGTTGTGTACAAGGGGAAGAAGAAATGAATGTTATCGAGTCATTCCTGTCTCCAAGGTTTTCTCACAATTGGGGCGGACGAAGACTGTACAGTAGTAAGCCCGCGATCAGAACCGCTGCGCCAGCAACAAAGCCAGGAGGGAGTGTCGACGCCCCGCCGATGTACGGCGGCGGTGGGTGAAAGCGTAGATAAGTAGATGGACAGGGAAACTGCATCAACAAAGATCATTATTATTGGTGATCGGTTCGCTCCCAAGTGTGCAATGCAGGCTCCAATTCGCTGCATATATCTCCTTGTACAAGGCAACAAGTATGATAAAGAAAATGCTGTTGGTGCTCTTCGCATCCTTTTTTTGCCAAAGACTTTTACGTGATATTTTCGATTAGATGGATAATTTAGTTCTAGCTGCTAGCAACGTGAACCGAAGATATCCAACAGTGCTCCGCCAAACTATTGATTAATTGACAGGAAGGAAAGTAAGCTCTACTAGTTTGCGTGTATGGTAAGTGGATAGTGCAGTATACAAAAAAAAAAAAAATGTAAACAATTGTGATGAAAGATAGCTACACCCAACGGGCAGGCGTCGACTATGTCAAGACTTTCAGCCTAGGCCTCAAGCTGGCAACCATTCAGACCGCCCCCTTCATTTCTGTTGCGCAAGACTGGCCGGTTAACCAGCTTGACATCAGCAATGCTTTTCGACATGGTATGCTCGCTGAGACGATCTACCAGTGGAGGATTCAAGTGAAGCCTTGGCGGTGCACAGGACACCATGTACAAAACATTTTCTTTCTAGAATGGTTATTTTTCAACATGCGCGCTACCCCTAAAACATTTTTTTTTACAGCTGGGGCACCACCGTGCACCCCTCCCATCAGTTCTCTAACTCCGCCAGTGCGCCATACTCTGCACAACCGTGGGGGTTTGTCGACATTGCCAAGCCTGACCACGTGTTGCCTCAATAAGTCATTCTTTACGCAAAGCATGCGCCGCGTGCATCGTACAACAGATTCCCCGACCATCTTCTCAACTCAGCTTCGTCGGTTCCCACATGGATCCCTCTCACTTCATCTTTTTATTCAAAAAGGGGGACACACCGGACTCAGAGCAATGCACAAAACTTTTTATTGCGAAGTTTAAAATCCAGAGGTCAATTACAATTCAAGATTCACATAACATGGCTACATGAACCAGCCAAAGACACAAACCAGCTACGTACCGCCACTTGACCTGATGTTAGTTACAATTCAATGGTCATACTTCAAATTTACTTGTAGTTTATTTATATCAAAAAATTACGGCAAGCTACGAACCGCGCGCCACTTGACCTTACAAAGAATGTAACACAGCAAATTCTTGGAATCCAGCGAGAGGGACGCGAATGCGCGTGGTGGCAGAACATGTTGATGCCAAGCACGGTCTTGGAGATTAACGTGGTGGTGGTGAGGTCATTCTCTTTCATATACTTTTTCTATTTACTGATGGACTCATGAGTACGTGTTGTTTCTCCACGGGGTTGCTTTTTAGAAGAAGAGGAAGCTGCAGAGAGATGAATTAGAAAAAATAGCCACCAGCCCCATGTGCATGAATCCAAATACCAACTTGTACGTTGGATTTATATGGTAGCATATATTAGCATTATAAAAACATTAGCAAGACAAAATTGTTTCTTATTATCATCTCAGTATATTTATTCAGTACAAAATCTTTTTTGTTAAAATAAACTTTTGATTCCAATAATCAATCACTAACAGTTAGTGGCCAACACTTCTTATCGCAATCCCAAACTGTGAACCAACACTCATGGTCCATTCCTCCGACACAGCACCATCTAACATCTCCCTTATCTGTATGGAATTTCTCACAATGGGCGTCACCATGACTTGTAGTGTTTAATATGGTCGTCATGTTGCTCCCAGTGCCTTCTACATTTGTACCTATAGATCAAATTAAAGAACAAATCATTTCACGAAAGCTTAAAAATGAGGAAAATTCTCTCTGGTATTCCATGTAATTATCGCATCTAGAAGAAACATTTCGCAAAAATCAAAACAAATGCCCAATATCCAATGGATTAATAATGATTGATTAATATATAAAGGGATAATGGTAGGGATAGGCGATATCAAGAAAAGCAACTAAATATATCAATTGACTGAGAACTAAACAAAATATTGTAGCCTGCCCATGATGTCCAACAAAAATAGTTTACCTGAAGAAAGAACAAGAAGAGAAAGTGCTACAAGCAGAATTGGGATGGTTCTCATGTTGTTTGATAATCTTAGGCGGTTGACGATGATGGAGATAAGTTGTGAGTCTTATTGCTAGTGGACAGAAAGTTTTGTAGTGTTGTTGTGTGTATCATTGTTGTACCAATATAATATGTATAGAGTAGAATTTGATTGCTATTGATATCAATTCTATGATATGGTAAATTATTCACATTAAGTGTGACAGAGAGGCTCTGATCGATGTGATTAATATTGGTACTAATTTGTTATATGGTTGTTATCCAATATGCTACTCCCTCTAATTTTTTTTTTAAGTGTCAGGAGAAGAACTAGCTTAGTACAAATCATCCATACAGCTCACGACACTTAAAAGGCATCGGGGTGGGGGAGGGGGTCTCGCTTATCCATTTCTGATATGGGTATTCATTAATGTTAAATTTTGACTATGGAGGATATGCTCATTATTCCAAGAAATCTTGAAAATAAGTGTAATAGATAATTTAGGATCATTGTGATTAATATTGGTATTGATTCGTGATATGGTTATTAATTATTTAGGTGAATACCAGATTATACTTTCCTGATATGGTTTTTATTGCCAAATAGAAATTACAGATTCTTCATGATTTCCTAATTGTACCCCTCAATCAAAAGTATGGTTTTTTGGTTTGCTCCAAAGTAAACAATATCTAAGTTTAAATTGTTTTGTACCTTAAATCTTCAGAATAATCCGTTGGAACTAGAGGCATAAAGTTTAAATTTGCTTCACGGTGAGGGAGGTACTGGTACAATTCTAAACTACCTCCCTTACATGATGTCCAGTCAAACGATATGGTTTATGTTGTCATCAACAACAACAGCCTCAACATGTATTTATAGATCAACGATTACATCGACAAATCATTGGTAAAGATCCTAAAGGATTTGTATGCTAAACAGAGCGTCTCGAGTCAGTCCTATTAACACCACATAGGAATAATATTGGTCAAAATTTCTTGAAGAAAAAGCAAAGACTAACCATCTAAATTTGCTAGGCGCCGACGTCTTTTTTTTTTACAGAAAACATCAAACGTTAGGCCTTACCCAGAGAGATCCCTTTGATCATACGACGACTTGGATAATGCCAGATCAAGAAGATTTTGTATGGTGTATAGTAATTCTGACGAAAATGGTTTGTACGATGAAAATGTGGGGGGGGGGGGGGGGGGTGGGGATGAGGGGGAAGGCCGCCCTATGGTTTCTCAAAATGGTTTGCATGGTCGTTGAAGGTGTACCTGCAGTACAAGCAGTGATCATCTCGTGCCTAGACATCGTGTGTTTTCGCGGCGGTCGTCACGTTAAATGTTAAGATTTGGGCCTCGAGTTTGACGTGACCAGTTTAGCTCCTTTCAGCTGATCTATGATTGCTTTTTTTTTACAAATATGACCCCTGTCAATGCACTTGTAAAACAATCATGATTGCCTAACTTCCCAACATAGGGTGGCACTCGACATCCACCGTCTCTGTGCACGACCCCTCAGCTCGTGTTCCCCATTAGTGCATCACGCACGCAGTAGCTCTCTAGCTACCATTGACAGTTATGATCTATTCGTGCCTCTTGTTTCCGGAGTGTGTCGTGTGGCTTTCAGTCAGGTGCACCACATCTTGCGAGTACTCCGCGACCTCAGCTACTGTTGTCGGTGACAAGGTAGGTTGTACTACATGGCATGGCAATACGAGTAAAATGCATCGGTGGTCCACGACTCCATGTACTTGTCGACCCGGATCAATTACGTCATCGCACTTCGAAAATGCCTTTTCACGGTCATAATATAGGCATAGAGGTTTGCCAACGGTCACTGCTCGCTGGTACAATGTCGTATTTGCCGACGTGGCACTGTGTGAGACCTTGTCAACTCTTTCCATCAGCGGACCAGGACGTGTGTTTTTTTAACTTGCAGGACGTTGCTGCTTCGCTAGGAATTGAAAGGAACTAACAGTACACTGGATTGCCACCAAGCACCAATAGCCCCACCGTGTTGCATGCTCGAGCCTGTTGTTGTACGAGGTGAGGGGAAGCTGGGTACCCAGACAGGTTCGGTGCATGGCATGCCCTTGGGTAGTCCGATCAATCATATATGCCCGAGTACATCCGTCATCCGGCTTGGCGTTTGTCCGGTTGACAGTCCATGTGTGATGCGGGCGAGCGGGATCGCACGCGCTGCTATGTTCATGAACTGGTACCAAAATATCCAGCGATGAGATGAAACCGATGTTGGAAAAAGACACTACAAATGGCTGGCTGAGGATTCTATCCAAGTAAATCAATCCGGAGTTTCCCATAAAACAGTATATTAACCCGGCTTACTGGTCTTGACATCCGGGAAACCAGATTACCGTTTGTGCTGGAAGAAAACAAACAAGCAGCAGGCATTGGCCGGGTCACCCCATGTCCTCTCGAACTCCGATCTCGCGATACCTGTCGTGGTCGGGGCCCCCAGCCTGCATCCTCGACCTCCCAGAAAGAGGACCCCCCCCCCCCCCCCCCCCCCGCCCCCACGATCACACCAAGTGCACTAGTGGAGCATATATAAATACACCGCAAAGAATCAAAGATGCAAGCATCCCCACTTCCCCAGTATTACACGGAAAACAATTGCTCAATCATAAGAGTTTTTCATCATTTCCGAAGGAACCCAACCAACTCAACAGAGATGAACATCTACTAGCCCTGATGGACAGGGGCGTCCTCCTGATGGTGCTGCTGGCGGCCGCGGCGATGCTCCTGTGGCTGCCACTGGTGCTGCCGCCACTACCACCGTCGCCGGCCTTCTTGCTCTTCGTCCCTGTGGTGATGATGCTCCTGCTCTTTTCCCTGGTCCTCTTCCCGTCTGAAAACTGCGAGTGTCCTCCGTCTCCGGCCTTCGCTCAGTAGGAACAGAGAAAGCCTTGCTCCGTCAGGTACATCTCCTGCTCTCCAGCTTTTATTCTATATATCCATGGGGCATTTCTTCGCTTTTACTGGATATATGATATACTACCATACAACATACAACAGTCCGGTGGGCATCAGGAGAACTTCTGCTCTACCTTTCAAGCCCGGGCGAAGATCCATGGTTGTGTACAACGAATGAAGAAGAGATGAATGTTAGCTAGTCATTCCTGTTGTCCAAGGTTTTCCCGCAATTTTGGGGCTGCGGAAGACTGTACAGTAGTAAGCCGGCGATGAGAACCGCTGCATCGGCAACAAACCCAGGAGGCAGGGTCGACGCCACGCCTATGTACCGCAGTTGTAGGGTGAAAGTGTAGATGGACAGTGGAACTGCATCAAAAAAGGTCATTATTAGTTATCAGTTAGCACCCCTGTGTGCAGGCTACAACTTGTACAAGATACCAACAAGTAATGAGAAATGGAATGCTGCTTGTGCCCTACTCATCGCTCGACTTGCCAAAGAATATAGACTTTTAGGTAGTTTTTTTCCGTGAACTTGATAATTCAGCTCTAACTGCTAGCGAGATGAACCGAAGATATCCAATAGTGGGACGTTAAACTATTCATTCGTGCATTGGCAGGGAACAAAAAAAGCTCAATTTGTCTGTATGGTTAGTCTGCCAAAGGAGCAAACATGTTTGAGAAACCACTGACAGATGGACAAACCTGGTTAGCCTCTTAGACACCTGAAGATAAAAACAAGAACCGGCCAAAGACTGGCAATCGGGAAAGGACAGCGGATATGGCTTCTGCGGTCGTTATGTGCGAACCAAACATAAATCATGCAAATGGAAGATAGTTACAGCTAAATATTTGTGTTTGTTTAGCCCTATTTACACCAACAATACCAATAAGCTTATCCCTGAAATGACATGGTGCAACTCAGTTATGTGGGATCCTGGTCAGCCAACACAGCCGAACTTCTATCCACATCCCAAACGGGCGTTTCTTTTCTCCTGTACTAAGCTTATGTAGAGCCTATGAGGGTTGAACATGCATCAACCACGTGATAGAAAATATTTGTTAGAAACTTTAATAGCTCATCATTTTAATAAAGGGTTTGCATCATCCTCGTGGTCCAGTTTCCATAACTAACCAATCTACACCTCAAAAGCTTCAAAATTACAGAATGTTGATACAGAGAGAAGCAAGCAGGTATGAATCGCAAACACCCCATTAATATCGTCCTCTCTCTGGCTCTAACTGATAAACTGGACCACAACAGGACTATCATCAGACCGAAATCAATGAACATGGCCTCTACCTTTGCGAAATCGTCACAACTCTGCCTTATTGACATCTAGTATGATATATAAAAACGTGGCTAATTGCGATACTTTACCGAGCCAAATCTAGAAAACACAAAGATAAATGTTGAACCCTTACTGAAGTGCCGGTTTGTGTGTACAAACTTGGGAAACAGGGCGTGAATACAACATCCCAGCTTGCGTATGATCACAGTTAAGGCTTTCAGATTTGAAAATTGGATGACATACAATGTACTCTATAGGACAATTTTAACCAGTTGTTTAACCATACCAGATAGTAGCATGTGTTTAGTTGATGCCTTTTTTTTCAAAAAAGGGGAGTTACCCGGCCTCTGCATCGAAGAGATGCATAGGGCCTTTATTTCATTTATTCAACATAGACTGGCAAAGAGCCTTACAACGAACGATCATACAAGCCGAACCCGCCAAACAGTGAAAATCACCACAACTAGCACAAACGATAGAGCAATCAACGGGGCCTTATGCCCCGTCCACACCCATCGCCGGCTCACCAGCCAACTCCAGAGATACCACCTTATGCGCACGCTCCGGAAGTCGCCTCCGCCATCTTCCGCCAATCCATCTCCAGGGTGTAGATCGAAGCGAAGACCTTTGCTAGGCCTGCCATCGACGCCGCCACGGCGCCAGACAGCGCCCCCACCCTGCGCGCGTCCATCATCACACGTCCGTCGCCGAGACCCCGCTGCGCCACGCCGCCGAGACTCACCGTCATCGATGTGGTAGATGCAACGCCACTCCACCACTGAAACCATCCGTTGGTCCCTTGGGCCGATGCAATCCTCCAAGAATGATGCACCCAAGGAGGGGACGACACAGGAGCGCCGCCATCATCCGATCGACGGATCAAAGGTTTCCCCCGGAGTTGCTTCGGGTAGAGGAACGCATCACCTCGATGACGCCTTCAAGAAGGGAACGGCTCTCGAGAGCGTCCTCGTCACCGGCTCTGGCCAGAGACAAGGCCTTCGCCTAGTTCAGCCTCCGCAAAACCTCCAGCCCGTGCATCAGGCTGCCATTCCAGAACGCCGCCGGAACAAGAGCTAGCCTGGGCACATCGTCGCCTGAAAACCCCCAACCACGCCGCCCAGAATGGCAGGACTACTGCGCCGTCGGGCGCGGCAACAGCCATCCCTGTGAGCACACCGCAACCGACGGGGCACCACCACCGGCGGCGCTGCCTCGTCGTCCAACCGCAGCATGCAACGTAGAGCCGCAGCTAACACACACGCCGGAGCGCCATTAGCAGCCGCGCTCGAGCCGAGGAGCCGGGACGGCAAGCAGGACCTCCAAGACGCGCACCACCGCTAGATCTGCGCAGCACGAAGCACCACCGCACGAGGAGAGGATCCCACCGCCGCCAGCCGCTGACGTGCTTTTCCCGGCGACCCTTTCCGGCGGTGGCAAGGGAGGACGAGGGTGAGGGGGTGGCTGCGGCGGCGGCGCTAGGGTTGCCGCCCGAGCCCCCCCGGGGAACGACGCGGGGGTGTTCTGATCCTCTAACTATCGCAATAAAAATTGATACTGAGGCGATTGATGATTCCTTTAAATTGGTGAAGGGGGGGGGGGATTTCACTTCCCCGACCTCTGCACCAACTAGGGATGCACACAGCCTTTTAAGCGTGAGTACCAGGATTTTTAATCTCGGTTATGCACCAAGCCTGGTCCTCAAGTATAAATGCATGAGTACCAGGAAAGCCTGGTCCTCAAGAATAAATAAGAACCTAAATTCATCTCCGTGAGGATTTGAACTCAGGTGTTGGGTTTGTATATCCACTCCCCAACCAGTTGAGCTAGCCTCACTCCCCAAACTAGCAATAGCCAAACTGTGGTTGCCACATGAAGTGTGATAGACATGGCCACCACAACATTTGGCCGGAAATTGTGTTTATGACATGCAGACCATATATAACTAACAAAGTGTGGCAAGCCACAATTGTGGTAATGAACCAAACGCACGCTTAAGGAATTGTGGCACGACTAAGATTGGGTGTGGCAACCTTAGGCTGGAAACCACGATGCAAATGCTTTCCTACGAGATCAGTTTTAACTGGAATCCCCACCTTTCTTCAAAACTAGTTTGACTGATGCACATTGCCGCACAAAAATGGCACATGAAGTATAAATGATATCAAAAACTTCGCCATGCTATTTATCAGTTGAAATACAGTGGTACACAGGAAGAATATGTAAACCTGAGAATGTATAGGCCAGACAAGATACAACAGCCGAAGATATCTTCAGAAGGTGTAGCAAAATATACTGAATTCCCTTGCAGGTTGCGAGAGTGGGAGGTCGCTGTTCTCGGTCGTCCTCACCTCCGGTGGCTGCCGTTCGACGGTGGCGCGGGGCCCGGGTCGGTTGGCGCGGCCCTCTTCCGCGACCGCGAATCACGCCGCCGGTGGTCCTCGGGCATTTCCTACCGCCGGAGCTGCGTGGTGAGGCCGGGCCGCCGGCGGTGACTCAACGGTGCCCCTCCGTGCGGAGCGGATCGCGACCAGAGGAGAGGAGATTGCGGACGAAGGACAGTTTCAAATTCAGGAGCCGCTGACAGGTGTGCCCGGACAGCATGTCGATCTGGACCGTGCATCGGTCTGGGGACATCAGAGGCATCGGCTAGGAAGCACGGATACGGCAGAAAACTCACGTATCGGGGTTGGATACGTATCGGATACGGGATACGTATCGGATACTTGAGGATACGTATGGGATACATATCGGGTGATTTTCCATTTAAAAAATAAATAAATAATAAATCGGATATGTTGGGGATACACCCAGGATACGCTAGGGGATACGGGAATACCCTAATCCGTCTATACAACGACCCAGACCCCTTTCTCTCGTCTTCCCACTTTGATCAAATGCAGTCCAGATGTTGAATGTTGCTCGTGTCATTCTTTGATTGATGATCGGAAGTGGTAGGCATGTACAGAAAGTAATGAACATTCCTATATACTACTAGTAAAATCTCATTCTCGTACAAAATCCCTAATATATTTATATATTATTAATTTTATTATATATATACAACGTATCCCCGTATCCGTGTTTTTGAAAAATCGGCGTATCGGCGTATCGCGGTATCGGTATCCGTATCTGTATCGCCGTATCCGGGCATCCTAGGGCATCGGTTCGCTGCTCTATGGAAAAGCTGCCCTAGTGTCTTGGCCGTCGCATCTACCTCCACTCGCGTCAGTTCGTCACCAGCAGCCAACGCCCCCGATTCCAGCTCAATGCCGCCGTACTCCGTCCCCGTCAACAATGGTTCCGTCCCCGCCCAGGTATTCGGACTTCCCGAGCCGATCTTTCGCGGCGGTGGTCACGATCCCTCCGGCTCCGATGGCGGCCAGGCCGCCTCACTCTGGTGGGCAGTCTGGTGTGCCTGCCGCACCTGCTCTGGCAACTCCCCAGGTGGCGGCCAATGCTGGGCCCGTTGATGCTCCGACCCAGGTCGCTGGTTTCAGCAGGGGTGCCGCTCCGCCAGTTTTCGGCTCTTTGCCGGTGTCTGATGCACTCCCGCTCGAGCTAGGTCCGTGGTCGACCACGACTAATCAGCAACCTCCGGCTGGTTTCACATTTGGCGCGACGGCGTCGCGTCCGAAAAGGAACAAGAACAAGAACGGAGGGCGCAAAGCAGCGAACCAAGCTGTAACTCCGGCTGTAGGACCTTCCACGGCTGCGCAACGGGTGATGCAAGTGGCCATTGAACTTTTCGTGCCGGCCTGTTGCTGCTTCATCCACACCGGCAACCGAGCGGCACCGACAGCAAAGAAATCTAAGGTTCGATGCTGGAAGTGTAGCGTGGACACGCACTTGACGAATGATTGTACCGTGCAACATTACTGCTATATATGTGACAGGATTTCGGATCCGATGTCGAGGTGTCCTACCCTAAAGCTGCCAAGATCTACTGCTTTCATGACTGGTATGGGGAATGAGCACACCTTGTTTTGTCAACTTATTGATAGTGTGTTCAAACCTCATATGGCGCCGACTATGTCTCCGACTGCACTTATTGGCGAGCCCGTTACGGCGTCTGCTATTGAGAATCAGGTGGCACGCATTTGTCGGGTGCTATCTCCATGGAAGTGGGAGGCTCTACCGCATGGAGAGAGTTGGCTTTCCCTCGATGGAGGATTCGGAGTGCGCTGATGGCTTGGAGTTGGGTGTGCACTTACCACAACGACTACCCCCACGGGGAACCCGGATTCCATTATAGTGAAATAACGGAATTACATCATCCACGTTTTGTATCGTGCAGCACTTACATGACAACAGCAACGCTGTTGATCCAGCTAAAACCAGGTCAAAAGGACCCAACCAAAACTACCAGAACTAACAGACGCGAAACTAACGACTGACCAGCCAACAATTCCAAAATGAAACACCCCAGGCTGATTTTACAAGTTTATAAGACGCATAGTGAGAACCAAAGCCTCCATCAGTGGTGATCTTCCAAATCAGCATCCTCCTTTCCATCGTCCATCTCATCATTCACCTGATCAATGTTGATATTGATCGTTTTGGGTGTGCACTTATCTCGACTTGGGTTCAGTCAGTGGAAACCGGAGGAGATTCCACATAAGCTGGAGCTACAGCAGGTTTGGGTACACGTATCTGGAGTTCCCCATACTCTACGTCAGTTCCTAGGTCTTTCGTTCTCTAATTGGTACCACTATGAATGTTGATTTACTTACACTTCGTCGCCGAGGTATTGTTCGCATACTTGTTGGCATGATTAATGTGAGTGATTTCAACAAACGTGTGGATGAAGTTGTCCAGAAGATAAATACAGATGTTGTTCGCAAACTAAAAGGCTATGAGTTTACTTTTTGCCGTGAAGCGGATGATTATGTTCTAGAGGCGGACTTTGTGCCATTTGTGTGGAGGCAAGGATGATGATTCTGAAAAGGGTTAGGATGGCGAGGACAGTGATTACTCGGATACTCGTATGGGGCCTTCATCGTAGGTTGATGATACACCTAAGCCGGCTTCTCAGAATACGGGCTCATCAGTACAAGGTCGTGTAGCTGGTTTGAACTCTGTGGTCGCCTCGCCTTCGTCTTCAGTGAGCTGCATTGAGGTGACACCTATAAACCCCAACCCGCAAACTCCGCTCGGGATCGAGATCGTGGCTTCTTCTTCTGTTGGCGAAGCACTACGCTCGGAGGTGAGCAGGGAGCCGGATGTTCTGGAGCGCCAAGTGGCCACCGCTGTCGCTGCCAGGCCGACCACGGTCGAGCTGGTGCCGCTACAGCAGTGCACAGCCCAGGAGTGGCCTGCTCCATGGCCTCTCCGACCATGCCCGCTTGCTAAGGCTTTGGCGGTGACCGGGGCTAGCAGGCCGGCCCAGCCGCTGCATCGAGGACCCACGTCCTAGGCAGGACCGGGCCTGCTGCCGCACCGATGACGCCAAGGCCGGCCGCACTAGCGAGCAGGCCAGGATCGCTGGAGGCGACCGCGCCGGCGGTGCGGGGTAGGCCCTCATCGCCACGTGCGGCTTACTCGCCTTCGTCGTCCACAGGTGTGCCTTCGGCACAGCCACTGAGTGCTACGGGTGGGGGCTGCTTCCACACCTTCAATTCCCTCTCCACCTATGGTTTCGCCGGTTCAGCGTCAACCATCGTCGGTGACTCCGTTACGCCGAAGTGGTCGGCATACGGTTGCTGAGGATGGAGCGGCGGCGACAGACGAGGACTCGTTGGGGAAGTCAATGCGTTGGAAAGCGGTGTGTAACCTTGATCATGTAGGTACGGTGTCGTTGCCTAAATCATTTCTTTTGTTTACTACGCCGGTTATGAATTCCAAGTGGCATAGCATAGGTGTTAGTTTGGGAAGTAATGAAAAATAAATTTCAGTTTCGACTAACGATCTCAAACATATGGGGTTTGACCGTCTTAAGCTTACTCCGAAGGTTTCAAGTAAGTCGGATACCACGCAGCTAGACAATGAGGAAGCGCATGCCACCGTTGATGGTCAGCATCTCTCTCATCTAGTTGGTGAGGTGTCGGAGGCAGGCTTAGATGAGGCCGGGCTAAATGTTTCCTAATGAATGGCATGTTTTTGAAAAGCAGAGGTCTTGCTAACTTGGCTAAACATTTACATATTGCTGAATGTATTCGGGACCATCATTTGGATTTTGTGGCAATTTCGGAGACGGGTAGACGGGACTTCTCAGTGAGTGTTCTCAACCGCCTTTCTGGCGGTTTTGATTTCACCTGGTACTATCGCTCGCCACGTGGTAGATCTGGGGGGCATCCTACTCGACGTAAAATCAGACTCTATAGAAGTGTTGGCCAGTTCAAATGGTAAGTTTCATATCAAACTCAATATCCGTAACAAGGCCGATAATTTTATATGGAGTCTGGTGGCTGTATATGATGCGGCCCAGGAAGAAAATAAATCGGATTTTCTTCATGAACTTGTCAATCTGGCAAAGGATAACCCACATCCTATTCTCATATAAGGGGATTTTAACTTGTTAAGATTCCAGCACGAGAAAAGCAAAGGTAGGTTCGATAACCATTGGACTTTCTTTTTCAATGATGCCATCAGCAGTTTGGATCTACGAGAGGTTTCAATTGTGGGGAGACAGTTCACGTGGGTGAACAGTCTCCCTGAGCAAACATATACGAGAAACTAGACCGCGTACTTATCGACACCGAATGGGAATCCAAATTCCCTATGGTATGAGTACGTGCTCTAGAGCGTATAGAGGCTTTATCGGACCATGCTCCTATCCTTTTATCCACCGGATTGACGAGGCCACATGGTAAACGCCAGTTCAAGTTTGAGCTTGGATGGCTACTCTGAGATGACTTTCGTGAGATGGTGAAAAAGGTGTGGGATAAACCATTATCAGGCAATACGCCAATCCAGAGCTGGAATAATGCACGTCATACATCTAGTAATCTCAAAAAGGAGAAAGGTAGGTTGCCATCCATTATTGATGATCTTGAGGCCCTTGGAGAAACACGCCCATTATCCTCGCAAGAGATTGAACTGAAAATTCAATCGAATGCGCAGATTGCACGGCTTCTGCGGGAAGAGGAGCTTAAATGGTACAAGAGATCAAAAGCCCAGTTCATCCTATAAGGAGATTTGAATATGAGATACTTCAATAGTGTCGCTAATGGCAGACATAGGAAAAAATTCATTCACTCTCTTAATCAAGATGAGGGTATGATTGAAGGACATGAGCAACTCAAAGCTTATATCACAAAATATTATAAAGGTTTGTTTGGGGCTCCAGAGAAAGGTAACTTCTCTATAGACGAGTCTCGAACAGACGATATCGCCCAAGTTTCCAATGAGGAAAACGTCTTTCTTATTGCACCTTATTCTGAGGAAGAAGTAAAAAAGGTTATTTTCCAAGTGGAGCATAACAAGGTCTCGGGCCCAGATGGCTTTCCAGCTGAGTTCTACCAGAACTTCCGGGATGCCATTAATATGGACCTTGTAGCATTGTTTGGCTTTCTTCATTCCGGACAACTAGACTTGTTCCGCCTAAATTTCGGTGAGATCATCTTGTTACCTAAGATTCACGAAGTAGAAAGGATCCAACAATATAGATCTATATGTCTTCTAAATGTTAGCTTCAAAATTTTCACAAAAGTCGCAATCATTAGGCTAATTTTGGTGGGTGACCACGTTGTTCGTCCCACGCAAATATCATTCATGCAAGGACGAAACATACTTGATGGGGTAGTAGTCCTACATGAAACGGTCCATGAATTACACCAGAAAAAGTTAAATGGGTCGATACTAAAAATTGACTTCGAAAAGGCATGTGATAAAGTAAAATGGTCTTTTCTTCAGCAAACCCTAAGAATGAAAGGTTTTTCTGAAGAATGGTGTGCTCTGATTCATAATTTTGTATCTGCAGGGAGTGTGGCCATCAAAGTCAATGATGACGTTGGCAGATACTTTCAGACAAAAAAAGGTCTAAGACAAGGTGACCCATTATCACCCGTGCTATTTAATATAGTGGCTAATATGTTAGCAGTCTTAATTGAGCTCACAAAAAAGATGGCCAAATTGAAGGGGGTAGTTCCGCATCTAGTTGATGGTGGTATCTCTATCCTTCAATATGTGGACGACACGATTCTATTTATGAAACACGACCTAGAAAAAGCTAGGAACCTAAAACTAATTTTATCAGCGTTCGAGCAACTTTCGGGACGGTGACTTTCGGACCTAGAAAAGACGGAGCATCCTATTTGTTTCCTCCATAGCGGCGAGGCGGCTTTTGCACCTACGTAGCTCCGTGCGCAGGTCAGCCATGCTAATCACGCATGTCTCCGACACAGTGTTGGTGTCGCTCTTGCTTTTGCTCTCCACCTGCCTGAAGCATTCACGCACAATTTCATTTTGAATTATTGCATGTTTCTTGTATACCTCGAGATCCTTGATGTGGTGCTCCAGGTCGGATGCTGGCTCGTTGTTGGCGTGGATGTAGTCGGGGAAAACTAGGGGTCCCATTCATCCTGTGCTTTCACGTGCGTTGAGCGTGACCTTCCTTGTAGTGTCCAGGTGTGAAGTAGTCTCCGCGTAGGTTCCCGTCATTGTTTTGCTTGTTGGTGGCGACCGCTTCCTCTTGCTAATACTCTGCTATCCTAAAGCTCGTGGGTTTCCTGCTCTCTCGGCTACCCTAGTCTCGCGAGCCTATCGTGTGGCGCCACGTTCGCCCCTCCGTGCTGATGTGTTCGACTTTTATTGGTCAGTGGTACCTCTGTGGGTAGGCTTTTGTTTGTACTCGGGGCCTTGTCTTGTTTGCCATCCTCTTTCCCGGTTTCCTTCCTTCGTATTCTCTTCTTCTTTCGCCTCTTTGCCCGGCCGTCTCGGTTTCACTTTGTTCCCGGCTACTTTCTTTCGCCACCGGCTCTCGCTCTCTATTAGCCGGTTTGCCTTCGATCAGCCGGTTTGCCTTTGCTTCCCCGTTTGCTTCCGGGCTGCCTATCAGGTGTGTTTTATTATTTACATTTACAGAGCTGTGGGCGAGATCATGTGATGTACTGCTATCACTGGATCGCTTTAATGCTTCACGTTGTCTTTTTTGTATGGTTTATTCGGTCATTCGGCCGTATTCATTTGTCTTGCTACCCTCTTTGACTCTTGCGTTCGTGTTTTTAATGGCTAGGTGATGCGGGTGTTGGCGTTACTGGTTCGTCTGTGCGTCGTATACGGCTATGTTTGGGCCTTTTCGCATTGTTCCTTTGTTTCTACCTCTTGTCGTTAGTGCGGACGTGTTCTCCTTCGCGTCGTTTAGTGTTCGTCGTTTGGCTTGTTTGTTTGCTGGTGCCTCGGCTGCCTTCATGTTTCTTGCACTTTCTTCTTCGTCTACCCTGCTCTCACTTTTCTTCTCTCTTGCTGGGGTGCGCCCTTCGTTCTGTGTTGCGATGGAGCCTTCGTTTGGCTCCGCTGCTGGTTCTTCCGCGCCTTCCGACGATCGCCGTCGTAGCATCCGTCTAGGAAAGCGGCCAATGCGGAGCGGAGAGGGTGTGTTTTCTTAATCCTGGTTGCCTCTCTTGTTTGGTTCCTTCGTTTCGATCTTTCTCTTGTTTCTGATACGATTTTTTTTATCTCAGGTCCTGCTGCTGCGACGTCCTTGCTTCCTCCGTCTTCGTCCGCTGTTTTGCAGCATGGTGTGACTCCTGCTCGTCGTCGTGCCGGTTAGATTGTTATTCTTTGTTTTCCTTTCCTTGATTCGTCTACGTGCGTTATGCTTTCCTTTGGCGTGCTGTTTGGTGATTTGTTCTTTCGTTGTAGATGCGGGTGTGTTTGGTCATTCGTCTTCCCGTTCTGCTGCGACGTCCTTGCTTCCTCCGTCTTCATCCGATGTTTTGCAGCATGGTGTGTCTCCTGCTCGTCGTCGTGCCGGTTAGACTGTTGCTCTTTGTCTTCCTTTCTGTCGTTCGTGTACATGCGTTATGCTTTCCTTTAGCATGCTTCTTGGTGATTCGTTGTTCCGTTGTAGCTGCGGGTGTGTCTGGTGGTTCGTCTTCGCGTTCTGCTGTGTCGCCTCTTTTGCCGCCGTCGGCTAGGCCGTCAGCCCAGTTTGCCCAACTGCCTTCTTCGTCTCCTTCGTTGGAGTTCAGTTCCTTGGCCGATGTTGGTCCTCTGTTGTCTCTCGCGGCTCCTCCCGTCCGTGTTCTTCGTCTTGTCTTGCTTTCCACTGCTCGAGGTCTTTTTTGTTTCATATGTTTTTCTTGCGGTTGGTCCGTGTCTTTGTTGTGGTGTTTCTTAATGCTTTTTATTTCGGTTTGCAGTATGCGGGCTTCCCTACGTTTCGGTGTCTCGCATCGTTGTCAATCAGCGGAAGCGGCGTCTTGTGGTTCGTCATCGTCGTTGCTTCCGTCGAGGTGCATCCCTATGCCTGATGAGTTGTTTATAAGTTGTGCTTTGTCAAATGAAACACGCGAGTCTTCCGCACAGGTGACGTCTAAAAGTTGTTTATATGTTTAAAGCGAGACGCACCGCCTGACGTCTGTATCATTTCCATTTGGTTAGCTAGACGCACACCATTTTAACTGTAGCCTCTTCCACATTTGTTCAGACGCCAGGCGATTCTTCACCTCCATTTACTAAGCCGGCGCGCCATTCCTCGATTTGCTTAGTCGGCACAACGTCATTCGCCTTCGTTTCCTTAGGCGAATACACATCGTATTGCCTGTTCAGACGTCAGGGCGAATACACATCATATTGCCTCTTCAGACATCAGGCAATTCCTCGCCTCCATTTAATAATTCGGCATGCCATTCCTCGATTAGCTTAGTCGGTAAAACGTCCTTCGCCTTCATTTTCTTAGGCGAATACACATCGTACTGCCTGTTCAGACGTGAGGCGATTCCTCGCCTCCATTTACTAAGCCGGCACGCCATTCCTCGATTAGCTTAGTCGGCACAACGTCCTTCGCCTTCGTTTGCTTAGCCGAATACAAATCACATTGCTTTGTCATCGTTTGCTTAGCCGGACACGCGTGCTGCAGTGCCGACCGTATGTCCTTTGGCTTACTCAGATTTCACCTCTCCTCTTTCACCCAACTGACATGCTACCGAGCTATAAACCAGCCTTACATTCCATCGATCATTGTTGTTTCACAGCTCATCGATGTTAGAATTTTATTTACAGCTGCATCTGCACACCCCCGGATCCCAAGCAATAGGGACAAAATGTAATAATTACATCTGCATACTCACGTGGACATGGGCCCGGCGATGTCAGGGACTACCGCTTGCTGCCGCCGCTTTAGGGTGTGTTTGGTAGCCCGGGTGGGCAATCTCTCCTCGTACAAGCTAAGCCCACCCGAGCTGACCATATACAGGTGTGGTTTTTTCATTGTGTTTGGTAGGTAGTATGAACTGAGCTCAGCTCGGTATAGAGCCTGTTTGTTAGGTTGTATGACTAGAGCCAGGCCCAACAAAAATAAACAGCAATTGGGTCCCTGAAAACAGCAACTAGGTCCCTGCGCAAAGAAAACAAAAGGCAATCAAGCCCCTGGATGTCCACCTCAAGCTCCGGCGCTGCCGCCGTCGTCCAGCGCCGCTGCCGGCGAGAGGATCCGCCGCACGTGCCTTCTTGCAGCGCCGCTACCGGCGAGAGGATCCGCCGTCGTCCAGCGCCGCTGCCGGCGAGGCGGCGTCAGGGGGTGCGGCGACGATCTGTTTGGCCGCCTCGATCTGCATCGCCTCGGGGTCCGCCGGCGAAGGTGAGGCTGTGCGCCGCCGCGTCGAGGCCAAGCTCCGCGTCGAGCCTCCGTGCGCCGCGGCCGAGCCTGGACGAAGTCAAGCTCCGCGGGCGAGGCCGTGCGCCGCCACGCGCTGCCTCCGTGCACCGCGGCCGAGCCTGGACGAGGTCGAGCTCCGGGGGCGAGGCCGTGCGCCGCCACGCCCTGGCGAGGTTCCGCCGCGCCCTGCTCATGCTCAACGCCGCGACCAACGCCGTCAAGTCGGCGGCAGGGAATATGGGTCGCCACGCCTCCCGCACCGTCCGCGTCCTCGGCGGTGGGAGCCTTCGGCAGCGACGCCCAGCTGCACGAGATCGACCAGCACCTCCTCGCGGTGCGCGCTGCCCGAGGCGCTGGCGAGCTCCTCGCCGAGATGGACAGGGCGCTCGTCGTCCAGGAAGTGGCGGCGGGCGAGAGCAGGAGGTGGCGGCGGGCGGGAGCACGGTGAGAGAGGAGCACGGGCGAGAGCAGGAGGTTGGGGGGAAATGAGCTTGCGGGTAGGGGTCTGGGGGGTTCGTGGGCTCGCGCTACAGTACTCTGCGGGGATGAGGCGAGCCTGGCTGGGTTGAGAAGCTCGATCTGAGCTTCTCTCCTCGACCAGGCTGAGAGACGTTTCGGGGTGAGCTGGGCCGGGGTGGAGACGCGCGACACGGGCTAACAAACAGCGAAAATTTGGATGAGGGGAGATTTTCTGAGGCCACCCGACCTACCAAACACGCCCTTAGTGTTCTCGGGCCGCGCGAGGTAGAAAATAAAAAAAGGAGAGTGGTTCCTCGCGCCGTTGTAATGACACGTCAGTAACGCGTTGCCACGAAGACATAATCGTGTCACGCACATGCAAGCTCACTCCGCGTTCCGGGTCCTTCCAGCAGATTCTTACAGCGAACAACACCGGCGTCTCGCCCTATATATACGCCACGCCTTGCCGTGTGTATGTGCTTCTTCGCCGTCCTCAAACACAGTTCTTGCACTAACCCAAATGTCTCAGAAGCGCCGGCAACGCGACGAATCTCCTCCGCCGGGAGCCGTGGACGACCATCAGGTTCGTGCATAGGGTGCTCTACCTGGTTCTCCGTACATTTTTCACATCGCAAAGGGAATTCGATTTGCTTGACATATTGATCTACACGGTAGGCATCTTCTATGCGCCCAAATCTTTATCCTCCAACTTTCTAAACTTATGCTACTACGATTGCATCTTCATCGGCTGCCTACCGTACAATCGTGAGAGCCTGTCATTACATAGCCGTGCATCAGAGTCACTTCATCACTCCTATTTGCTTAGTCACGGTATTTAGTTCATGGTAATTAAAAATACTCCCTCCGTCCCAAAATAAGTGTCTCAAAGTTGTCCAAAAATGAATGTATCTATACTTGTTTCATGTCTAGATACATCCACTTTTTGACAAATCTAAGACAGTTATTTTGGGACGGAGGGAGTAGCTATCAATTCACCTGATCGCAGTTTCGAATTGTAACAGCATAGTGGCTTCTCTGCATATAATGCTAATCACGTGAGAAATAAAAAATAGTTCCTCCGTCCAAAAATAAGTGTCTCAAGTTTGCCTAAAATTGAATGTATCCATATATGAAACATGTCTAGATACATTCAATTTTGAGCAAACTTGAGACATTTATTTTTGTACGGAGGGAGTACAAGATAAACTGTTAGAGATTCATTGTCACGTGAGCAGAGTTCTATACTAAACGCGCTCGAAATGAACAGCACATAGTAAATTTATAGGGAATAACTATAGTTTCATGTCTTCTTTCTATCTGCACCACGGTACTAGATCTAATACTCACAAACGAGGATATAAAAAGAGATACCCAAATGGCTTTCTCGCTACTACTCCAAATTAATTTTAACGCTCTGCTTAATCTATTCGCCGATCTTTATGTAATCTAATCGGGCGTATAGTTAGTATAGGCTGATCATGTGTATTACAACTAAAAACAGCTTATATTGCCGACTATTTACCGGCGCCTTTATTTGTACATATTGACAGCCTGTTCAAGACACCGACGATCGAGTGGATATGCTCCAGCTGGTTGACTTCATGGGGCCGCCGATGACTGGTCGCTCAGTCAACCGTGCATCCAGCGACAACCAGCAAAACAAAAACCGCATAGACCTGAATCAAGGAAAGGACGATACAGATCCTGCCATGGAGCAGCAGAATCAAGCAGAGGACGGTACAGATCCTGCCGTGCAGCAGCTCCTTAGTTTATCAATCTACACATCACAGTCTTGTAAGCTACCTTTTTCTTATGTCTTGATTTTCCTAATCTATACCTAATAATAAAAGGCTTCTTGTCGTACGTCATTAAAACTACCCCTAGAGTTGCATGGAATTACCCACCATGCCACCGGTAAGTGGAAGAAAACGATTCAAGTTTTTTTTATTTCACCCTCTGCCTCTTCCATCGACAGGCATCCTGTGCTTCTCTCCCGACCGGCGCCGCGTGGCTGACGAACCCCACGGTCCCTTGCCGACTTCGTCCGGTACCGAAGGCCGAGATTGGCGTCGCCTTCAGCGGCCTCCCCCGCTTCCTCGGCCTCCCCCCGCTTCCGCTTCCCTTTCCCAGCCGCCACTGCCACCGCAGCGGCCATGACCGCCGCAGGAGGAGGAGCGGGCGGCGTTGCCGCCGTGGTAGTCTCTGGCGCCGGGTGCGCGGCCGCAGCCGGCCGCGAGGCCGTCGCCTCGGTCTCCGTCGCTTTCTCCATGCCAAACTCTACCTCGCTCCTCGCCGGGACGTGACCATAAACAGAGATCACGCCGCTCCTCCACACGACCACACGAGCAGAGAAGCTGCAGGTGAAGGAAGGAACTTCGAATCAAAAGCTCCAACTCCGACGTTCAAACTTGATTTCAAGCCCAGAACTCGAACTCCGATGCAGTCTCAGACCGACGCTGCAGTTCTCCGGTCTACACCGACGACGCGCTCATTGATTCCTCACACCCGGAGCTGGACAAGCTCTAGGAGCTCGAAGCGCACACCAACGTAGACCATCTCCTTTCTGTCACTTTCTCCATATTTCAGTACAACTGTGTTCAAAGAGCAATTGCGATTTAATCTAGCTTCAACTCCCCTATTGGACATACAATCCTACTCCTCTTCTCCTCGCTCCAATCAACACAGCCACGGCTCAAGCAGCTGGCAAATAAATTGCAAGGAGGCAGGAGAACGGAGATTGAACGCACCCACATTGAGAAGTTTAGGACATGAGCGATATGTTTAGCGCTGAAAGAAAAATTGGGATCAACATTTATCGACTGAAAGTTGATTTTTTCAGTCCCGTTGCAACGCACGGGCATGTTTACTAGTATCTTTAATACCACATCAACACCATGTTATAATGCACAATCTCAATCGTCCTAACGGTGCAGGCCCAACGATACAGACGGAGCAGCAGATGAGGGCCCAATAAGTACGAGATGGCAAGAGGCCCATCATAGATGAAGCCCAGGTAGCGACTGACATGTTGCCATCGGGCTGGCAACACGAGGCGGCCGCATTCAATCCATGTTACCTAGGAGAAGGGGCTAGCAGACTAAACCAAGGAAGCAGGACATCCGCCTCGGCAATAGCTCATGCAAGTGATACAACAGGATCGGCCTTTGAAGGGCTGGTCTTTCCAGAAACAGTGTCGCACGTGCCCTTTCCCCAGGTGCAGCCGCCTATACAGCTGATTGCAGGGGCACAGCCGCAGGGACAGCCGCCTATGCAGCTGCCGGCCCTACCTGCCCTGGGAGCTCAACAGGGAATGCAGATACCACATATACCAGACGCACGTCCAGGAAACCTGTTGGTTCGTATTGTATTCTCTCTATGCTGCTATGCTATATGCAGTACTTACTTAACCCCATGCTAACCACGGGTTTTTTTTGGCCGACTACAGAACCCCGTGGGCTACTCCCCAAGTGTGTAGTATGAGCTATTTGAAGCCATTGCGCCGCCAGCAAATATATATATCGTTTCGCTTGACTTCGAGCAGGTAAATAGCGGCATATACAATGCCAACTTAAGGGTTTTGGAGCCGACAAGCAGCGGGCCGATTTCACATTGTCCAAAACTGCATCGAGGTGTAGGAAGAACGGCACAGAGAGCAAGAGATACTGCCGCAGTAAGGGCTCTCAAGCGCCGTTTCGGGAATCTGTCTATCACAATGCTTCACTATCTTTATCGTTCTTCATTGACTGCGCAGCACTATGCCCATGTGTGCCAGCAAGATTCCGGCATTATGATGGGTAGCTGGCAAGGGGAGTAGATGATGCACGGGATATCAGACCAGAGAGCCGATCGGGCCACAGCAGCACTAAAAAGATGATTCTGGAAACAAGAGCTATGTTTAGTCGATACAACAGCGTTATTCCACTCAACGTTCGCCTACCAGGTACATGTTCTCCACACAGGTAAACCATCCAGTGCAATATTCACATGTGCTTTAATCATACATCTTCTTCCAGGGACTCCATCGCCGCGTATCCAAGATACCGAATATTATGGTCCAGCGATTCCCCAGACCCCAGAGCAGATGGTGGCCTATGAAACGGAAAGGATCCTCGCAGATGGCATTACAGCGATGGCAATGACCCAGTTACCGGGAGCCGGAAACTAGGCTTCCAATAGGCAAAGAAGCCGGAGAAATCAACTATCTCGTGGCGACAACACGACGCCACCAAATAAGGACTAAAATCAGGTCGAGGAATGGACCAGCGAAAATAATTTAGCACTACTCTGTTTTATCGTTTTCTGTAAAATATAAGCTTGAACTTATCTACGCTAGACCTCAAGGACGCACTCTCTGCGTCAGCATGAAGAATAATTCTGTATTGTGTTGTTTGTTACTGTAAGATATGCCTTCCGTATAAATTTATCGTATCTGCCTGCCTCGGAGATCCTTCTTTATGTTTTCAAATGTTTTAAAGTGTTCTTTCGTATGCAAATTTACTATATTCATATGTTATACTTTCTAAAACAAAGTCGCCTATATGCCACTAAATAATAGGCCACCACGGGCGCGGCGTGCCGCCGCGCCAAGGCCTACTAGTCTATGGAACAATGCTGATGGACTTCACTGCTTCGATACATCCCGTCCCGTGTGGCCTCTTCTTCTTCTCATCTGCCTTCTTGACTTGTTCTTCAAGTCCTCCACGCAAGACCAAGTGCAGGTTTGGATCATAGGTGAGGACATGCTTCTCAAAGCAGTTTGCCTCCAAGTCTTCATCATAGGACTCGCAGGACAACACGTCATCCAGACGGCTGAGCCCATATTGGCTTCACAGTTGTCCTCTTCCTGAGAAGAAGTTTGACGCTCATCCCATGAACGTGGCATGGTCTCGAGCGTCTTCCCTATGCGTGGTCCTCGGATACGCATCTGTTATATGGATCCATTTGACAATGGCAAAGAGAACTCCTTGGTAGGTATATAAAGGGCGGTGAGGAATAAGAGATTCATGAGATTAAGAGTTAAGGTCAGTTAAGAAATCAAGGGTTTTGAAAGAGTCGGGAACGATACGACTAGCGGTACGGTCGCAAGCGACCGTACGTACCCCGTGATCGTACCGACTCCCGGAAGCAAAAACGAAAATTAAATAAAATTACAGAGGAGATAATGAGGTGACGTACTGTCGTGTGTGGCCATACTAAGGCTTGTACCGAAGACACCGTTGTTCCGTTCAATCCTAAGTACTCCCTCCGATCCATATTAGTGGGCACAACTTTGTCTAGATCTAGATACATGTGTATCTAGACAAAGCTATGCCCACTAATATGGATCAGAGAGAGTAATAATAATAATATTTTCTTTTAGGAGCGAAAAAGGGTCGCGACTTACAACGAATTTTAACGGGCACACGTACGGTGGCAACCAAACGTACGTGCGACCGTAGTCCTATTTTCCGATCCGCGCAGTGAGTCAAGAGGAGATAACGAGCACTGGTACAGTGGCATGCCACCGTACTGGCCGCCGTACCAGACTCCGAAGACAGTTTTCCTGCGCAGAAAATTACAAGGAAAACAGAAATACAAACGAAATAAACTAACTAAAAACTGGAAAGAGACTGAATTAAGACTATACTACTGAAAGGCTAAACTATCAAGTAGCATTAGTAGGATCAATTCCTACCTTCATTTCACTCGAGTGAACAGAGTATTGATTTCCTCGGGGCAGTACTGAGCTCTCTGTATCTCTATTATTGTAAATGTAATACGACATACCTTCATATACTTTGGGTATTATCGTACCTTGAGGGATGCAAACGTTCAAATTGTTGAGGTTTTGGTTGACAACTTTCGCTTCTTCAACATGAGCTTCTTCCTTTTGATTGCTATAGCCTCTTTCAACAATCTATAGTTCAAGCTCTTGCAGTAGCAAAAGGCAGCGGATCAGTATAGGGCTTACTTTTTTCATTGTTATAATTTCCCTTAAAGCCTGATGATCCGTATAGATTTTCACTTTCGAGTCAATTAGATATGATCTAAATTTATCACAAGCAAAGACAACTACAAAGAGTTCTAATTCAGCCATGGGATAATTTTGCTGAGCAACATTAAGAGTGCGGCTAGCATAATGAATGATATTAAACTTATCACCATCGTACTGTCCCATTGTAGCGCTTGCAACAATATCATTAGAGTTGCAAATAATTCCAGAAGGCTTATTCCACTTTGGTGGTTTAATAGTTAGGGAATTAACCAAAGACTCTTTCAACAATGCTGTGAAAGCATACCTACACTGGATCAAGCGAAGATTGAAGCGGAAGCATTTCAATGATCCCTGAAGAACAGGATCAACGTCGGCACTCACGCTTCCTCCTCAACCGTAAGGAGTGCCGGCACACCAAGGATCAAGAAGCAGCCCTGTCCATACAAGAACTGGATGAACCTCCTCAACCAATGGACTGCTTCACAGAAGAACCGCTTCATCTTAAACGCCATCTCCGCTCATCTACATCAACATCTACTGAGCTGGCTCAAGACCTTGAAGACAACCCCTCAAAGGACTCAAGCAATCAACGACATCTACATCAATATATCAGGCGTGCTTGAGGACCACCAGAAGACAGCGTTGAAGACAGCACCTACATGAAGACCTCAAGGCGCACATATTTGCTTGATGCAAAATCATCTGGTGTCCTTGAGGAATATTTGTTGTGCGACGACGAGCTGAAGACCAAGACACCAACACTACCTTGACTCAAGGAGTGATCCTGGTGTGCATGAAGATTCGTCCCAGAACGACGCTGAAGACAGTAATGATGAAGACCAAACGATGTAGTCGCTTGGATGAAGACAGTAGCTCTCATATGGCATACTTGAAGATCAAGACGCATATTGCATCCCGGAGCTCAGAGTTGATCCAGCGCACATGAAGACTTGAAGCTGACAAGGTTGAAGACCGTAGTATCTTTTTTATAGCTTTGAGTCTTATAGAAAAATCCGTACTATCAAGAGGGGGTAGATCTTCAATGATTAATGGAACTTGTCATTTGCTCAATCACTCTCATCCTCTGGAACAAGTTCCGTTGGAAATTCTCTAGGCACTAGTCAGCATTAACAGCGTGCGACACTAGTTTCAACACATGGTTGAAGAAAGAGGTTGCGGCCTAGTAAACATGTATTGAGGTTAGTGCCTCATGATGATAAGCTGATACCTAGGAGTTAGAGCTTCATGGCCATGATTGAAGCTCTAGACAACTGTTGCATTTCTGCATAGCATCATCTTTGGTGAGACTCCAGAATCACTTCGCTTTACTTGCTTGAGACACTGTGTTGAACACGAGGTTGAAGAAGAGGCTGTGGCCTAGTAGAACTGTGTTGAGCTCGGTGCCTCATGTGCTAGATAATTGGTTCTGCCAGCGAACAAGAATCAGCCCACTCTGATTGCTAATGGCTACGTGTTGGTGAACCCCAAGAGGAAGGTTATGATGTAGACAGCAGAAGTTTTCCCTTGAATAATCTACCCAAGGTTATCAATCCAGTAGGACTTGACGATCTATCGGAAGGTTGTTGATGTTGACTCCCCCTGGCGCTAGGGAGCTTGCACCAACGTGGAATCTGCACAGACACAAACCAGAACTTTGCCCAACACGAAACAGAGAGGTTGTCAATCTCTCCGGTCTTGCAGAAACAAAGAGTTAAACGTATGGTGTGGAAAACAGCAGGAAAAACAGCAACAGGAAACAGATGATTGCAGCAGGTTGTGTAAACAGTATGAGGAAATTGGACCAGGGTCCACAGTTCACTAGTGGTGTCTCTCTCAGAACAGATAACTAGCATGTTGGGTAAACAAATTACAGCTGGGCAATTGACAAATAGAGAGGGCATAACAATGCAATACATGCCAAGATGTCTACTATGAAATCTAGTTGGGCATTACAACAAAGTACATAGACCGTTATTCCAACAGCATCTATGCCTAAATAATCCACCTTCAAGGCAGCATCCGCATCCGTTCAGTATTAAGTTGCTAACAACAGATTATTGCATGAAGTAAAGTGTGTAATGTAATCAATACAAGTGCCCTTGGACACTGCACCAATGTTTTATCCCTAGTAGCAACAGCACATCTACCATCTTAGACCTTTCTGTCACTGATCCAGATATCTAGAGACTGAACCCACTATCGAGCATAAATACCCCCTCTTGGAGTCACAAGCATCTACTTGGCCAAAGCATCTACTAGCAACGGAGAGCATGCAAGATCAAGAGCACATAGATAAACAACTTGAATAAACATGGTATCAATATTCATCGGATCCCAGCAAACACAACATCTAGCATTACAATAAGATGATCTTGATCATGTTAGGCAGCTCACAAGATCTAAACATGGAGGCACAAGGTAGAGAGACAACCATCTAGCTACTGCTATGGACCCGTAGTCCAGGGGTGGACTACTCACGCATCACTCCGGAGGCAGGCATGGTGATGTAGAGCCCTCCGGTGATGATCTCCCCTCCGGCAGGGTGCCGGGAAGAGCTTCAGAACTCCTCCGATCTGAGATTGACGATGACGGCCGCGACGGAACTTTTCGTGGAATATGATCGACCGTAATAGGGTTTTCGCGTCGCGGAGAATATATAGGCGAAGAGGCGGCGTCGGTGGCCGAGGGGGGCCACCACGCCATAGGGGGCGCGGGCCCACCCTGGGCCGCGCCCTAGTGTGGCGTGGCCCCCTGGTGGGTCTGCTCCGACTCCCCTTTGGACTCCGTGATCTCCTCGTGATATTATTGACGATGTCTTTTGTTTCGTCCAATTCCGAGAATATTTCCTTAATAGATTTTCTGAAACCAAAAACAGCAGAAAACAGGGAACTGGCACTGTGGCATCTTGTTAATAGGTTAGTCCCAGAAAATGCATAAAAATGATATAAAGTGTAACCAAAACATGTAGCAATTGATATAATACAGCATGGAACATCAAAAATTATAGATACGTTTGAGACGTATCAAGCATCCCCAAGCTTAGTTCCTGCTCGTCCTCGAGTAGGTAAACGATAAAAACAGATAATTTTTGAAGTGACATGCTACCAACACAATCTTTGATCAAATAACAATGTAATGCACATGATCTGAATGAAGTGATCCAAGCCAATGGTCTATAGTTTGCAAGCAAGTAAATAAAGAGTAAACATAAGTGATCACACAAGTGCAAACTTTCATGAATAACACTATAAAACATTTAGAGATATAATAGTCTAACATAATAGTTAGTTCACAGCAGCAATAATTCTCAACATGAAAGTGTTTGTATCAACACAAAGGAAGATAATAGCTTCAGCTTTTGCTTCAACTTTCAACATGTATATCATATAGATAATGTCAATGCAAAGAATATGATCAACCAAACACAAAGTTATGTAAAAACTGTTATACTGGAGTTGACAATGATGTTTGCTTAAGTAGACAGAAAGAAGTGGGAAAACTGACTCAACATAAAAGTAAAAGAATGGCCCTTCGCAGAGGGAAGCAGGGATTAACATCATGTGCTAGAGCTGTAGTTCCCGAAGGCATATAGAGAGCATAAAATATTGTTTTGTAAGGTAATGGTGTATACAGGTGTCAACAAATCAAATAGCAGGTACTTGTCATCTTCCATGGCTAACTAACTTTTAGAGCGGTTCCGAGAGTTTTTAGGACTGCACTTGTAACAAGCACTTATTGGTGACACTCCTCCCAACCATTTACTTTCCACAAACCATGGCTAACCGAATCCTCGGGTGCCCACCAACATTCACCATGGAGGAGTGTCTATTTATTTATTTATAGGGTGGACTAACCAGCTCTTTAATGCAAAATAAAAGGTGGAGAAGCAGATGAAGCTGCCAATCCTTGTAAATTAATTAGCATGGAAGATGACAAATCTCACTACTACGTCCTTATGAGCTTTTCAAGTAGTGACACAAAAAGGAAATGTAACAGTTTTGAGTAGTTAGTAGATAGCACATGAAGAAATTTACTTGGAATGGTGAAAACACCACATAATAGGTAGGTATGGTGGACACAGGTGGCATGGATTTGGCTCAAGGTTTTGGATGTACAAGAAGCATTCCCTCTTAGTACAGAGTTTAGGCTAGCAAGGTTATTATAAGCAAACATCATTATCAACTGGAATAGCAAGAGTGTACATAAAACACAAGGTTTGACGAACCATAGACTCCCACTGTCTTCCTTGTTAACACATAGCCTTCATCCAAAAATTATCTAGACTACTATGGACTTCCAATTATGCAACAGATTATTATAGCAGAAAATCCTTATAGTAGTTCTTCATTAATAGCCATTACTTACATGATGCACAAGCTTAAACATTAATTACTTGACAGCTCAAAACAATTGGCAAGCATCAAATTACTCAAGACAACGATCTAAAAAGATTCATGTAAGCATTTTATACCACTACCACATGCATAGCATTTTTCTGGTCCAACCAAACACCAATCAACTTATTTGACAACTCTCCAAACAGATATAAGTGAAGCAAGAGAGTACTTTCTTCAAAAGAAACTGAAAGCTCTAACAAGAGATACATGAAAAACTGAGAGCTAACAGCAATAACAGCAACTAGACAGGAATACTCAACAAGTATAAGTGAAGCACAAGAGTATTCTAATGAAAAAGTGGAGCGTGTCTCTCTCCCAAACATGAATACTAGGATCCAACAAGTATAGCACAGCAAACAAAACAAAACAAACTGAAAACAAAAACACACTGACGCTCCAAGGAAGAGTACACTAGTATGAAGCAATAAAAATATAGCACCATTAGAGATGACCTGATAATTTGTAGATGAAGAAGGGGATGCCTTGGGCATCCCCAAGCTTAGATGCTTGAGTCTTCTTGAAATATGCTGGGGAGGTAAGCCTCCCCAAGCTTAAGCTCTTCACTCTTCTTGATCATGTAATATCATTCTCCTCTATCAACACTTGAAAACTTCCTTCACACCAAAACTTAACAGCTTTTCTCATTAGCAGGTTAGTGCACTAAAAGATAATACTTCAAAGTTCTAGCAAAGACAAAACTCACAAGCCAACTATTTTAAACATTAGCCACTGTTACTAGGCTCAAGTGGGCACTTTTACACGAAAAGAAACCACTTAAAAACTTGTAAAAGAGAGAATGCAAAATAAAAGACAGAATCTGTCAAACCAGAACAGTCTGTAATGACGAATTTTTTCGAGGCACTTACGATGCTCAGATGAAAACTTTTGAAATAATGAAAGTTGCGTAACATCATCAGGAACATGCACAAAAATTTCAGCATTTTTCGATTTTTTCTGATTTTCTACTGAATTAAACGGTGACGAACAGCAATCTGTCCCAATGCAGTCCCGAAAATAAAACCAACTTTGCATTAGTAACTCTCCTTGGCACAACAAAACAGCAAATAAAAGATACAAAGGAGTTGCTACAGAGGTAAACAAGCATCCTTGACTCAAGAAAACAAAAATAAAACAGCAAATAAAAACATGGGTTATCTCCCAGAAGTGCTTTTCTTTAATGCCTTTGAGCTAGGCATGAAGAGATGCATCAAGTATTGTCAAGACCAGAAACATCAAGGTTCCCAAAAGCTTCAGATAAATCATAATTCACAACAAGAGGGGTTTTCATTTTAGCTAGTTCTTGAGAAGAAAACTTGAGAGGCCCACTGCAAGCTTTATTAGTAAATTCATAAAATCCATTATCCAGCACATCAGAAGTTGAAAGTTTTGGTTTAGGCCCCTTAGGTACATACATGAATTTCTTTCCTTTATCTAGAATATACCCTTGCTTCTTAGTTTTGAAAGAGGAAAAAGTATTACTCATGGTGTCAATGACTTCCTCTATCTCCTCAATCCTAGAGTTTTGATCATGATTTTTAAAGCAAGTTTCTAGAGCAACAATTCTTTTATTAAGATCTTCCAAGGATTTATCAAAATTTTCAGTGTTCTCAAGTAGTTTTTCAAGCTTAACATCAATACTTGGAAGATTCTCTACAACCTCAAGCTTTTTCATAACATCCTCAAGAGAGACTTCAATTTTAATTTCATTAACAGGTGGTATTCCTACTAGACTTTCAAGGATGTAGCTAGCCTCTAGAGCAGGTGTTCCTAGGAAGTTACCCCCTGTCAAAGTGTCCAAAACATATCTATACCAATTGGTAATGCCAACATAAAAGTTCCTAAGAAGGATTGTAGTGGAATGTTTTTTAGCACACCTATGATGAGCATTACTAATTCTGTACCAAGCATCTTTTAAACTTTCTCCCCCTTGTTGCTTAAAAGTTCGAACCTCAACCTCAGGAGATGAAACAAAATAAGAAGAACCAGACATGATGAGCAAACCGAAATAAACTAGATGCAGGAATTTAATTTTTTTGGGTTTTTGATTTTTAACAGCAAGCAAAACAAAAATAAAACAAGACAAAAAACAAAGTAAAGAGATTGGAACTGAGAGACTCCCCTTTCCAATAGCCTCCAAGTCCCCGGCAACGGCGCCAGAAAACAGCTTGATGGCTACGTGTTGGTGAACCCCAAGAGGAAGGTTATGATGTAGACAGCAGAAGTTTTCCCTTGAAAATCTACCCAAGGTTATCAATCCAGTAGGACTTGACGATCTATCGGAAGGTTGTTGATGTTGACTCCCCCTGGCGCTAGGGAGCTTGCACCAACGTGGAATCTGCACAGACACAAACCAGAACTTTGCCCAACACGAAACAGAGAGGTTGTCAATCTCTCCGGTCTTGCAGAAACAAAGAGTTAAACGTATGGTGTGGAAAACAGCAGGAAAAACAGCAAGTAACAGGAAACAGATGATTGCAGCAGGTTGTGTAAACAGTATGAGGAAATTGGACCAGGGTCCACAGTTCACTAGTGGTGTCTCTCTCAGAACAGATAACTAGCATGTTGGGTAAACAAATTACAGCTGGGCAATTGACAAATAGAGAGGGCATAACAATGCAATACATGCCAAGATGTCTACTATGAAATCTAGTTGGGCATTACAACAAAGTACATAGACCGTTATTCCAACAGCATCTATGCCTAAATAATCCACCTTCAAGGCAGCATCCGCATCCATTCAGTATTAAGTTGCTAACAACAGATTATTGCATGAAGTAAAGTGTGTAATGTAATCAATACAAGTGCCCTTGGACACTGCACCAATGTTTTATCCCTAGTAGCAACAGCACATCTACCATCTTAGACCTTTCTGTCACTGATCCAGATATCTAGAGACTGAACCCACTATCGAGCATAAATACCCCCTCTTGGAGTCACAAGCATCTACTTGGCCAAAGCATCTACTAGCAACGGAGAGCATGCAAGATCAAGAGCACATAGATAAACAACTTGAATAAACATGGTATCAATATTCATCGGATCCCAGCAAACACAACATCTAGCATTACAATAAGATGATCTTGATCATGTTAGGCAGCTCACAAGATCTAAACATGGAGGCACAAGGTAGAGAGACAACCATCTAGCTACTGCTATGGACCCGTAGTCCAGGGGTGGACTACTCACGCATCACTCCGGAGGCAGGCATGGTGATGTAGAGCCCTCCGGTGATGATCTCCCCTCCGGCAGGGTGCCGGGAAGAGCTTCAGAACTCCTCCGATCTGAGATTGACGATGACGGCCGCGACGGAACTTTTCGTGGAATATGATCGACCGTAATAGGGTTTTCGCGTCGCGGAGAATATATAGGCGAAGAGGCGGCGTCGGTGGCCGAGGGGGGCCACCACGCCATAGGGGGCGCGGGCCCACCCTGGGCCGCGCCCTAGTGTGGCGTGGCCCCCTGGTGGGTCTGCTCCGACTCCCCTTTGGACTCCGTGATCTCCTCGTGATATTATTGACGATGTCTTTTGTTTCGTCCAATTCCGAGAATATTTCCTTAATAGATTTTCTGAAACCAAAAACAGCAGAAAACAGGGAACTGGCACTGTGGCATCTTGTTAATAGGTTAGTCCCAGAAAATGCATAAAAATGATATAAATGTAACCAAAACATGTAGCAATTGATATAATATCAGCATGGAACATCAAAAATTATAGATACGTTTGAGACGTATCAATTGCTTGAGACACTGGATTGAGCATGAGGTTGAAGACAAAGGCTGAGGCCTAAGTAGACCTGTGTTGAGTCCAGCGCCTCAATTATGAAAAGTTGATTCTGCTGGAAACCAGAATCAGTACGCTTCAATAGCTTGAGATGTCGTACTCAACACGAGGTTGAAGCAGAGGCCGCGGCCCAGTAAACCTGTGTTGAGTTCACCATCTCATGTGATGAAAAGTTGATTCTGGTTGAGTCTGAGCTTCATGACATTCGCATAAAGACTCTATGTGGTTGATCTCGTCCTCATGTACAGAACCCCAAAAGAGGAGATCCTTATCCGAGGTCAACCAAAGCCAAAGACTAGCCGTTGTGATCATCCATACACAACTACCTTTACCCAATGGCTAGAATCCTAAATCGCCTATAAATAGAACCGAGACCCCTACGGGCAAGGTTGGCGATTTGGCGGAGGACACACATTGCATATCTCGTTCCTCTGGATTTCCCTCGCTCTCTCATGTATCCATTCTTATCCACCGAAAGAGTGAGCGAGTAGTGAGAATGATCGAGCATACATGTATCAATCTATCTGAGAAGATCATCCTTGTTACTCTTGGAGATTTGGCATCTCCTAGACGGTTAGGTGTCGACCGTCGAGCGTCCAAGGTGTGGACTGCCATGGTGGCCTTTGAGCATCCAATGTGTGGATTTGCCAAGGCAAGGTTTGGAGATCACCTATCGAGGATCTGCCACTAGTGATCTGGCCAAGCGGGTGATGCTTGTTCCAACGGAGAATAGGGCTTGGTTCGCGAGCAAGATACTCGTACGCAAGTGGGTGATGCTTGCGGGTCAGTCGGTGACGCTGATTGACCTAGGTGCATGCGTGCATAGCCTCTCCAAACGATGACGTAGAGTTGGTGCCAACAACTCGAATTCCGGGAAACATATCAGGTGTCTTCGTTCCAACTCTTACTTTTCAGTACATATGTTTCCCTCGTCAATCTGAGCCTTTACTTCGCAATTCGCCTGGTTGAATTTGCATATTTGTGATCCTCGTTAATTTCATCTTTTCTCAACTACTTTATGCTCAGTTGGCAAGGACTCTGTTCTACTATTTTCATGGCACACAAATTTAACATGTTATGTATCAGCATGTTTCCTCGTGTACATTTACATTATGCTGAATATATCTGAGTGCTGAACAGTTGCTTGAAGAATGCATGTCCTCATGATCTTGAAGATTATCTTTGTTGGCATCAAGTAACTGTTCCGAGAGTACACGTTCTGAACTTTAAGTGGTCATCTTCAAGCATGATACCTTTAGCTTCATATACGCTTGAAGAATGATCCCTTCATTCTCTGTACTCTGCAGTACGTTGAAACATGTATTTACATATCCATTCCTACTGTTTCAATGTATTGTGCAATCAATCCATGCACATAACTCTATATATTTCTTCAAACTGCATGATTACGCACTATATAATCTATCTGCTTGAAAAAGTACTACCTTTGAAGTGTCAATTACACTACAAATTTTATAAACTCATATTCACCCCACCCCACCCCCCGCGCGGGCGTAGTCGTGATACCTCGATCCTTCAAATGCACGTGCAACTAGGTTGTACAATATGCATTCGGTGCTATTGCTATCCTAGTCGTAGTTATAATCGCAATGTTAGAATTATTTAGATGCATCAATTAGTTGTATGTTCTATGGTTGTAGACCACAAAAACAATTAATAAGGGAGCGAGTTTTAGGCATTGTATGTGTGTGCTTCAAAATTTGTTTATTACAAGTATGATGAACATGGAGAAAATGAAGAAAGTGGGTGCCCGTACATGCATGTTTGGAATTTCTTATATTTTAAGGATACAAACTAAAGGTTATAGAAGTAATAAAATAGGAAATTTCGAAAATAGTACAGCCTATTTTTCATATATACATGTACTTCAAAATAAAATAAAATCTGGAAAAATAGCTAAAAATGCATTTAATTCTACAAACTAGGAAACTATTTTTTTAAACCGAAAAAACCAAATTTATAATATTACGTGGTATGTTCATGTGAAAAATACATGGAACAAGTTTTGAAAACATATCGACTTGATTACAAGCATAGTAGCTAAACGTCACGCCGAACAAACTTTCCGGACCATCCGCGCGGATCCGCGCGTCGCCACCGATTCAGGCGAGTGGGACAAAATCTAGGAGTTCGAGCACAACTACTTGTGAGGTAGTTTCTTCTCGTCGGAGCCACGGGCATGGTGGGGCAGGGGGATGGACCCTCGCGAGCGTGCTTGCGGCTTGACGTGGGAGGTATAACTTATCCATGCATCCATGCCCGAGTTCGAGAAGGACATCGACGACGACACCGAGCCCTACCCCGAGAAGGAGATCGATGACGACACATTGTGGCCGGGCTTGGCCAGCACGATGCGCGACTCCAAGATGGAGGTAGATGATGGAGATGTTAATTGGAAGGAGTTGGAGGCCGCGGACAAGGACGACAAGGCCAATCTGCCACCACTGCCGCCGGCGCGACGTGGGAATAAGAAGAGAGTCCCCGACGTCACCATCATCGACTAGGAGGACAACATCGAAAAAGCTAGCTATTGTCATCGCCACCGATTCGGAGACGGAGTAGTATATGTTTAGTGTAGTATTTTTATGTGCTATGTTTAATTATTATGTTTGTGTTCGAACTATATATATGCTTAGTTGAACTATGTAGTATTAGTACTATATGTATAGTATTTTTACTATACATGCTCAATTATATGTAGAATTAGTATTATGTTTAATTATGTAGTTTTGTTTTAGAATATAGTGTATTATTAATGGAGAAAATGAAGAAAGTGGGACCAAACTGACAAGAATTTGTGAAATTTAAAAAATGCACGCACCTTCTAAAAGGACGGACCCTCTCTACCGTTGATGGACCCTCCAGTTTTTTTGTGGCAAGGTACCACTTGGCGTCCCAACGGCACGAAATCTAGTCTTGTACATATAGGGCCAGGGGGAGGAGCCCTCAGTCAACTTTTAATAAAAACCGGCTCAAAAATATTTTCCCGGGGTCGGCTAGTATTCGAAACCGACTCTAGGTTGGATGCAGCTGGTTCAAATTATTGCCCGACTCCAATAATAAACTTATCAGAGTCGGTTGAAAATATTAATTAGAGTCTGTGTTTTATGTTTATGGGATCGACTATTCAGCAGGCGCCTTCTAATTGGCAAAACTGTACGCACCCAAATATGTCACGATAGCGACAGCCTGCCATGTGCGCGCGCTGCGCGCGCGGTCCAGCTGACCGGAAGCAAAAGTGTACACACCAAAAAAGCTGTCACGATAGTGACAAGCCTGCCGTGTGCGCACGCTCCAGCTGACCGGAAGCTAATCAGGATAGCGACAGCTTCGCTAATCTGGCCGGCTAATCATCCAGACCACACAGAAAGCAGGACTTGCACTGCACGAAAGAAACCGAGCCACAAATCCTTGCCTACCCCGATCCCAGGCTCCCAGCGCAACACCTCTCTCTCTCTCTTCTCTCCCCCGATCCCAGGCTCCCAGCGCAGCAACTTTTCTCTTCAGTCCCCTGCATCTTCTTCTTCTTCTTCGAGACATGGCTGCGACTGCTAGATCTACATCAGAGAAAAACTGAAAAGAGCGAGATCAACAAAATCAAAGGCTACCAAGGAGAGAACACACAGGTATACTGCTTCAAACACAACACTCTCTGCCTAGTTTAGTACTGAACCAGATAAAACCCACATGATTGTTGGGAGGGATACACAGACATGATCTGTAGTCTAGATACACGATCTGTAATCTAAGTGTAGTCTAGGTACACAGGCACAGATGGGTGCACAGAAATCAGTAAACAAATCAATCTGCTGATCAAGTAGGAACAATTGCTCCTTATATGTGGTATCAATTGCTAGATACACGATCTGTAATCTAAGTGTAGTCTAGGTACACAGGCACAGATGGGTGCACAGAAATCAGTAAACAAATCAATCTGCTGATCAAGTAGGAACAATTGCTCCTTATATGTGGTATCAATTGATGTAGTAAATTGCTATAAACTCCTATTCCTTATGATGAATCCATGTAGTTCATGTCAGTTCCCCCATATCATGGTATTGTATCCTAATCTGCCTCATATTCCTGACATATGAGTGAAAAACCTGCATGTGACATAGCAGACGCGAAATCAGAAATGTATCGATGTAGAATAAATAGAGTTATACATGTAGCAGCACTAAAAGTTACCGGCCTGTGTATTATAAAAAACTGGTATCTAGTTTCAACATGATTTCGACAAAAAGGCTACATACACTTGTTTGTTGAGATGACTAATCATGCATGATCAGTAAAGTTACCAATGAAGAAACACTAATGTTACCTACCACTTTGTGCTATAGTTTTAACATAATAGGGTTAATAATGCAGAAAATATTTATACATGAAGAATCACTAAAGATGTACATGAAGTTACCTGCCACTATGTGCTATAGCTACCTGCCACAATATACTATTGTTACCATGCTTAAGATTTTACATGATTTTTGAACAGGGGCAACCATGGATATGGATATAAGCTTGGAAACTGATGACATTGATGATGGCTTGTCACACAACAATGCTGATGTGGAAAATGCAGGTATATACCACCATACAATATACACATGAAATTATCCATCCCTTCCTAATGTTACCAAGATAATATAACTTAAGTCACCGACACTTATGTTAACAAGTTACCAATCTATAATTTACCCCATACATTAAGACCATTGGTTAGTGGTTGACTGAAAATGTTACCACCTACATTGTACTTAATTAACCAACTACAATATACTAAAGTTATCACCTACTTAGTACTGAACTTGTACACATGAATTTATTAATGATTTAGGCTGATATATGATTCATAACAGATGCAGGTGGAGATGGAATGTTGTCAGGGGCTGATGGCATGGAAACCAAGTCGGGAAGTGGCAAGCAAACAACAAAGACTGGAGAAACAATTGAAGAACAATCGTTGGGCACTGATGAGTCAGGACAGCAAGGGCGGGATGATGCTACAGCTGATGTAAACTCGACACCACAAGCCCCAACATTGCATATGCGTTTCGACACTTATGAAGCTGCCAAGGATCACTACTTGGAGTACTCACTGAGGAAAGGTTTCAGTATTCGGATTGCTTGGTCAAGGAAGGATGCTAATAAAGAGTATCTGAAGGTGTTCTTTGTTTGCACCAAAGGTGGCAAAACTCAAGTTCCGAAAGAAGACACGCAGAACCCAAAGTCAGTTGTGAAGAAAAGAAAAAGGAGTACAATCCCCAGAACTGGATGCCAGGCGCACATGTACATCAAGAAGCTAAATGGCTGGTACCATGTTGTACAATCCTCCGATGAACACAACCACCAGCTGATCAAAAAGCCATCTCTGACTAAGTTCCTACGTGCACATCGCAACATCCCTGCAGACGAAAAACACTTCCTGAAGATGCTGCACGAATGCAACATACCAACTTTCCGGCAGATGCATCTAATGTCCAGATTTTACGGGAAACGCGGAGATGTGCCGTACACGGACAAAGATTTGGCAAACCTGAGAGCCAAATTCCGACATAAGAACAGGGTCAATGACATGGAGGAATGTTTGGCATACTTCAAGAAGATGGAGAAGGAAGATAAGGATTTCTTCTATAAAGTCAAACTGGATGAAGATGACTGCGTTGAGAGAATGTACTGGGTAGACGGTGAATCACGTCGATCATACAAACACTACGCGGACTTCATCTCATTTGATGCAACCTACCTCACAAATATCTACAAGATGCCATCGGTATCAATAACCATGGGCAATCCGTGCAATTTGGCTGTGGATTCTTGCGCAATGAGCTCACTGACAGCTATGTGTGGTTAATGCAAACCTTCCTAGAAGCAATGGGTGGCTTGGCACCAAGATGCATAATCACAGATCAAGACTTTGCTATGCGTGCATCTATTCTCTCCGTTTTCAAGCAGGCAATACACAGAAACTGCAGGTGGCATGTGGTGCAGAATTTAACAGAAAAGCATGGGTCATACATGGCCGCACACCCTGAACTGCATGAAGCAATTAAAGCATGTATAAACACCAGCTTGACACCGCAGGAGTTTACAGATAACTGGGACGCAATGCTTGAAGCACATAATGAACGTGGGAACACAGATCTATATGAAATCTGGAAACATAGGGAATGCTGGGTTCCAGCATACTTTATGCACGCCTTCTTTCCCTTCTGTCAGACCACAGCAAGAAGCGAGGGATTCAACGCATTACTGAAAAGATATGTGAGCCCAAAGAACTCTATTCTAGATTTCCTACAGCAGTACGAGGTGCTGCAGGATACTATACTGAATAAAGAGAGGAAAGCGGAGGCAGACACAGCTCTGACAGAACCAGATCTGTGGTCTCCTCGCAACCCTATAGAGATACAAATGGCTAAAGCATACACAAGGGGCATTTTCAACCGGTTCCAATCAGAATTCCGTGAGACTATGTCATACTACTGCCAGTACATAGGAGGGTACCTGTATGACCTAAGCATAGTAGATGCTCCTGTTCCGCACTATGGCTACCGAAACTACTCGGTGATTGCTAACCTTGAGGCGGGCGATTTCTCGTGCAACTGCTGTAAGTTTGAGCGTGACGGCATACTATGCTGCCACGTGCTAAAGGTGATGACATTCCTAAACGTGCGTCAAATACCAGACAAGTACATCCTAAAACGGTGGGGTTGGGATGCTGAAGCTGCCCTAGGTGACCCGGACACTGATGCACAGAAGTCCGCTCCACGCCATGGGATGTCAGCAGATGACCGAAGCATGATGGCAATGGCGTCGATGAGGGACGACTTCAGAAAGGTTGCAAAGGTGGCGTGCAAGGCTAACGATACAATACGCATAGTTAAGACACACATGCGGAACATGAAAGAAGACATTAGAATGTGGCTGAAAAGAGAGGAGAAGAAGGCAAAAGATGCAGCAGCTGAAGCCTCGACTATGCCGTCATATACCGCACCAAACGCACCTGCCCAACATGCAGGCAACACCGCGGCGGATGTGTCTGCATCAAGCGCACAAAAGGCAACTGCCCATCATTCAGCCAACAATACAGCGGAGGTTCCAGCAACAAGCGCTTCCGCAACTAACTTGTCGACCGGCAAGAAAATAGGAAACCCACCCAGGTCTAAAACCAAAGGAAGGCCATGTGAGACAGCAAACCAAAATCCGCTAGATATTGCACCAAAAAAACCAAGAAAGTGCAGCGGCTGCAAGAGTGTACACCACGACCTTCGCAGATGCCCGGACAGACTAAAAAAGTTGGGGCTACAAGCAATGAACAGCGTATGAAGAACTCCACGCATATATCTTGCTAGCAGGAAAAATATGCTACTGTAGGGGCCAGAAAAGATGCTTCCCATTCCCAGAAGAAAACAAGATGCTCAAATTTTTGTAATATCGGCTAATGTATAGCCTAAGAATATTTATGTTAAGACTATATGATGTGGACATGGTTCTATCTAGTTTATTATGCAGACATGTATTTCCCCCTTATAGTGAAGTTACCATCTACTAACAATTAAATTACCACGTTGTTAAAACTAACTTTACCATGTGGTTTTGCTAAAAAATATCAGACAGACTCAGAATTAAAAAATGTCCTGGCTGATAGGTAAAGTTACCAGGCAGCTTATACTGAATTTACCGGGTTGTTCTAACTAAAATTACCATGTGGTTTTGCTAAAAATAACAGACACTCGTGATGGAAAAAATTGTAATGGCTAATAAGTAAAGTTACCAGACATCTTATACTGAATTTACCATCTGGTTCAGACTAAACTTATCAGCCAAAATTGCCATGTGGTTTTTCACATGATTTTTAAAAAATGAAGTTACCATGTAGATGTAAGTAAAGTGATCATGAGATTATAAGTAAAGTTACACCATTCCAAACAAAAACAGTGAAAAAACAGTAGGCATGGTTCTATCTAGTTTGTTATGCAGACATGTATTTCATCCTTACAGTGAAGTTACCATCTCCTGACAAATAAGTTACCAGGTGGATCTAACTAAATTTACCAGGTCGTTATGCTAAAAAATATCAGACTAAAAATGTAATGAATAATAAAGTAAAAGTTACCAGACATTTTATACTGAATTTACCATCTGGTTCAAACTAAAAGTTATCAGCAAAAAAAATACCATGTGGTTTTTCACATGATTTTCTGAATGAAGTTACCATGTACATGTAAGTAAAGTGATCATGAGATTATAAGTAAAGTTACACCATCCCCAACAAAAACAGTGAAAAACAAAAAGGGGTAAGTATGCAATACCTCAAAACACATATTTGTCAAGAAGATTCCTCCATTCTGTAAGCTTATTTTCTCGATGCTCCAGCCACCTTACTGCCAGCACCTTCCTTAATTCTGGGATCTGATCAAATGATATGGCAGGCGAAACACGTCCATCCCACAATTCAAGGAACTTAAGAGTGAAGAACCCACAATCAAATCTGTAGGAAAAAAGACAAAAAAAGCGATGAAAAATTAACTAGTGGTTATGATAATGCCACATAAAAAAACAGGAGATGTGAGAAAATTATTAGATGACAGATGAATAAAAAACTTACTCATTATCTTGCTTTGGTGCAGGAATGTACACCAACTCATAATCTTGAATCTGTTTCCTAGAATCTTTGTAATTAACAAGGAACATTCTTTTGATCGCATCCATCAGCCTGGTAGCATGATCGATCATTCCATCATCATCTGGACCACGAACGGAATCAAGGATCTCAAACCTTTTTGCAGCCAGATTCAACGACAGCATATACCAATGTGACCTTGCCTTAGCAGATGTTCCAAGCTTCTGAAGTACAGGGAAACAAAGCTAGCAGGGGAAAAAATGATTGATCAAGTATAAGCCACAAAAAATAAATGCAAAACGAAGCACACCCAAAAGTTGGTGTGGAAAATCCAAAAAAATGAACGAACAAGAACGTACCAAGTTTTTGTGGCTAAGCTTGTACTTGTCATCTTTCCGGAAGTGCTTCTTTAAAACGTTTGATTGAAAATTGTGATCAAGCAGATAGCATGACACAATCCAGGGGAATATGACCTTGTTGCTGTCGGCACAAGATTGCTGTAGGACATGTACTCCGATTTCAACAACAGTGTTTGATAGCTCACCATTAGGTTTCATGCTATCAGCAAGCTCACTCGCTGACACCCACATAGGACCAATTTCCAAAATTATAGTGCTGCAAACAGAGAAAAAATAAAATGTCAGAAAAACATAAATTGAGATAACTATCAAAAGCAGTAAAAAGGCATGAAGAACAAAACAAAATACATATAAGAGACAAAAGTACGAACGATTTTGTTACCAATAAGAAAGCAATGTAGCTGCACAACAATTATAGCTACCAACAACAGAGGAATAAAGTGAAATTACCACACCAGAAAAAGCATTATATTTACATACTCTTTAAGCCTTGACACTTTGGAAGATCTGGTGTGTATAATAAGCTTCCGATACAAGGCGTCTTGATGAGCAGTGCTTCTGATAGTTACATAAGGAGGCAGTAGGTACTGGGAGGGTTGAACAACTCTCTCCATGCGAATCCTGGACTTTGGAGTAATGCTAGGAACATCAATAATGCAAGGTGGAGCAGCCATTGCTGGAGTGCAATAAACTTGGACATCTACATAAAAATGAAGGTGAAGGGTTAATCATGCTACACATGTGTACAAAAAAAAGCAGTAATGACCTTATTACCTTCAGACCCAATGTATTTACCCACAGGAACTGTTTTACTTGAACTGCAAGACTTTTGAACTGCCATCTTCTCATCCAACAAATCATCAAGTGAAATTACCCCAGATCCATCCTTCGCACACGATTTAACTTTATCACGAGCTACTGTTTCAGTTTGAGCTACAAAAAAGAAGGGAGAAAAGGGAAAAAAGAAAAGGGAATGAAAATAGAAGGAAAAAAGGCGGGCCCCACGTGGAATTCAAAAAATACCACATGTTAATCACCAAAAAAAATGTGCACAAACCAAAAAAGCAGATACAACTCATAACTGAAATATACAACAAACATTGCGCAAACGAACATAAATCAAAAAGAATAAAAGAAAAAGAAAGGGACACACGTTATTACAACAAAAGACATAATGATAGATACGGGATGATCCATTAAGTGTTATACATAGTAATAGGAAATGTCGTCTTGCAAAAGCATTGACTAAACGTTACTTAAACATTCTGAAACCATACAACAATAAAGCCCCAGCCACAACCCCAAAAATTCCCCTCCCCATACTGATCTTCAAATCTTCATATACTTCATAAAACCATATAAGTTATTTCGAGACTTTGCCATAATCGTTGCCAAATCTGCCGCTCCGTGTGAGGTCGATGTAAGGATAACATTCCCTCGGTTAAAGATCTGCACAATAAACTAGTGCCCCCATGAAACAAGAAACCCAAAAAAATAAAAACAAGCACATGCCATTAATATGCAAGTTACATGCAAGTAAACATATAAGATAGCAGTCAGATACAATAAAAAATACCAGGGGAAAAATAAAAGTTACCAGTCAGCTAGCAATGAATTTACCCAGGCAAAAAGCATGAAGTTACCAGTCAGCTAGCAATGAATTTACCCAGGCAAAAAGCATGAAGTTACCAGTCAGCTAGCAATGAATTTACCCAGGCAAAAAGCATAAAGTTACCAGTCAGCTAACAATGAATTTACCCAGGCAAAAAGCATAAAGTTACCAGTCAGCTAGCAATGAATTTACCCAGGCAAAAAGCATAAAGTTACCAGTCAGCTAGCAATGAATTTACCCCAGGCATTGTTCACATCAAAAACGAATTAATTTACATAGAAGTTAGCAGACAAAAATAGCAATGGATAACTACCAGCCAATAAAAATACATAGAAGTTACCATTATACTACATCATGCATAATTGCTAACTACACATTTTAGAAAACTTACCACTGGAAGTTGGCATCGCAAACGATAGAGGCAGCAAATCAGTAGGTTCCACAATACGGATAATGCTAGAACAAGCAAGAGAAGGTGCATCGGTCGGCAAACTAGCGCCTGCTTCTGGAATATGCCCGGTTCCAGAAGATCCAGGGACACTGGCAGCCGCGAAACCCACATGTTCAGATGCTTCGGCTTCAGGAGCATGATGAGGAGGATTACCTGGGGAGTCAATATGACTACCAGATTTACAACCAGGTTCAATAAAAGGGCCGAACAGCATACTCGCAGGAAAGAAACCATCATTCTTTGCAGCTACTTCGTCGACCTTCTTCTGCCACGTATCAGATACTTCTTGAATGACTTTCAAATTGACGGCAGGAGTCGTAACAGCTGCAGGGACATTGATCATTGTTGACAGTCCACATGGTCTATAGACATTGCTCGGAGGTGTCACGCCTGTATGGGTTCCTTGAGCTTCTGGAACATGCACATCATGGAGAATGGTATTACAACATTATTACAACAAAAGACATAATGATAGATACGGGATGATCCATTAAGTGTTATACATAGTAATAGGAAATGTCGTCTTGCAAAAGCATTGACTAAACGTTACTTAAACATTCTGAAACCATACAACAATAAAGCCCCAGCCACAACCCCAAAAATTCCCCTCCCCATACTGATCTTCAAATCTTCATATACTTCATAAAACCATATAAGTTATTTCGAGACTTTGCCATAATCGTTGCCAAATATGCCGCTCCGTGTGAGGTCGATGTAAGGATAACATTCCCTCGGTTAAGATCTGCACAATAAACTAGTGCCCCCATGAAACAAGAAACCCAAAAAAATAAAAACAAGCACATGCCATTAATATGCAAGTTACATGCAAGTAAACATATAAGATAGCAGTCAGATACAATAAAAAATACCAGGGGAAAAATAAAAGTTACCAGTCAGCTAGCAATGAATTTACCCAGGCAAAAAGCATGAAGTTACCAGTCAGCTAACAATGAATTTACCCAGGCAAAAAGCATAAAGTTACCAGTCAGCTAGCAATGAATTTACCCAGGCAAAAAGCATAAAGTTACCAGTCAGCTAGCAATGAATTTACCCCAGGCATTGTTCACATCAAAAACGAATTAATTTACATAGAAGTTAGCAGACAAAAATAGCAATGGATAACTACCAGCCAATAAAAATACATAGAAGTTACCATTATACTACATCATGCATAATTGCTAACTACACATTTTAGAAAACTTACCACTGGAAGTTGGCATCGCAAACGATTGAGGCAGCAAATCAGTAGGTTCCACAATACGGATAATGCTAGAACAAGCAAGAGAAGGTGCATCGGTCGGCAAACTAGCGCCTGCTTCTGGAATATGCCCGGTTCCAGAAGATCCAGGGACACTGGCAGCCGCGAAACCCACATGTTCAGATGCTTCGGCTTCAGGAGCATGATGAGGAGGATTACCTGGGGAGTCAATATGACTACCAGATTTACAACCAGGTTCAATAAAAGGGCCGAACAGCATACTCGCAGGAAAGAAACCATCATTCTTTGCAGCTACTTCGTCGACCTTCTTCTGCCACGTATCAGATACTTCTTGAATGACTTTCAAATTGACGGCAGGAGTCGTAACAGCTGCAGGGACATTGATCATTGTTGACAGTCCACATGGTCCATAGACATTGCTCGGAGGTGTCACGCCTGTATGGGTTCCTTGAGCTTCTGGAACATGCACATCATGGAGAATGGTGTCGCCTGTCTTGGATGCAGATGTGCGAACGGCATCAGAAAAAATAGGCGCCGCAACACTGAGTGTACAAGTAATCGACCCAGAAGCACCAACAGCCTTAACTGCATGCAAAGGGGCATGCGGATCTGAGTCATTAGAAACTGCAAATCCTTCAACTCCGACAGATGATCCAGCGACTACACTGGAAACATGAATTGCATCCACATGTACTGTAGATATGGGAGGTGAAACACCATGGTCAGGGGCCAAGAATGGCATGTCACTCAGAACAATCGCAGTGGTCGAAGCTATGTTGGACACTGGCAATACATCAGCAGAATTCGTATCCAAGCTATCTGTTGCAGCAGACTCGCTGACAATGTTTGCCACTGGATTTGACACAGAAGGAGCTGCAGTATAGATGTTATCGGAAATTGCATCCCCCTCAGAATTTCCTTTATATGCAGCGTCCGCTTCTTCAACAACGTCTGGATCACGATGTGGTGAACAAACATCCACATCAATAACAGAACTTTTTGCAGCCCCTGCCGGTTTCTGTTTGGCCAAAAGGCGAGGTGATGTCCTCGTAGGTTTAGCCGCATCTTTCAAACCTTTCTTCCTGCAAAAACATAAAACAACAATAAGCGTTTGTGGTCTAAAGTAAACATGAAGAATCATACAAAAAAGTAATCAATATTCAAAGACCATGAAAAAAGAGGGTTGCCCAGACAACAAAAAAATATCTTATCAATGGTAATGGGCTATAGTTACCCATGATACAACACCCACCACCAGTAAAAACCTCATAGCATGACTAAAAAGTAAAAAAGCAAAAAACAAAAGTTACGACTGTACCTCTTGTATGTTGCGGTAACAACCTTACGAGCAACATCCAGTTCTCCGACAACACCAATATCAGGGTCTGATGAACAAATAGCAGAAGTACTCACAGCCCCCGCAGGTCTTTTTTCAGCCGACAAGCGAGGTGATGACCGCGTAGCTTGAGCAACAAATTTAGGGACTTGCTTCCTGTGTAATAAAGAACAAAAAAAGTCAGCGTATGTGACCAAAAAATTATAACTTATCAATGCCAATGTTGTGTAATTATCCATGGTATACAACAACAACAACAACAACAACAAAATGACAATAATTGTACCTCCTAGGTGTCATCTTCTTCGGAGCTGGCAGATCATTGTGATTGGTGGACGTTGAAGAAACAACAGTCTGTGCGCGAAGGTCAACTCCCACCTTAAGAAGCTCAGAAGCAACAACATCTGTAATAATAGAGTTGTGCACATGCCCCATAGTTTGCAATCTCCTCCTTTTGACCGGTTCAATTACTGTATCATGTAGAGTGTGAGCATCAACAATAGAAGCATCAACAGCCGAACCAATGCCTTCCTGCGGATCAGCTACAATCGTCACAGTCATATCCATTCCATCAACATGGCTGCTGACCTCATCTGCACGTGCGCTCGCTTCAGGGATCGATGAATGGTCAGAAGCAACATTACCATCAGGAGTGTTCAGGAAGTCGTCCAAAAATTCATTGCCTTGGGGTGTGGCAGTCTCATCTGCAGGTGCACTAGCTGCTGGAATCGATGAATGGTCAGAAGCAACATTACCATCAGGAGTGATGAGGATGTAACCCAAACTTGCATTGCATTGGGGGATGGCAGTGTCACCCGCGCCAACGTTTGCACCAACAGTAATGGGGCTATGCGGAGGAAATTCTTCAACGGGCGGTGATGAAGTTGAGTCCCCAAGTGCATGGTCGGGGTGGACAGTGTTATCTTCCTGAGAGTCTCTTGTTTCGTTCCTAGCAGCAAGGACATAATCCCCATCAGCACTGCTATCATCATCACCAAAATCACCATCGGAGCTCTTATCCTCAATATCCACGTCGTCAGCAGACAAAATGGTGTCACAATCAGAGCTATTATCATCAACATCCACGTGGTCAGCGGAAACAGAAGGGTGAATATCATCTGTACCACCAGAGAAAACACCCCTGCTTGAACCTGCAACTGCCTCTGAACGCAGTACCCTACGAGAACTGTTACCATCCCTACCAGACTCATCCACGCCGCAGTAGTGTTCATCTGTCGGTTGACTGCCTTCTGGACCAGCCGATGCCGGAACTTTACTTGCACCTGCAGATCCAGATGATCGTACTCGCCTACGTAGATGCCGAGTTGGGGTGGTCTTGGAGCCGACTAAGTTGTCTGTAAAAGTACCAAACTCATGAGCCATTATATCTGAAGTAGATGGTAGCATTTGGGTCCACCTCCCAACCATAGTGCCCATTAAACCAACTAGGCCAGACACAAAGGTGCCCATGGCATTAGCAACCTCCTTTTTTTGCTGAAAACAAACCAAAAACAAGAACACATAAATTATAAAACATGTGTCAAAACATCTTATAGATGTGTTGTTCATAAGAAATTCGAACTAAAAGCACAATTATTTATGTACCTCATTTGGGCAGCTTGGATGAGAGCAGGTGTCAATCCACCTATCAAAACCACTAACTCCACCAAAAAGCGAGTAATTGAAACCGAATTCAGGTTTAAGCTGTGTGACCAACAAAAACAAAAAAAGAACTTAAGTTAGAGAAAATATCTGCCACCATTAAGTTAACATACATATTCATCAGAATAAATAACACAAAAGTTATCACCCACTGTCACCATTAGTTACCAGGAGAGAATAGCTAAAGTTACACATGAACACATGCATGCCACCATTAATTACCAATGGCGAAATAGCTAAAAGACAAATGAATACAGCACACAAAAATACCTGAAGTTTGCCATATGATTTTCCATCAGGTTGCAAATCAGCAGCCAAAACGGCATCAATGTCTTTTTTAGACCAAAGGTTTACAGCAAAACGTCCCTCAGGAAGAACAAGGTTCAAAACGCTTATATCAACCGAGTCCACGTACAAGAGCTACGAACAAAATGTAAGAAAAAGAAAGCAATGAAATACATAAACAGTGAAAGAAAACAAACTGACAGTTAAACAAACTATGAATAAAAAGTACCTGCAAGAGACTTAGAGATGCTGTATTAGACTTTCCACTTGACAACTCTTCATGAAGAGTATCTGCAACAAACTTAGACCAATTCATCTGATTCGCATTCGCAACGTTGGCCTGTCACAAAAAAACGAAACTACTGTCAAAAAACCAAGTTACCACATGCAATGCATATAAGTTACCATGTTGGAACATATACAGTTATCACACTATAGAATAAGTAGAGCACACAACATACTAACCATGGCAGGATAGCACCTGCTGCTGACTTTATTACAAGTGGTAGGGCGTATGACAGTGCACATGATGTACATCAAAAAAGTCTGCTTAAAGCCAACATCATCCGCTTCCGATTCCTTCAAGAGCTCCCACACCCGAGTTATTTTTGGTGAATTGCCATCATCAGGGAAAATGGTAGGACCAATCAAAGCCTCAATCTCCCTGTCAATAGCATACACAACAGGAAGATCTCCCATGGGCAGTCCCAGCGTGCGGAAAACTGTACGCTCATTCAGCGGGATCCTTCCTCGGCCAGGTATGACAAACTCACGGCTGCTCTTGTCATATGTCCCAGCAAACCAGTTGACAAGACCGTTGTGGAGAATGGGACACTTGATATCAAGCATGCTATCGAACTCCATTTTACCAACAGCAGCTATCTGCCCAGGAGTCAAGTCATCATACAACTTGCAAATCCCACTTGGAGATGCCCTGTTCCTCTGCTGCCCCTTTTTATGGTCTATAGGGACATCAACAGGCTTCCGCTTCCGCTTTCCTTTCTTATCACCATCTGCACCATGGTCTCCAGGGACATCAGGAGCCTTCCGTTTCCTCCCCATCTCAAAGACCTAAGACAAAACAAAAACAAGAATGAAAAGTTTGAACAAGAAAAACATATAAAAGTTATCCATGTAGAAGCACTAAAGTTATCAACTGATTAGCCCTATAGTTACCACCTCACTATGAGCAAAATACACTAGCTCGTTTACTGAAAATTTATCCATGCATAAACAATATAGTTACCAACAGATTAGGCATACAGTTACCACCCACTATGAACAAAAAAAATTACAAAGTGGTAGCCATACGGATGCTCATATCCGACACACGGGCTCACATAGAAGAACACAGCCCGTTCATACTCAAAGGGAGCCACCATGCACATGAAACTGTTAATTTGAAGCAGTTCATCAAGCAGTACCAAAATTAAACTATTATGCAACTTGCACTGTACATAAATGTACAACTGAAAACTTGCACTGAATTTTCTACTCATAGGATAAGCAACTAGGAGTACTTGCACTGAAACAAGTATTCTCTGAATTGTGTGCAATCACTACAATATGTAAGCAGATAGTAGTACTTGCACAGTATAAGTATTCCGTTAGTCCTACTCCCAAATTCAGTGATCAAAATACTTCAGCAAAAAATATTGCAAGCACGGTACAGGTATTCAGTTACTCCTACTCCCAAATTCAGTGATCTAATACTTCAGCAAAAAAAAACCCGACATAAATCATCTATCCAGGAATTCGACATACAAAAATTGCTTACTACCACTGAATGATACGGCAGAATAACACCTAAAAAAACGCAGGAATTGGATGCTCATCTCCGGCAACGGAGACCACCATACGCACCGGCTGAGCCATAGGTATACCGCCGCACATGCGCAGCGCCGCTTCACCTCAAAATCGAACACAAAAACCACACCGCACGGAACTAATTCAGATCCGAGCTAGCAGAAAATGGCGCAGAGCTGAATCTCACCACAGTCGCAAGTACTTTCGCCGAAGGAAACGGCGGAAGCAGGCCTAAAAATCAACGGATCGCGGCCAAAATCGCAAAAAATCGAACACAAACTCCGCTTGGATGCTCATCTCCAGCAACGGAGAGCACCATACGCACCGGCTGAGCCATAGGTACACCGCCGCACATGCAACGGAGATGGAACCTCACCCCCCGCACAGACTATCGCCGAAGGAATCGCCGCAATCAACCCTAAAATCGACGGAAATGAATGCTGATATTCGAGGCGCATACTCACAGAGAAGAACACCGCCCGAAATCGGCAAGGGAACCAGCATGCGCAACGAAATCGATACCGCTCTACCTCAATCTCGGACAGAAAATACGCACACGGTTAGGAACTGGTCACTGTCCCAAGGTACCGAAGCACGAAAAAATCGCGGAGATGGATCTTCACCGCCGGCACACGGACGGCACACAGATGAATCGCCGGAATAAGCCATAAAATAGGCGAATCGCGGTGAAAATCGCAAACAAACTGCCGCTAAGATGTGGAAATGGGGACTGACCCGAGCTACAAAGCGGAAAAAAAAGGGGCGGAGATGGATCCTCACCTCCGGCGCACTAACTGACGGCAAAATAATGGCCGGAATCCGTGGGAAATCGACGGCGCACGGCGAAATCGCCACCGGCGGACGGGGAGCAGAGGAGAGCTGAGAGGGAGAGCCGTTTCGGGGGAGAGAGACAACCGCCTGGGCACGGATTTCGAAAACCGACAGCGATGTCTGGGATGGTTATCTCCTAGGTGGGGCCCACCTGTCATCGACTGGTGGACGTGCGCGAGACGGCCGTGCGCGACGTGCGCGATGGAAAGCCGCGGAGACGCGATATCTGCCATCCGTCTGCGATCGGACGGCTCGCGGCGTGCGTACGGATTCGCCCCCAGCAGGCGCCTTACATTTAGATTTCCCGTTTATATAAACCGACTCCGGGACTATTTGAGTCGGATGGAAAATTCCGGCCAACTCATGGGCATAGGTTAGAGTAGGCTCGATTTTTTTTAGCAAAACCATCTCTAGGGACCGTGTCTAATAATCAAGTTTGTACTAGTGGATATTTTTAGCATAAAAGCCAAAGCCAAAGGCACGGAAAAAGAAAAGGCATAGGCAAAGGAAAAGAAAACGAGAAAGAAAAGGCAAAGACATGGGTAAAGAAAACTAGAAAGAAAAGGCAAGGAAAAAGAAAGGCAAAGGTAAAGATGCTCTGCTCAACGTGAAAGAAAAGGCAAAGGCAGAGCAAAAGAAAGGAAAAGGTAAAGATGCTATGCTCCATGGCATGAATCTTGCTTCTTGCATTCCAAACCATCCATCAGTATCTTCCGCTGATGCTTCATATATCGAAATTTCCGTAGTTGAGTAGCCATCGATCTTTCTTCAGCTTGCATACACCGAGAAACGATTATCGCCGGCCGGGATGGCCGAGGGTGCCGTGGCCTCGCTCTTGGGCCGCCTGACCGCCCTCCTCGTCGACGAGGCGCAGCTGCTGGGCGGCGTCCGCGGCGAGGTAGAGTTCATCAAGGAGGAGATGGAGAGCATGAACAGCCTGCTCCTGCACCTCACCGAGGCCCAGCACCGCGCTCACCATGTCCGGACGTGGATGAAGCAGGTCGTCGGCCTTGCTCGAGACTGCGAGGCCAACGTCGAGCTGTACGTCCAGTCTATCCGATCTGGGGTTGCCAGCCCCCGCGCCAGCAAGGGCCTCCTGGGCTACCTGCGGCGGATCCTCCGGCTGCTGCGGACCATCCCAGCTAGGCACCGGGTCGCGTCGCGAATCCGCGAGCTCAAGGTCCGTGCCCGTGACGTGGGCGATAGGCGGCTAAGGTATGGCGTCACCGTGCCATCAGCGGCTGACCAAGACAGCGCGATATTCATCGACGTCCAGACTTCACCAGCACCAGGCGGGGAGAAAGATGATCGGCGATGCACTCTACTTGGAGCAGACGGTGGAGTACTAGATGAGGATGACAAGACTCGCGTAAACAACGGCATCGATCGTCTCATCGAGTGGCTGTCGGAGGATGCCGCCGAACCACGGCCGAGGGTCTTCTCTATACTATGGAAGTACAGAGAACGTCCGTACGAGGAGGACGATGAAAATCCCGAAGAATGTGAAGAATTGTTGCTCAGTTCATACCATGACAGTGAAAGTGAATCCAGCAGTGGACCTTCTTTGGAATTGGATGGTATTAAAAGGGAATCAGCGTTAGCGGCTTGTATTGCACGGGGAGTGTACCAACATCCCTCCGTGGTGAGTTCATTTGGTTGCAAGGCCTGGACCAAAGTCAGACATAGATATGACCGTATGAAACCTCTAGCCCTTTTATTGCGGGAAATACTAGAACAGGTAGCGCCCCTTTCAGCTGGACAAGATCAAGACGAGCCGAGGACGAGTACGGAAGCGGAGCAGAGTAGGAAAAAATCACAGGGTGATGAGGAGGACGAGGCCACGCAACTCGCCAAGAAACTTCAGGGGTATCTGAAAGGTAAACCCTTCTTGATTGTACTTGAAGATGTCCCGTACGAACTAGCGTGGGATAGCATAAGATCTACTATATTACATGATGACCATGATTGTCCTCCTGGTAGCGCTATAATCATGACCACATCGTCTGATCTAGTGGCCGAGTCATCTTCTCCTTACAAAATCTTCCAAGCTCAAAGTCTATATACTGTTTTCTGCAATAAAGCGGAGGAGCTTATTGATGGATCACAATACTGCTCTATGGATGATATAGAAACCATTTTACAACATTGTTACCCCGATGCCTTTGCAATGAAGATGGTCCTACATCTTCTCTATGTTAATCCTAACAAGACAGAAGATGAGCTAAGCAAATGTTTTGCTACCAAGAGTTGCCGAGCAAGTATAGGAGCTGCTTGCTCTTTCTTTCTATCTTCCCAAAAAACCACATCATCAGGAGAACAAGCTTAGCTAGAAGATGGATTGCTGAGGGCCTCATAACTGCCATTAAATTTAATCATGGGACTGCAATTGATGAAGCCGAGTGCTGTTTCGATGTGCTCGTCACTCGAGGGTTCGTTCTTCCTTGGAAATTCAGTACTGATTGCAACATCAAGAGCTTCACTCTACACCATGAAGTTCGCGAGTTCATCACCGAGATTGCTGCAGATGTGAGCTTTGTGGACACAAACCTACCACCTGATTTGGCTCACCACATTTCCATACACAATAGAATAGGATTGCAATCATCTGATTCCAATCATCCTGTGGAAGCTGATGGGACTGGCATTGCAGCATTTCTTCCATATTTGGCCAAGTCATCTCAATGGCAGCTATTGAAAGTATTGGATCTAGAAGGCTGCAAAGGCTTGAAGAAGAAGCATTTAAAGAATATTTGCAAGATACTGCTACTCAAGTACTTAAGCCTCAGGAACACAGATGTTACTGAGATACCAAAGCAAATCGAGAAGCTGCAATGCTTGGAGACATTGGACATCCGGCAAACAGCATTAAGGGCGTTAGCCACAAAGTCTGTCATGCTTCCAATGATAAAGCATCTGCTTGCTGGCCAGACAGACTCTCCAAGCAACAGCTCTGAAAGGTTTCATGAATCGTTTGCGACAGTGCGCCTTCCCAGTGGCATCCGAAGAATGAAAAACATGGAGATATTGTCCCATGTTGAAGTTTCCGATAATGTTGATGATTTAACTGACGTTGGCCAGCTGCTACAGCTTAGGAAACTGGGTGTGATCCTCCATGGTAAGAATGGTGGCTTGGGTCTTCTTTTCCAACAGATTGAAAAATTGTATGGTTGCCTCCGCTCCTTGTCAATCCGGATCAACCAACCGTTTAGAAGTGAGGGTACTGATGCAGAGGAGGTGGTTGCATTAGTCTCACCTCCAAAACTTGTTCTTGAGAGCCTAAACATCAGTGGAATCACAAGTGGGCTTCCCCTCTGGATTGCAGAGCTCAATCAACTTGTCAAGATAACACTGAGCGAGACATACCTGGGGGAAGATGCTCTAGGCATCATGGGCAATCTTAAAATCCTGAGCTGCCTCAGGCTTCGGCACAAGTCATACACCAGAAGCAAGCTCAACTTCAAGACAAGGGAATTTAAGAGTCTCAAGTCTTTGGTTATCGAGGGCAGCGACATCACCAACATTACCTTTGACGCTGGAGCCGCTACTAAGCTCGAGATGATTGTCTGGACTTTTGCCAAAATGGAGGCTATTTGTGGAGTGGTCCACCTCCCTAGGTTGACAAAGCTCGAGCTGAATGGTGACTGCAACCCAGATCGTGTGGGACAAGCAATTAAAGAGCATCCCAACCAACAAAAAAAGAGCATCCCAACCATCCAGTTTTCAAGCACAATCCATACCATCAACGCCAAGAAGCTGAAACTGTGATTGCTGCCTCAACTCCATGAGCTCTCGGTCAATTACTCTCCATCAACTGGTAATGATTCATTTATCTTCGAATAAAGATACAGCTGAAGGAGAGCCTGGTCATCTTCTTTCAGCTTCATGCGTCGCTGAATATGAATTCTCATGCCTCTTGTTGATTCGTTTGCGTTTCTGCATGCATGTATGTTTTGTTTAATTCTCCGTATTCTCGGGACTTGGATTTATGATATACGTACTTGTTTGTTTGTATGTGTGTGTGTTTCTGCGAGTGAGCTGCCCTAGCAGCTTTACTGTGGTACTGGATTTTCGTGTATTCACCTGTATCGCGTGTGTTATGCGCGAGCAAACACTACTGTGTCTACTGTACTTATTTGGTTGTATACGTGCTATCGAGTCTGTGTGATATGTACAAGTTGGTTTTGTATGACCACCTGGTGAAAAGATTGGAGGTTCCCCGATGGAAATCACTGTTTTTTTTTCTGTATCATTCATGCAGAATGGATGTTTATTTTGTTGTCTTGTGAGCTGGAATAGGTGGTCCAAGTAATAGTCTGTCATTCTCTGCTGTTACTTTCTATTTTTATTTTCTTCTTCAGGAAAGCAGTCTGAGCTCATGAGTATATTGTGGAAGTAATAGGAGCATTGGACTGGACATCCCACATATTCTCGAAGAATCTGCTGCGCATACCCAAAACACCATTTTTCAAATGCAATCTGCAGATGCGCCACATTGATGGTAGCGCACTAGTAGAAAACGGGGCAACAGTCCCAGTTCCAGAGGGCCTTTAGTCCCGGTTTTCCAACCGGGACAAACTAATCGGGACTAAAGCCCCCCCCCCCCCCCCCCCCTAGTACCGGTTGGGCACGAACCGGGACTAAAGGGTATCCACGTGGCCACGGCCGGGCGCGCATGGCGGGAAACCTTTAGTCCCGGTTTGTGTTAAGAGCCGGGACTAAAGATTTCTTCTTTTTTCTATTTATTTATTTTTCTGGTTTAGGGTTTAGGGGCATTAGGGGTTTCGATTTTGTGTTTTCCATTTAATTCTTTTTTAATGGAGATCACGTTGCGCAAAAAACAAGTCGTATACATAAAGTTTATACTACATCGAGATCACGTTTGACGCATATATACATACACATACAAGTTGATTTAATGAAATTCTCACGTCGAGATCACGTCAATTACATTGGAGGCATAATATAATTACTAGGGTGATGAAATTCTCCGGTTTGCTTCATGACCTCCGAGTTCAAAAATCCCGCCAATTCCTTTTGAATTGCTTTTAGGCGCTTCATTGGTATGAGCTGGTCCCGCATTCGTTCCATCTAGATCATTATGAATATGTGAGTTGTGTGTGTATATATATATATGAAATCATCATAAAATAAATTATGAATGGAACTCAACACAATATGGTAATAAAAAAATTGCGAATAGTGTATACGTACTTCAGCTGTTCTGTTATCTCTATTCCGCTCAGTGACAAAAATCGTATGTACTCGAATATGTAGTATGCACATAAATTAGTCCCTTGTGGCTGACTCTGACACCACTTTACAAAGAATAGAATTTAATCAAATAATAATCAAGCATGATAAAAGAGTTGCGCGGACCTATATATATAGTACAACTTACCTTGGTGGTATAAAAATACAGCTCCGGTTTCCAATCCCCTGCAACCTTCACGATGAACCGTTTTCAAACTCTGCCCGGCAAAAGAAAATGATTAAAGGAGTTATTAATTACTTGATATCAGAAAATGAACGAAAGAGGTCGATATAGAGCGATAATGATTGAAATTATCTCTGGAGCATTTCTTGCAAGCTGAGGTACTCGTCCATATCTCTTCTTAACGAGTCCACGACTTCAACGACTCCTTGGTCAACTCTAATGATTAACAGAATCCAGTGGAATCTGCGCACGTTTATATGTCCATGACTCATCGATTACACTAAACATCGAGTAAGCAAAATAGAATGTGTAGAAGGTACAATAACACTCACTTAAAGTTGTAAGGAAAAAGTATTTCTGCGTAGGTATTTTATTTCACTAAAAACCGGAGCAAGTTTTTCTCTGAGTCCTCGGGATGGTTATTTACGGTCACTTCATGAATATAATATGGGTCAATGAACCCAGTGTCATAGATGCGGCGTTCTCTGCATTCGACAATCTTCATTCTGCATAATAGCGTACAAAAGAATATAGTGAGATAATTGCATGCAACGAACGAGCTGAGCTAGAGACTTAATTAAATTGTAGAAATAAATCACTTACAAACAATAGCAACTGACGAGGGCTTTGTCGAGGGCGTCTTGATTGAATAACTGAAATTTTTCAGAAAACGGAACATACATCGTGTCATCCGTGAAGTAATGCTCTTTCCTATATGACACCCAGAAGACATCATGCCCGGCCTTTGCGGCTTTCTCGTACCACTGATGCAATCGACGCAATTGTGTTGTTAGAGACTCGAGCTGCTCAGGTCTGACTAGGGACCTCCCGTGGACATATGTCCATGCATACTGATACTCTACTATAGGGTCGCCTATGCGAACAGTGTCGTTGTGGTGTACTTCCTTATCGGGCATCACCTTGAGCGGGGGGATCGACTGATTTGCCTGTTCTCCAAGCTGGGCCACTTGTTTCCCGGATTTTGCCGTCCGCATCTGCTCCCTCTTTAGGCGATATGCCGCCTCCTTCTCCTGCTTATCTTGACTAATTGTCTTCTCAATAACACGATCATAGTCATCTGGCAATTTAGGCGGCTGTGGCGGTCCCACTACAAGAAATATGCTAACTGGTGACCCTCCATATTGGTCACTGAATGGTCACGTATTCTCATTTGTGACCTTTTTGTGACCAAAAGCAGTTGGTCGAAAGCTGGCTGTCACAAACGGCCATTCGTGACCTTTTGTGTGCAATGGTCATATATGTTTACGACCAAAATAGAAGGTCACGGGTGTTATGACCATTTATTTTGGTCACTAGTCGGCTGGCAAGTCCACGTAGGATCTGACGTGGCGTGGCTGACGTGGCAAAATTGTGACCAATTTAGTTGGTCATATAGCAAATCAGCCCAGTCCAGTACTGTGTTTTACGTGGGCCAAGCCCAATAAGATGGAATCTTTTTCCTTTAATTGTGATCAACTCATGGGCCAAGCCCATTATATCGGCCTTTTCTTTGGGCCGTGTCAATTGTTTTCGATTTTACAAATGGGTCCCAACTGTCAGGTTCTGGTTTATGGGTCCCAACTGTCAGATTCTACAAAGCAGGTCCAATCGATCAGGCTCGGTTGTGTGGATCCGAACTGTCAGTTTCTATTAAGTGGGTCCAGAGGTTCAAGTGGGTCCCAGTAGTCGTGAGTACCATTCTTCAGATATCAGTATGCCATTATGATTTAAGAAGAAACAGGCAGAAAACAAATATATTACTAAAAACAACAGCTAGTATAAATCTGTTACATCATATAACAATGGTTCTACAAGTGCAAAATTTGTTACATGAGCGAAGTTCGTGATTTAGTTGCCTCTCAGTCACATATACTCTTAACACAGGCAACAAAACCTGGGAGTAGACAAATAAACAGTACATCTCATCTCTAATTTGCAGTACAATTCTTGGAAGCATCTTTGTTAATGTACTCTACGTTCTGATCAGTCGCCTGTCACTGGAGAACCCTTACACCAATTGGGCACATCAGGGTTCATAGCCTTCAATATAAGCAAAAGAAAAGTCAGGGCTTTCCATATGTCTTTGCAGCAAAATATTGAGAAAGAAACAAAACTAAAAATGCAGATTACAAGTCACATAGTAAAAATCTGTAGTACATACAGCTACCACATAGTAATGGTGTCACACCTTTTGTTTCCGTTGCCCCTTGTACTCAGGCTTGGAATGGTTGGAGCTGTCCATTCGTCATCTTACTCATCACCGCAATTATCAGCATGCCATATAGGTATTAAACAATGTTAAACTGGATATACAACAAGAACACATAACAGAGAAATGTTGTATAAAGCAAAATATGCAAATATAGCAGGGTTAGTACATTTCCTTGGAAATATAGGAAAAACCCTACAAAGAACAATATGCATCAAACAAGAAACACTGACAGTAGCTATCATCTTCATTTTCAGAAAGGGGCATGTCACATGATTGCAATTTTATACCAGAAATGACAATCAAGTAATGCAAACAGAGTAAGAAATTCATTTAGCACAAAGAACTAAGCTACCCAAAATATGAATCGCTATTGTAATCGTGAATTAATAGAAGCATAAGACTAAATCATATACTTTTTGTGTTTCAAATTGTGCTATTGGAAAATAATAAGAATGAATCAGCATTATAGACAATCAAGGAATGCAAACAGATTTTCTACTATGAACAGATTTTGTACTCACATCCATTTTCTGATTAACTAGATACCAAATATATACATGTGTTCAGGAAATTCATGACTTGGACATTTTATAGATAGCAGATACGACCAACTAATGTACTTTATCTAGTAGAATGATGCAGACTAAATTCCTATACAGCAAGCTCCAACTTATACTTGATCATAAGGTAATGGAGTGTTCCCAGCCAGGGCGCACTCATGCATGCAAAAGAACAAAGAACAGTAGGTCAGATAGTCTAAAAATAATAGATTCAGAGTGAATGAAAATAATTTGAAGTTCTGTCCTGATTGTATGTGTGGTGTATAAGCAGAATAGGAAGTTTAAGGAACCAAACAAACTAGGCATAGAAATAAGTGAGCAAAGTAGCAACTGCCAGCAACCTGTAAATATTACTCCAGTCACATTATTGAGCAGCAAAAACTATCTGAATCCAATTTGGAGGCTGATGTAGAGCTTGCAAAGAAAGCGTGAGCATCATCGTGTGGTGCAGCAGTAGCACTGGCTCTTCTTGCTCTTCTTGTACTGCTCCTGGAATTTCAAAGTTAGATTACTGAACATCATTTGGTGAACACAAATTGTAAAAAGCACTATTAATAAGAGGAGTATGATGCGGTTTTACTCAGATTCATAATTATTGCCAGGAACAATAGCTTTAGAACTCTTATTTTATGTTACATGCCAGACACTACAATGACAGCATTCATCTTCAGAATGAGACATGTCATATTTTCTAATTTGGTACCCAGAAATGACAAAAAAACAAACAGAGACATAACTAATTTAGCAAATTAAGGTGCTGCTTGGGGCGCAATTAATAATCAGGTTATCATTGTAATTGCAATATTGAAATAATAGTATCACTGTTACAAAACAAACTCGACAAACATAGGTAGGACTGTTCTACCAGATAATCATTTTCTTTGTGTTCATTTCCTTAACATGTCTACCAGTCTACCACCATGAAGTACAGAGATATTATTATACACAGACGGGGACATTAGCAAGCATACAGATGTAGCCTGCATCGATCTAAACCTGAAATTAATATGCCAAATACCGCGTGCATCACAAGAAGAGTTGATCGATTCCAGACACAGTAACAACTAGCACACGACACAGGGACATATAAATATGCAGAAAGCAGGGAATTTACCAGGAATCTCCATGGATCGAGCGCGTCGATGTCGAAGACGAGTGGATCCAGTGGCGGAGAGGAGGGGATCCGGGGGCGGACTTGTCGGAGAGGAGGATGACGCCGGGGCCCGGTGCGGTGACGAACCTGGCGCTGGTAGTCGACGCCGACGCGGGCACGACTGGTCGTGCGCCGTCGCCTCGCAGAAAACGCCGCCGGAGAGGAAGGAGCGCTTGAGTGCCGAAGAGGAAGGAGCTCTTGAGTGCCGGAAGCGGCTACCGACTCCGCCATGGGTCGGAGACGGGGACGTGGAAGACGCCGGCAGCAGCACGCCCAGCCCTTCAGATCCGGCGTGTCCACGGCCTCCCTGACGTGGGGCGCCGGCAATCCGTCGGCCCCCACACGGTGGCCTCCGAGAAGGGGGGTGGGGAAGAAGGGGGCGGCGGCGGATAGGACGCGCAGTAGCGGCGGCGGACGGGGAGAGGGTGGATCTGAATCGAGGGAGAGGGTGGATCTGAATCGAGGGAGTGGGTGGGTGAGTGGCGGCGCTGGATGGGTGGGAGGGCGATTTCTAGGGTTAGGTGGCTGATGCCGCGCGCTGCTGTCTTTTTCTGTCTTTTCGTTGGGAGAAGTGAGCCAGAGCGTTAGATACAAACGCGGACGGCTCAGATCGGCTACAGTAGGCTGATCCGTGGGCAGAGTGGTTCTGCGTTTTGATTGGATCTGAACAATATTGCCATTAAAAATGGTTTCTAAGTGTAAAAACAGGGGGTTGTGAAGTACCTACGAATTATTTGTTGCAAATTTGGACCACGACAATTTTTAAGAATATTATACCACATCTTATTTACAAGTAACTAAATAGGTGTTTGTTAAATGTTTCCATCTACCTCTCGTAAAAAAGACAAACTTCTGCTGATTTAGCTGGAAGCGGGTCAAATTTGAACTAAAGCTGCCTCGTGGTTTCCTCATGATATTTGTAAAAAATCACTTTTGGGTACACAAGTACCTATTTCATCAGAGATACAACAATAGTTTCACCATATTCAAGCCCTAGCTACGAACGGTCATGTCCCCTAAGTTGAGCGTATATTGAAACCGGCATACGAAATTCGAAAAAATCAAATCAATGGAAAACCTTCACGTGGTGTCATTATATGTGTCCTAGTATCCACCAAAAATCATAAACTTGGAATAAGGCAATTTTCTTAAGAAAGTGTTCTCAGAAATGAGGTATCATCTATGAAGATTCATGGCTTTAGGGCCAAATGACGAATGTTATGTCCGCATTCATGATATAGTTTGCTTAAATAAGCCCGTATTGGGCACAAACATGTATCTTGGAACCGTGAACAATGTTGCCGAAGAAACTTTTCATTTTCCTTTCACGAAAAAATCATTTTTCTATTTCCGAATGCGAAAAATGGGTTATTTTGTGAAGCAACTACCAAAAATATGTTTAAAATAGGAGCTCCACATTATTTGAAAATACTAGACCACATGTATTTACAAAAAACCAAATGGATGTGTGTCAAACAGTTTCCATCTATCTCTCGTAAAAAAGACAAACTTCTGCTGATTTAGCTGGAAGCGGTCAAATTTGAACTAAAGCTGCCTCGTGGTTTCCTCATGATATTTGTAAAAATCACTTTTGGGTACACAAGTACCTATTTCATCAGAGATACAACAATAGTTTCACCATATTCAACCCCTAGCTACGAACGGTCATGTCCCCTAAGTTGAGCGTATATTGAAACCGGCATACGAAATTCGGAAAAAATCAAATCAATGGAAAACCTTCACGTGGTGTCATTATATGTGTCCTAGTATCCATCAAATATCATAAACTTGGAATAAGGCAATTTTCTTAAGAAAGTGTTCTCAGAAATGAGGTATCATCTATGAAGATTCATGGCTTTAGGGCCAAATGACGAATGTTATGTCCGCATTCATGATATAGTTTGCTTAAATAAGCCCGTATTGGGCACAAACATGTGTCTTGGAACCGTGAACAATGTTGCCGAAGAAACTTTTCATTTTCCTATCACGAAAAAATCATTTTTCTATTTCCGAATGCGAAAAATGGGTTATTTTGTGAAGCAACTACCAAAAATATGTCTTAAAATAGGAGCTCCACATTATTTGAAAATACTAGACCACATGTATTTACAAAAAACCAAATGGATGTGTGTCAAACAGTTTCCATCTATCTCTCGTAAAAAAGACAAATTCATGCCGATTCAGCTGGAACGGGGTCAAATTTGAACTACAGGTGCCTCGTAGTTTTCTCATGATTTTTTGCAAAAATCATATTTAGGTACACAAGTACCTATTTCATCAGAGATATAACAAAAGTTTTGCAAGATTTAACCCCTAGATACGAACGGTCATGTCCCCCGAGTTGAGCGTATTTTGAAATCGGCATACGAAATTCAAAAAAATCAAATAAATGGAAAACCTTCGCGTGGTGTCATTATATGTGTCCTAGTATCCATCAAAAATCATAAACTTGGAATAAGGCAATTTTCTTAAGAAAGTGTTCTCAGAAATGAGGTATCATCTATGAAGATTCATGGCTTTAGGGCCAAATGACGAATGTTATGTCCACATTCATAGTATAGTTTGCTTAAATATGCCCGTATTGCGCACAAATATGTATCTTGTAACCGTGAACAATGTTGCCGAAGAAATTTTTCATTTTCCTTTCACGAAAAAATCATTTTTCTATTTCCGAATGCGAAAAATGGGTTATTTTGTGAAGCAACTACCAAAAATATGTCTTAAAATAGGAGCTCTACATTATTTGAAAATACTAGACCACATGTATTTACAAAAAACCAAATGGTTGTGTGTCAAACAGTTTCCATATATCTCTCGTAAAAAAGACAAATTCATGCCGATTCAGTTGGAAGCGGGTCAAATTTGAACTACAAGTGCTTCGTAGATTGCTCATGTATGAAGATTCACACCTTTCACGCCAAATGACGGATGTTATGGCCACTTTCATGGCATAGTTTGTTTAAATGATCTCATCTTTTGCACAAGCGTTCACCTTGGAGTGTCGAACAATGTTGCCGAAGAAAGTTTTTATTTTCTTTGCACGGAAAAGTCATTTTTTATTTTCAGAGTGCAAAAATGGGGTTTTTTTGTGTAGGACCTACCAAATATTTGTTGCAAAATTGGATCCCAACATTTAAAAAACATACTAGACCACATGTTTGTACCAATAACCAAATGGTTGGGTGTAGAAAGGTTTCCATCCACCTCTCGTGAAAAAGACAAATTTATGCCGATTCAATTGGAAGCGGGTCAAATTTGAACTACAAGTGCTTTGTAGTTTGCTCATATATTTTTGCAAAAATCTTTTTTAGATACAAAAGTATCTATTTTATCAGAGATAAACAAAAAGTTTTGCCAAATTCTACCCCTATCTACGAACAAGTATATTAGCCGTTTTAACCATTCAATTCGGTATTCTAAGCTATTCTTAGTTTAAATTATTTCAACATGTATGAACGTTGCTCATATATTTTGTAAAATATGAGACCACATTTTATATACAAATAACTAAATTGTTGTGTGTGAAATGGTTTTCCATCCACCCCTTGTCAAAAAGACAAATTTCCGTCAATTCAGCTGAAACCGGGTCAAATTTGAACTACGGGTGCCTCGTAGTTTGCTCAAGATTTTTTGTAAAAATCATTTCTAGGTACAAAAGTATCTATTACATCAATTTCGTTGGATAATTCCGAATAGAAAAAACTAGATGAAATTTGCCCAAAAAAATGGACAAAAAACAAATAAAACACACTTCTGGAAAGAAAAACAAAATTTGGAAACTGTTCAGTGCGGCCCGTTTGGCCCACGGCCTGTTTTGAGCGTCGAGCGCTAATCTGCCGCGCGCGGCGACACATAATGCCACCCACGGGAGCGCTCAACGCGGCCCATTTAACTTTCAGCTCGAAAGCCCCTTTTTGGCCCACGGCCCGCTGGCGCTCGCGCCGCACGATCGTGACCGTCGGATGAGATCCGACGGCCATCCGCGCAAGTCGCTCGAACAAGACCAGCACCGGCCGTCTCCCGTAGAACCCTAGCTCATTCGTGTTCTTTCTCACTTCTCTCTGTACCGCGCGTGACGGCGGTGGAAAAAATGCGCCGGCCGCCCGGCCGCCGGAGACGACCGTGCCGTGCGGCCTCCTTCCCCTTCCCTCTCCTTCCTTTTCTCCCACTCGCCACTTCTTCCTCCATCCACCACCAGCGCACTGTGAGCAGAGGCGGCGGCCGGACGGCGGCGCCCCCTTGGCCCCCTTGCCGGCGTGCGCGTCCACCCTCGGGTGAGCGCGTCGCCGTCAAGTGGCCCCAGTGGCGGCGCCCTTTGCCCCGGTGTACTTTCTCTTTGACCCCGTGGCGCATCGGCAAAATTGACGCAGCCGCCATTGTCTTGAATATATATGCTTGGGGTGTTTGACCCCGTGGCGCATCGGCAAAATTGACGCAGCCGATCCAGTGGATATCCTACACGTTTCTTGCAATGGGTTTTGGCCCAGGACGAGTTATGTATGTTACAAAAGAACTTCCTGTCTAGATGTATCACCAAACGTTGCTTGGTCTAGTGGTTGTGGCATGCTAGCAGCGGGATGAGGTCGTGGGTTCGATCCCCACTGGACGCATTATTTGTTTTGCGCGTTCGCTTGTGTCATGCTAGCTTGGTGAGGACGGGTCCCACATGTCATTCGGGGCGGGGGCGGGTCCCACTTGTCATGCGGTGTGAGGTCTGGACCCACATGTCATGTGGGCGGGCCGGGTCCCACATGTCATGCAGGGTGGGGACAGGTCCCACTTGTCAGGTGGGGTCGGGTGGGTTCTACATGTCATATTTGCGGGTCCCACCTGTCAGGCTTGGTGGGGACGGGTCCCACATGTCATTCGGGGAGGGGACGAGTCCCACTTGTCATGGCGGTGTGAGGTCTGGACCCACATGTCATGTGGTGTGGGTGGGACCCACCTGTCAGATGGGGTGAGGAGTGACACGTAAGCAAAACTGCCAACTAAGCACTGACACGTAAGCAAAACTGCCAACTAAGCACTGACACGTAGGCAAGAAGCTGAGTTGGCAGGCCACTAATATTAATGACCATTTAAATTGGTCACATGCGGCTAAAGAAAAGGCAATATGTCAGAGCTTTTTAGTTTATGACCAATTCATCTAACCAGGTTATGACCATTAAGACAAGAAAAGTCACCATTGTTTCAGTTTTAGACCCTCCAAAGTTGTGTATGACCAAATGGCTTCAATTGGTCATAGATCTATGACCAATTTTCCCTGGTCACTATAGAAAAGTCACTAGTTGACACATTTCTTGTAGTGTCCACTCGATAGATTTTTCAAACATCTCGCAACTTTTTCCGGTTGTATTATCTCCTTTGGCGGGGGCTGTTTTGGTCCTAATTGTCTTCTCACATCGGCACGCACCACCGCGTCGGTTTCCTCCGGAGTCAAGTCGTAAGGTCTCTTTGGAAGAGGCTTTAGCAACTCGCGTTCCTCTCGAGTTTCCTTATTTGCACTATTCCTCTGTGTATATGTTGACAGGAAGTTTAGTTTCCGCTTTGACGGGACAGAGCAGGCCATGGACTTAGCAGTGGGCGCAATCGACGGACGGGACGGCGCGGGCGATGGACTCGCGCTGGGCTCCCAGCCGGCATCGGGGGATGGATCTTGTGGTGGGGGACTGCTACTCGGAGGAGTCGGTGGCCTTGGTGCCAAGTTTGGAAACACGATGTTTTTCTTGTTCCAGAGAACGATACCCTTCTCGACTTCTCCTAGTGTATTCTCGCCGTCACCTCTAGGAATGTCAAGCTCCAGATTAGCATATAACGGCATAACTTCATCCACCCCGACACGAGCATAGCTAGTTGGAATCCCGCCGAGATGGTAGCTTGCTCCAGATTGATTTGGTAAAGCATAGCCGACCGCCACCTTGAAGGACATGTTCTTCATTGACATATGTAGCTCACAGTCTGTCTTCTCCGTGATATCATCCACGGGGTAGTGAGCCGGCGGTGGTTCGAATCCAGAATTTTCTAGCTGCGTGGAACCCACGCTGCTTTTCCGCTGATCAGATGGGGCGGCTTCGACTTCAGAACCTTCTAGCTGTTGCTGAGATGCCCATTGCTGACTAATTGAGTCTAGTTGCTCCTGCTGCAGCTGCACCTTGCGTTCCAATGCCGATAACCGGTCTGACTCCTGCTTCTTCTTTCTCTGACGGCTTCTATAAGTATCAGGTCCTCTGGAAACCTTGCTTCCACGAAATACCGGGTCCATAGCCTCGTACTCGTCCAACTTTTTCAGGATTCCCGACGGCGAGTGTCAGCTCGTCGTTCTCTCTGTCGGGCACGTACTCTCCCTTTCGAACTTTGTCTATTGCGTCCTCAAGGTGATTATTTTTTCAACTTTTTCCTTCCATTTTCCCTTTGCAACAATCTGCCCTGTCTGTGGGTCCAACCCTGCCCCATGCGCGAACAACCAGAGCTTGGACCTCTCGGGCCAGTCCGTTGTCTGTGGAATGATCACTTGATCAAGCAATTTTGCTTCAAAGGCTCCCCACTTAGGCACGGCAGTCTTGTAGCCACCTGTCCCCAAAGTATGGTGATGTGTCTTCTTCCCAGCATTTACCTTATTTATTTCCGATCGGGCCACAGCGGCCTCCGATTTTCTTTGCTTCACAAATGTGGGCCAGTGCTGTTGTATCTTCACTAGTGGTACAGTGAATTCTGGAGCTTGTTCCTCCGCCGCTACATAAGTTTTCCATAAATTTTTCTTCCAGGTCTGGAATTGTGTGGCCATCTTCATAAGAGTCCACTGCTTGACTTTCTCCTTCAACGGCGGGAGGATACCTGGCGGTAGGTTGACATGTGTCAAGAGGGTGTCCCAAAGCAAATCTTTTCTTCTGTCGTCGACATAAGTAGTTGCCTTGTTGTCGTCCTTCGGCTTATGCTAGTCTTGAAGGATGACCGGGACCAAGTCCCTAACAAGAACTCCGCATTGATTTATAAATTTACGGCGGCTCTCTACGGGTTCCAGCGGTTCGCCATTATCACCAACTTTGGTGATCGATATCCTTACAGCATCGGCCAACCTTCTGGTCGGGCCTCGTTTCGACCCTTTAGCAGCGGATGATTTGCTCGATCCGGAGGGCTAAAAAATGATTCTTTAATAACTGCAATACAACTATATTAATGCATCTAGTGATCGACCAACAGAGACTTAATTAATATACATCGCCGGAGTTTGTTAAGGGCACTTCTTGCTCAACTCCCTCACCGGAGTCGTTCAGAAATTGTGAGCTGTAATCGTCTCCAATTACCTCATCTTCTCCACCGGCATCTTCTCCAGACGGGTTTGCAGCTGCATATATAATCTGATACATTCGCTCTTCACGCTCCTCGTCTCTGTCGGGGGCATCCGGACAATTTGGATCCATTCGCTCTTCACGCTCCTCGTCTCTGCCGGGGGCGTCCGGACAATTTGGATCCATAGCTCAATGTCCCTGCAATCAATTTCGAAACAAGAATATGAATCTTAAAATTTGCATCTTAGCAAATGTGAATGCAAATTTATAGCAATTACTTAACAATCTTAGCAAATGTGAATGCAAGTAGGGAACATTGATCAAATATGCAAAAGTATCTCTAATATATTTCGATCCCATGTACCAAGAACTCGCCCTTACATCTAGAATAATCCAGTTACATAGCTCGGGTCCATTTATTTAACCCTAATACATCATGAATAATATCACTAATACATCTCCTCTCCCATGCATAAACCTCTCAAACTAACTTCGACCGGGTCCTGAGCCGCGGGGTGCTGAGCCGCGGGCGCTGCGCATCCAAAGATATGGAACCCTCACAGGGTCATAGCTCATGTGAGGAGGAACCCTCTGAAGAAACGACCAGGTATTGTTATACTGACTATTCAACAAATACATGTAGCGACAGACGTGCTCGTCCTCCTCCCTGATACGGCGACGTACCACCTCCTCGGGGGCCGGCTCCCTCCGCACCGAAGAAGATCCGGGTCGATGACGTCACCCGGATTCCTCACCAAGCTACGCGTCCCGGAAGGTAGCACCTCCCAGTGCCAGCCCGGCGGAGCCCAGTCCCGGACATCGCCCCTCTGGTCCAACAGTGACATCGTCGCCGAGAACAATAAAGTAAAAACACAATTTTTGTAAGACGATCATTCCAAATTGACTTAGCATTGCCTAATACATTTTCCTAAAACATTGCTAACTATAATAACATTTTGTAACACATTTCTAACAAATACTAAATTTTCTAATAACATTTCCTAATTTTTCTAATAACATTTCTAATAAATTTCTAACACTAAATTTCCTAACACTAAATTTCTAACACTAAATTTTTAACACTAAATTTCCTAATTTCCTAACACTAAATTTCTAGCACTAAAAAAACAACACAATAAAAAAACGCCTATACTACACAACAAAAATTAAAACTATCTAAAATAAATTAATTTCCTCACCGGAGGAGGCTGCTAGGGGCGAGGTCGCCGGAGGAGGCTAGGGGCGAGGCGCGGCGTGGAGGAGGAGGAGGGCGAGGAGCGGCGTGGAGGAGGCCTCGGGCGCGTCGACGCGGAGGAGAGCGGAGGAGGCCGGGCCTCGGGAGCGTCGATCGACGCGGAGGAGAGCGGAGGAGGCCGGGCCTCGGGCGCGACGCGCGGCGGAGAGGAGAGGAGGGCGCGACGCGGCGGAGAGGAGGAACGGCAGCGGGGCAGCAACGGCGGGAGGCGACGGCGAGTGGCCGGAGCAGGGCTTCGCCAGAGGGAGGCGGCGTCAAGGAGCCTGGAGGCAGAGCGTCGATTTGGGGAAGAATATGAAAAATTTGGGTGGAAACCACCCAAATCGCCGCGAAACGGACCTTTAGTTCCGGTTCGTGCCACGAACCGGAACTAAAGGCTCTTTAGTTCCGGTTGGTAACACCAACCGGTACTAAAGGTCTCTCTGGGCCACGAAAATTTTCGCGCGAAGCCCGCGGACCTTTACCAACCGGTACTAAATGGGCTTTTGTATTTTTTCTGTTTTCTTTTCATATTTTCTTATTTCTTTTATATCTTTTGATTTAATTGTCCAAATCAAGTCAAATTTGTTTTGTTTCTTCTGTTTTCTGTCAGGGTCGGGGACGTCGGGCCACGCGCGCTTGTACGGCCTCCGCACCGGATCCGGCACCGGAGCAGGAGGTCATTAGCTGGGCATTCCTCTCCACGCCAGGCTCGTGGGCATACGGCGGGATAGGCTCCCGCGGTAGCGCCCAAGCGCGCTCTGCCGAGCACGCTCAACCTCGTCTAGAAGTCGCTGTGGGATACGATGCGTTCGTGGCTAGGAATGGTGGATTAGGGTTTACCCGTCGGCGACAATACATATAGATATCCAGGGCAGCGCTAGGGGAGGACACGTGACCAGGGCAGCGCTGGGGTAGGACACGTACGTGACCAGGGCAACGCTGGGGGAGGACACGTGACTGACACGAGTCGTGACCTCAAAGCCCGCCTTTAGTCTCGGTTGGTAACACCAACCGGGACTAAAGAAGCACACGGAGCGTGTGTTTCTTTCAAGCGCTTGTGAGCCATTGGATCAGGGGTGTGTTCCTTTTGAGGGCCTGTGAGCTGTTGGATTAGCACTATCATAACCACTTCGTCAGACACATGACCCTATATATAGCCCCCATCTCGGACATGTTCGGCACTCAGTGTGTACTCATTGTAGTTCATTTGGTATACAAAGCATTCGGATTCCCTGCATACGTCCGACAGTGTATTTGATATGCGGGCACTCACGAGCCACCGTCGGGCTGTATGCAGGGGAAACCGTGTGTTTTGTTCCAACTTTTTCGAGCGCTTGTGAGCGCCGTTGGAGTTTTTAGAACCAAAAATCAGTGTTTAGAGTTTTCTTCTGAGTTTTCACAATACAGTTACATAAAAGTTTTAATACATTATTACACATCACCACCAACATCCCTATCTAGTGTTTTGGTATAAACTTCTTCTTTGTGTGTGTCCCTTTCTTCTGATTGCGCCGTAACCATGGACAATCTTCATCATTTAACACAATGCTTCGGTCAGTTTTCACTGCGAAGGGTCGAATTTCATCAAACTTATTGTAATCTTCTGACATGTCTGTCTTGTCCTCCACTCCCACGATGTTTCTTTTCCCTGAAAGAACCATGTGGCTCTTTGGCTCATCGTATGATGTATTCGCTTGCTTATATTTTCTTTTTTCGGTCTGGTAGACATGTCCTTCACATAAAAAACCTGAGCCACGTCATTGGCGAAGACGAATGGTTCGGTGTCGTACCCAAGATTCTTGAGATCCACTGTAGTCATTCCGTACTGCGGGTCTACCTGTACCCCGCCTTTCAGGTTGAACCATTTGCACCAGAACAAAGGGACCTTAAAAGAAGGTCCATAGTCGAGTTCCCATATTTGCTCTATGTAACCATAATATGTGTCCTTTTGCCCATTGTTGTTTGTTGCATCAAAGCGGACACCACTGTTTTGGTTGGTGCTCTTTTTATCTTGGTCGGCCGTGTAAAATATATTCCCATTTATCTCGTACCCTTGAAAAGTCAATATAGTCGAAGATGGTGCTTTGGCCAACAAGTATAGCTGTTCTCCAACAGTGGTATCATTAATGAGACGTGTTTGCAACCAATCGCCTAAAGTCTTCACGTGTTCTCCTTCAGTCCATTCTTCAGGCTGCTCCGGGTATTTAGAGCGTAAACTATTCATGTGTTCCATGATATACGGAGCCACCAAGCTGGAATTATGTAGAACTGTGTAGTGTGTTTGAGTGAAAGAATGCCAGTCCTTTCATATTATTGCTTTTTTTCCTAGCGTGCCTTTTCCAAGCAGTCTCCCCTCCTGGCGCGATTGAGGAACACCGATCGACGTAAGGTCAGGAATAAAGTCAACACAAAACTCAATGACCTCCTCTGTTCCATAGCCCTTAGAGATGCTTCCTTCTGGCCTAGCACGGTTATGAACTTATTTCTTTAAGACTCCCATGAACCTCTCAAAGGGGAACATGTTGTGTATAAATACAGGACCGAGAACAAAAATCTCTTCGGCTAGGTGAACTATGAGGTGCGTCATAATATTGAAGAAGAATGGTGGGAACACCAACTCGAAGCTGACAAGACATTGGACCACATCCTTCTGTAAACTTGGTAGAGTTTTTGGATTGATCACCTTCTGAGAAATTGCATTGAGGAATGCACATAGCTTCATAATGGGTACTCGAACATTTTCCGGCAGAAGCCCCCTCAATGCAACCGGAAATAATTGTGTCATAATCACGTGGCAGTCATGAGACTTTAGGTTTTGTAACTTTTCTCTGTCATGTTTATTATTCCCTTTATATTCGACGAGAAGCCAAACGGGACCTTGATACTGCTCAGGACTTCAAAAAAGATCTCATTGTTGCATATATATCAACACCAGTAGGGCAGGTAGGCTTCGTCCGATGATCTGCCTCACCTTTGAAATGCTTGCCTTTCTTTCTTACGGGATGTTGTTTTGAAAGAAATCGATGATGCCCCGGGTACACATTCTTGTTAACTAAATATATACTTTCAGTCTCACCTAAACAGTGCGTGCATGCATTGTATCCCTTATTTGACTATCCTGAAATGTTACTAAGAGCAGGCAAATCATTGATGGTTACAAACAACAACGCTCGTAGGTCAAATTCCCCCTGTTTGTGCTCATCCCACACACGTACACCTTCTTCACGCCACAACTCTAAAAGTTCTTTAACCAATGGCCTTAGGTACACATCAATGTCGTTGCCGGGTTGCTTCGGGCCTTGGATGAGCACTGGCATCATAATGAACTTCCGCTTGATGCACAACCAAGGAGGAAGGTTATAGATACATAGAGTCACAGGCCAGGTGCTATGACTAGAGCTCTGCTCCCCAAAAGGATTAAAACCATCTGTACTTAGACCAAATCTTAAGTTCCTTGCGTCATCTGAAAATGTCGGGAACTCTCTGTCGATTTTTCTCCACTGCGACCCATCAGCGGGGTGTCTCAGCATCACGTCTTTCTTACGGTCTTCTTTATGCCATCGCAACAACTTGGCATGCTCTTTGTTTTGGAACAAACGTTTCAACCGTGGTATTATAGGAACCCTCTTCATGGAGCGTGGCTCGCCCTCAACATCACCAGGGTCATCTCGCCTGATCTTATACCGCAATGCACCGCATACCGGGCATGCATTCAAATTCTCGTACTCCTCACCGCGGTAGAGGATGCAGTCATTGATGCATGCATGTATCTTCTACACCTCTAATCCTAGAGGGCAGACAACCTTCTTTGCTTCGTACGTACTGGGGGGCAATACGTTATCCCTTGGAAGCATCTTCTTTATTATTTTCAGCAAATTTTCAAATCCCTTGTCAGATGTACCGTTCTCTGCCTTCCATTGCAGCAATTCCAGTGTGGTACCCAGCTTTTTCTGGCCATCTTCGCAATTTGGGTACAACAATTTTTTTTGATCCTGTAACATGCTCTCCAACTTCAACCTCTCATTTTCACTTCCGCAGTTTATCTGTGCATCACAAATGGCCCGACGAAGATCATCATCGGGCTCATCAACAGTGGGCTCTTCTTGAGCTTCGTCTTCCCCCACTTTAGTACCACCGTCTTCAGTGAACATAGGATAGTTGTCATTATCTTCTTCTTGTTCATTGTCTTCCATTATAACCCCTCTTTCTCCGTGCTTGGTCCAACAATTATAACCGGACTGCAACAGGTGGACGTGAATGGTTTTTGAGGTAGAGTAATCCTGCGTATTCTTACAGACACGACATGGAAAAAATATATAACCATTCGGCGGCTTGTTTGTCTCAGCCACACGGAGAAAATCATGCATGCCATTAATAAAGTCGGGACAGCGTCGGTCACCGTACATCCATTGCCGGCTCATCTGCATTATATAAATATATCAAAAACCATTACACTACATCATGAATATATAATAGTGACCAAATTAATTAATACAAGTTCATCACATTAAAACCAAAGTAGAGTAGTGACCAAATGCAATACATAGTTCACATAAAACATACATTGAAACTAACATACAACTATGTAAAGAATTTAAACCCAACAACAAATGCGATCAAAATCGCAACTAAGCTAATTATTGAACCAACAGCATAATGATACCAAGCCTCTTTATGAATGGCATATTTTCTAATTTTCAAGCGCATTGCATCCATCTTGATCTTGTGTATCGACGACGTCGGCAAGATCGAACTCCAATTTCATCTTCTCTTCTAGGCATTGTAGACGAAGATCTTCACTTCTTTTCAATTTTGCTTTCAAATCATTATTTTCTTTTTCAAAAAGCTCGACAATATGGTCGGTTGGAATTTCCGGTTCAACTACCTCCTAGATAAAAAATCTATGTCAAGTTCGTAGGCATAATTGTTATAAACACGAAATGAAACAAATAGTTATAAAAATATACCACATCTGAATCATAGACCGGACGAGGGCCGACGGGGACGGATATCAAAACCATGACACTATACATATAAAAACACAAGAAAATTATACAAGTAATAACTATGCATTTAAATCATACAAGTAATTTGAGCTCAAAATGCATATAAAAAACAAGAGGCTCACCGAGGTGGTGCCAGTGACAGGACGGCGCGGGCTATCGACGGCGGTGACGACGGGGACGGGACGACACTAAAACCCACAAATCATAAATTAATTTGAGCTCAAAATGCATATAAAAAAATGAGCTCCCTAACTTAGGCATTTCATCAAACACCTAGCTAGCACAACAAAAATGAAATGAGCTAAACTAGCAATGAAATGAGCTAAAGTAGCACGCCGGAAGAAAGGATGTAGTTGCTAACCCTTGAATAAATGGGTGCCGTCAATCTTGACAAATGGTGGAAAAAAATGGGGATGAACTAGAGCTTGGGAGAGGAAACGGAGGAGAAAAATGGTGAAGTTTCGAGCAGGAAAAATGGAGTGGCCTCGGGAGGAAGAGGATGATATAGGGGAAACCTTTAGTACCGGTTTGTATCACGAACCGGTACTAAAGGTTGCTCGCGCTGGCCCCACCTCTGCGGCCGTTGCAGCAAACCTTTAGTACCGGTTCGTAACACGAACCGGGACTAAAGGTTCCTTACGAACCGGGACGGGTGCTCTCCGGCACCCTGGCCATTCGAACCAGAACTAATGGCCCCCTTAGTTCCGGTTCAAATTATGGCCGGGACAAATGGGCCAAACGGAAGCCCTGTTTTCTACTAGTGGTGCATATGCTTTACGATGTGCTCAATACAATCTTTGTGCCTACTACTCCGTATGCGCTCAAGAAGAACTGGATACGTTAATTTACGATGTGCTGTTGTGAATGTGATTGTCCTTGATAGCTCAATGGAAGTACCTGATTAATGAGTACCTGCAGTTTTGTTCATGTGGTTATCTGCTCAACATGAAATCTGCAATTATTATTCCCACTTCTTCTGCCAACAGAAGTACCATAAATTATTCATCATCATATATCATCTCCGATGGCGATTTTCTGGGAAAGGATGAGAATGGCCCAATAATTTGGATATAAGATATGCATCCATGATTTCCGTTAACTGGTACAGCACCACAATTTTGTCCCAAAACGTGTCATGCAAGCACTTCTAATTAACTTCCTGACCATCGTCGGTGATATTTGGGCACGCATCAGGACTGCACACCAACTTCACGAAGTGTTCCGTATCTCCGATTGCCTGTTCAGAGGAGGAGGCCAATGGTGCGACGGCGATCATGGAGTGCCAGTTGGCTCCCTATCCCGTCAAATACCTGGGCATCCCTCTCTCGATCAGACGATTACCGGGTGAGGCCTTTTAGCCTGTGGTTAAAAAATTACCGGATAGCGGACAAGCTGCCCACGTGGAAGGCTGCCATGATGCCTAGAGCAGGGCGCCTGGCGCTTGTCCGATCGGTGCTAGCGGCAATCCCGCTTCATCAGCTGGTTGTACTAAGCCTCAACAAGAAGGCTCCACGACAGGTGAACAAGATCCTGCGTGGATTCCTTTGGACAGGCCAGGCGGACGCCAATTGAGGGCACTGCCATGTCAACTGGTCCAAGGTCTGCCGCCCGCTGTGGTATGGTGGACTGGGTATCCCGGACCTGGCTCGCACGGCTATCAGCCTTAGGGTCCGCTGGCTCTGGAGGATGCGTACCGACCCCTTGCGTCCTTGGCGAGGGCTTGAGATATGCAGTTCTCGGAGGCTGAGCGGGGGATCTTTGACGTGTCCACATACATGGAGATGACGACGGGACGACCGCCCTCTTCTGGGAAGACAGATGGCTGGATGGGAAGCCCGTCAGGGAGATAGCGCTAGACCTCTTTACGCTAATCCCAAGACGGTGCAGGAAGAGACGCACGGTGCAGCAGGCGCTCGTTGATCGTTGCTGGATCACCGACATTGCTGGCGCACTGAGCCCCCTTGCCCTCTGGCAATACGTCCAACTGTGGATTCGGCTGCGAGATGTGCAACTATCGGCGGAACCTAACAAGCTGATCTGGAGATGGAGGAAGGACGCCCAGTACTCCTCCCGATCCTACTACAACATCCTCTTCCAAGGATCGGTTGTATCGGAATCTTGAAGGCTCAACTGGAGATCCTGGTCGCCACCTAGGGTGAAGTTCTTCATCTGATTGGCCTGCCTGTACAGATGTTGGATGGGTGAGAGGCTAGCGCGACGCAGTCTCCCTCACACGGCGCGATGACCTTTGTGCGACCAGTCCGAGGAGACTATGGCGCACATTCTTACCGAATGCCCCTTCTCGAGGATGATATGGTACGAGCTTCTGTCGTGGATTCGATCCACCTCGAGACCTCCATTGGGTGCGGATGTCTTCGCGGATTGGTGGTCCACTAGTAGGAAACTGCCTTTCTGTGGATCACTTTTTGTGGCGTACCAAGTAGCCATGCGCCACAAAAAAATTTATGTGGTGCACCTGGCCATGTGCGCCACAGAAAGTCACATTTCTGTGGCGCACCTGGCCACATGCGCCACAGAAAGTCATATTTCTGTGGCGCACCAGGCCATGTGCACCACAGAAAGTCACATTTCTGTGGCGCATGGGGAGTGTGCGCCACAGAAATAAGGTGGGGCCCTCTGGTGATTTTTTTGTGGTGACTATTCTGTGGCGCATGGGCCAGATGCGTCACAGAATTTGACCTTTCTGTGACGCATTGGTTGGGATGCGCCACACAAAGGGAAATTCTGTGGCGCTAATTATGTGGCGGATCACACAAACACACACACACACACACACACACACACACCCCGTGGATCGCATTTTCAGTTTTGTAAACAAGAAAAGAAAATGATAAAACCTTCAAAAACTAAAATCCTTTGAGATATAGTTAGGTTTTAGTGTCTAGTAGGTATAGAAATTTTGAAATATGAATTTTGACCTTTTTTGCAAAAAACAGAAAAAAAAAGTTTGAACGGCCATAACTTTTGCATACGATGTCGAAAAAATGCGTTTAATATACCAAAAAAATCGTGAGAAAAAAGGAGCTCGATTTCACCCGGGTTTACCCGGTGAACTTTTCTCAGATTCGGGAAATTCCAAAAGAGTAAAAAATTATTTCAATAAGAAGATTTTTTTCTACAAAATCAAAAATAAATAAAAAAATTCAAAAAATAAAAAAAATCAAATTTTTTGGATTTGTTGAATTTTTTTATTTTTTGAAGTTTTCTGGATTTTTATTTTTTGAATTTTTTGAATTTTTTGGATTTTTTTATCTTCTTTCTGAAGTTTTTAATTTTTTTGGATTTTTCAAACACATATATACACATACCATACATAAACTACACACATATATACACGTACACAAGGGTTAAGAGGGTTGATATGATACTATTATCAATAAGAACTTGAGTAGCATGAGGGTAGTTGAATTGAATGGAAGTTAAGTGTGCTTGGGTTGGAGCAATCTGAAGATGCACTGTTGACCGGAAGACCGTTTCGTAGTTAGAGTCGACAAAACTCGAAACCGTTCAAGGAATGAAACCTACTCGTCGACACGCATATATTTATTGTATATAATTTTGGGAGGACAAAAAAAATTCAAAAAAAAATTAAACAAAATCGCAAAAAAAAGAAAAAAAAAAAGAAACACAACAGTACGTACCGCACTGTTCACATGAACAGTGCTCCGAGCGCTGCGAGGCCGGCAAAGCCGGTGTCCTTTATATAAGTTAGTTTCAAAAAATTCAAATATTTAGGGTTTTCCAAATTATTTCATTTTCTGAATTTTTCTGTTTTCTTTTTTTTTTGAATTTTTGGATTTTTTTTATTTTTTGAAAATCCAGATCTAGATCTGGCCGCCCTTTTTTTAAAATTCAAAAAACAAATCTGTGGCGCACCGGGGTAGGGGTGCGCCACAGAATTGTTGTTTTCAGTGGCGACAATTCTGTGGCGCACCCAGCAAAGTTGCGGGTGCGCCACAGAATGCCAAAAAGGTGCGCCACTAAAAGCCCTTTTCCTACTAGTGGTCGCTGGTGTTGCGTGCCACCCCTCGCCAGCTACGCAAGGGCACCTCGTCGTTGATCATGCTCACGGCGTGGTGGATCTGGAAGCATCGAAACGCGGCGGTCTTCAACAACGCGCGTCCGTCCGTGGCTACCTTGCTTGACACAATCAAAGCCAAGGCGCGAGAGTGGGCAAGCGCGGGAGCCCGGGGTCTTCGCCAACTTCTCCCCTAGTCTAGGTCTTGGGTGAGTTGTATGGTGCGGTGTTGGTCCTTTCTAGGACTTGTACAAAAACTTCTTTTCTCTCAATGCAAAGCTTTTGCGTTTTCGCGAAAAAGATACTTGTCCCAGATCAGATCAGCATGTTGGATGTATTCCTCGACCATTGAAATCTTTAAACCAATGCACATAATATAGCACTTTCGATTATTTTCCAGCTAGCCTTTACATGTCAGCAACCAGCAAGTAGTAAAACTTAGTTTCTCTCAACAGGTGCGCACGACCGCTTCCGGCTTCCTTGATTGCTCCTAACCCGGTCATGTAGGCTCCATTAGGAAGTGTTCTATAATGTTAGACCATCTCCAAGAGTAAACCGAAAATTGCACCTAATACCCAAAAACTGAAGAAAAAAATTGCTCAGGACAGTCCAGCTGTCCCCCGTGATGGATACGCCTTATAGGAGGAGCGGCAGGCATTCGGTGGCTGAAGACGACGCAACCGTGATGGATGAGGATTACTTGGAAAAGGCTATGCGCCGTAAGGCGGTGCGTAACCTTGATGTTTCATGTACGGAGTCTTCATCCAAATCATTTCTTTCTTTTTCTATCCCGATTATGACTTCTAAGTTGAGTAGTGTTGGGATTAGCTTGGGAAGTAATGATAATGAAATCAGTGTGTCGGCAAAAGCTCTGAGACATATGGAATTTGACCGTCTATCGGTTATTCCAAAAGTTTCGAGTAAGTCGAATACCACACATCCTGATGACGATGAGGTGCAGAGTTGATGGTCATCTTCTTTCGCAACTAGTTGGTGAGGTGTCGGAGGTGGGCTTAGATGTGGCCGGGCTTATTTCTGTATACGAGCTGAAAGTATCCGGTCGGAAATCTAAGACGACCTCTTAAAAAAGAGTCAAAAGCCACGGAAAAAGGCGAAAGTGTCCAAATCACCAAATGTTTCCCAATGAATGGCATGTTTTTCAATAGCAGAGGCTTTAGTGGTTTGGCTAAACATTCACATATTGCTAATTGTGTTCGGGATCATCATTTGGATTTTGTGGCAATTTCGGAGACGGGTAGACGAGCTTTTTCGGTGAGTCTTCTTAATCGCCTTTCTGGCAGTATCGACTTCACTTGGAATTCTCGTCCGCCACGTGGTATATCTGGAGGGCATCCTACTTGGCATTACAATAGATTCTATGAATGTATTGGCCAGTTCGGATGGTGAGTATCATATTAAACTCCATATTTGTAACAAGGCCGATAATTTCACATGGAGTCTAGTTGTTGTGTATGGAGCGGCCCCGGAAGAACATAAAGCTGACTTTCTTCGTGAGTTGGTTAATCTGGCGAAGGATAACCCATACTCTATTCTTACAGGAGGGGATTTCAATTTGCTAAGATTCTAACACGAAAAAAGTAAAGGTCGGTTCGATAATCATTGGCCTTTATTATTCAACACTGTCATTGACAGTTTGGATTTGAGAAAAGTTTCAATGATTGGAAGGCAGTTCACATGGGCGAACGACCTTCCAGAGCCAACACACGAAAAACTAGACCGCGTAGTTATGGATACTGAATGGGAATCTAGTTTCCCATTGGTAACTGTACGTGCTCTAGAGTGTATTGAGACTTTCTCGGAACATGCTCCTATCCATTTATCCATAGAGGTAACGAGGCCTCTGAGTAAACGTCAATTCAAGTTCGAACTTGGTTGGCTTCATCGTGATAGCTTTTACGATTTAGTGAAAAGGAGTGGGAGAAACCAGTTACGGGACAGACTCTGATCCAAAGGTGGAATAATAAAATACGAGCTACGTGGAAATACCTTGGAGGATGGGCACACCATACGACTGGTAATCTTAAAAAGGAGAAGCATAGGCTTTCATCTATTATAGATGAGCTAGAGGCTTTAACAGAAGTACAACCACTATCTACGCAAGAGATTCAACTGAAGAGTCAATCGCATGCACAGATTGCACGTCTTCTACGCGAAGAGGAACTCAAATGGTACAAACAATCAAAAGTTCAAATCATTTTCGAAGGAGATTCGAATACAAGTGTCGGAGATAAGTGGGTTTAGGCCATAATCCTGTGGACCTGCACCACTTCCAGCCCGCGACGTCCTAAGACTCCCCTGGCTGGTCGGCCTATTCTAGAAGCTCCACCGACCTAACGTATCGTGCTGCATGAAGACACCCTAAAGATTCCCAAGATACCAGATGTACGTTGAAGGAAAATTACAAGATCAAGACTTAACGTACAAGGCAATAGGATATCATAACCGTACAAGACGAAGACTCCTACCGAAGGCTATATATACCGAAGACCTCCACCTAGACGGGACATCATTCATCCGACACGCCTCCACGACCTTTGCATTCACCGAAGTCGTAGCCTTCGTAGTTTCTATAGTCTAAACCCTAGATTCATCCTCTCTTGTTAAGCACATCGATAAGCTCAACGAGATCATCCTACTGCCAATACTTGTATGATCTTATGATCACACCATGAATAAAGTCTGAGGGAACTTCATCTACATTGTCTTTGATCCAGCCATGTTGACCCATGCCGCCTACCAAACAAATAAACTTCTTTCGGTTCGCCGAGGTGAGATTGACGTAGGACCAAAAAATTGAAAGAGATATGCCCTAGAGGCGATAATAAATGTTATTATTTATATCTAAGTTCATAATTAATGTTTATATTTATGTGCTATAACTGCTATGGTTCTTGAATGTGAGATTCAGAGGAAACGCATATGCACGTGTGGAAACATAAACACAAAGTAGTTCCCTAGTCTCGCCTCTAAGACTAGATCATGTGTTGCATGATGATCCCGTTTTTCTGATCATGGGCAATGTTAAAGTAACAAGGATGTAGGCAACAATGGGAGCACATTGTTGGTGGAACAATGAGTGCTGGACAGACCTATCTGTATGGTTTACTATGAGATCATAATCATCACAATGTTGTTAGTAATATCATAGAAGTGTCAACGTATATGCATGTCCTTAGACCATGAGAATATTAGGTTCCTACATGTCGGACGTTTTACTTTGGTGATGTCAAACGTTATCCGTAACAGGATGATCATAACGGCAGTTTCTAAGTATCTCGGAAAAGCATGTATAGGACTTGGTTCAAGATTGGGATTTGCTCCTCCGACGATGGAGAGATACTATCAGGGCCCATTCGGTATTACGGTATCAATCATCGTCTGGCCAGACACAGCGTGATGTAATCACGGGGATACCGGAATACGGAAACGAGAAAAGGTAACAAACAAGTAACGAGGATAACAAGGTATTGTGCTCAAATGTTGCTTCACGTGGATACCAATATATCTCGCATTGGGATTTGTAAGTATCGCGAAGTAAACGGAACCATGTACGCGAACAACAGGTTCACTCGAATCCATTCGTGTAACTGTAGGAATCAATATGGGCGTCCAGGTCCCGCTATTGATTATTGACCGGAAGGAGTTCTAGGTCATGTCTACATGTTACCGAACCTGCGGGGTCACACACTTAAGTATCATCAGTCTGTTGAATACTAGGATGGTTAGGAACATGAGAAACTGTCACCGAAATAGTTTTGGAGTGATCGAAATAGTTTCAAAGTGGAAACCGGAATTGTTCCGGGGTACCGGGAAGGTCCCGGTGGACCCAATTGGACACAATAGTTTTTTAGGAAAGTCTGGAATGTTCCAGACCCTTCTAGAATGTTTTGGGAGAACCCATGGGCTACCCCACTAGGTTGACCCAGTGGGGCGGCAGCCGCATGGGCCTCAAGGCCCATAGGGGAGGCGCCCTCTTTGCCTTGGGGGGCAAGGCACCCAAAGGGGGTGCGGCTAGGGTTTGCGGGCAGCCCCTTGGTGCACCGTCCTAGGGTGGGCCCCACCCTGGCCGCTGGCCCTAGATGGGGAGGTTGCCCCTCCCCAAGGCGCCACCTACCCCCTCCTCCGATAAAAGGAGAGGAGGGGCTGCCCCCTCTCCCCACGCATTGTGTTGGAGGGATGCTCCCTCCTCCTCCCTCTCTATCTCTATGGTTCTCCACCATATGCCGAAAGGTTGTAGTACTCCGGCTTCTCTCGCGCCCTGCACGGCGGAGCACTTCTGGACTGATGATCATGTACGCGTGGATACCGCGGAGGGATCGTACCTTCTATCCTAGGAAGGAGTGGAAAAATCCTCGCGTCTAGGAGGGATACACCTAGCTGTGGAGATCTGCATCAACGGCGTCACCAACAATCTACTTCCGCTACAGTTGTTGGTATGGATCTAGATCTAACCTTTTTCTTGTACCTTCATAGATAGATCTTGGGTTGTTCGTATAGGGCGAAATTTTTGTTTTCCATATGCGAAACCCTACAAAAACCATCCTTCGACAACAAGATACTTCCATAATGTCATGAATGGATGGCATACGAAGAAACTTATTCATTCTCTGATACAAGATGAGGGCACGATTGAGTGACTTGAGCAACTCAAATCATATATCACAAATTATTATAAAGGTTTGTTTGGGGCCCCGGAAGAAACCAACTTTTATATGGATGAGTCCCGAATAGATGACATCACCCAAGTTTCATATGAGGAAAAAACCCTTCATACTGCACCTTACTCTGAGGAAGAAGTTAAGAAGGCGGTTTTCCAAATGGAACACAACAAGACACCTGGTCCGGATGGATTCGCAGCTGAGTTCTACAAGAACTTCTGGGACGTCATTAAAAAGGGCCTTCAAGATTTGTTTGGCTTTCTCCTCCATTTCGGACAACTAACTTGTTTCACCTAAATTTTGGTGAAATAATTTTGTTGCCTAAGATTAATGAAGCAAAAAGGATCCAACAATACAAGCCTATCTGTCTATTGAATGTTAGCTTCAAGTTTTTACTAAAACCGCAACCATTAGGCTAAATTTGGTGGTGGACCAATGTTGTGCGACCCACACAAACAACATTCATGCAAGGAAGAAACATCCTTGACGGGGTAGTAATCCTACATTAAACAGTCCATGAATTACACCAAAGAAATTAAATGGGGTGATACTACAAATAGACTTCAAAAAGGCATATGATAAAGTAAAATGGTCTTTTCTTCAGCAAACCCTGAGAATGAAAGGTTTTTCTGACGAGTGGCATTTTTTATTCATTATTTCATACCTGGAGGTAGTATGGCAATCAAAGTCAGTGATGACATTGGCAAATACTTCCAAATGAAAAAAGGTCTCAGAAAAGGTGACCCATTATCGCCCATGCTACTTAATATAGTGGTTGATATGTTGGTTGTCATCATCGAACACGCGAAAATGATGGCCAAATTGAGGGGGCCATTCCGCATCTTGTTGATGGTGGACTTTCCATCTTTCCATATGACGATGACATGATTCTTTTTATGGAACATGACCTTGAAAAGGCTAGGAGCCTGAAACTACTTTATCAGCGTTCGAGTAACTTTCAGGTCTAAAAATAAATTTTCATAAAAGTGAACTGTTTTGTTTTGGAGAAGCACAAGACGAGGATGTTCTGTACACCAAATTATTTGGTTGCGAGTAAGGCCAGTTTTCTATTAGTTATTTGGGTATTCTGATTCATTATCGAAGACTCGCAAATATTGAATGGAAACAAGTCGAAGAGCGGCTTCAAAAGAGATTAAGCAGTTGGAAGGAAAATTGCTATCTCTTGGTGGAACATAAGTTCTCATAAATTCGGTACTAAGCAATATGGTACCGTATATGATTTCTTTCTTCAGCTAGCCAAAAGTGTCTTGCATAGATTGAATCATTTCTGATCAAGATTTTTTTGGAAAGGGGATAGCAAGAAAAAGAAGTATCGACTTGTTAGATGGAATGTAGTTTTCCGACCTAAGGACTTAGGGGGGCTTGGCATTCATGACCTCCGGGTCAACCTCCTAGGTAAATGGCTTTTTCACCAACCAGCTCTCTATAACATTGTACGTCACAAGAGTGATACTATCGCTACGGTTATGGAGTCTTCTCCACCAAATATGAGGTTCATACGAGATTTAATTGGCCATAGACTAGCGTCATAGAATGCTCTACTAGAGCAATCGTCAATGGTCCAACTGTCACAAGGGTCTGATAAATTTCGGTGGAATCTGTAGCAGAATGGAAAATTCTCAGTCGAATCCATGTATAGAGCACTGGTCCAGCTAGTTGTGCCAGTTGATAACAATAAAAAAATATGGAAAATGACGATACCGCCAAAAATCAAAAAACAATGTGTGGTATATTCATAAAGGAGTAATCCTTACTAAAGACAACCTTATAAAACGCAATTGGCATGGAAATACAAAGTGTGTGTTTTGTCATCAGGATGAGACAATCAAACACTTATTTTTCCAATGCAAATTTGCCCGTTCTATATGGTCAGTCATCCAGATAGTTTCTAATTTGTATCCGCTGCGTAATGTTGTAAATATATTCCGCAACTAGTTACATGGTATCGATCACAAGTTTATAATTCTTATTAGGGTGGACCGCTTGCCGTTATTTGGTCGTTTGTCTATGTAGAAATGACTAGTTTTTTAACGGAAAGAATTTTTCTCTTATGCAGGTCATCTATCGGTGTACAAGTTTGCTCCGTTTATGATCACCCCAACAACGGGTGGAGAATCATGACCTATTTATGGAGGTGTCTACACTGTTGGAGCATGAGGCGAGAGGCATTTTTACCCAACATGAGTGGCAGCGTGATCTATGGATTTGCCCTCCATCGCCTTAGGCGATCTACAATTTCTTCATGATTACTGGTTTTCGCCTATTTATGTTTTGGACTTGTGTCGGCTATGTACACCTTGGTTACGCAGAGACCACGTGTAATGCTCGAATTTTTTATTAATAAAACGCTCTTTATCGAAAGAAAATAAAGGCAGAAACATACCTTGAACAGACAAAACCGAACGCCATAAATGGCTGATAATTTTAGGACGCGACTACGTAGATAACGTTCTAGATTTGGCAAATCCACAAAACATTCTGACAGCCCTGTCCGTGCGAGCCGTGAGCTCTCTAGCATGCATGCTCAAAAAACAAAAAATGCCGATGTCATCCGCATTAAATGCAAAATTCGAAAATTTAAAAAGTTTTGTAGCTCAAACCGTTTGTCCGATTTAGGATCCATTTTCACTGTTGGGCTAGTCGCGACGAGATCTTCGAAACTGGATCCCATGTTGATATGTTCCGATGATTTTTTTTTTTGACCCAAAAGTTACCCACCAGTAACACGTGATTTGTCCAAGCAGTTGTGTGTAAGTTACCCAGCTATGAACGATTAGTTTTGGCTTGAAACTAGGTCTCACTTTTGGTTGTTCTTTTTGTTTTTTTCAAGTTTAGAAGTTACAACCTAGTTTCATAAGTGGGTTATCACTTTGGGATGTTAACTTTATCGTGGACAAGTGAGTAACTATTAACTAAAACACATGTGTAACTCCATAAGTATTATGGTGATAACTATATTGATTTTATGGTAACAATAACACCCCAAAAGAGATAGGTAACTCCATAGGTACTGCGTTGGTAAATATTGTCTAGAGAGTTGGGTAACTACGTCGAGGTGATAGCCAAACCATAAACACTTGGGTAACTTCATAAGTAATGGGTGGATAACTATTACCTAGAGAGCATGGTAACTATATCGATTTTTTGATGATAGCTATATTGTAAACACCTAGGTAACTCTACCCTGAACACCTGGATAACTCCAGGTGTAATCGGTCGGTAACTATACCCTGAACGCCTGGGTAACACTATAAGTACTGGATTGGTAACTATATCATGAACACATGGGTAACTCCATCAGTACTGGGTGGGTAACTATTAGCCAAAGGGCAGGGTAACTAAATCGATTTCGTGGTGATAACTATATCATGAACACATGGGTAACTCCATCAGTATTGGGTGGGTAACTATTAGCCAAATGGCAGGGTAACTATATCGATTTCGTGGTGATAACTATATCATGAACACATGGATAACTCCATCAGTACTGGGTGGTTAACTATTAGCCAAAGGGCAGGGTAACTACATCGATATTGTGGTGATAACTATATCATGAACACACGGGTAACTACATCAGTATTGGGTAGGTAACTATTAGCCAAAGGGTAGGGTAACTATATCGATTTCGTGGTGATAACTATATCATGAACAAATGGGTAACTCTATCAGTACTAGGTGGGTAACTATTAGCCAAAGGGCAGGGTAACTACATCGATTTCGTGGTGATAGCTATATCATGAACACATGAGTAACTTCATCAGTACTTGGTGAGTAACTATTACCTAGAGAGTAGAGTAACTAACTCGATTTCGTGGTGATAACTATATCATGAACACATAGATAACTCCATAACTACTGGGTTGGTAACTATTAACTCGAGAGTAAGGTAACTATATCGATTTTGTGGTGATAACTTTATCGTAGCCACGTGGGTAAGTCCATAACTATCGGATTGGTATTACCTCGATAATGAATGGAGCATTGTCGCAAAATACAACTAAGTGGGTTAATTAGCAAAGCTCATACCAGAGCAACTTCTAAGTTTGATACTAAGTGGATTGATCCAAAGTTAGAAAAAATCAACAACAATAAATTAGTACTCAATCACGAAAAACCTTACATGAAGTGAAGCAATCGGGGAATTTAAGGAGGAGCTGATATCTTTTGCAAAATGCAAGAAGCAAAGACAATTAAAAAACAACAGCGGCCTGCGTATCTGGCCTTGAGCAAAAGCACAGGGGCGGTTCGGGTCATGGCCGCAGAGGATGGGGATGGAACCCTCGCGTTTTTTTTCTTCTGTTTTCCAAGAGATGTGGAGCGGCACACACGCGAGTCCGCAACGAATCGGGGCCGCACAGACGAAAATCGACGGTGTTGAGCGCGTTCTCGCGATTTGTCACACAGCGACCGTTTTAGAATTAGATTTGCCGTTATTTTTTGACTATCATTGGGAAAACAGAGCAAAGTGATTTTCTTGTTGCTACTACTTTGACTGTAATAGTGTAACTCTAGTTGTTGCCTTTTTTGGGTAACTTCTTTTACTTGTGTGCTACTAGTATTGATTACCAGCACACAAGTTATTATTCCCTGAATTGGAGATAAATTTCAGAGATAAAGCAGAGTCATAACACTAGCTTAGTCTCAGTCTACAGAAAGTAGCAAACAGTCAAGTAATTTGTACAACTAGCTAGCATTAAGGCAATCTGGCATGTCTAGCACACAAGTTATTATTCCCTGAATTGGAGATAAATTTCAGAGATAAAGCAGAGTCATAACACTAGCTTAGTCTCAGTCTACAGAAAGTAGCAAACAGTCAAGTAATTTGTACAACTAGCTAGCATTAAGGCAATCTGGCATGTCATGACACACGATTGATACGATAATCTGGCATTTTCAGACCACAAGGTATGGCTATCTTGGTCTAACATCCTGCAAGTCTTCAGTTTGTAACCTGTCTCCAGACATATAATATAGACTATATAACCTGTCTTCAGTTTGTTCGAAGCAAGCTGCAGCTGATACTCTGATGCTCTCCTATCCTCTGATGCTCTGTATGCCACGATAAGGAGCCCGACCTACTGCTACTCTCTTCCAACCGCCGATGCCGCGAGGGGGGCTACTACTGCTCGACCCTCCACCGTCGCCCCTGCCGCCGGGGACAGGATGCTGCTGCTGCTCGACCTTCCCCGGTCGCCCCTGCCGCTGGGGACGGGCTACTGCTGCTGCTAGACACTCCCCCGTCACCCCTACCGCCGTGATGGGCTGCTGCTGCTCCGACCGCCACGCTTGCTATCAGATGCAGATCAGGATGTGCAGAGAAATAGGAGAAATGCACACCGCGTGATGGAGACGCGGAGGTGCCGGCGGCGAGCAGGGGGCACGAGGAGGGAGGAGATGTTTGTGGGCGGCAGCCGGTGGTGCGGAGGTGCCCTCGGCGCGAGCAGGGAGCACCAGGAGGGTGGAGATGTGTGGGCGGCGGCCGGTGGGACTGGGAGTAGAGACGCGGAGCGGTTGGGAGACGGGACACGATTTGTCCACTGGCGATCTGGACCGCGCAACGCGAAATCGACGGTGAAGACCGCATTCTGCGGTTTTGCCAGTTTCAGGGCGCCCTGTAAATAGACTTTCCGTAATTTTATCCAAGTAAATCAATCCGGCGTTCCCCAGAAAACAAGCAGCAGGCAGGCACTGGGTGGCCCACCCCATGTCCTCTCGACTCCGATCTCGCGATGGTGTCGCGGTCGGGGCCCCCAACTAGGGCTGGACTAACGAGCTGCTCGGATCGTTAAGGCTCGGCTCGTTAAGGCTCGAGATCGTTAAGGCTCAGATCGTTAAGCTTGTTAAGAATAACGAGCTACAACTAAAGCTCGGCTCGGTTCGTTAGACGTTCACGAGCGCTCGCGAGCAGCTCGTTAAGACTCGTTAAGAAGATGTAAAAAAACTTAAAATGCATCTGCAAAGATTTCAGCCATAAAACGTATAAAAGTAGTTTAAAAATGACAAATCGACAACAAATAGTTCACAAACTCATAGTAGTTTCACACACTCAAATGAAAATAAATATTGCTAACTTGTTAATCGTTGGATGGGCTACAACCAGGGGCGGATCCAGGGGGGCTAGCAGGGGCTAGACCCCCCCCCCCCCCCCCCCCAATCGTTCGTCCCCCCCAAGGAATTACAGCACGCAATGACAGTATGTATACTGGTATTCCTACTGATGGACGTTGGTAATTACAACAGATGGGCTGAGGAGATGACGTTTGAGTAGTACTTTGGCCCAAAGCTAGTAGCATTTCACGTTGACATGTACGCATCTAGCCCAACAGACAACAGCCCATCTTCTCACATATCGTATATGTTCGCCTCTGTCTTATCTTGACCAGATCGATCTCGTTGAGGATGTCCATGGTTCGGCTGTGCCTGTGCCGCCGCTTGCGATTCCTTCCCGCGAGACTTGAATTCGATTGTACACGATGTGTAGCGGAGTATCGGCCAAAACGGCGGCCGCCGCCGATCGTCGTTGCCTGCTAGCCGCATGTCCGCACCTCCGTCCTGTCGAATCACTACTGGTATTTTTTCAATGTACACCAAACACCATATTTATGCGCTGCTGACCTTGCTCACCTTTTATTTTTAGTATAACTTTACATTTGTCAAACAAAAAAAACAAGAATATATTGATTGTCTTTTATGCCAATTGGTTAAAGCTCGCATCTGGTCTGTTGCTAAACATTCATATCCATCTCAGTAGATTACAATCAGGAAAGCTCACGCTTTAGCTTTCCTGATTGATTTGAAAGACTCTACACACCACCGTATCCTTGGTTTTCTTCCCACTTTAAAAGAACTGGTTATCATTCTTTCTATTCTATCTCCTCGCTTTAGGTCTTATGCTTCTTATTAAAGGGGTTATGCCACTCCGAGTCCATCAGTGTTGAAGGAATGGACAGAGGCAGGCAAAGAAAAAGTACTTATTTTACTACCGATAGAGAGCAGAGTTAGAGACAAGATGCCTAGGACCTGGAGGAGATCCATAAGAACCAAGTCGTGGAGAAGATAGCATCAAACTAGAGATAATAAACCTAACTCTCCGTGCTTTAATCGAGAATGGATACAGGGTCGTCGAGCGAAACCTTTACAGGAAGGAGTTTTCTCACGGTTTCCTTCGTTATCTATGTTAATGTTTCAGATAAATTATAAAATACAATGCTTTTGCCAAAACATATGTTGATTTGCTTGTTTATTCTGTATTTGATATATGGATATACTATATTTCACATGTGATCATCAACGCTTCGCCCCCCTATAGCCAAATCCTGGCTCCGCCCCTGGCTACAACATATAGATTTGTAGCCATGCTGCCACGACGCTAACGATCTTAACGAGTAGCTCACGAAACTCGTTAGTTTGATTGTTAAGCTCGTTAGTATTAACGAGCTAAAATTGCTGCTCGGCTCGGTTCGTTAAGATAACGAGTCGAGCATAAACGAGTCGAGTTACCGAGCGCTCAATAAGCTTAACGAAATTCGAGCTTTATGTCCAGCCCTACCCCCAACCCAGCCTGCATCCTCGACCTCCCAGAAACAAGGCCCCCCACGATCACACCAAGTGCACTATATAATATACTGCAAAGCATCACTATCATCACTAAGTATATGAAAGACGGACGCTTTCGCGACCGGAGAGCTGCCCACGCACTGTACAACTACAGTAAAGAACAGTGATGAATAGTGCTGCGATCCACACCGTCGATCGGCGATCCAACGGTCCACCAGACAGGCCGTGACGTTTTTGCTAAAACATCCCTCACTGATTCACAAATCAACCCCGCGGTCCGCAACTTTACGCTCGGAGGGACGTAACTCCAATTTCTAAAAACATTAAGGACCTTCGTGAAAGAACGTCGGCACAACACCCTTCCTCTCTCCTCTTTCCCACGCGAGCGGAGCTCGCCGGCGCCGCCGCTGCGTGTCCTCGCCGCACCGCTGCTCCTCTCTCAAATCGACGACTACGCCGACCTCCGCCGTCGCTCCCCCTCCCTCCTCCGGCGACGATATGGCTCGAGGCGCCGCCCATTCTGCTCCTTCCCCACCCGAGCAGACAGGGACGGCCACCGCGCCGCCACTACTTCGACGGCACCACTTCCACGTCGTCGCTTCCGCGGCAGCTGCCTCTATTGCAAAAAGGAGGTCAACGCTCCCCTACGCCGTGCGCGTCGACCCAGCTACCGGCAAGGCGACCACGCGCTTGCCGCGAGCAGGGGCGCGGCGGGGCGCAACGGGGCCAGCCGGCAGCGAGGAAGGGCGCGGCCTGGGGCGCGGGTTTAGCAGGGCCGCAGCCTGGGGCGCGGCGTGGCCCGACGGGGCCGGCCGGCCGGCGGTGAGCAAGGGCGCGGCCTAGGGCGCGGGTCGAGCAGGGGCGCCGCCTGGGGCACGGCAAGGCCGGCCGACCGGCGGCGAGCAAGGGCGTGGCCTAGGGCGCGGCGGGGTCGGCCGTGCGACGGCGAGCAGGGGTGCGGCGAGTTCCATGTCGCCGACGCCTTCCACCCCGCCACAGGGAGCTTGCCCGACCGCAGCCGGTTCCATGCACGCGCATCCCCGCCGGCCGTCGATCCCTGCAGGCGAAGCCCCGGCCCGTTGACGTGTTGCAGACCTGGCCGCCACACGCAAACCTGCCTTCCGCCGGCGCCCTGCTGGCGAAGCCCCCTTCTGTAGGACGCCACAGGGAGCCTTCCAACCACCGACGTACGGCATGCCGCCAAGCGACCCCGCCTGTGCGGCCACCGGCCCGCTCCCGAGCGCCGCTTCCGTAATGTCGCCGTCATCACGTCCCCTGCACTGAGTGTGGGTGCCGGTGAGACGAGATGCAGCTGCCGGCGGCAGATGAACCAAAGAATTCAAGGAAGGCGTCGTTCGACAGATGTGCCTGGTCCTCCCCCTCCTCCCAATCCCCTTTTCTTATTCATTCATATGAAGTTACGAAGTAATTTTTCCCATGTCCGACTCTAATGCTGCCGTTAATTATCCCTGATTTTTCTGTAGTAGGTGGTGAGGAACAGGTTTGGGAGCGCCTATACAGCGGCACTGCAGCTTCCCAGGTTGGTCGATTCACCCACTTCCTGCCTCTGATTTGAAAGAATTTACACGCTTCTGGATTTAATCATTGTGCAATCAGAGTGTCTACTACTTCTACTGGAGAAAGTTTTGGCGATGGATCCGTAGGCCAGGATGCTTCAATAGCTCACTGTCGCTGCACTTTCTCGGTAATAAATCTGCTTACCCGAGTATCTAATCGTTGACTTCATGCGTTTGTATTGTCTTTCCTAATTGTTGTAAGTCCAAAAGGTTATGGCTTATGTTTACACACTTTTTGTGCTTCTGATTCCCGTTTGCAGATGTGTGGAAACCTATGAATATACTTCTCACGGTCCCAATTTGGGTTACTATTACACGAAGGCAAGTAAGCAAATGCAAGTTTCTGGTCTCCCGATCAACTGTATTTACTGGAAATCATTTGATAACATAAATCTGGGGGAGACACGATTGCTAATCTAGGTAGATTCTAATAAGTTTCTTTATTTCATCTGCAGGTCCCAGCACATTTGTTCAAACTCTTTGATGCTTTGGAGAACAGATGTTTAGGCCATCATTGTCCACTATCATGTATGAGAATGTAAAGTAGGTAATGTCCTGTCATTTTTAAATAAATACCTTCTTGAGTGTTTCAAGATTTTAATTGTCGTATAACAACACTTATTATCTGATTTCAATTTCTTAGAGCAGCCAATTTCCCATCGGACACGGTGTTGTTGGCAGCATCAAATACCTAGCTTCAACTGAAAGTAAGGTTGTCAGTTGTCCCGACTGAAAACAAGCCTTGCAAATTTTTACATGTGTGCTTTTTCCTTGGTTTTACATCACTAGCGCCTTTGGTGTTTACATGCAACAGCTCTAGAGAAATATTGATGTGTGGTGTAGCCAAGAATTTTCTTCTGAGGGTGTGTTTGGTTGAGCTGTAGATTCCTGAAAATCAGCTGTGAGAAATCTGCTGTGAAAAAGCTGCTGTGAGCTGACAACTGTGGGAAAGCTGGAAGTTGTTTGGTTAGAAAAACTGTGAACTGTGGATTCCGTTAATTCTAGATACATCCATATTACCGACGATTAATATGAATCGGAGGGAGTACTTCAAAATATAACAACACAATTCCATAATTATATATAGCAAGCATTTTAGTTCTAGAAGCATTTTCACAAACACCTTGCACGCAACCTTCAAACCATGTTCTATACAGAACATTACACATACCAAATACACGACAAGCACAGCTATATTGTACAGACCAATTTTACTGTGCAGTTGCAAGACCCAATTACAAGGAATCAATGACAGAAAAGATCAGAAAAAATAGAAGAAAAGGCCATACGTACATGGCAGGGGAGGGAGGAGGAAGGAGATGTGAAGGAAGGAGAGGAGGGGAGAACCAGAACCCCATGAGGCGCAGTTGATCACCGAACGGCCGGGCAGCATCGGGTGTCGTTCCTGGAGACGGCGGCACGACGGGGCAAGCCATGGAGGCGGCGGCGGCGCGACGGGGCTAGCCATGGAGGTGGCGGCGGGCTGCGGGCTGGCGCTTGGTCCGGTCGACCGTAGGGCCGGTCTAGCAGAGGAAAAGGAGCGGCGGGATCGGGGGCTCGATTCCCGGCCGGCGCGCCGCCGGAGGCTGCCGGAATAGGCCGGTGAGGGGATCTTCGCGTCCTGATGTGAGTCACTGGAAAAGGGAGAGAATACGGGAGGAGAGAGGAGGGTTGGAGGAGAAACGCAACGCAGTGAAATCAGGGTCCAACCAGCTTTTCGATTTGCACTACGAGAATCTAGTGCGTTCCCAGAATCTGCGTCGGGCTGGTAAGCCTTTGGTTCAGATTTCAGCTTCCGTGACGTGAATCTGGTGAAAGAATCCCAACCAAACACACCCTGAATCTACTAGCGTTAAGAATGTAATAAAAGCCAGGTTGATTATTTTGCCATTCTGAACTAATCATGTTATGTTCTTTTGTACGTTCGCTTCAGTTGTGAATGGCATCCTAGCAGAAAATTCTTTCGACATGTCATGACTAGGATCCAGAATATACTACGGTTGACACTCTAATCCTAGAATCCTTCCATGCAATGCAAGATGAAAAAAAAAATCTGCATCTACATTCGCTTCTGCCAACAAGCAGCCGATACTCTGAAGACCTGCATTGATCTGTAGCCGCTATGAGAGCAGTGATAGGAAAAGAGGGCAAGCTACTCAGAAGGCCCGACATTTAACTGTTCCTACTACTGAAATTGGATTTTCTTTTGTTATGGGAACGATAAAAGTACTTTAGAAGCATTCAGATTTGCATGTACTTTTATATTCAGTGGCCATTGTTTTAAATTTACTTAACTATTCTTACTGCTCCAATCAGTTTCTGATTTGTTATGGAACAACAAAAGCACTTTGGAAGGATCCATATTTGTATGTAGTTATATATTTCAAAGGACATTTTTTAAAATGACACATTACTCTGCTACAGTTGTACAAAATCTCCACTGAGAAGTTTATGGTAGGAGGTGATGTTATTCTGTTTCCGTTTCTTACAGGCCCATCTATACGGATGCATAAGTTTTATGTATCGTGGCGATATGTTCAAGCAAGTGTACTAACCTACTGATCATGCTAGAATTTGATGGATTATTAAGATGGCTGGGATTACTACTGCCAGTTGTTTATAAAAATATGTTACTCCGTAGTATCTCTACACAGAAACACCAAAGAAAAGTTATCGGACTCAGTTCTGACCCTAAGGATACGCTGGTCAGTATGAATGTTTGTCTAATATATAATTCGGATATTATTCAACAAACTGTTCATTCAAGAAAATAGAATACCCAATTTCCAATTATTGCTTTCATTTAAATGCATAAAGTTCAGTACCTTGAACAAATATTGATGTCGATCTATCAGGTAAACTGGTTAGCTTAAGTACCATGTATTTTTAGCCGCATGCATTATTGCCTTCTCAAAGGTATCGTCTGCGTATATTTCAGGTTGAACTCGAGGTGAGCTAAAATCTTCCTATATAGTTTTTTGTGGCATAAGAGGGTTGATACTTCAGGAGTATCATGTGGGTGGATAAGAATAATTCTTTAGACCATTAAGAAGAAGATTATTTATCCTTTCTTTATTCTAAAATTCTATTAAAAATTTCACATATTAAGACACTTTTTTGAATCTACAAATTTTGTTGGTTAATTTCTTTACACTGGAATTTCTCTATGTTTGTTTTTGAAATGCACGTATCTATTAGCATTAGTTGCTGCCAGTATGATCATCTATAAACATGGCATTGCATGCAGTATCCAACTTATGAACTTCAACTGTGTGCTACTAGGTATGTGATAATTGAAGGTGCTAATTATGAATCATTATGAATTTCAGCATTAGTCACTGTTCTAATCTGTCTATGAGGAGGGTGGTCTTTAAAGGCAGCATAGCTTTCGATTTGGTTGTTTCCTTATATGAAGGTAATATTTTTTCCCTTGGATGCTCGGCATGTTTGTCACCTTAAGTTTTTGCTGGTGGTAATGTCATGTCGTACATGAGACAGGTATACGCAGTACGTGCTTGATGTTCATTATCCAAAATATGCATGATCTAGGCTGCCCAACGCCTTTTCCGTCATTGCTAGATAGAGAGGGAGTCATGAGAACGTGCTTATAGCTTATTACACGATTAGAATGTAGTTTCCCCAGTATTTTCTCCCTTATGTCGACCTATTAATGTTTATATAATGCGAAATATGATTTATTGGTTGTTACTGCTTATGATTTTCTCGACGATGGATGTTACTTACTGTTATTTTGCTTTCACTAGCACTTGAGGGCGTGCGCTCCACCACGATGACCACTGCCCGCTTCTCGGTTGGACCTGGAAGCCACCACCGCCACCAGTCACTTAGAGCTATAGATTTTTTCCTTTTATTTTTGTCATCGGTACTCCATATGTTAAAAAATAATGTCTTACTGTTAAACAATTTATCTTTTAATGCGACGTGGAAGAATCACGTTCGACTCCAATATATCCATGGTGTGATGTACGTTAAGTTTTACTTCAGCTTTGGCACTTATTCATTCAGAAGCAATTTGGTATTATAGGTTTTTGTTTACCTAATGGGTGAGTGTATTTTTTAAATTATGATCTGTGGTACCATTGGCAATGTTCAATTCTTATTGTGGCACACTGCACACATCATGTACTTCATCTATAGCAGTCATAGCAAGTCAATGAAGAATTAACCATGCCATCTTTCAAGTTTTTGCGAAACTAAAAATCCTCACGTTAGTGTTTCATGGTACAAGTAATTGACAAAAAATCTCATCAAAGGCGCGGCGTGCCGCCGCGCTAAATTCAACTAGTTCAGAATCAAAGAAGCAGTCCCAGTCTCGTACACAAAACAATTCCTCTTATCGTTTCTCAAGGAACCCAACCAAACACAGAGATGAACATCTACTAGCTACGGACGCGGCCCTGATGGACAGGGGTGTCCTCCTGATGGTGTTGCTGGCGGCGGCGGCGATGCTCCTGTGGCTGCTGCCGCCGCCGCCGGCGTTCCTGCTCTTCCTCCCGTAGTGATGATGCTCCTGCTCTTCTCCCTGTTTCTCTTCCCGTCTGAAAACTGCGAGTACCCTCCATCTCCGGCCTTCGCTCAGTAGGAACAGAGAGAGGCTTGTTATCAGGTAACATTTCCTTCTTTTAGCTTTATTCTATCTATATCCATGCCGCACTTCCTCGCTTTTATTGGATACTAGCAAAATTGCCCGTGCGTTGCTACGGTTGAACCAATTTAGACCTAGATACGTGGATAATAAATGTCTTTCAAAGATGCACAAAACAATTCCAGAAGTCAAGAAGCTCACTAATCCCGCACTTTAACATATATTGATTACCATTATAAATGTGAAAGAATAATTCATGGCGAAAGCACCAGTTGTTGGAAATGATCAGTAGTAGTATTCCCTCTTTGATGGAAATGATCATTCATCAATAAATCATGAGAGAAAGCTTAAAGGAAGTCGTGTAGAAACCATCTCTAGCCTTAAGCCAATCTAATCAAGTCACCGTTGCTTCTTGCTCTGACAATTTGATTGGAACTGCTGCTCTCTAGCCTTCGGCGAAAGCACTGTATCTAAATACGACAGGCACCATTCCCATCATCAAGAAGTGCCTTTTCAAAGCAAGACTAAGCTATAAAAATGGGCAAGACTAACGCCTCTCGAGTCTCGACGCACAAACATGCCGTTAAACAAAACAGCGCCGCTCACGATAAGATACAACATAGCCAAATCACAAATTTGGGAACAATTAACTAAGATTTATAGTTACAAAAAAAGTATAAATGGGCAAAACAGTGTCGCTTCAAAGAGAAAATGGTGCGTGTACAATACTTCTATAATGGGCAAAACAGTGCTGCGCAGGCAACGAATGGAATAGATCTAAAAAGGTTGTAAAAAAGAAATGGAAAAATCAGAGGAGCAGCTGACACAAAATCTGTGGATGGAAGATGATTTTTTTGCTCTAGGACGCACGGTGCTTGCCTCTGGTTTCAGAACGGTACGCACGGTGCCTGATGCTAGAACGCGAGGTGCCTGAACATCACATCGCCCTGGGAGAACGACGACCTTGGGGAGGAGGATGGAGGGGCGCCGGTAGCCAGAGGAGGGACGGCGCTGCCCGGGCACGAAGGCGGCGGTGGAGGCCCGGGGTCCTGTCATGGTCCTACGTGGTCAAGGCGTACAAGTGGATGGCGTCTTCTCTCTTCGTTGGCGTATTGCTGTATCGGCCCCACCTGTCGGTGGTGGACCATGTTGTGTGCGTGGGTGCTGGAGTGTTATAAGAGCATCTCTAGTGGAACGTGTATATTTGGACGTGTATATGGAGATATACACGTCCATATACACCTTGGTAAATTTTACACCTCCCAGTTTTTCAGTGGAACGTGTATCAGGACGTGTATATTCCAACGGCTATATTTTCAAACGGCTATATTGCAATGAGTGATGTAATCCATTTCTTTGTAATGCAGTGCTATCAATAAAATATTTTTGCTTCACATAGTTCTTACAACAACTAGCAGAAAGCATCAAATAGTTCTTACAACAACAACTGGAAAGCAGTAAATAGTTCTTACAACAACAACATATAGCTCACATTACTCTAGGCGGCGAACAACACACAGGAAACAACAATCAATTATAGCAGTCTGTATCAGACCAGCACGAAGTATCAATTATGTAGCAAACACGAAAACTCACAGCAAACAACAAGTATCTTAGCAAATTATGTAGCAAATCGCCCCAGACCACAGAGCACCAAATCCAAGCCGAGATTAATGGGTCTGCAACTGCTGTTGCTGTCTCGGATGAGTCGCACAAGAAGTGCTAGCTTCAGTTGGAGACCCATTATCCCAGCCGAGTCGCACAAGAGTCGCACACAGAGCACCAAATCCACAGCCAGGTCCAAATCCGAGCCAATCGACCGAAATTTTCTGCTACTACAACACTACCGAGCCGAATCGATGGGCAGCACCAATCGATGGAAATCCCAGCACCAAATCGATGAGCACTACTACAACACAACCTAGCAGAATCGATGTGCAGCACCAATCGATAGAAATCCCAGAGCCACATCGCTGGGCAGCACCAAATCGAGGCAGACCGGCGCATCTCCCTCCTCCGCCGCCGCCCTCCAGGCCGCAGACGCGGCTCACCCTAGGCCGCGGCCGGCGCTCACACCATCGACCTGAGCCGATCCCCTCTCCCTCCAGGCCGCCGCCGCCGCACAGGGCCGTGGCCGGAGCTCACCCCACCTCCCCCAGCCCCTCTCTCCGCGCCCTCCCATCTCCATGGCGCGCGCCGCCGCCGCCGCGGGATCTGGCGAGCCGTGCGGCCGCCGCGCGACTCCCCACGACTCCCCGCGCGACTCTACAGGCGGGAATGGAAAAAAAGGAGGGAGGGAGAGAGCTTACCGGAGGGGAGTGGTCGCCGGCGAGCTTCGATGGCCTCTGGACGGAGGCGGGAGCAGAGCGGGAGGAGAACGGGAGAAGAGCAGTTGCCTCGTTTCCGTCTTTCACGAGCGTGGACAAGGCGTGTTTATTTCCACGAGGAGTAGCGTCGGGGATGGTCGTGTAAAACTTGCACGCCCGTATACACCTTCCGCTGGAGACGTTTTTTAGGCTATCATCGTGTATATTTGACATACACGCCCAGATACACATGCCACTAGAGATGCTCTAACCAGCGTGTGTGGAACAAAGGAGCTTATCGTTAATGAATCTCTTCTCGATCCCGTGTTCTTCCGTCTCTCTCCCGAACCTCAATTTCCCTCTCCAATCCCCATTCCTGTGATTGAGGTATCCGGGTTCGTTACAGGTCCCGCCGTTTTCCAGGGTGCACAGCATGTCCACAAACGGTGCCTGCAGAAAAAATGCATAGGGTGCGCAGTATATTCCAAAAAAAATGGTGTCTGAAGAAATTGCAGGCATACACACATGATTGGGGATTCATACACGAGCGGATGGAACCGGAGACGGTGACCAAGCTCGAGCAGCTGTTGTCGTGCTCCACTCCTCCACTTGAATCCACCGTCTTGCTCCCCTCCTCTAACTCAAACCGCCAACATGCTCCCCTCCTCTCCCTCAAGCCGGCTGTGGCGTGTTCGGGTGAGGCTGCGAGATCCCTACCATGGCGAGGAAGGGAAAGTCAACCCTGGCGCCGGTGGGCCGTGGGGATGCGGCAACCACGGGGAGCGGCGCGGCGACGGGCTGCACGGCTCTGCGAGCCGGCGGGAGGCGGTCGTCGCGAGGACGCGCGTAGGCGACGCGAATGCTCGCGGAGGCGCGGGGCGGCGCGACGGGGAGGAAGGGAGCGGGACGGGGCGGGGGCGGCACCGGAGGTAGAGGAGAGAGGCCAGAGACGGCACACAGTGGGGGATTTGTGGAGTCCAGGGAGACGCGTGCGCTCGCCGCGCTTGCGTAAAAAATTTCCACCAGCGTCACGTGATGTACGAACCGGTATTCACTTAAGCGGTGGCAGTGACTGTAATTTCGTTTTTTGTGAGGGTAAAACTGTCTTTTTATGTCAGACGAAATAAGCCTTCCTTCCTTTATTATTAGGTATATAGATACGATATACTACCATACAACATACAACAGTGCGGTGGGCATCAGGAGAACTTCTGCCCTACCTTTCAAGCCCGGGCGAAGAAGGGCCATGGTTGTGTACAACAAAGATGAATGTTAGCTAGTCATTCCTGTCGTTCAGGGTTTTCCCACCACAATTTTGCGGCTGCGGAAGACTGTACAGTAGTAAGCCTGCGATGAGAACCGCTGCACCGGCAACGAACCCAGGAGGGAGTGTCGACGCCACGCCGATGTACGGCAGCGGTAGGGTGAAAGCGTAGATGGACAGTGGAACTGCATCAAGAAAGGCCATTATTAGTTATCAGTTAAGCACTCCTGTGTGCAGGCTACAGCTTGTACAAGGTAACAAGTAATGAGAAATGGAATGCTTCTTGTGCCCTACTCATCCTTTGACTTGCCAAAGAATATAAAGACTTTTAGCTGATTTTTTCCATGAACTTGATAATTCAGCTCTAACTGCTAGCGAGATGAACCGAAGATATCCAGTAGTGGGAGACGTTAAACTATTCATTCATGCATTGGCGGGAAAGGAAAAGAAGCTGAAGTTTGTCTGTACGGTAGTCTGCCGAAGGAGCAAACAGGTTTCAGAAACCACTGACACATGTACAAACCTGGTTAGCCTCTTAGACATCTGAAGATAAAAACAGGAACCGGCCAAGGACTGGCAATTGGGAAAGGACAGCGGATAAGGCTTCTGCAGTCGTTATGTGGGAACCAAACAGAAATCATGCAAATGATGGTGATGGAAGATAGTTACAGCTAAATATTTGTGTTTGTTTAGCCTCATAAGCTTAGTTCTGAAGTGACATGGTGCAACTAAGCTATGTGGGATCATGGTCAGCCGAACTTCTATGTGCATCTCTTTCTTCTGTACTAAGCTTATGTAGAATTGTAGAGCCTATGAGGGTTGAACATGCATCAATGGCATGATAGGAAATATTTGTTAGAAACTTTAATAGGCATAACGTCCTGGCTAAATGTCATACTTTCTCCATAACTCATCATTTTAATAAAGGGTTTGCATTGTCCTCGTGGTCCAATTTCCATAACTAACCAATCTACACCTCAAAAGCTTCAACATTACAGAATTTTGATACGGAGTGAACCAAGCCAGGTATGAATTCCAAACATCCCATTATCGTCCTCTCTGGCTCTAACTGATAAACTGGACCACAACAGGACTGTCATCAGACCGAAATCAATGAACATGGCCTCTACCTTTGCGAAATCGTAACAACTCTGCCTTATTGACATCTAGTATGATATACAAAAACGTGACTAATTGCTATACTTTACCGAGCCAAATTTAGAAAACACAAAGATTGTGTGTACAGACTTGGGAAACAGGGCGTGAACACAGCATCCCAGCTTGCGTATGGTCACAGTTTAGGCTTTCAGCTTTGAAAACTGGATGACACACAATGAACTGTATAGGACAGTTTTAACCGGTTGTTTAACCATACCAGATAGTAGCATGTGCTTAGTTGATGCCTAATGTTACCGCGACTAACAATAGGCAAACTGTGGTTGCCACAAGAAGTGTGACAGACATGGCCACCACAACATTTGGCAGGAAATTGTGTCTATGACATGCAGACCATATATAAGTAACAAAGTGTGGCAAGCCACAATTGTGGCAATGAACCAAACACACGCTTAAGGAATTGTGGCGCGACTAAGATTGTGTCTGGCAACCATAGGCTACAAACCACGCATGCAAATGCTTGTCTGCGAGATCAGTTTTAACTGGATTCCCCACCTTTCTTCAAAACTAGTTCGACTGTGGCACATTGCCGCACAAAAATGGCACATGAAGTATAAATGAAATCAAAAACTTCGCCACGCTAATTATTAGTGGAAATACTGTGGTGCAAAGGAAGAATATGTAAACCTGAAAATGTAGAGGCTAGAGAAGATACGACAGCTGAAGATATCTTCAGAAGGTGTAGCAAAGATATATTGAATCCCATATTAACCAACACAAATAGTAGCGGAAGCAGTGGAGCCCCTTCACAGCCTGCACAACTCAAAAAGTTCAACAAGATGCTTGTGCAACATGCAAACATGCTTACTGCCTTTATAGTTTAATAAAAAACTAAGAATATATCAAGAAAAGATAAAGTTATACCAATGAAACAATGAATAATTCTTGCGGTGATTAAAAAGTTCACAAGATCAACTATGGGAAGATAAAAACCAAACTGGGCCTTTAAAAAATAAGGAAGAAATTCATAAAGGAAGGATGGGCTTTCAGTTCAGAGATGTAAATGATACTGGTTATTAAGTGATAATACAATGATAAGAACTTCAGAAACTGAATGTTCTACGCTAGTTAATCATCAGGGATGTTTTAAGAGATCCAAGCAGAAAATTATTGCATGATAAAGATGCCCAGAAGAAAATTTAAGAAACACAGAAGATGCCCAATAAAATTAGGGATAATTACCAGAAGATAATGATCCCATATTCAGAAAGCAAGCTGCACCATCTCTGATGTATGTTGGTAGTAGATGGAATGGAATACCCCATAACTTTGACAAGAATGGCAGCAAGAGACACATAAAAACAGCCTGAAATGATAGGTTTATTAATTATTATGGACAGCCTCTGTATGGTCAAAGCAAAGTAGTAGACATGAGGACCATACTTGATAAGCAGAGCCATATGAGTTGACGACAAAAAGATCAACTGAGCCACCCTAGAAACAAAACAAAAGAATACCGGAATAAGAAAAGCGTCTGACAAACACAAGAAATAGCAGTTTCCAGTAAGCATGTCTGTAACAGTAAGTTCAACATCTCAAACAAAAATATGGCAACTCTGGTCTATGGGAGCAAGGCAGTACCTTCAAATTCTTGGCAGCATCTATAAATATTATCTCCTGCAACAATTACACTTTACATGTATCAGGTAAAACTGGTAAAGCACAGCAATTGGCTAACAGATAGATTAATAGGCTTACTACCTTTAATACTGTATCAGCAGCTTGAAGAAAGAATGATATTATCATTAACAATGGCCACAAAATTCCAGTACTTTGTAATGAAGCACCAGCACCAGATCCACTACACATACCAAAGGTTCGTGTTAAATCCCATTGAGAGCCCTCAAAGAAAAGATACTTAATATCATCTCCCACCCAGTCGCAGTTACACATATGACCTGTGAGGTCAATTGACCCTGTAATTTTCTAAAACACACCTGACTTATTATATATCTAACCAAATATCGACAAAACTGCAACGAGTTTGAATGGACTGATAGTTTGATACCACAGGGTTCTTAGGTCTGCACCACCACTGCTCCCAACCATGCGTTGAAACCAAAAATAGCAGTAGTGAATATGGTAAAATAATACTGTACTGAAATATCAGGCGGTTTTTTTTACATTCCAGGATTGTGACCTGAGAACTATTCACAGATCATACTTTTGGACTATTATGTTGAAGTGTTCCAGTGTAGCAGTTCAATGGTATTCAGACCAACGAAAAAAATAGCACGCTATTTCCCGGTTAATAGCACGATATAGCGTATTTGGAGAGGCTACGCTATATTTAGCCTAAAGTTGACGCTACGGCGCTATTTTCATCTTATACGCTCGAAACCACACTAAACGTGGTAACGTTATAGCTACGCTAACAAAAAGTCTGGAAATAACGTTAGGTGATGATGATGGCGGGCAATCTGGTAGTTCTTCTAGTTATTCTGAAGATGATGTCAATGATTCTGATTAAAGTTTAAAATATTTATCTTTTAGTTTATTACTTTTTCATGGTTTTAAGCCTCATATTTGTATTTGTGCCATGGATTTGGCCTTGACATTTGAATATGGTTACCTGGTTATGCATGTATTGTTTCTGGAAAAAAAATTAGTGCTGAAATCCTTAATATTTGGGCTATTTTTTACAACTTTTTCATCACGCTATTTTATATGTAACTTCGCTATATCACGCTATATCTTGTATAGCTTCTGGAGGAGGGCCACGCTATTTTTGATAGCACGCTATTTTTTTTCCTTGATTCAGACATGTGCATCCCCAGGCTGTGAAGATGTCACTGTGCTGCATTGAAGATTTCTGGAGCATACAAATCATATTGGGTAGGTCCCAAATATTAATTAATTTCCCGTTTTCTTTGTTTCCTGGTCTACTCTTCTGGATTTAACCATAAGATTTGTTGAAGGATAATTGCAAGACATCATAATGGGAAGCAGAACAGCAAACTCACTGCCTGGATTACAGCTGTATAAATATAATCAACTGGTTATTAGGTGCTTGTAAACCTGGAGTGAAATTATTAGAAAGGAACATACCTTGCTACAGTTATTACCACACCAACTGTCACTAGAAAGCATCCTGTTATCTCATTAACTTTATAGCGCCTCTTCAGAAAAATAGCTGACAAAAGAAGCTGCCATACAAGATAGGTCTGCAGAAAAGTAATAAGCAATTTTATAGATGTGATTGCAAGTGATGAAATGAAGACCGTCATATATTTATAATGGTGACTCACCAACCTGTGACAATATTGGTATTGAAGCCCCAGAAAGAACAGCTACTCCAACAAAATGCAAGTAAATAATACTGTGAGTGTGTTTCTTATGTCACATATCAAGTACACTTTAGAAGTGAAAATCTATGAGGAACATGCTGTATTTGATTAGGAGAAGGAAAAAAATTTACCTCCAGCAGCCATCCCTGATGCTGCTGCTAGAGCCTCTAAGAGGCCCACAAGTATAAAAGGTTTCTGCGGTAGAGAAAGCATCTCATCGGTAACAGTGCCAGCTTGATAACGAAGATACAGGATTGAAAAGTAGACAACCACATAGCTGCAAAAGTTAAGAGATCCATACCGTGTTATCAGCGTCCAATGATTCAATGAGAAGAGGTCATATTATTCAAAAGAGGATGCAACAGGACGAAACAAGCTCGACCAGTCAAAAGAGTAGCAGATAGAAATTACTTGTATGTAGGGCGCATTAGGTTTCATTAAGCAAAGGCTATGACCAAGAACTTCTCCATATGCAAAACAATGCCGCAAATCCCCACTGGATAATTTGCAATCCTTTGCCAAATGAATGCTAGTCTCGACCTCGGTATCAGAAAGCCCAAATTTCTGTGTGAGACCAACTGTAGTCCGCCAATTTTTCAGCCTTATAGGCCCTGCCCATGTAGGAGAAGCAGCAAAAGGCTTGCATTTCGACTAACCCACGGCCTCCCAAATCTCGCCAGCTCGGAAACCCACCATCTAAATTTGACCAAAGAGAAACTGCACAGACTCGATTTTCTGCAAATCAAAGACACTTTATCTGGTCTTGTTTTTTCTTAGATGTTATGAGAGCGTGCTGATAGCATGGTGGTAGAACCTCCAGTTGTGAGGCTGCCGACCAGGGCTCAAACCCTGGTTCTCACAAAAAAAAAGGCCCCTCACTGAGTTTGTTCCCCACGCGTGCCTAGCTGCCAACTGCGCCGCCACAAAGGGTGGAGCCGGCGTCCAGGGCCTTTCCTCGACCGACAAAGCAACGCCTTCGGGTTTCTTCACCAAAGGGTTTAGTTTTTTTTTGTGAATGCTATTGGTTTCAGTTTGGTCGTTCCCACCGTTGGTGGTTTCTATTTGGTGCCTGATCGGCGCTCTTCTTCAATACACAATGCAGAATGCACGCTCGCGATGAGCATGCGGATAAAAAAGCCATTATAAGTTTTCGGCCTCTAGGCCCTTCCCATGGAAGAGAAGCAGCAAAAGTTTTGCATTTCGACTCCGCGCAACCTCACGGATCTTGTCAGCATGGAAACCGGCCATCTAAATTAACCAAAGCGAAACTAAAGACTTGATCTTCAAATCAAAACCACTGTATTTGGTTTTGTTTTGTTTTGTTTGCCGCTGTTATTGGTTTCAGTTTGATTGTCGCCACCTTTGGTGGTTTGTATTTTGCGCCCTATAGCCGTTCTTCTTCTAGTACACAATGATACGCTTTTGTCGCATATTTGATGAAAAAAATCAGTAAATTTGCTGCCTACTTACTATTACTATGGCATTGCAACTTTTTGGAGCACAACAGCAACAGGAGTGATGGCATTTACCTATAACAAATTGACAAGAAGTCGCATGCCGAAAACAGCACACGTGGAAACCAAATTTTGGGTGCACTATTTGGCTATCAGGATTCAGGAGGCAGGAAGGGGCAGCACATGTGTCCGGCCACTAGGCACCAGGAAAAAAAAGAAACACACAACCGTACAGCAACCAGGTCCAAGATTGCTTGCAGCAACAACCAAAAAAATCTCGCCCAGCTATTTTCCCTGACACGTGGGCCCACCACGCAAGGCACGCGCCGCGGAGGCCGAATAGGAAATATGATTCGCGACAGAGAATCTCCGCTGCTCGAAGAACAACCGGTTCGCCCCATTGGATCAGCAACGGCAGCAGGAAGCAGAGCAAAGATCGGCTCGGATCATTTAATCAATGGCGGCCGGAGCAGCAGAGCGAGGAGTAGGGGGAGGCGTACCCGAACGTGGCGAACTGCGCGAGGAAGAAGGGGTACTGGCGGAGCGGGACGAGGGCGAGCTTGTAGAGCACGCGGTTCCCGGTGCCCATGGCGACGACGGCCGCCGTGGCGAGGGCCACCTCCATCCCGGCGCTCCTCCCCACCCCGGCGCTCCTCCCCGCCACATGCCCCGCCGCCGCGCACACCGCCGCCTCCCCCCTCCTGCTCCTGCCGCCGCTGCTCCTACATGCCTCAGACCCCGCCGCCGCCGCCGCCTTCCACGCCGCAGCCTCGATCCGCCGTGCGTGCGCTCGCAGCGCCACCCGTGCCTCCCTCCTCGGGAGCCCCAGCGCCGCTACCGCCACCGCTGCTCCATTGGCGCGCTCCTCGGGGAGACGGAGTTGCCGCAGCGGCTGCCGCGCCGTGAACAACTGCGACGACGACGCCGCCATCGGAAGGAACCTGTAACGGATGCTCTGCTCCTTCCTCTGGTATGCGTAGGCAGTGGTAGTGGTTGGTGGGACGCAGGACGGAGAGAAGGGGGAAGATTCGTGCAGATGGTAGCGCTGTTCCGCTTGGTCTCTGCTTCGCTTTTGCTTGAGCGTTTCGGTTATTCGGTGGCTCGCGGGAGCGGGGCGGCGGCGGGTCCACGCCTCCGCAAGATTATTTGGAGGGGGGGAAGGAAGGGAGGAGGTTGAAAAGTGCCAGTAGTTTCTGCCGTGTGAGTTTCCCTTACATTTCGGAGCCCTTAGTTTATGTTGTCTTGACACTAAAAGTTAGAACCAAGGATGGTTGTTTAATGTTCAAAAACAAAAGGATGGTTGTTTAAAAAGAGTTCGAATTGTGGTGACTAGTGATAATAAATGTAATTTCAAATTAGTTCCGCTATTTTGTTTCTTTTTACTCGTGTGCAGCTACATTAAAAAAAAAGATGACATTTGCTACATTGATTAGATTCCATGTGTAATAACCTCACTATCTTTCCCGTTGTGATGCCACACGTCTCTTCTCCTTTAGCGATTATCTCTTCCCCTACATGTAAGCGATTGGTTCCTCTCATTTCTATGTTACCTCTCATTTCTCTTCTTGTTTCTCGAGTCATTTGTTTTGTGTGTTTTCATCTTATCGGGTAAGTTTTTGCTCCTTTGCCATCACATTTTTTTTTTTTGAAGTTTCACCGGGGGGGATTAATCCCCACCTGAATTTTTCATATATAGGAGACCTCAAGAGGCAGTATGTCTTTTACAAGGGAGAGCTCGCCGAGGCGTACATGGGGAGAGAGGGGGGCTAGCCAGCCGTGAGGCGGCCAAGCCAAGCGTCCGCGTCATCGCGGAAGGCGGCGGGGAGACGCACGCGCCAGAGCACGGCGTCCTCTCGGCAACGACGTAGTAGCGTCGGAAGCGAGGGAGTCTCGTGGTTGAACATTACACCATTGCAGTGTTTCCACAGCTGCCAGCAGCACAACAGAAGGAAGGTTGAGGAAGAGCGGCGATCTAGGTCCCAGCAGCAGGAAGCAGCGAACATGTCTTGGACCTCCGACGTGGCGGCGAGATCGCACCCGACGGTGACCCAAAAGCGGACGGCAAAGTGGCAGCCGTACATCAGGTGGTTCGCCGTCTCGAGTGGCGCAGGGCACAGGGGCACCCGCACTCAGCAGGTTCGAGTATGTTTTTCTTCAGAAGTGTGTCTCGAGTCTGAATCCGTCCGCGGGAGAGAAGCCACCCGAAGAACTTGACGCGGGAGGGGGCGAAACTGCCCCAGATGAAGGTGGCGAAGGGCGCCGTGACACCGCCAAAACAGACGAGACGGTAGAGCTCCGCGCGGCGGAACCGACCGTCCAACGCCATGCACCTAGTCAGCACCCTCGCGTCGGCGCCGGTGGAGAGCTGGAGGGTGGACAGGGCCGCGGCGACCGCATCCCGTTCGCGCGCGGCGACCGGCGTGATGCGGCGAACAAGAACGGAGTCGATGCCGTCGCGGGCCACCGCGGCCACCGAGGCATGCACGTTGGTGGTGTGCGAGAAGAGCGTCGGCATGGTGTTGCAAATGGCGCCGGCCGGGAACCAGGCGTGCGTCCAGAAGCCACATCGAGCACCGTCGCCCAACCGCGGGGCGGAGATCGCAGTGTACAGGGGGATGACGTCGCACAGCAATCTCCAATGGGTGCCGGGGAGGCGGCGTGCGACCAGGTCAGAGAGAGGTCGCTCGCCCACCATGCTCCAAACCCAGCGGGCCCAGGGCGTGGCATCGGTCACATGGAGCCTATGGAGGAGCTTGACCAGAAGACAGCGGTTCTGATCGGTGAGTGATCGAATGCCGAGCCCGCCTTCACTTTTCGGACGGCACACTGCCGCCCACGCCACCAAGCATTGGGCACCGGAGACATGCTCGGACGCTGCCCAGAGGAACGCACGGCGGATCGCGTCCAGGGCGCGCACGACCGGAGGCGGAAGCAGCATGGCCGCCATGGCGTACGTGGGGAGCGCGTCGAGCACCGCGTTGATGAGCACGATCCGGCCACCGGCGGACAGGACCACCGTGCGCCACCCCGAGAGGTAGCGATCGGCCTTGGCAATGAGGGGCGCAAAGGCGGCGAAGGTCAGCTTCTCGCACGACAGGGGCAAGCCCAAATATGTCTGCAGGAAGCTTTCTAGCGTGCAGCCGAGCGTGTCGCGCACCGCCACGACCATGGCGTCCTCCGCATGCATGGCGACTAGGGTGCTCTTGTGGAAGTTGATGACGAGGCCGGTCGCCTGGGCGAATATGTCAAGGATGCTCTTAAGACGGCGAGCCGCGGCGACGTCGGCGCGAAAGATGACCAGCGCGTCATCCGCGTACTGCAGTACGACCGGCGGCGCCCCGTCGACGATGGGGTGCTCCAGCACCCCGTCCTGCTGGATCATCTTCTGAAGGACATCCGCAACGAGGAGGAAGAGGTAGGGGGACAGGGGGTCCCCTGCCGGAGCCCACGCCGACAGCTGATCCAGCGGCCAGGGATCCCGTTGAGGACGATGGCAGACCTCGATGTGTTGAAGATTGCCGCCATCCAGTCGCACCACTGATCCGGGAACCCTCGCGCGCGCATGATCTTGTAGAGGTTGTCCCAGTTGATGGAGTCAAACGCCTTCGCGAAGTCGAGCTTGAGCGCGAAGGAGGGGGCGCGGCGACGGTGGCAGCATTGCACCACCTCGGTGGCGTACACGAAATTTTCTGAGATGCTGCGCCCCGTGATGAACCCGGACATTTTATTATTTTCATTAGTGCATCACTCAAAAGGTGTCGCCGTACCCTTTGTGGCATATTCCTTGTGTTTTCATTCCTTTGTCGCCTTTCGTGTGCCACCATTACCGACCAACACTCTCTATAATGGCTCGAAAGATGCAATAAACATCAAGGTTGATATGGAGAAATAACGCGTTTTCTTTGTCGTCAAAGCTCACACACCGTCTGCTCTGCTTTCCCTACGGATGTCGTTGTGAACAAAAAACAAAAGCATTCCCTTGCTACTAACCTTATATAAATACATGTGATATGTGTACATTGTCTAGCATCCTAGTGATATACGAATCATATTGTTGAGAGTGTTCAGCTAGGGACCGGCTATATACCAATATCGACGAAAATACTAATGTAATCATGGATCCACATGGTTCGTTTCTTGAAGTTAGCGATATTTTTATGTACAAAAAAGTCAAGTATATTCTATTTTTTGAGTTACACCAAATTATGGTGTTTACATCTATGGATAGAAGCTAGAGACATGTCCGGAAGATTTTGGTGCAAAAATAAGATCACTCGTTTTCGTGTGGGACATGTTTCTATCTATTCTCTAGAAGTATAATTTCTCGTAACTTGTGGGAATAATTTTCCTAAGTTTTATTTAAAATGTGGCATATGTTCTCAGTGTAAAACATGGGATAAACGTAAAAAAAAGTCTGGGAGGGAAGTCTTCATCTTCTTCGTACGCCATGTTGGATGAAACATCTTTGCAACATCAACTCTATGCGTCAACGGACGTGTAAAGAACCGCATGCGGACTACTTTAGAAAGTTTCAGGAACTATAATTTTTAAGTTTTAAGACTAGATAAAAGTTTAATTGATCTGGACGCATTTCACACTATGTTATCATAATTCAAATCTGTGTCCCCCCGATATAGAACAACATCGGGAACTTGTATGCAAGAAGCACTTGCAACTCACTCATGAAAGTAGACGGTGCGAGGTGATCACAGCCTTTCATATAGAGGTGTGTGGACTACTCCCCCCGGTCCACGAATACGTGTACATCTAGCTTTTGTAGTAAGTCAAACTTATTAAAATTTGACTAACTTTATAGGAAAATGTATAAGCATTTATTACACCAAATTGGTATCACTAGATTTGTCTTGAAATAAAGTTTCAAAATATATCAATTTGACCTAGATGTACACTTATTCGCGGACGGAGAGAGTATGGTACGACTAAGACCCACCCGTCCTCGTGAGCGGTGACTCGTGTGCTTCCATATAGTTCCTTAAATGTAAACGTCGATTGGCATTTCCCCTTTGATTAAAGCTAGCAACACTTATTACGATTTATAGAAAGTAATGAAATTCATGCGGAAGAAGAGAATGGATCAAAACTTTTTATAGTAATTTTACATCGAAAAATACGAACGCTTGTGTTTGTGGGTAGGATGAGTTTGTGTCTACTTACACTACTCACGCATGCAAGTGGATGTGGGTCCTCAGGAGAAGTCTTTGCACCGAACTTGCATACACCAGGTGTATGGACTAGCTATAATTGAGTTCCATCCGTCGCTAGCACTGCTGCTGAAATCTGTTGGTTAGAAATCGACGATGAGCCTGGTCCATTGAGTACTGGCGCTACACAGGGAAGAAGATGGAGACAGAGCAGACGCCTGGTCCCTGTATCTTTTCACCGAAAGGGACACGCACGAGGGAGGCGGCACCGCGGCGCCACACCACATCACAGCACAGCACAGGCGGCTGCCGTTGCGTACTTCGCCACCCACCCACCTGTTCGCACGGGGCCCACGACGTTATAGCAGCCGTATCCTTGAAATGATAGCACAGCGGAGTCATCGCTTACGTCCCGGCGGCACGCGCTCAGAGCCTCACAGTGACATGTGGACCTGCCGCTGATGTGAGCGTGTGGCGCGCAGAATCGAACGAACGAACCTCAACCTGTCGTTCGTGCACGGAGTCAGATACTCAGATGACACGTTCGTGTCTCGTGTCGTGCGCACGGCAGCCAAAGGGCGATTCGGGAGGTGTTGGGTGGTGTGCGTTTTTTTCCTCGCTTCGTTTCTTTTCGGTAGTTTCACACGTCTCCCCGCGTGGGTCCCACTGTCGTCTGATCGTGTCCAATGTTGTTTCCTTTTAGCATCGAACGCTCTCGTTATTTGTATCATGTGCCATACATGATTACGTAGCAAATAAAACCTGATAAACAATAAATAAAAACTATCGTTATTTGTCTTGTCATTGTTTAGCAGAAAAAACCACAAAAATTGCTTGTGGTCATTATTACGGTAATTCAAAGCTGCATCAGGTTGTGTTTGCTCCTCGGTCAAGAGAAAACTACACGTGTCTCGTGTCCATGGTGTATCCCTGTAGTGCGCACGCAGATTCGCGTGGAAACAATGACAAGCTTTGTGGCATTTTCTTCATCAATCTTTGCATGCATAAATCCACCTTTGTAGGAGTACTCTTTGTCCGTGAGTAAATCCACCTGGGAGCTAACTAAAACTAACACCCCTAGATATTATATTTCAGTATTGCAGAGTAGTTGAATAAGCCAAATACACATAATGTGCCCTTGCTTAAAGTTCCACATGCATTTATATTCTTAGCCCCTCTCAGGAACACAAGAAGTAAATACGTACGAATAAGAAAAATGTAGGAATTGAAATGACATGTTCCCTAGATTCCTACAGGAAGTAAAACCACAAGAAAATTTTCAAAGTGTCGTCTGGATGTCATGCGGGGAGGACAAATGATTTGTGGACAAGAGAATATGAAAACACATGAGGTGAGACCTCACGTTTGTTTTTCTTCAAATTCCTATGGGAAAGCTCATTCCATAGGAATTTCAAAGGAATCCGACATTCCTATTCCTTTGTTGCGAACCGTCGGCTTTTTACCGTCGGTAAAGTGATAGCTGAGAGTACCGTCGGCAATTTGGGTAATGGCCGACCGAGCCTCACTAACGGGGGATTTCCAACGGTGTACCGACGGTGACCTTAAATATCCGACGGTAATTTAGCCCTCGGCTATATTGAGATATCTAGTAGTGGGTTAACTAAAATTCTTATGTAATATGTGATATTGTGATGTCTCATTATTGTTATCTTGTTCCACTTTTCCTCACTGCCTCACTTTTAGTTATCAGTTTTTCCATTATTTGTGTATCGGTAAGTGATACATTATTAAGTTATAACATATTAGTTCATGTTCATGCAGATTTTTGTTGGGGAAAGAGAAAGTGCAAAGAGGGATGGATGGCTAGCTGCTATGTCGATTCTACAACCAGGAATTGCACGCTATGTATGCTACCCAAATCATACTCTAGTATGTTGCTCTCAATTGTCCAAGGCGTCGCCTCGCCTTATTCTTTAGCCCTTAGGCAGTGCTGCGCCACCCCGCCAGCGCCTCGCCTTACCGCCTTAAAAACCTTGGTCCTGAGTCAAGATAAGTTAAAATTGAAGCTCGTTGCCCATTTATACTAAACTTTTTTATTTAGTCATCACTAATGTTTGTCATTAAATATATGTCATGTTTTTATATATATCATGGTCGATATTATTTCAAATTCTTTTTTGGTATACATAACGTAAATAGTAATGTCGCCATGCTTGTGCATATTAAGGTAGATATTAATTTACATATTAATCTATTACTTTATTCACAAATATATTGTTAACTGCTAAATGAAACTATTTTCTATTCGAACAATCTTCCTATGTTTAGCATGGATGCTCAAGGATATCGTGTTACAATTTATTTCACTCTGAATATAATAAACTAAAAATATTGTTTTTTGAACCACAGAACAAAAAATATTGTATTAGTCCAAATAGTAAGTGTCCCCTATTAAAGTGCATTTATACAAGTCTTTGCCGGAGTAGAATCATTAAATATCTATAAAAGTAGTAGAAGTTTTTAGAGTATTGAATTTAACAAGTAATTTGAAAAGGTTTCCAGAATATAAGACTAGTGAGCTTATGTGTACGGCTTAACGTGGAATATTTAATTGTACCAGGTGTAAGCAAGTTGATTGCTCTCAAATCATATTTTGGCCTCTCGCTTATTGGCGGTTGTCCTTTCTTGATTAAATTAGCTCTTCTTATTTTTCAAAGAGAGCAGATTGTTTGTAGCATGCTCGGCTATTTTTAAAACAACTTATGCTAGTTATATTGTTCATTTGCTTTTTATTTCTATAGGGGAATTATTATATTCTTAAGCAGTATTGTTGATTGAAATGATGAGGGTATATCAAAACGAAGAAACTGAAACACACATGACCACCCAAGATGCATAATAGAACAAAAGTTATAACAAAGACCGTTTGGATTGTTATATTTAACTCTACTTTTTTTACATCAAGTCTCTCAAAAACTAAAAAAATCTGAACTGGCGTTATTCAATAAAAGGAGATCATACCACAACCTCTGCATCGGTGGAGGAACACTAACATTTTTATTGCAGAGCTAACACCATCCAGATTCCAGAGTGTAGAAATCGTAAATCACATAGAGTGGATGTAAGAATAAACCAGTGAATGGAAAAAAGTAAAGCTTGTAAGCATAACGGATTCTATTAATGGATCGCCATGCCATCCAGATCGGTTAAATATACCGTACGACCATTTCCAAATAGTCGCGCCTGGAATTCAGTGCCCCAACTGCTCCATTGGATAAGAAAGAACCACAAATGAGTCCAATGATTCCAATCATCTTAAATTACGATGTTATTTCATATAGACCAATATAAAGAGCAAACCTGTTTTTCAACGGCGTGGGGTGCGGGAGAGAGAGGTGGTGATGAAAGAAGAGGGATACATCCCCAACGTGAAATTTCATGTTAATCTCATTCAACTAATTCCAAAACAAATTCATGATGTTGGTTGGAGGAGGTAAGTTAAAGGTGCTAGGGACTGGGCTGTTATTATAATTAGATTTATCGACAGCCCTACAAGGTTACAACAAACACTTCCACATGACCCCTACCGTTCTTAAACTTCGTTTTCCAGTCACGTAATTGCTCTCCACTATCATCTTTCTTGCCCGATTGGCTCAATGAAATAACTCCTAACACGAACAAGCCTGTAATGGCGAGATCCACCAGACACCCGCCCTCCTCTTTTTCTCCCAGCACAGCATATAAGCGCCCATGCGAGAGGCTTCCACCACCAGAACAAGCAAGGAGACAAGGACACAATATCCACTCTTGAGGCTCTTCCGATACCTCGCTCAGTTTTCCAAGGGGCTCTTCCAATACCTCGCACAATTAAGAGGAGCGGGGCTTAGTGATGTGGCAAAATCAAGAGGAGGGGGGCCACTGCCCCCCCCCCCCCCCCACCCCACACACACACAGTATTACGAAGATGTGATGGGGGTATTTTGCTCCTTTCGCCCCCTCCCCCAAATTTGGTCAAGATTCGTATGCACTTAACATATAACTATAAAAATAAAGTCATTATATGTATATATGAAATAATTTCAAATATATGTAAAATTAATATTCGTCACAAATAAGTTATTGATGTTAACTTAAAATTCCATCAGTTTTTTTATTAGCGAAGGCACATTTTATGGACGATATGATGGTCCAATGTTTTGTAAAAAATAACTGCGAATTGAAATTGAGTTCACAAATAATGATGCAAAATTAACATAATAACCAAACTTTGTTAGTATTAATTATGTCCAACTCCTAAATTACAAAACCAAAAATATACTTACAAAATTATCATGCGATACCACCCACCAGAAACGAGTCGTGGACAAAAGGCTTAGCATGTATTGTGGTTGGTTTGGTCCCTCAACGATTTGACGAATAATTACTCTGCTATTTGGATGGGAAACCTGTTTGGGCAATTGGAAATGTTGAAAACCGACAAAGGCCAGAGAAGCTGCATGTAGATGGTCGAATAATTGCGGAATAATTGTACCTTGTACATGATTATCAACTATAATATTTAGTTGAAATTCAGGTGATTTAATTATTATAATTTAGTGCATAACTAAATCTTTTAAATTTATGACATTACTAGTTACTTGTGAAAAGAGAGTACCTCATCACACGTCCTAGACTTCGATTAGAAATCTACGATCCTCATATTATTTTTCCTTGTCTAATACAATGAAGCTAGTCGCAGGCATGCAGCGTAGCGTGTACCATCCCTAGGATGAGCTTGGTCCTTGTATCTTTTGACCGAAAGGGACACGCACGAGGGAGGCGGCTGCCGTAGCGTGGGCTCCCGCGTCCACCCACCCAAAGGCCGATTCCGGAGGCGGGACGAAGCGGCGCGCCACCTCCCTCACTCACTGTCGGGACCTGTTGGGTGGTGTGCCTTTTCTCCCTCTTCGTTTCTTTTTTGGTACCTCGACACGTCTCCCCTCGTGGGTCCCCTGCCTCATTGTGTGTTCTCCCTTGGGCTTCGTCTATTTGTCTTGTCATTATCTAGCGCAGAACAAAACCAAAATTTGCTCGTGGTTATTAAGATTATTCAGAGCTGCACCAGGTTATGTTTGTGTGACATGTTGCGATTTTTATGCATTTTCAGCTAAATGGCATGAGCCTTTGTTGCATATCACTTATAACTGCTTTGAAGTTGTCTGAAACATTTAGGAGCATCAATAGCTACAACACAACTCTCGCAGAGGTCATCGGTACACTCAAGTATTCATTCGAATCCCTATTGTGCACACGGGCGATCATCAAACACTCGTGATCTCTTCTCTATCGGTCGTTGCTATGTTTGGATTATGATTTAGAATTTTAATCCTGAAATTGTTGAGTAACAAATCCAACCATATGAGGAGCTCTGTGGCCATCTTGCCGAAGCTAAAGCTATCTTGTCTGATCGGCTCCTTGTTGACCCCTCATGAACTCACCCCCTTTATCTCCTCCACCAACGTATGATATTCTTGTATTACTCACACAGCACTAACAAAACTATTCTCCTTAATTTAAGCAAGATTATTGGATGCAGGCCGAAGAGAAGTTGTTGATTTGATGTTCGGTCTAACTATTATGTAGGACCAGGGCAACTTCAAGTTTACCATTCTCGTCTATCTGTACTAAACATTTTTATTTTGCTTAAAATGCACATATTTTGTCTTAACAGAATTCGACATAGTGTTAAATACTATTGACATGTCAGAAACCTCAAAATCTCAGCAGCATTACGATGAACAACCCTATGACATGTCATGAATCTTTGGCTTTTCATCTAAATTGCAGGAGGAGACACGTCATTTATGACCACTTCAAAGTTGTCTGGCATATCTAGGGACTATTGTAGCTACAACACAATTCTAAGATAAACCACTAGCAAACCTTGTGCTCTACTGAATCTCATCTACGCATGACACGCGACTGACAAATATTTATTCTCTCTTCTATCAGTGGTAATTTTGCTTCAATTTTAAGTTATTCGTCATAATTTTAGTCCGTGCCATTACTGAGTAATAAAGCCATCCATATTCCCGAAAGAATAATCCAATCAGATTCATTTTTACAAATGTTTTGATAGATTGAAAATGACCAATACTAGGGCTTACTTAAATTTGTCTTGATCTCTCATCAACATCAAACACTATGCACAGGGTTTAATCCTAACTCGTTCACAACCTATCCTCGTCCCACCCTTTGCCTCGCAAGGCACAACGTGTAGTGCACCTCTAACTCACATCCCTTGTCCGCAGCTGTAGGCATACCCATTATTTGATCAGCAAATCTCGAAAAGCTTCTACTATACACCACATCACAGACTACCTCCCTGAACTCCCCGTGACCACAACCACCCTACCACACCCAAACTCTTCGTCGTAATTCCATCACAATATTCAATATAAAACTATTATGTAGGCCCGGGGCAAGTTAAAATTGACCCTTATCATTTATTTGTACTAAACATTTTTACTTCGGCGTAATACTTATGTCTTTTTCTATATACAAGTCAATAGATTATCTTTAATACTACTATTAGAAATAATTTAGCAACAATTATAATGGAAGAATAAGCATCCATTTAAGGTACATATTTGTCATACACTTCTAGTATTTATCATTACAAATTCATTCATATTCCCTTTAGCTAACTCAAACTTCATTTTGTTGAAAAATATTAGTTAGATATGTTGAAGGGAATAATTTGTATCGATATATTTACTTAAAAGCTAAGCACACAAAAGGAATCACGTCCCTCTAAGTTTAGTTTATGCCTCTTAAAGTATGAAAAGGTGCATTTATAAGCGTACTTGTCCCAATTATCTTCAAATATCTACAAAACTTGGTAAAGTGATTTAGAGCGTATAAATATAAATAATAATAATATAATAAAGGTTTCCAGTATATAAGTGAAGGATCAAATATTTCGCCTAGAAAGGGTTGAATAAGCGAGTACAAATTTTAAACAATTCGGTTGGTTTGAGGGAATATGTGGATAAATGATTCTCAAAAATAAAACTAGGTGAACAATACTATATGGAATATTACTTTAGCAAGCATGATTAACAAGATGAACAATCAAGGAGTAAGCTGAGGCAACTACGATTCAAGGTGAGCAATCTAGGATAGAAATAACCAAAGCAGCGGAAAATAAGCGTCAGTGATGTATCCTGAATTACAATTTGTTGGAGGATTCTAATATCCTTGGACAGGCTCTGGGTAAACAAAATCTAGACGATCCTTCAGATCTAGCCTTCTTATCCATGGTAAGGCCATTAAACTAAATACGTGCTCTTCCACTCTTGGTCCTGAGCGATCTCTAGGCCTTATAAACTTCCTATAGCAAATCCAGGCCACAAGCTTGGATGCTCCTCATCAAGTTCAATCTTCTTGGGGTCCCTATAAGTCGAAGAGATCAAGATCGACGAAGAACTCGGAGTGGGATCATGAATCGGCTTGGTGGAATCTTATGTCTAGGTCTCCTCTGCTTTCTACCTCACTTCTATGTCACATCATTTGGATGAGCATGTGTGTGTGGGTGTCTGGGGGTGGGGGGTGTGTGTGGAGGTAGTAGCAGTCTGAAGGCGTGCGATAATGGTAATGAATTGAGATCCAAACAATAGTCCTAGTGGGTTATTGAAAGGCTATTTACCTCTCTAAATGGTTTTGGTGTTAATGAAAACTTGATTAGCGGACTAATCATGTGCTTGAGATACTTTGCAGTGCTGAGGCACAACAGAGAAACATTGAGATGGTTGGACACCCTCAAGGTGAAAAGATAGAGACGGTACCCCGATGATTTTCATAGAGCGGGTCTCGCGTGAGAAACGTTTGGGTGGAATAATAAAGGTACTCAAAACCTCATTTACACCCAATTAACTTTCCTATGGAGTGAGTGATCTACATATGGGACAAATACTAGCAAAAAAGATAGATAAGTAGACAAACGGCCGGCGCAAATGTAGTCGAATGGAAGTGAGCAGCCGCACCGATATACTCTCCGAAATACCTTACCGGACCTCTATCGGTACATCATCTTCAGGGACGGGTTTCTGAGGTCTTCCCTCTCGGATGGTCGTGCACGTGGTCGTCGGGATGGGGAAGACTAGAAGCAACACATAAAAATGAATTAGGTAGTGGGGAGACAAGAAGTGAATGGTGTGCCAGTTTCTCTCGATCCATCTGTCATGTTCTTTAGGAGAGCGCGTGAATTGCACCTATTCTCACTCACTTAGTGGAGTAGAAGAGCTCACCTTATAAGCTGCTCCAACTCTCTTCTAACTAGCAATATGAGACTAAAGTTAGTTGCACTCCCACTTACTGTAAAATCATGCACCAAACTAAATGGGTCTTTGTGATTTCAAAATTTATTGGACTAACTCAAAGGGCCTAACCCAATAAGATCCAACATATTTTTGGGAAAACAGGAATGTCACCAATGCATCTCCTCAAAACGAGTACTCGTTACATTTCCTATCTAAAAAGAGCCTCTAATGAAAACTCATATTTTACTAAGAGAATCCGAGGGCTTTGCTTCAACTTCACTGTTGCTTGAACTGTTGTAACGTAACCAATTAGAGATACCAATGAATTGGTTCTCTAAACTAGCTTGAATCCTGAAAGCAATCCAATCCCATAGGACTCGAGTTTTAGCAAATTGGTAAACTGGATCGACTAATAATCTACTATTACGGTAGGATTTGATGAAACATAGTGAATCCGCGATATCAGCAGCAAAAAAATGTCATTAAGAAATGAAGAAAAACTGAACTATACCAATCTGTGCATCAAATTGAAATCAATTTAATTATCTGCTAGGTATCTATCATGACCTTAAACTCATCTAAGCAAACCACTCCATCTCCGTTGAGATCAAACCTCCGGATCATGGCCTGGCACTCGTCGATGCCCTGATGCGAGCCCATCCTGCTGAGCATCATCATCAGGCTCGCCGGGGTGATGCACCCTTCTCCCTTCACCTCGTACATCCCGAACGCCTCTCTCAGCTCCCTGGATCACTCCACGTCGTCCTCCTCCGTCTCGGTGTTCACCAGATTGATGAACTCTTCCTCGTCCAGCAGCCGGTCGCCGTCAGTGTCAGCCGACGTGATGAGCGCCTCCGCGTCCTCCGCTGACAAGTCCTCGCCCAGCGCCGCCTTCATGCATAGCCGCAGCTCCGCCGCCGAGATCTTGCCGTCGGCGTCCTTGTCGAAGGAGGCGAACACGCTGCTGAATCTCTCGGATGTCGCGGCGTGCACCATCTTTGCTTACTTCAGTGTTCGGTGACTGATCACGGATCACCTCAGATTCGGCGCTGTTAAGTGTATGGCTGTAGTAATGTGTTGATGTGCTTCACTGTTTTGCCTAGGATGAAATTAGCTAGCTCGTGGAGTTGTGGTGCTCGATCTTAGGTGTTTGAGTGTATATATACGGGCACCCTGCAAATATACAAGTGCCTACTGCAGCTATCACAATTCCCAGTTGTGTTGATGGATTCAATGCACAATTATTGAGAGAAATGATCAGGCTGAGGAATTGGTCGGTTGACAGTGTCAATTCGTTTTCAGCTGTCGTCCAAAGGGGTAGGTCCACAGTTGAACTAGTACGATCGGAGTATTATATAATATAAAATGGGTCTTTTTGTGACAGAATAAATTACATATAACGCCGGCCGACGACGAAGTCCCATTTGGGCTGTTCCGTCATGCTTTCCTCATGAGTAGATCGGTAGAATGTATGAATAGTCTGTTCTACTTCTGGTATGTTATCGCTGCATAGAAACGCCAATTGGAGGTCATATAGTATTCGAGAAGCAGCAGAGAAAAAAGAAACAGAATTACTGGTTCCCTCAAAAAAGAAACAGAGTACACTAGTAGAAAACAGAGCAACAGTACCGATTGTATAGGGCCTTTAGTACCGGTTGCACAACCGGTACTAATAGGTCGGGACTAAAGGGGTACCCATTTAGTACCGGTTGTATATCCAACCGGTATTAAATGCCCTCCGCGTGGGCGTAGCTGCGCGCGCGCGGCGGAGGACATTTAGTACTGGTTGGTATTACCAACCGGTACTAAAGGTCCCGGGAATTTTTTAATTTTATTTTCAGTTATATTCTCAATTCTAATCTCTATACTATTCTTAATTCTATTTCTAATTCTATTCTGAAATTTCTCACTTAGCCACACACTTAAACTAGTTATACACTTAATGTCAGGTCAAAGTACATGATCTGGTCAAACTTCCCATTCGGTCTTGCAAATTAGCTGTCAAATGAGAAGTTAGAATTTACTGATAATAGTATACTATCAATCATATTAGCCCCTAAGTCATGATGTTACACTTTTTATTGTTTAAATTTTCAAAATTTATCTAAATAAATACAATAATTATGTAATATATTTTGAATAAATAATAATGATTATGTAATAATATTTTTCAATAAATAACAGTGATTATGTAATAATATTTAATATGAAATAATTCATATCTTTAAATCCGTTATTGTTTAAATTTTCAAAATTTATTTGAATAAATACAATGATTGTGTAATATATTTTCTGAATAAATAATAATGATTATGTAATAATATTTTTGAATAAATAACAGTGATTATGTAATAATATTTAATATGGAATAATTCATATCTTTAAATCCGTAAATCAAAATTTGACAAATAAAATGTCTAAATTGATTAGAAAAAAGAGAGGAATTCAAATATGCCATCCTAACAATCATATCTAGGAATTAAAGTTGATTAGTTTTTCGTTTTTCATGTTTTAAACTTGTTTAAATGTTAGTCAAACTTAGATTTGACCAATATCAAAATAAGCATAATTTTTTTCAAAAACTATCAAAAAATTGAAAAACCTGCGCACATAGTCTTAATAAGTCGTATACTAATGACTCAAGTTGATAAACAAGGTATAGATATATTCGAACGAAAAAATGCATGTATCTGGTGTGATATCTCAAAACTCAAACTAGGAAGTCTAATATTGAAAAGAAGTTGTTTTGGATTTGCAATATGAAATTTTCAAAAAACTCACCAAAGCTTCATTTTAGAGTGACTAAGAAGGATTCAGGCTTAGTTTTTCATTTTCATGTTTTAAACTTGTTTAAATGTTAGTCAAAAAACTTAGATTTGACCAATTTTAAAATAAGCATAAAATTTTCAAAAACAATCAAAATTTTGAAAAACCTGCGCACATAGTCTTAATATGTCGTATACTAACGACTCAAGTAGATAAACAAGGTCTAGATACATTCTAACGAAAAATGCATGTATCTGGTGTGATATCTCAAAACTTAAACTAGAAAGTCTAAGGTTGAAGAGAAGTGGTTTTGGATTTGCAACATGATTTTTTTTAAAACTCACCAAACTTTCATTTTGGAGTGACTAAGAAGCTAGGATCCAGGCTTAGTTTTTCGTTTTCATGTTTTAAACTTGTTTAAATATTGGTCAAACTTAGGTTTGACCAATTTCAAAATAAGCATAAAAAATTAAAAAACAATCAAAAAATTGAAAAACCTGCGCACATAGTCTTAATATATCGTATACTAACGACTCAAGTTGATAAACAATGTCTAGATAGATTCGAACAAAAAATGCATGTCTCTGGTGTGATATCTCAAAACTCAAACTAGTAAGCCTAAGGTTGAAAAAGGAAACTCTAATTTGCAACTAGTTGCACCCGTAACTCATTTCCGGATGTCAAGTGCAGCCACAGGATGTCATCATTGCGAATATAATCTGTAAAAATGTATTCGTTTTACAAACGAAGTGTTCCATCCGTCTGTTCGGTTCCACAGGCATTTATCGATCTACGCGCCGTCGCACTTCCTCCTCTCTCTTCGCCCAAAAAAACCATTCTCTCCAGCCTCTTTCTCTCTACCAAAACCCCATTCTCTCGGCCATGGCGGACGATTGTCATTCCGAGTGATTCAGACAGCGAGGGCAACCCCATCCAGTGGTGGGACGAGGACAACGGGCACTGGCAGGAAAACCTCGACAACAACAACGACGGTGAGGGTGACGAGGACAGCCAAGGCGAGGGCAACGACGACGGCCATGGCTCTGACTCCGACCCCGTCTCCGTCAACGACGGTGAGGAGGAGGAAGTAAATAACCCTTAAATGAGTTTATGTCGATTTTTGAAATTAACTTCGCCAAATTAAATGCGTTTTTGTTATCCAAAAGATGATATTGTTGTCATATTTGGATTCCTCTCATTTTTCTAATTGATTTAGACATTTTATTTGTTAAATTTTGATTTACGGATTTAAAGATATGAATTATTTCGTATTAAATGAAAAAATGCGGAACCTTTAGTCCGGCTTGGTATCACAAATATAGGGAAACCTTTAGTACCGGTTGTTATTACCAACCGGTACTAAAGATGTGCCTTTAGTACCGGTTGGTAATCACAACCGGTATTAAAGGTCTCACCGTGGGGCCACCAACCGCGGCCGCATGTGCCGTGGGGCCACCAACCCTTTTACCAACCGGTACTAAAGAGTAATCTTTAGTACCGGTTGGTAATACCAACCGGTACTAAAGGTTCTCACCGTTGGGCCTCAGCTGGCTCACAACTACAACCGGTACTAATGCCCCCTTTAGTACCGGTTTGTGTCCAACCGGTACTAAAGGGGGCGCACCGTTGCCCTCTTTTCTACTAGTGGTAAGTGCAGATTTTTAGACCCCGCATAGCAGAAACAGAGAAAAAGGAAAACAAACTAACAAACTAACAACAATGGTGGTGATCGAAGAGGAGGACCTACCGATAAACGACACGCATGGACGACGACGCTACTACCCGGAATGGTCCTAGATTTCCCCCAGTACACTCCGAGGAGTCGAGAAGAGGTACACCCGATGCCCTTGAGGAGGAATGGTGACACTCTCCTAGGGTTTGGAACTGTTTTTTTTTGCAAATTACCAAAGCTTTATTAATCAACGATAGGATTACAATCACTCAACAGAGTGTTGGTGAGAGCGGCTGGTATATAATTAATCCATAGACACCTCCTCCTATATGAACTAGTCTGTCTAGCGCAAAGATGAGCTGCTTGATTAGCACCCCGCCCAACAAACTCACACTATAACTTGGAAAAGCTCTCAAAATCTCCCTAATATCTTGACATGTAGGTTTCAACACAGACCTATCACTCTCCTCATCAGCTAACTGCTGTATAACCTCTTTGGCATCCGATTCGATAATGACACTCACATAGCCCCTCTCCGCTGCAAGCTTGACACCATCCCTAATCGCCACGGCCTCCATAACTCCAGCATTTGATATATGGTCATACCATAAGTATTGTCCTCTTATCATAGTTCTCTGATGATCACAGACAACCACACCAGTGCTCCCGATTTATTATCCACACCAAAATTAGCATCAGTGTTCAACTTTAGAGTTTCAGCTTCGGGTGGGATCCATCGAGCCTTCTTTTTCACATGCCGGCGAAATTTATCTTTGCCCAGCCTCGACAAGTCAATCGTGGTATCCAAAGCCCATCGGACAGACTCAGTAATTGACCTGCTACTGTCACCGTGTTTCTTTGCATTTCTTTCCTGCCAAATTGCCCAGCAGCCACAAAGAATTAGACATGTATCTTTCTCATTCATAGACTGGTGATCAATCATGTCAGTGGCCCATGAGTGAACTCTGGATCATGTACAACATGCATGTCCATTGTTTCGGGAGGTAAACTCTGTACTCTCCGTTTTTAAATACAATACCACTATAGAAAATATAGTTTGCATATATAAGAGCATCATCTATTTTCGAGAAGAATCGAGTCGATTTTTTGTCTCATATAATGGTGCTTATTAATGAAAATATTTAATGCAGCCATAAAAACACCAAAAACACCATGCTTAATTAGCCGAAAACCCAAGATGTTTACCACACAATTAATCGTGCTATTTATTAGTTTGTATTTTTTTGTTTTCTTAAAGGTCGGATATTGTATAAAAATGAGGGATTATATTTTAAATGACCATCTTTAATTATATTTTCCTAACTCTTGCTCGACAAAATTGGGGGTTCTTAATATTCCCATGGAAAGCTACACACAAAATTTAATCTACTCCCTCTGGTATAGTTTACAAGGCAGACATGTGGTTTAGGAAAACTAGTTGACCATTAATTTGGAAATTATATCATTGAAAACTTTTTTTTGAATATATATATCCAGTGATATGGTTTTTGTGACATAATTTATATATTGTTGACCAAATTTAATAGTCAATTTTTTTTCTTAAACTACGTGTGTGTCTTGTAAACTATACCGTTGGGAATAGCTATAGGTGCATCTAGTACCTAGGAGGGAAGTGAAGGATTTTTTGAAATAGTCCATAATATCCTTAAATATCTAAATTTAGGGTTATCCAATTAGTTTTATCTTGGATCCCCTTCTCGACTCTCACTCATTAGCACTGTCATTTTATTTTGCTCAATTAGTTCTTCCTGTTCTTCGGGGGGGGGGGGGGGGGGTGTTGGCATCAAGATGACTAGATGGCATCACATTGTTCGCAACATGCATGAATATTTTTTAATATGACTTATGGTTCGAAGAAATTTGGTATAACCATATTAATATGTTGTCTTGTTAATTTTTTTTTAAACTATTGTCTTTTCAGGCAAGCAAAGTTACTTTATTTATTCAGTAATGAGGTATATCGGACCGAAGACAATGAAACACCTCACTACAAAATGCATCTAACAAAACTAAAGTTGTTTAAACGATTATCATCAACTCTAGTTCTCCTTTTCCTTCTTGATGACTCTCCAAAACAGAAGGTGACAGAGTTAACAAACTATTGTCAGGTAATCAGCCAGTAGAGTCCAACGAATCGGCCTCTCCAAGCCTAACCTGAAACAAACCCAGTCGCACTGGATTTTGGTTTCAAAAACTTGAGAACTGAAATTGCTATTGCGGTAGGAAAAGGTGGCCAAGTCATTACAAAATGAAGACATAAAGCAAAACTGCTGCCACACTGATTCAACAGCTGAAGTACCATTCCTCAATACAAAGACTGAACTACAGAACGGTGAATGATATTCAAATAAATTTATCTGCTATGCATCCATCATGACCTTGAACTCATCGAAGCAAACCACTCCGTCTCCATTCAGATCAAACCTGCAGATCATGGCTTGGCACTCGTCGATGCCCTGGTGCGAGCCCAGCCTGCTGAGCATCGACATCAGGCTCGCCGGCGTGATGCAGCCTTCGCCCTTCACCTCGTACATCCGGAACGCCTCCCTCAGGACCCTGCACCGCTCCATATCGTCCTCCTCCGTCTCCTTGTCAACCAGCGTCAGGAACTCCTTCTCGTCCAGCAGCCCGTCACCGTCGGCGTCGACTGACGCGACGAGCGCCTCGGCGTCCTCCGCCGTCACGTCCTCGCCCAGCGCGGCCTTCATGCACAGCTGTAGCTCCGCCGCCGAGATCTTGCCATCGGCGTCCTTGTCGAAGGAGGCAAACACGCTGCTGAAACGCTCGGATGTCGCGGCCTGCACCATCTCTGCTTGCTTTGTTAAGCGTATTGGTGTAGCTGTGGGTTGATGTGTTTTGCTAAGGATTACTGCAATTGTTAGTTTGCGTCTAGTCCTTGATCTTTGGAGTCTGAGACTGAGTGTGTATATATAGTAGTGCAATCGTGTGTGCAACTACCCAGTTGTGTTGATGGGTTGAAGGCCCAATTATTGAGAGAATTGATCAGGGCGAGGAATTGATCGGTTGACAGTGTCAATTCGTTTTCAGCTGTCGCCGAAAGGGGAAAGTCCAAATTTGAACGAGTTCGATCATAGTATCAGTATAATACATTCGTCTATTTATGACAGAATATTTCAGCGGCGGCCGTTTCTAAGAGGATGCTATATATGAAAAGAATATTTCGTCGGTTGCTGCTCAGTCCAATCCAGCAGTACTATGGCATGGCGCGCGTACATATCATTAACTTGTGCCGTGGCCGGCGACGACGAAGTCCTTTTGCTCGGCTGTTCCATCATGCATGTTGGTCTTTCCTCATGAATAGTAGGTAGCCGTTAATATATCTTTATCTGTAGTTCTGTACACATGTATGGTATGTTCTTCTCTCAGTTTGTTGCCATTGCAATGTAACGCCAAGTGGACTATCGTATTCTGAGAAGAGATACGAAAAAGAGTTGTTGTTTGTGAGGGGAAAAAGGCTAGCAGGGATTTTGATGCACATATAGAGGTATGTACCTAAGTGTCTGCTCAGAAAATCAACTCTCGTATGGAACGGCACTCCTTGATTTTCAGACCAAAGCTACTGCCAATGCACTCTCGTACACTAAGCAAGCGACCTGATCGAAGAGGAGCTCTGACGGAACGGCACAGCCCCAACAGAGTTGGAGCCCGCGTAGGCACATAGGGCACGCATGGACTTAGAAAATCTTGAACGATCAGGTTCTTGTTCAACATTCCTGTGCAATTGTTTTTTGGTGGCAAACTCTTTCCTATTTAAAATCGCCGCTCCTGTTTCCTAGTATTTCTTAACAGCCAAAATTGCGCCTTCTTGTTATTCTCTTGGAAAGGTACCTGTTAGAACTTATTACATAATCTTATTACCCAAAGTTATGTGTGTTAGACTATAGGTACCAATATGCATGCGAACCTGTCAATTCAACAACAAGACTGTCAAATACTAAGTCGGAGTCTCAATTAAACACACACTTGAACACCGAGAGAGGAGGTCACATCACTCTTCACTTCCAGTTCCAGCATGTGCTCGCCCCGTTCGACCGGGACGTTGACTGCAAGATCTCAGCCGCCGAGCTGAGGATCTGTTCTTTTTCTAAACAAGGCAAATTTTTTGTCTTTTATATTGATATAGTAGGAGTAAAGATAACCAAGCCCAAAGCCAAAAGGAAAAAAAAGGTTTACATCAAGCCTATCACCCCATGATTTCCGCCAACTACTTTGCCCCAGCTAGGATCCACTTCTTGCTTTCGCTCTTCATGCGTTGAAAAAGGATGGAGGGCATTGCAAAGGTGTTGTTGAAGACCCCGCGTTCCTTCCAAATTTCCCACATGATTAGGATGATTGTCGTTTTCAGGCCCATGCGAGAGGGCGAAGGTGTGGCAGCAAGTTCATTCCAGTATGCGAAGATAGTGGGCTTGGTGGATCCTAGGCTTTGCATGAGCGTAGGGCATTTGAGCCACGAGGACACCTCCGTCCAAATCCTTTTTGGTTAGCGGCATTCGAACAACACGTGTCTTCCCGTCTCTAGTTGTCCTCTGCAGAGTTGACAGACAGGCTAATGCAGCCATCCCCTGGTGGCAAGGCGGTCAGACGTCCAAAGCCGGTTTTGGACAGCAAGCCAATCGAAGAAGGAGCATTTGGGAGGGGCCCGGCTGTTCCAGAGGACTGCCATAAAAGATCAGGCTCCAATAAAATGCGCTTTGTATGTGGGCTTGGCCGAATAGACCCCTGGGCTGAAATAATCTGTTAAGGCGTTCCTCGGCGAATACATGGCCACCGATGGTTTGAAGACGATGCACTAAAAAACTTATGGCCTCGGCACACATCAACACTGATGATTTGCATCGTGGTTAAAGGGACATAAAAAGGCTCCAAAGATAACGTAACTTGGTTCCGATATACAAGACTTTCAGGAAAGAATGCAATCTAGATTTTTAAACTTCGACAAAAAAAAAGGTAATTTTGTATAGAGTGAAAATGGCACATAAATTTTCCAGATTTTTTCCATCATTAAAAATATTCATATTTTTCTAATAACTTAGACATGTAGAGAAAATTTCCTTTCAAGCCATTAGCTATATATAATGCCAAGTCCATCTGGATCCTAAACTCTAAAACGGTATGTATTAGAAACTACATTAACTAAGACCATATAATTTTAGTTGTCCCTGAATTTGGATAAGGTTTTGGATGCTGGTTATTTAAATAATGGGAAAATCTTCACAGATATAAGAACTGCTAAGGATTTTATAACATATAAGAAATTCTAGGTACTATGATTTTGTGTCATATTAAGAAATAATGAGTAAATATACTTTATTTTAAAAAATTTAAGAAGATTAGTTTTCATATCTATGGTTGAATTTGTGCAGCTTTTGCAGGTTCCCAATCTTTAAAGCCCCCCTCGCCCATTTTAAAATATAAGTAGAGTAGAAACTTTGGAGATACAAATGAATCTAAATAGCCGGGTTAAGGTTTGAAGGGTGGTTTCATAATTTCTAGATTTAAAAACATTGTAATAAGTCATTAAGGTTGAGAATGATATGAATTGAATAGTAATAACAATTTACGGTTATTGTCTATATTCCATGTGAACACTCTTTATAAGTACATGCATTTTTTGTTTCCATCTATTTCCCGTAGGGTTGGCTTTAAGACCAGCAAACACTTTTTAGCTGGGGAATAAATCAGTTGAAACACTGAACTATGTTTTGTTTCCAACCCTCTCACTCCTCAGGTTCCCTTGATTTCCTGAGGTCTTACTCAAACTAAGTTTCTCGCGTCAACTCTAATGCACACTGATACCTCTAGGTATTTCTGTCACTCGCCTGCACTATCTCTAGCTCCGCCTCATTCAATGATGTATCCTTCCCCATCTAACTTTGTCCTCGTGCCCATACACCCGTCGTCACTGAGCTCCCGCCAGCACACATATTGACAACCACATCACTGATGTTCATTTATGGTCTAACTAATTTATGGGCACATATCAAGTCAAAATTGACACTTCTCACTCGTTTGTACTGAACTTTTTAAATTAGGTATTATTGACTTTTGTCATTAAATTTTGATCATATTTTGTAATATTTCATTAGATATATTATCTCAAGTACTATTTTAGGTATAAGTACCTCGATTAACAAAGTTATCATGATTGTGCATATATATTAATTCACATCGTTGTGGTAGTGTTCTAGGATTTCTCATGAAAAATACATTCTCTTCCAGGAAAGCTTAATAGGATTTTTCTTCTTAGTAAACATACTGTTACAAAATATAAGTTGAGTTACATAAGAAAATACTTTTTACTATGTTACATTAAATATATAAAACAACCAAAAGTAGCACATTACTCAATTGACTAAGTTTTGCCCCTTGTTATTTTGAAGTTCACCGGTGCATATGTAGGTACCAAAGATTTTAGGAGTTTTTAGTGTGTAGATTTATCAAGTAACTTGGAAGAATTTTCTAGAGTACAAGAATAACCTTGACAAGATAGAATGACACAACATGACATGCAACAATGATTATGGTCATAACATGATAAACCGGTTGGCTTGTTCGATCGTTGATATTTGTGTGTAGCTAAGATTCACTATCGGAAATCATATTTTTATGTACTTGTGCGGGAACTACAAAATTTATCTTCATTTATTTTAAAAATGATAATGCTAAAAAATGTGTATACACCCATTCGTAAATACATGACTTTCTAAAAGTCGTGCAACCAAACACGTTTGACCATGACGATAAACATAAAAATTATACTACAACCTTTCTAAAAATAGTTATTTACTAAAAGTCAAAGCTTACTAAATTTGGATACATATATAGGAAAGAAAGCATCAACATCTACATTACTAAATAAGTGATATATTGCATGGTGAACCTATTGATATTAATTTTACATTATAGATGAACATACTTTTATGTATAAGATTAGTCAAACTTAGAAGACGGCAAGTTTTACTAAATTTATTTATACTCCGTATGTCTTACTTTTTAGAGCCAAGGAGTATTTTAGATAAGTAATGAAATATTATCATCAAATCTATAATGGAAACTATTTTTATAATGTAGTTTTTTTACATTAAAAAAAATATGTGGGGAGAAGTTCAGTAAAATCATGAATAATGACACCCTTTCCTTTGGGATCATGAACTACAGAATGGTCCATATTAGGTCCTGTTTTATTATAACATTTAATTTTAACGCTAGTCCAGTTTGCGATAATGGTTCGACATTTCGGCACATAGTAAAAAAAAGCAAAAAACAATGTTAAATCTAGGTTATGCTAGAGATTTATATTGTGGAAATATTCATAAGTAATAGACCTAATTATTTCATGTAAAAACAAAAAAAATAGATTTTAATTTTCTTCCTTGTAATATATCAATTAATGGTCAAAATTTTCCTGGTTTCATGTTCTTTTGTACAAAAAAAACATTGTCCATACAAACCAGCTCTAAACTATTTTAGATGCAATTCAAATGCATCGATAATGTTATGAAGTATGAATCATTGAAAAACCATTAATGTATATAGATCGTCTCTATTCCATATTAAAACAGAAAAACGGAAGTATTTATCTTGATATTTTGCACATAACATAAATAATCATATTGTATAGTCATATTTTTCAACAAATTTTCGGGGTTATCATCACATAGCACTTCCTACACAAGAATAAAAGCACGATGCAAGAAGGTCAAGAACCAAAATACTCTAGAACGGATCTCTGGATGAAAAAGAAAAAAACAGCCAGGAATCTTCAGACGATAGTGACATGCGTGTCGAATTGTCGATGTCCTTTACCCGGGTGCTGCTGGAACACTCCCGGCCTCTTGAATACACGACTCTAGCCGGTGGCAAATGGACGCGGACGGCGCGCGCCAACGACATCTATCCAACATTCAAACCTTTCCCTTCCCGGAACGAAGCAGCCGATTTCCCCGTCTCTTCCCGCCCCCGCGGTTTTCTCCTCCATGTACCTGATCTCTTCACGCCAAGTCATACTCTGACACGGACGCCACGCGAATAAGCTTCCAACTTCGCATTCATTTCTTAAAGAAAAAACTGCCGTGGTTGACTACTCTACACAGAAGTCGCCGCGCCAGCAACGCGGCATATCTTTCCCGCCTTGCCGTGAAGCTTCGAAAATCGCGTGGAACCGAGTATATATACGATGATCCTGGCGCAGCAAACCAGCAACGTACAGCTTAATCTGGCAAGCAAAGGAGGAAGCACACGCAGGATCAAGAGATACAGACAAAGCTTCAAGTTCGCCATTAAATCCGATCGATTGTCCATCGGCAGCAATAATGGTTGCGTCGTCGACAACCGAGCTGAGGACGCTGTTCGCATCCTTGGACACCGACGCGGACGGCAGGATCTCTGCGGCGGAGCTGCAGGTGTGCATGCGAGCGACGCTGGGCGAGGACGTGCCGGCGGAGGAGGCCAAGGCGCTGGTGGCGTCGGTGGACGCGGACGGCGACGGGATGCTGTGTGAGGCTGAGTTCCTCAAGCTGGCGCTGCACTGCGACGCGGAGGAGGAGGAGAGGAATAGGGGGCTGAGGGAGGCCTTCGGCTTGTACGAAATGGAAGGGGAAGGGTGTATCACACCGATGAGCCTTCGGCGGATGCTCGGCAGGCTCGGGAACGAGCGGGGCGTCGGCGAGTGCCGTGCCATGATCTGCAGGTTTGATCTGGATGGGGACGGCGTGCTCAGCTTCGACGAGTTCAAGATCATGATGAGTGCCTGAACTGAAGTACCTGCAAGGCTCCAACTGCGATTGCTTGTGTGTCAGGGTGATATGAAGAATTTCTTCGTTGAGTACTTCACTTATTGTTGGCGTAGGGTGTTTATACCTAGCTCATTCGTTCATTCATTCGTGCCCTTTTTTTTAGCTCATTCGTTCCATTGTTAATTTGGCAGTAGTTGGCAAACATAGTTGTAATGATGATGATGTCCATTAATAATTGGTATTAGAGACCTTGATTTTACTTGTCTATGTTCTTGAAAATATACATTTTTTAAGTATATTTTGAAATAAGTTTGTGCGTCCTTCAGAAATTAAGTTTTTAAAACAATTACTCAGAAGCCCACACCGAGGCTCTAGGGAAGTGGGAGGACAGAACACTCATCGGTGGGTACCATTCACTTAACTAAGTTACTTTTTTAGATAAAGACTTAACTAAGTTACTACCTACCAATTGCAGCATTTGTGAGAAAGATTATCCAAACTTTCGCCACTAAAATAAAATTAGAAGCAAAAAAGATGGAAATAGTAAAAATAAAATTAAAACACTGAAATAAGCAATGAAAAGACAACGGTTTTGCCAAGTCTCAGCTAGCTGAGACATAGCTTATGTCTCAGTCACATCCGTGGCCGTCCGATCGTTCTTTTGCTTTGCGATCCTTATTTTGGTGGGTTGGCCCGTATGGTGACATCACCTGACTGAGACATAACTTACGTCTCAGTCAGCTGAGCCGTAGAGAGACCCAAAAGACAATAATAATACATAATAAAAACAAAATGTACAACCAAAGAATAAATATGAAGAACGGAGGATTATAAATACCAAGGATAAAAAGATAGAGAAAAATGACGAAACATGTCGGACCTTATTGGGCATGGTCCATCCACTTCGGCTGTCCTCTCACTATTTGCCTCAAATCAGGCCTGCCCCGAAAATAGCCCGCTCTAATCCCTGTGGCGGGGAACGATCTCCATCCACATCTCCATTCTATTCTCAACCTGGATAGTTAGTTATGCGGTGGGTGAACCTAGGATGTGGGACATCGCATCCCACAAGGTGCCATTACCAAGGTCAATGTACCGACAAGGATTGGGAGATACTCCCTTCGTTTTTAAATTTTAAATATAAGATGTTTTATGTGTTCTACATATTGTCTTGATGCATACTAAAATGAGTGTACATACACACTAAAATATGTCTATATACATTTATATACATGTGAATGTGGACAAATGTTAAAACATCTTATATTTAAAAACAGAGGGATTAGATCCTATATAGTGCCCAGAGACGGAGGGTCTTGCCTCGGTCGTGCTTTTTGGGAGCATCCCAACAAGAAAAACACGGTTTCTTTTCTCTTTTAGCACTATTTTAAAATCTGAATTTTTTAAATTTGTACGCTTTTTAACTTGAACAAAACAGAAACCGAGGAAACCACACGAGTGAAGACTAGTAGAGTCTCGTCTTTTGTCATTCTTTGCTCCTTTTTCACTCAATGATTCATTCTAATTTCCTAACCAAAAATTCTATATGTCTATTCTATGATATTTCTATATATATAGAATATGATATCTAATATCACACCCGAGTTGTCAAAGAGACTGGATTGGTGACTTACCCATTCAGTGACTTTGGCACTGGACGTTCCAAAAACGGGTACTATCGGATCGGGTGAATTAGAGAATAGACAGAGGTCCGTTGGCATTTCAGCCTTTCTTCTCCTTTCAGGGCCTATCCGATTTAAATTAGAACACTTTGAATTTGAACAATTCTAAAAATCTGGAAAGTTTTATAATTTGAACACTTTAAGATATAGGAAGTTTGATGGGCTCGGAGTAGCAATGGCCCATCAAAACCTCGTCCGCATACTCGACGATTACGAGTGAATCGCCAACGTCCGGGCAAATCCTATAGGTCGACCTACGGCGACGCTCGACGCGTGCGTCGCCTGAAGGATCTTCCGTCGCGCGTAGTTATGGGCTGGGCCCAAATTCGGGAACGTCGCGCATCGCTGCTTCCTTTGTCCCACGCACACGCTTACGCTGCTTTCTTTCTTTTCTCCTAGGTACACGCTGCTTCCCTTTTCTCTTTCCTGTTTTCGTTTTTTTTATGATTTCATTTTATTTTCCTTTTACGTTTTCTTTTTCTGTTTTTGTTTTATTTTCTTTTTTCTTTTTCATTTTTATTTTTATTTTTGAACGATTTTCATTTTCGTTTTCCTTTCTATATTTGTTTTCTTTTCTGTTTTCATTCACTTTTTTAGTTTTATTTTTGTTTTCTTTTCTCGTTTTTCACTTTTTATTTTCTGTTTTTTTTATTTTCTTTTTTCTTTTGTTTTACAACCCCATTTTCTATTTTTAAAAATCGTGCAAACATAGTTTCTGTTCACTTTTAAAATCGTTCAAAAATAGTTTTTGGTCCACCGCTTTTTTGTGCACTTTTTAAATCATTTAAAAATAGTTTCCATTCACATCCCTATTTTTGTTCATTTTTTAAAATCGTTCAAAAATAGTTTTCATTTACTCGCTTTTCTGTTCAATTTTGAAATCATTCAAAAATAGTTTTTATTCACTTTTTAAAACCATTCAAAAATAACTTTCCTTCATAACATTTTTTGCTCACTTTTTAAATCTGTTCAAAAATAATTTTTGTTCACCGACATTTTTCTGTTCACTTTTTAAAATCGTTCAAAAATAATTTTCGTTCACTTTTAAAATCGTTCAAAGATAGTTCCGTTCATAAACCTTTTTTGTTCATTTTTTTAAAATCGTTCAAAAATATTTTTTGTTCATCGACCTTTTTTTGTTCACTTTTTAAAATTGTTCAAAAATAATTTTCGTTCACTTTTAAAATCGTTCATAAAAAATTTCTGTTCACTTTTTAAATCTGTTCAAAAAAAATTTGTGTTCACCGACCTTTTTTCACTTTTAAAATCGTTCAAAAATAATTTTCGTTCACTTTTAAAAATCGTTCAAAAATAATTTTCGTTCACTTTTAAAATTGTTCAGATTTTAAAATTGTTCAGATTTGATTTTTGTTCGGATTTGAATTTTGTTTGGATTTGAAAATTGTTCTGATTTTAAAATTGTTCGGATTTAATTTTTTTTCGGGTTTTAAAATTTGTTTGAATATTTAAATTTGTTCGAATTTGAAACAGCTGGGAAAGCACCCTGTTGTTCCGCCAGAAGAAGTCGTCACGCGTGAAAAAGTTAGAACGCGAAGAAACGGTCTTCGCTCGGAAAATGGGCCGGCCCAATTATTACTCGTAGCAGGCGACGCACCGTTGACGGTGCGACCTAAAGGAGCTCCCCGACGTCCGTTTTGGCACTAGAAATGCGCAAATGGTGCCGTCGTCGTCAGATTAAACCACTAAAGGCCGGATGTTACCCTGAATCTCGATAACAGAGCGTGTACATGCGCTTTATTTCAAATACAGACCATGACCCGCAGCTTATATATATCAGCTGCGAAAGGTCTAATATGCAGATCAATATTTCTGTGCGGCCATTGTCTTAGCTATGCTGACATACAACTCCTTCCTTGTTGATAATGCGGCAATCACGGGATCCCTGTCCGGTAGGCACTTCCTCACGATCTCGTCCGCGGTGTACTCCCTTGCCCACCGGCATAGCGCCGGGTGCTCCTCCTCTGTCAGCAGCCGCGCCCCGGAAATCTCCTCGAACACCCCCATCCAGTGCGCGATCCAGCTAAAGGCAATGTCGAGGAAGCCAATAGCGTCGCCTCCGAAGAACCTCTTCCCCTCCGTGAGCTGCCCCTCGATGAGAGTCAGGTTCACCTTCGTCTCCCTTGTGGACGCCGCCTGTATCTCGCCGTCCGTCCACAACGCCATCCACATGGACTCCCCGCACTGCGTACATGGCAAAGCCGAGTGAAAAACTGAAGTTTCGATACTGAATTGATCTAATGTATTTGAGCTAGTATATGTGTATCAGTTCACCTCGTTGTCCATGAAGCTCGCCCAGAAGCGGGCGGCGGCACGGGCGAGGGGCTCCGACGGGAGGAGCGGTGGCCCATCAAAAGCATCGTCCACGTACTCGACGATCACGAGCGACTCGCAGACGGCCGGCCGGTCGCCGTGGAGGAGCACGGGGACCTTCTGGTGCACGGGGTTGTGCTTCAGCATCAGCTCGCTCTTGTTGTTGAGGTCTTCCGTGATGAGCTCGTAGGGGACTCCCTTGAGACGCATGGCCACCTCGGCGCGGTGCACCACAGGGCTGCCGAAGCAGCCGATGAGCTTCACCGGCTCATACATCATCGCTGGCAGTGGCACGGGCCTGATCTGATCTCTGGTGCTTCCTTCGTTGCTTGGGTGTCTGACGAAAAAAATATATATATCCGGCCGCCTTGATCACCACGTTTGCGAGAGAATGCAAAAGCTTCGAGTCAAAGTTTAGCGGTGATATCATATGTTTATCTGTGGCATGATCTTCCAGGGCTGGAAGCTACTGGAGTCTTATGGCAGCTCTAAACAACTGAAATAGTGATGGTTAGTCAAGATGCACAAGGAAAAAAGATTTCCCATCATTTGGGACCCACATCAGAACAGAGGACCGGACTATCTGCCCCTTGTGCATTGGAACTTTAGACGTGGGACGTCGCATACGAAAAGTGAGCCCGAGATCTTTCAAAAAATAAATTGAGCCCCAGCTCCATGTAGCACGTTTTGAAAAAAAATAGATATATCCGGCCGCCTTGATCACCACGTTTGCGAGAGAATGCAAAAGCTTCGGGTCAAAGTTTAGCGGTGATATCATATGTTTATCTGTGGCATGATCTTCCAGGGCTGGAAGCTACTGGAGTCTTATGGCAGCTCTAAACAACTGATATAGTGATGGTTAGTCAAGATGCACAAGGAAAAAAGATTTCCCATCATTTGGGACCCACATCAGAACAGAGGACCGGACTATCTGCCCCTTGTGCATTGGAACTTTAGACGTGGGACGTCGCATACGAAAAGTGAGCCCGAGAACTTTCAAAAAAAAATTTGAGCCCCAGCTCCATGTAGCACGTTTTGAAAAAAAAAACAAAATCGGTACTTTTTTGTTTTCACAAACCGTGAAAAAAATACCAGTGGTAGATATTATCTAGATCTACAAGCGTGCAAAATTGTAAATCAAAACTCGTTATAGTTTGGGCTACATAAAAAAGACAAATCGGCAAGATTTCGAAATTTTGAATCTGCATATTGCTCATTACCTGATCCACTCATTTGTCATTTTCTCCCAGACTAGAATATAACGCATTTTGTGTTGAAACTTTGCAGACTTGTAGATCATATAAATATTTGTATCTGAGATTATTTTTCTGATTTTTGGAAACATAAAAAATGAGTTTTTTGATTTTTTTTTCAAAAAAGAGCTACATGAAGCTCGGGAGCCAAAAGCCTCACTCACGTCGCATAGCCCTATAGTGCAAACATGAACATCCCATACTCGATCCAAATGTGGACCTTAGAGCATCTTCACTCGGGGGCCTCCAAATGACACCCCCCCCCCCCCCAAGGCCCAATGGGGGTCCGGACGGCAAAATCGCCCACCAGGGGCACCCCCCAAAGGGTTGCCCTGAGCGATTTCGTGTCCGGCACCCCCGAGAGAGCCTCCAAGTTCGGAGGCCCTCTCGGTGGTTCCGAACATGGGGGCGGACATGCGCCTGACAGGGCTGACCCACCCATCATAGAGACCCCAGCGCCCGTGTTAACTTGGGCTGTGCAGGAGGCCGTTCCGCCGCGTTTAATGGCGAGGCGACGAGACGGCGGCTCTCCCGTCAGCCCGCCTCGCAATAACGCCGCTTCCGTTCCCCTGGCGGGCGCAGGGCGAAGCGACGCGTCGCAATAACGTCGCGCCCGTTCCCATGGCGCAGACGGAAGCGACGCGTGCTGAAGTCGCAGCGGTTGCCCGCGGCGGCGCCCTGCACACGCGTCGTCGGCGTCAATGCGTGGCCAGGCGAACCGGTGGCCGCGTTAATGCAGGCCACCCAACCCTGCTCCTTCGGCCTCCTTTAAAACCCGGCGCGTCGCAGCCCTCCTCTCCCCACACCACCACTTCTGCCTCTCTCTCTCTCACTTGCCACAAGAAGATCGGCCGCCATGGCGGGTAGCCGCGACGGGCGTCGCGGTGAGCAACGCCCCGAGCAGCTGGAGGAACTCCGCCGTCGCAACGAGGAGGCGGAGATGGCCAAGGCGTCTCCTATCTACTATGCCGATACGACGACAGTTGGCGCCCGTCGTGATCTAGCAATGCTGAAAAAGGAGACTGATATGTGCAGTTGCCGGAAAAGGTGCAGACTGCCGAACCAAAGAAGACCTTCAAGGCCTCCAATGAAACAAAGAAGGTGGATCTGGTGTCAGGTGACAGCTCCAAGCAGCTCACCATCGGGTCCGGCTTAGACGACAAATAGGAAAGCGCACTCGTCGAGTTCCTCCATGAGAACAGGGACATCTTTGCATGGTCGTCCACCGACATGCCAGGTGTTCCTAGGGAACTTGCCGAGCACTCTCTAAATGTCTACAAAGGAGCAAAACCAGTCAAGCAGGGAATAAGGTGCTTTGGTGAAAAGAATAGGCAAGCAATCGGGAAAGAGATCATCAAGTTGCAGGAGGCAAAATTCATTAGGGAGGTAGTGCATACTAATTGGTTGGCAAACCCTGTAATGTTTCTGAAACCTAATAAAGAGCTGAAGATGTGTATCGATTATACCGGTTTGAACAGGTGCTGTCCGAAGGACCACTTCGCTTTGCCACATATAGATCAGGTCATAGACTCCACAGCCGGCTCCGAGCTGCTGTGCTTTTTGGATGCGTACTTCGGGTACCACCAAATCAAAATGCGGGAATCGGACCAACTAAAAACAGCGTTCACCACGCCCTACGGAACCTTCTGTTACATCACGATGCCCTTCGGCCTAAAAAATACCGACACAACGTATCAGCGATGCATGCAAAGATGGCTTAACGAACAAATTGGCCGCAATGTTCACGTCTATATAGACGACATTGCCTTCATGTCTCGGAAAAAGGCATATTTGCTAGAAGACCTTAGAGAAACCTTTGACAACCTCCGGGTATATAGAATGAAGCTCAATCCAAAGAAATGCGTCTTTGGAGTCCCTGCCGGCAAGTTGTTTGCCTTTATCGTTTCCGAACGAGGAATTGAGGTCAACCCGGAGAAAATCAAGGCAATTCTCAACATATCCATGCCAACATGCCTGAAGGACGTGCAGCGCCTAGCCGGCTCCGCAACTGCAGATACCCGATGACGTAGTTACCTGCGTCAAAAGAATATGAGTTAGGTTGAGACTCCAAGTGCAGAGTGTGTAGTAAGTGGAAGACGTGTTTTCCCCACGAGGGGTGACTCGAGGGTTTAATATCGAACTCTCGGGGAATCAGTAGTGAAGATTTATCTTTCCTATCCTTCTTTTGGTTACCTACAAAACAAAGTAAATGTTTTGGTCCTCAACCTCACCTAGTGGTTGTCAAGCACAAGGTGTGAGAATGATATCAAGATAATATGCAATGCAAACAAGAAATAAATATGCAATGGTGGTAAATATGCAAGGATGGTGGTAGCAATGATAAATGATATTTTTGGGTTTTATATGATGAATGCAAGATGTAAAAGTGTTTTTGTATTTTCGGATTTTTAAATGGCAGAAAATGGAAAAGTGGTAAAAGTGTTGGAAAGGTGTTTCTTATGATTAAAAATGGACCGGGGTTCATGGTTTCACAAATGCACTCTCTTTAATAAAGTGGTAGACAATGGAACACTAGAGTTGACATATGAGATTGCAACACAACAGTTTAATGACAAGTTATAATTATATGGGCATCACGTCCTAACATAGAGACCTTTTGGTTATTAGTCTCTCTTATACTCCACCAAGATGCGAACTAAATCATAACACCTCAGTAATTAAGATAACTCAGAGTATAGCAATAAGTATCATGACATGAAGTTAAAATAAGAACATGCTAGATCTAGTCATGGAGTAGTGGCAATGGTCACACCCACATCTCCGGTAGCATGGTATTTCTTTTTATCCCTAGTGAGGCAACAAAGTAAGGTAAAGATACCCAAGTGGATCGCAGAACTTTCTCTCACGTTCACTGCACTAGCCACCCCCCGTTACTCCAACTAATGCACACGTTCCCCCTCACACGCTCTCATAAACATGCTTGATCATGACAAGTAAATAAGAACGGGGTACATAATATGCATCTACTTTCATAACTGAAACAAAACCATTGCAATCTCAAACATATATTAACTCATAAAAAGATCCACCACAAAGGTATTACATAGATGACCGTAATCATGTTCAGCAGCTCATACGGTACTAATTAGTGAAGCTCAAGAGAGAGAGATACATAAGTTACTTCCACAAACCCATAGTCCAGAGGTGGACTACTCCCTCTTCATCATGGAGACGGTGGAGAAGTCGTTGGAGAAGATGGAGACCACGCCGGCAGCGCCCCGCCGGAGTTTTCCCCCTCCAATCTGCAGCTCCAGGTCTCTGTTTCGGTGTTTCTGTGTTTCTGCGGCGCTCCTTCCAGAGAACGTCGGGGGACTATTTTTATAGGCGTTTTAGGTCAAAACGGAGTCGGTGGAGGAAAGATCGACGGCAACGGAGCTCGAGGCCCAAAGGGGGGTCCCACGCGGCCAGGTACAGGGCCGCGTGGGCCCACTCTTTTGGCCCTCGGGCTCCGTTTGTTCTTCCTTCGCCCCAAGTCTTGTTCCTTCCAAAAATGATGCTCGTAAATTTCCAGGTCATTTGGACGTCGTTTGGGTCCCTGAAACATTAAAATATAGAAATAGGGTTTTCTGCCTGCGCAGGGTTAATTCCATAAAAATAGGAAACATATCAAATATTCCCAAAATCATTATAAAACAGTGATATAACCCTTATATGATGCAAATATGACTGGAATATAAGTAAAATAATGCAAAGTTCATGTATGCATTTTACATGCATCAACATCCCCAAGCTTAACCTATACTCGTCCTCGAGTATGAAGGTGATAAAACTAACATGGACTTTGCAATTTAATACTATCAATGGATATCAAAGATGATTACTATTGCTACATAGAGTCAAATGATTCATTCTTAAAAGGAGTAGCAATATGCAAGATAGTTTATGAAGTGATATCAAGTATTCAATGCAAGGATGTTCAATGATAATTCACAAAGTGTAACATAAGAGAAGAAGTACTATGGACCACATGTATGCATAATAATAAGTAAGAACATCCTATAATGGTCATAGAGTATTGGTGAAAATCTGAATATAAAAGGTGGACACTTTGGAAAGATATATATATGAGTAGAGGTAAAGCATGAATAAATTTCATCTAACTTCTGAACTTCTCTACTTAAGTCAATGATTGTAATATGGTAATCCTTGGTGTCAAGCTCTCATTCCCCTATCATAGCATCTTGAATGATTAAGTTTAAAGTGAAAGCAATACGAGTAGTGTGCTTGACAAAGTACAGGTTGAAAGTCTCATGCCCCTTGAATACAAGTACCTACTCCATGTGTTACTCAACTTGGAAAACAAAGCAAGTTCAAGTTAAATATCATTGTAAGTAATAATAGTATCATTAAGAGCGTCAACTGGGGTACCTCTTGTCCCAGGATATGGAACAAGCCCATATCAAAATGACAAGACAAACAAACATAATGAACAATCTCAACACCCTTTTTATTTACCATTGGATAGCTTTTTATTGTAAGGTGTATCACAGAAGGTTCACCATAGCATGTAAGTAAATTTCCACCATGAATGATGCATGGCTTAGATTAGCGGCCCAGGCGTCTCTCTAACCATTTATACAAACTCATTTAAACTCACTTCATTTCCCATTTATTTCACCCATGGTAAGCATCCATAAACAAAAGTACATGATATCAACTAAATGAGATGATGTGCAATGTTGAAAGCTTGCCATGTGACAGCACATATGAGCTAACTCTCAACCAAAGACATTTGTCAAGTCCACAACTCATAATTTTAATCACAATGGGTCATATTTTATTTATGCAAGTGTGCATCAAGTTCGAGAGAGCTATATAACCAACTTTTCCCACAACAATTAACAACATAAGCATTTTCATTCAGAGGTATAGATAACACAAATATCATGATAAACATACTCGGAATAGCATAAAGCTAATAGGTAGATATGGTGGACTCACTGGAAAAACTTTGGTTGAAGGTGTTGGAAACAAGTTTTTGCTTGTTGGAATTTTTGGGCTAGCAAGAGGGAGAAAGTTGACCATCTAAATGCATGCATGAGTGTCCATAGAACTAACTAATCCATGTTAAAACAAGGTAAATAACATTTAGCATCAAAACATGAATAAAAGATAGCTCTTGATAAAATATTTGCAAATTATTACTCATTAACAAGCTCATGAATCATGCAATTATATGTATCTTTTAAAATTAACTCAACATCCCTTTTCCCAATCTTATAATAGCATCCAACATAATTCAACCCAAATTTCCAGTAGCTCTCTCATATATAAATGATAGTGTGGTGGTCTCACAAAATAAAAATCAAACCTAAACAAACAAAAAGACGCTCCAAGTTTATGCGATAAAGTGTTTCGATCGAAAAACAGAAGTTAGACGTGTGCAAACCGAGAGTGTGTAGGTCCAGTGGGGTTGTCTTCACATCCCCAAGCTTATGGTCTTCACCATCCTTGGATAGCTCTTGGTGCATCTCCTCTAATCCCTGTGAAAAAACTTCAAAACACCGTTTCTCCCATTTCTTTTTCTGTGGGGCACATTAGTAGTGATAAACAAATAGATTTCTTGCTGCATATAATCCTTAGACAAAAATTCATATGAATGTCCAGAAATGTATAATGTTGTATGCCTACTCATAAACTCAATTGGATCAAAAAGATTCATGTTAAAAGTTCTAAGCATGCATCAAACAAAATGGGACAGAATCTGTCCAGAAAAACAGCAGCAGCTAAACGTATTTTTCTACCCTACTTAACTTTGTCGGAAAATTCCAAAAATTCATGCATACAGAGGATGAAAAGTTGCACTACAGTTTAAATATGAGCTCATTCGGAGTTACAGAATAAGAATTAAAAATCATACCGTGCACAGATTCGTGCAGGAATAAAATCTCCGAACGCTATAAGCAACTTTTCATACCAAAATGAGTAAAACTTGGCACTTTATTAAAAATTCCAGAAACTAAACTAAACACTAAGTCTCTTGTTACAGCAAGAGGACACAAAGAAAATCAAAATAAAAACAACCGGGTTGCCTCCCGTAAAGCGCTTTCTTTATAGCCATATAGCTAGGCTTCTTACTTGATGTTTATTGTGGACGAAGCTCATGAGGGAGCTTGAATGATGGTGTGTCCCTCTTCCTTGGGAAGTGTTCCATGCACTTCTTGTGTGGAAACTGAAACTTCACATTCCCTTCTTTTGAATCAATGATAGCACCTGTAGTACGAAGAAAAGGTCTTCCAAGAATAATTGGACTAGAGGTTTTATTCCCCATATCCATGATTAGAAAATCAACAGGCACAAATGTCATATGTAACTCTACCATAACATCACTTACTTTCCTAAAGCATGTTTAATGGAATCATCAGCAAGTGCAAGTTCAATAGAGCATTTTTCAAGATTTTTCAATTCAAGTACTTCATATAGTTCTTTAGATAAAACAGAGACACTAGATCCTAGATCAAGTATAGCATGGTGTGTCTCTTTTCCAATGGTTACTAGGACTTTGGGAATCCATACATCCCCAAGCTTAGGTGGTATCATAGCCTCTTGGTTGTACCTAGCAATCTTTTCTTTTAACACATGATTAGCAATATAAGAACCAAAACCAGCTTGGTTAACATTAATAGAAGGATCACTTGCAAATTTTTGTAAGATAGATATTAATTCATGCAAGCTACAATTCTCTAAGTCAAGCAATGGTTCCTTTACTTCACTAAGCATTTTAACTTCTCAACTTTCTTCTCTTTCACACCATAATAGTTTCCTTAGCAATTCTCTCTTGCTCATGAATATGTTCCCAAGATTTATTTATAACCTCTTGACAATATTTAATTGTTTCCTCATGTTTTTGAGCTATAATGGTGTTCTTTAATGAGGAAACTTCCTTAGTGAGCTGATCTACCCTTTCAAACAAAGAGTCTTGTTTTTCAAACTTAGATATAAATTCCTTATTAAGCTCCTTTTGAGTAGATATAAATGATCTAATGGTGTTTTCCAAATCACTAGAAACATTACACTAGTAGTATATTTGTTTGGCACATATGGGGGTTTATTATAAGAGTTATAATTGTTGTTACCATACCCATTATTACCATAGTTCCTAATGAAGTTGACATCAATATTTTCAGGATTATTACCAACTAGTTCTTGCAAAGGCACATTTTCAATATTTTGTTTATTAATGAAAGCAAGAATAGTATCCATTTTAGATGACAAATCATTTGTTTCTTCTATGGAGTTCACTTTCTTAGAAGGATTAGGTGCTCTATCAGTATGCCATTGACTATAGTTTTGCAAAATACTTTCCAATATGTTCTTAGCTTCTACTATAGTTTTTCCCATAAAAGCACCTCCAGCAGCAGAATCAAGAATATTTCTAGACATGTAATTTAGACCATTGTAAAAAGAGTGTAATATGGTCCATTCGTTGACCCCATGTGATGGACAAGTTCTAAGCATAAGTTTAATCCTATCCCAAGCCATAGCAACATGTTCATTTTCATTTTGCCTAAAAGAAAGAATGTTGTTTCTATTTTGCAAAATTTTAACAGGAGGATAGTATTTCTTAATGAAAGCTTCTTTTAAATCATCCCAAGTTTTAATGCTATCAATAGGTAATGAATGCAGCCACTCTTTAGCTTTTCCTCTAAGTGAGAAAGGAAATAACTTCAGTTTTAGAATATCACTTTCCACATTTTTAAATTTCTGCATGTCACATATTTCAACAAAATCATGAAGATGCATAGAGGCATCCTCCATAGCACTACCGCCAAATTGTTCCCTAGTTATCAAGTTCAACAAACTAGGACTTACTTCATAACTCTCAGCATTTATCTTAGGTGTGGCAATGGGCCTAGCAATAAATTGATCATTTGGAGTGTTTGTGTAATCACACAACTTAGTTCTTTCTCCCATTTTAGCAAGTTTTTATGTGTTTTTTAATTTTTTATGCAAAACTGAAAATAAATATGCAAACCGAACTAAAAATGCAAGACAATGACAAAACAAGATAAATTGCTTTGAAGGTAAAGATGGATAAGATGATGCTCACGTAGGTGCAACCTCCCCAAGCTTAGGTGTTAGCACAAGTTGGTGATGAAGTTGACTTGGTGAGATATCCTTGGATAAACCTTTCAGCAATGATTCCCCGGCAACGGCGCCAGAAAACAGTTACCTGCGTGAAAAGTAAATGGGTTAGGTTGAGACTCCAAGTGCAGAGTGTGTAGTAAGTGGAAGACGTGTTTTCCCCACGAGGGGTGACTCGAGGGTTTAATATCGAACTCTCGGGGAATCAGTAGTGAAGATTTATCTTTCCTATCCTTCTTTTGGTTACCTACAAAACAAAGTAAATGTTTTGGTCCTCAACCTCACCTAGTGGTTGTCAAGCACAAGGTGTGAGAATGATATCAAGATAATATGCAATGCAAACAAGAAATAAATATGCAATGGTGGTAAATAAATATGCAAGGATGGTGGTAGCAATGATAAATGATATTTTTGGGTTTTATATGATGAATGCAAGATGTAAAAGTGTTTTTGTATTTTCGGATTTTTAAATGGCAGAAAATGGAAAAGTGGTAAAAGTGGTTGGAAAGGTGTTTCTTATGATTAAAAATGGACCGGGGTTCATGGTTTCACAAATGCACTCTCTCTTTAATAAAGTGGTAGACAATGGAACACTAGAGTTGACATATGAGATTGCAACACAACAGTTTAATGACAAGTTATAATTATATGGGCATCACGTCCTAACATAGAGACCTTTTGGTTATTAGTCTCTCTTATACTCCACCAAGATGCGAACTAAATCATAACACCTCAGTAATTAAGATAACTCAGAGTATAGCAATAAGTATCATGACATGAAGTTAAAATAAGAACATGCTAGATCTAGTCATGGAGTAGTGGCAATGGTCACACCCACATCTCCGGTAGCATGGTATTTCTTTTTATCCCTAGTGAGGCAACAAAGTAAGGTAAAGATACCCAAGTGGATCGCAGAACTTTCTCTCACGTTCACTGCACTAGCCACCCCCGTTACTCCAACTAATGCACACGTTCCCCCTCACACGCTCTCATAAACATGCTTGATCATGACAAGTAAATAAGAACGGGGTACATAATATGCATCTACTTTCATAACTGAAACAAAACCATTGCAATCTCAAACATATATTAACTCATAAAAAGATCCACCACAAAGGTATTACATAGATGACCGTAATCATGTTCAGCAGCTCATACGGTACTAATTAGTGAAGCTCAGAGAGAGAGAGATACATAAGTTACTTCCACAAACCCATAGTCCAGAGGTGGACTACTCCCTCTTCATCATGGAGACGGTGGAGAAGTCGTTGGAGAAGATGGAGACCACGCCGGCAGCGCCCCGCCGGAGTTTTCCCCCTCCAATCTGCAGCTCCAGGTCTCTGTTTCGGTGTTTCTGTGTTTCTGCGGCGCTCCTTCCAGAGAACGTCGGGGGACTATTTTTATAGGCGTTTTAGGTCAAAACGGAGTCGGTGGAGGAAAGATCGACGGCAACGGAGCGTCGAGGCCAATTGGGGGGTCCCACGTGGCCAGGTACAGGGCCGCGTGGGCCCCCTCTTTTGGCCCTCGGGGCTCCGTTTGTTCGCTTCCTTCGCCCCCAAGTCTTGTTCCTTCCAAAAAATGATGCTCGTAAATTTCCAGGTCATTTGGACGTCGTTTGGGTCCCTGAAACATTAAAATATAGAAATAGGGTTTTCTGCCTGCGCAGGGTTAATTCCATAAAAAATAGGAAACATATCAAATATTCCCAAAATCATTATAAAACAGTGATATAACCCTTATATGATGCAAATATGACTGGAATATAAGTAAAAATAATGCAAAGTTCATGCATGCATTTTACATGCATCAGCTACCGTCAGTCGTTTCATTAGCCATCTTGGTGAAAAGGCTATGCCTCTTTACCGGCTATTAAAGAAATCCGACAACTTTGAGTGGACAGACGAAGCATATGCCGCCTTGCAGTAGCTAAAGGCAGCATTAACGACTGCCCCAATACTTGCAGTACCTCGTCCAGAGGAGCGAATGCTGCTATACATCGCGGCAACCAATTTGGTTGTCAGTGCAGTAATGGTTGTGGAACACAAGGCGGAAGCAGCAGACGCCTCGGAGCAGCGTCCCGTCTACTTCATTAGTGAAGTATTTTCCGCCTCAAAACAGCGTTACCCACATTACCAGAAGCTGGTCTATGGCGTTTTTTATGCCGCCAGGAAGTTGAGGCACTACTTTCAGGAACATTCAATCACTGTGGTGAGCAAAGCACCTTTGGGAGATATAATCAACAATGCGGATGCAACAGGCCGAGTGGCCAAATGGGGCATCGAACTCGCCGCCTTTGACATCACATATAAACTCAGGACCGCTACTCAAGCCTTAGCAGATTTTGTCGCAGATTGGACAGAAGCCATGGATGAAATACCTCTCCCTGAATCAGAGTACTGGATCATGCACTTTGACGGATCAAAGATGCTTCAGGGCTTGGGGGCTGGTGTTGTGTTACGAAATCCGTAAGGAGACAAGCTAAGCTACGTGCTGCAGATTCATTTCAAAGCAACTAATAATGTTGCCGAACACGAAGCACTCTTTCATGGTTTACACATTGCCAAAGAATTAGGCGTCCAGCGCGTTCTCTGTTACGGAGATGCAACAGACACGTGGTACATGGGATGCAAAAAGCTCAACAATGGCGGCATATCGCTTCGTTGTTGATGAATTCGCTAAATGCTTCCTAGGATATGAGATCCGCCACATCCCAAGGGCCCAAAACGAGGCGGCAGACACACTTGCCCGATTGGGGTCTGAGCGCAAAAAGGTACCAAAGGTTGTTTTCCTGGAACACCTCTACAAGCCGTCAATAAAAGGGGCAGACCTCCTTGACCCAGAAGCGGCAGAACCAGTGGAAGAGGCTAGTTATGCCGTCTACTTGGTGAAGCCAGACTGGACCACCCCGTACTTGAACTTCCTGATCAACCAGGAGTTGCCGGAAGATGAGGTATTGAAAAGGCAAATCATACGAAGGGCCAAGGCATTCACAATTATCAAAGGAGAATTGTACAAGCGTAGTACTACTGGAGTCTACCAGCGCTGCATTTCACCAGAGGAAGGCAGAAACCTGTTGGATGAGATACATTCTGGAGTTTGTGGGCATCATGCTTCGTCCCGCTCTCTTGTGTCCAAAGCTTTCCGACAAGGTTTTTATTGGTTGACAGCCAAGGAGGACGCAGAAGATATCGTCAAAAGATGTAAGGGTTGCCAACTATATGCCAGACAACCTCACATGCCGGCTCAGGAGCTAAAAACAATACCCATCACATGGCCTTTCGCAGTCTGGGCTTGGACATGGTTGGTCCGTTTAAGACAGCACCTGGTGGCTACACACATTTGCTTGTGGTTGTAGACAAGTTCACCAAATGGGTTGAAGCTAAACCTATCAAAAAAGCTTGACGACGCGACAGCCGCCAATTTTCTGTGGGGCATAATCTCTCGGTTCGGGGTGCCACATAGCATCATCACCGACAATGGCACAAACTTATCGCAAGGCGAAGTTGAGGAATACAGCAACCAACATGGCATCCGGCTGGATTTGGCTTCCATAGCACATCCTCAGGCAAACGGTCAAGTAGAGCGTACAAATGGTTTAGTCCTCCAAGGAATAAAACCTCGTCTCGAAGTACCATTGCACAGGGCAGCTGGGACTTGGGTTGAAGAGTTGCAATCTGTCCTTTGGAGTTTACGCACAACTCCAAACATGTCAACCAAGTTTACTCCTTTCTTCTTAGTCTATGGCGCTGAAGCAGTGTTGCCATCCGACATGATGTTTGACTCCCCCAGAATTCAAGCCTACGTTGAAGAAGACACAGAAGATGCAAGACAGGATGGCCTAGATCTACTTGACGAAGAACGAGATGTTGCCATTGCACGATCCGTCATCTATCAGCAGAATTTGCGACGGTACCACAGTCGAAGAGTACGTCAACGTAGTTTTAGAGTAGGTGACCTGGTCCTCCGCCTAATCCAGGACAGGAAAGGCTTGAATAAGTTATCCCCTCCATGGGAAGGACCCTTTGTGGTCAGCAAGGTACTGCTCAATGGTTCCTACTACTTGATGGACATACGAGACGACTACAAGAAGAAGAAAGGCCGTAAGTGCAAAAGGAAGGTCGACGACAAGTACGAGGAAACTAAGTGGCCATGGAACATTGAGCAGCTACGTCCTTTTACACTTAGAATTTTTTAATTGTAATAAGTACTATATGATTGTGAAATAAAAATATGTGGTTTGCTCATTCCGTCTTGAGACCATGCCATCTTTTGTCTTTTCTTGCAATCATGTATCTGTCATGTCAAAAGTTACCAAACAAATTCGCTCTGGTTCCAACTTTTTTGGCATTTTGCCGTCTGCCGGCTAAAACTAAGAAAATAACCTTTGCACCGCCTAATATGACTATCTGTTTGTTTGTTTGTTTGTTTGTTTGTTTGTGGGTCGCCTAGTAATATGTCGTTGGCACCAACATGCCAGATTTTGCCTCTGTGTCTAAACTAATTGGTATTGCACTTGGTTGGCACAGCTAAAGTAATTGAGATGAGGTTCCGCCAACATATGAAATAGCTAAGCATATAAACACAGATACATTTTTAAGGCGGGCCACTTGATGTAAGCCTACCACCAAGTGTAGCATAAAAGTTGGCCCAAATAAGCATAGTTACATTACAAAATAAGACAAGTTTTTTCGCGTTAACATTTTAAATCATCTACTTGTTTCATTGTTTGTAGGACAGGCCGCCTAGGGTGTTGCCGCCATGGTTGGTGCCGTCTCAAGGACTTGGGGCTGACGCTTGCATCATTGGGGCTGGCTCCGCCATCCGGGGGGCTGCGCTTGTCGGACGAGGTTTCGCCTTCGCCAGCTACGACGCCTTCACCGGCAACCGAAGCGGCTCCGCCTGCTGCAAGATGAGGATCGGGATGTTCCTTATAGAAGGCACGCAGGTCCACCATGTTGGCCACTCGAGTTGCGTAGCCGGAGAATGAGGCCATCACTTTCTTCGGATCGATGGTGTTGCCATCTTCATCCTCTGTGGGCATGAATCCATCACCTGGTGCATATCAGCTTCCGGGTACCAGGCAGTGAACAAGGAGAGTGCCACCTTGGCGGCGCCGCGGGCGGTGGAGCTTAACACGCTCTCGTGTTCATTGGCCGCCTTCCTTAGCACCTCTGGCACCGCCTCGAGGAGAACGGGATCGCTGCTCTCGCCCGGATAGAACTTGGCAGCAAATGCTTGGCCTGCACTGATGATGTCGGTGATCATCTCACCAACCTTCAGTATGCGTGAAAGGCGGGGAGAGGTATCCTCAGTGTCGCTCAAGTTTGTCGGGGCTGCAAGGCACAAAATTTCAAAGTTAAGCAAGCAAAAGCAAGTACTTTCAAGCGTTCAATTGACATGAAGGAAAGGACAAAATTTTACCAAGGACATGCTCATGGACAGTGTTGATCTCGTCCAAATGGCCGACAAGAGTATCCTGGGCTAGTTGCACGGCCTTGGCATGTTTGTCTTGCTGGATCTGGGAGTTCCTTGTCACCTCGGCAAGGTTGTCGCTCAGATTCTTGATCTGATCCGTCAACTTGCTCACCGTGGTGGCATGGTCCATGTCCCGCTTTTCCAGCTCCTGGGCATGCTCTGCCTTCAACTTCATGACCTCCTTGGCCAGATCTGCAGCTTCGTTCATTAAGCCTTGCATGTCAGTGGAGCTCTTGAGAATATCTTGTGCAGTGTTTAACAAATCTACAACAACAAGGAAAACTCCGGCTAAAATACTTGTCGGAGGCATAATGACAAAGTTGGCAGACGAAAGAAGGCAAAGAAATTTTGTCACCTTCATCTTTTTTGCGAGCTTCTTCAAGACTCGCAATCTAGGCATCCTTCAGCTCCAGTTCTTGCCGAAGTTCGCGGCACTCCTTGACTTTCTTCTCCTGGGCGGAGAACAGCTCAGCATTGGAGGCCAACGTAGCCTAACAAACAAGCACAAACAACAGTCAGGTTAGCCAACATAGTCAAAGGACCACTCCGTCGGCTAAACAATCTTTTAGCCGCCAAAATGCTCGGGGGCTGCGACTATGGAGTATCTTACCTCAAGTTGTCCGTGAAGGGTGTCTTGGAGTTTTTCCATGTGCGTGTACCAACTTTTGGTACCGTCACACATGGTCCTTAGCGTATGCCGCGCTTCCCTTGTTCCCTCGCCAAGTCTAGGGCCGGGATGGGAGGAGGACCCGCCAAGGTTTTCTCCTATTCTGTCCGCCATCTCCTGCTTCATGGCGATAAATCGGGCAGCACCATTAGCCGAAGCTTCAGCCGTTTTTAACAAGGGCGTGCTGGCGGCAACTGTTTTGCCCGCTGCCTTCTCCGCAGCCGACTGAGTAGTTCCAGTCATTGTCACCTTGTCCGCCATAAAAGTTCCCGGGCATAGAACCGCGGGAATGCTGGCGGCAGGTGTGGCTGGTGCGGTCGCCGGAGAAGGTCTTGGCGGCTTGGTTCTGCCAGCTGCCGCCTTCACGTTGGAGCGTAGCCTGGCCATGGTTGGCTTAGCTCTGAAAAAGGGAGTGCAAGCAAGTTAGCGGATGTACAGCATAAAGATAAGTAAATCAAGCGGGCGTTAGCTTACCGCTTTGTGGGGATATGTTCCCCCAAGGTCTCATCCTCCGCCTCGGCGGTGACGGCTGCCTTCTTCCTCTTCTCCAAGTCTCTGGTGGAGGAGGTGTTGGCAGTTTTCCGCTTCTTGGTCTTGGTCCCAGGATCATACCAATTGGGAGCCAAGTCAGCGTCCGTCAAGGATCTCAGCTGGAGAATAATGTCGCGTCAGTCCAGCCACAAGTAAGGCAAACAAAGACAAAAGCATACACAGGAATTTTTGCTTACCTCTGGGGCTGGGTTGTCATGGGTAAACATGGCGACGCCTTCGGCCGCCTTTATCTGTTTTGGATGGATAAGCTCTCTCAGCCGGTACAGCAGCATATCTTCATCAAGAATGCTGTTACCTGTGTTGGTCGCCTCCGCCTTGTATTCACACATCTTCAAGGGGCGGTGGCGAAGTGGCATGATCTGCCTCGACAACCAACATAGGACGGTGTCAACTCCGTCAAGATTGGGAGGGACCATCATCTTGGTGAGGAACTCAATCCGCCTAAATGCTAGGCGGAGTTCCTCCGGCAAATTGGTTGCTGCCTTCTCCGTCCAATGGGCCTGGTAAGTTGGCGGAGCGTTGACAAAAGGAGGAATCCCCACCGTGTTTCCAGGTGCCGAGATGTCCTTCCAGTAGAAGAAGGTGATGGTCCAGTTCTTCACCGACTCGATGTACGGGATCTTGGGGTACCAGTCACCTTGGCGGCAGTTGAAAGTAACACTGCCGCACGTTGCCATCACTCCAGCAGATATGGTTTGCCGGCGGCAGATAAAGCAATATTTGAAGTGTTCTAGTGTTGGTGCTATACCTAAGTAGCACTCAAATAACGCCTGGAAGCCGGCTAGCACTAGTATACTATTGGGTGCAATGTTGTGTGGTTGCAACCCGTAGTGCTTGAGCACGGCAGAAAAGAAGGCGAAGGGTGGAAGAGTCATACCGCCGAGAAGGTGAGATGCCGGGATGACCCTTTCTCCGTCTTGGGGTTCGGGGACCGCTTCGTCTCCTGGCAGCCGCCAAAAGCATTCCGCCTTCGGCGGCAAGAATCCACCTTCTTCCAGCTCCTTCAGATATTCTTCCGTCAAGCATGACAGTAGCCAGTAGCGGGAGCCCAGATCGGCAACTTCCTCATCTTCATTGATGGCGTCGTCGGCAGGAACCTCCGGAGGGGCCGCAACCTCGGTGTCCGCTGTCGCCATGGATGGCAGTGGAAAAGAAGGAGATGTTGTGGTGGTTGCCGCTGCCGGTGCTGAGAAGATGGAGACACCCCGCCCATGTCCGTGGCGGGGAAAGAAGAGGACGATGGTGCGGTGCTCGCCGCCGCCGCAGATCCAGACCCTGCAGCGGCAAGAAGTGCTGCCGCCGCCGTCACTGCCTCTCATGTACCTTGCTCGTCGGTGCTCGCCATGTGGAGGTGCGCCGCTCGATCGGTCGCCGGAGTGCGATTTGGAGGAGGAGAGCTCGAGGAAGTGGAGGAGGTTGCGGTGAGATGGGGAATGAGAAGAGGGATTCGCCGTTTGGTGAATTTGGAATTTATCTTCCCTGCTCCACGATTCGTGCGTGAAACAGCCGGAGCCACGATCTCCGCCACGTGTCCACGTCTCGCTCATCGTGGCAACGGTGCGTGCTGCCGTCGCCTCGATTCCCGCGTGAAGTGGAGAAACAATCATGATGCACCCTCAATGTTCAAACTGTCGTGGACTTCGTGACGTCATTCCGTCAACATTTGACGGCACGTGTTAGATTGACAAGACCATACACGGAAGATTCCTGACAAACAGTCAGCCGTCTTTCCCATGTTGGCAGCATTGTTCCGACTACTTTAGACGGATTGCTGCTTACTTCAACTTCGGAATGCTTCAAGCTCTTCAGTCGCCTGTATTTGACAAGACGTACGATGCCGACAAGAGAAGGCGGCGCTTGGAGAACTTAAACCCTTCCGGGGGCTAATGTTGGGGATATACCAACTAGGGGTATCACCAACATGGATCAATCCGGCTAGTCCAGGGTGGCCCGCAGTGGTGGTAAAGGATTTGCCTGCCGGGCAGCCCAGATAGCTGACGACCAAGGGAAGGCGGATGCCGGCAAGGAGGAGGCCCAAGACCGAAGCCCACGAAGCCATCAAGACTACGGCGGTAGACGACATACTTGACGGATAGGTTTAGGACTCTGTATACTTGCCGGATACGTAATCTTCATGTAACCCTAGGTCTGGCCGCCTATATAAGCCGGACCAGCGACACCACTAGGGCATCATCCAATCTCATTGTAATCCGACCAAGGCTATTGCCATTATAGTGAGTTACAGCAGCACGTAGGAGCCCGCCACCGCTGCGAGATCCGAAGCTGGGTAATCCGCCTTATTCGATCCCGACCTCGACGACGCTCCCTTTTACCCCCTCGGTTAAACCTCTGCTAGAGGACCCCCCATCCTCCTATCTACGATGCCGATATGACGACAGTTCCAGCAAGATATGTGGTGCGAACATGGGAAAGACGGCTATCGCTGGAGACCGCGCGGCTGTGCAGCCGCCACGTGGTGCCGGTGGAGGACTTGCTATCGCTGGAGACCGCACGGCTGTGCAGCCGCCACGTGGTGCCGGTGGAGGACTTCGCCACCCTACCGGACGGTGGGTGAGGAACGCCGTCAACGTTCTGGTGGCACCGCAGCTCAGCGGGCAGGAGCGCATCGACTTCGTCAAGCGGAAGTGGATGGAGATGTCGTACGAGCAAAAGCTCAACCCCAAGTACTCCATCTCGGCGCCCTACTGGCACGCCGTGGTGGACGCGGAGTACGAGGCGCGTCGTAGCGGTGGACGGGAGCTAATGCCGGAGTTGTCCGCAACGGACGGCGAGCGTGACGGCGAGGACGACAACGACGACGACCCCGAGCTGCCCGATCTGCCTTTAGAAGCGGTCGGCACTGGAGAAGGGGGCGCCAGCGGAAGCCGGCGAGGCTTCCCATCAGGCGCGCCGCCGGTAGATCAAATCCCGCCATGGCCGGACGCGAAATAAGAAGCCTTAGGCCCTGCCGAGGCGCCGTTTCTAAAGGTCGTAGCCGATGGCAATAGCGGATGATACTTTCGGCGCCAGATCATTGAGGCTTGCAAGTCTCTTGATGATCCGGCGCTTGGTTCGCATCTTCTTCGCCGACGGTGGCGTGTAGCCGACGGTAATAGCAGATGAAATTTCTGGCGCCAGATCATCGAGGCATGCAAGTCTGTTGATGATTCCGGCGCTTGGTTCGCATCTTCTTCCCCGTCGCTAGGCCATGAAGCGGCATCTCTCCTCGCCGCCGGCGCGTGTAGTGGTTGGCTAGATGTTGGGCGTGTCGCCGGCATCGGCATGGGCCTCCTTCTCTCCGCCTAGTTTAGGTTTAGTTTGTTAAATCTCGTTTAGATTTCAAATTGTAAGTTTGTTAAATCTCGTTTAATATAAATTGTGAGTGGTCGATGGAGCTTTCGTTAATTAAGTAATATATATCCCATTTAACAAGAAACACCGGCGGGACTATCCCAGTGCAAACATCGCGTTCTGTCGATCATTCACCATCAACTCCAACTGCAGCTCTGCATCTCAAGTCGACAGATAATAAGTACGTACTGACGTAGTACATCGCCGGATCGTGTACGACTGTACGCCAAAGTTATGAGCGACTACAAGTAGCGAGTTACTCCGTAGTTATTGCTTAACCGGCAGCATGCTGTCGTGCACGGCACAGGAGGATGGGCTCTTGCATGCCATATTGCCATCGACGTGCCGTTGCTGCTGATAGCTACGCACTCATGCATGGTCACGCGAAAAGGAGTAGCCATCACTAACTTGCCCCTTTCCAACACCAAAGACGTACTTGACGAAACCGTGTCCACCGTGTACGCCTTGTGACATGAGGGAGGCGTTCGGCTCGTACGAGATGGAAGGGGAAGGGTGCATCACGCCGGCGAGCCTGGGCGGATGCTCAGTAGGCTCGGGAACGAGCGGGGCGTCGGCGAGTGCCACGCCCCGATCTGCAGGTCTGATCTGGATGGGGACAGCGTGCTCAGCTTCGGCGAGTTCAAGATCATGATGAGCGCCTGAACTGAAGCATCCTAGCTGGTGGCATGGTGATATGAAGACATTTCTTTCCTTGAGTGGATCACTTGATTCTTGGCGTAAGATTGGAACTTTGGCCTATAGATGGAAATTGCCAGTGGGATCAATGGTACATCCCGCTTTCCACGTGTCTCAATTAAAGAAGAAAGAAAGGGGCTAAGCTATGGTGATCACTCTAGAATTACCTCTTACGGGACCAGAAGGCGAGCCAGTGGCAATTTTGGAAAGGAAGGTGTTCATTCATAACTCATTTGTTCCCTTGTTAATTTGGCAGCTATCTACGAATATAACGATGGTGTCTATTAATTGGCATTTAATACCTTTAATTTCCATTGTGGATGCTCTTGAAAATACATTTGCAAAGTTGCACCTTTCTACTTTTTAAATATTTTGTGTTTCTAAAAAATATATTAACCTTTTTTGTTTTATTAATATCATACTTAGTTTTCCTTTTTATCTATAAATAAAAATATTTGAAATACATCTGCACCATCTATATGAATGAATATTTCTTTGAATACAGATGAGCGTTAAGTATAGTGAATGGAACCGAGACAGAAATCGGATATTCTCGATGTGCAGGTATACCACTATGGTCCTTAAAGGAGACCTGACAAATGTAACTAACAAGATTAATAGTTGAGTTCATTTGTAGTCTAACTAGTTTGCGGACCGATAATTAAGTCACGGTTGATCCTTCCAACTAATTTGTACTAACTTTTTTACTTTTTCATCACTGATTTTTATAACTAAGCGTATGCCATGTTTTTATACATAATTATATGTAGTTTGAAAACAACGTAATCAGCCTTGTCCATATTACGTTACATATTTTTATAGTATTATCATCACAAAAAATTCTTTTCTAGTGAAGAGAAACTATGTTTTCGCTTTGAAAATCATTTTATTTGTGGGATGGGATGTTCAAGGAAATACTCTATTACAATGGGCTTATCTCTAAATATAAAAAATCAAAATATCAAATTACTCCAAAAAGTAAGTTACACCCCCCTCCCAATTATATGTGTGCCTTTGTACATATATGTACAATTTGGTAGAGCATTTTCAGTGTATGAATTTAGCAAGTAGTTTTGAAGATGTTTCTAGAATCTAGTACTAGCACGTAGCTTTGACAAATAGCAACAGCACAACATTACATGCAACAATGATGATAATGACAAGGTGAGGCATCAGGTGGTGAATATCCGACTTATGATGCTTGTATTCGGTTGCAGGAATCATATGTTACATGTGTACTTGTGTGGGAACCGTCGATTTTAATCTTTGCTTATTTCAGAAGCTTGAAACTTTTCTATATGCATCGTGATGAAGTGGACATAAAATGCAAAGATGGAAGGGGAAGGGTGCATCACGCCGGCGAGCCTGGCCTGGATGCTCGGCAGGCTCGGCGATGAGTGGGGCATCGACGAGTGCCGTGCCATGATCTGCATGTTCGATCTGGATGGGGACGGTGTGCTCAGCTTCGACGAGTTCTAGATCATGATGAGCGCCTAAACTGAACTAGCTGAACTACCATGGTTCGTTATTCTTGCTGGTGTCAGGGTGATATGAAAATATTGCTGAACTACTAGGGTAATTTGGCATCTCTCTACGAATATATATAGTTGTAATGATGATGTCTACTAATTGCTATTTAATATATTTTTTAGACTTTATTTTGAAATAAGTTGAGTGTCCTTAAGAAATTAACATTATTTGTTGGGACGTTGAGGATTGATGGTTTCCTTACCGCCTTTACCCTCCCACATAGGTCAGGTGAGCTCCATTCCCGTAGTGCCCGATTGGATGGTTGTTTTATAACGGAAACGATCGGGACAAAATACGAACGTGTTAACCTCCTCCTGGAAATCCGACCGATCACGTTGACAGGCCAGTAAAGTTTCACGGATCAGAAATTTGAAAGACAATCCAAGCGGGCCCTTAACCAAACTACTACTACCTACGAACTGCAGCGTTTATGCGACCGATTGTCGAGCCTTCCCCAGCAAATTAGAATGTAGAAGTTAAAAAAAATGAAAATAGTAAAACAAAATAAAGAACACAGAAATAAGCAATGAAAATACATAGAAAATGTACGACCAAACATTATGAAGAACTGAAGACTGTAGGAGTAAATAGCAAGGACACAAATGAACAGAGAGAAAAAAAGACGTCGGACCTTAGTGGGCCCGGCCCTTCAACGTCGACACTTCGGCCGTCCACTCACTATTTGCCACAGCAGGCCTTAAACTACCTTCGGCCGAGAAACAGCCCGCTCTGATCCTCCCAGTGCGACAGGGCTGCTGCGGCCGGGAACGGGCTCCATCCAGGTCTCCGTTGTACGAGTATTCTCAGCCTTGCCAGCAGGTTATGCGGTGGGTGAGCCTACACGTGGGACGTCGCATGCCACTGAGCCCTATTGTGGAAACATTCTCAGCCGTCAGACTCGATCCAAATGCTTGACCTTATCATATCAATAGGATCTTAATATATAACACGAGCAAGCAGACAGCAACTTATTAAGTCAACTGCAGTCCACTAACACAGTAGTCCTCCTCGCTTGTGCACGTAGCATGCATCTCGAGCGCGCCAAGACACGTGTCATCGTTTACTGTGCATGGAGGTCGACATGCCACCTTCCCCTGAATATATACATCGTGCCCCACACCATCAATGGCTAGCTGGCTAGCTCCTTTCATGCAAGAGATGTGTACTAGATCGACCGCGACCCGTTCCACTGCGAGACAATGCGTAGCTTACTTGCTCGGTTACTCCGACTGAGCGATCGAGCTTTTCTTTTTTTTTGCGAGAAACGAGCTGAACTCACACAGTTCTTACAGAAAGGTCCTGAGACAAAGGCAAAATTACAACAAAGTCCCTCAGCACCCCATTGACGAAGACGAGGACGTACGCCGGCGCGCCGCCGCAACTGCTCCCTTCACTCCTTGGATACGGGACAGCCCCTCCACGGCCGGGAAGTCGACGAACTCGGACCCGAAGCTCCTCCATCCAACGCCATCGAAGCCAACGCCCTGCAAACACAGCTCGAATCGATCCAACGAACACCCGGAGACGCCGTCCCGCGAACTCCGGCGAGGGGAAAGCGCACCCAGCAGCTCCGCCGAGCCCCGAGCGCGCAGAAGGCAGAAGATCGGCAGCAGCGCTCCAAGGACCACCACCGCCGGAGCAGAGATCTTCCGCCGCAAAACGCCTCTCCGGCCGCGCCATCCGCTCCCAAACACCGCCGGCAAGCACCCACACCGTACCTACACTATATACACGCCGTAGATCGGGGCTTCCCCATCCTCCCGCTGCCGGAGCAGCCGCCGGAGGGTGAGGAACCCGCCAACCCGATGGCGGTGAGGTGGAACGACGAGGTTCGCCCAAAAGTTCGCTCCTCTCTACTGTGGACGGGGAGAGGATAAGGCTCCAAGGATAGCTCTTTTGCGAGCGATCGAGCTTTTCATTAACTAACTAATCTACTACTCACTCCGTTCTAATTTAATTGACTTGCTATGCGGCCTAGATACATCGACATGTGGTGCATAGCAAGTCAATTAAATTGAAACGGAGAAAGTATGTAGTTAAACTAGAATCATCGGCGGGACTGTCCCACGCGTTACAAACGTCGCGAGCGACCGTTCACCGTCGACCTGCAAACCCTGCGCCTCAACTCTCAAGTCGATAGAGAATTACGACTACTGGCGTAGTACATCGCCGGATCGTGTACACCTCGACGTTCACTGTGCACAGCCTCCACCGAGCAGAATACATCGTGCTAGCCAGCCAGCCCACGCGTACGATCAATATATAGCCAGCCAGCTAGCTAGCTCCTTTTATGCAAATTAAGACCTATCCTATCGACGGCAAAACCTGCAAGAATCCGCAGCTTACTTACCACTCCTGCGACTGAGCGATCGAGCTTTCATCGTTAACTAATCTACGGAGTACTATATATATACTCCGTATATCTAATTATCGTAGAAACACCGGCGGGCCGGGACTCTCCCTCGATGGCTCCCGATCATTCACCTTCGATCTGCGTCTCAGGTCAATAGTGAATAACTACCTACTGACGTACATCGACGGATCGTGCACGACAAAACTATATATGAGCTACAAGTAGCGAGTTAGTTATTGGTTAACCGGCAGCATGCAGTCGTGCACGGCACAGGAGGATGGGCGCGTGCTTGCATGCCATCGACGTGCCGTTGCTGCTGATAGCTACGCACTCATGCACGCACGCATGGTCACGCAAAAAGGAGTAGCGACCGTGACCGATGTTAGCCTGAGAGACGTCTCTGCTCTGAGTAAAACCGTTTTGATGCTCTATTTTTGCGTACTAGAACGGTTTACATTTTAGAACAGAGGTAATACAATCGTACTCCCTCCGTATCCAAATATAAGACACTTGCTCATTACCAACCATATGTATTATGATACATATGGTTGGTAATGAGCAAGTAATGAGCACATTACTTGCTCATTACCAACCATATGGAGCAAGTGTGACTTATATTTTGATACGGAGGGAGGAGGGAGTAGTCACACTTGCTCATTATCAACCATATGTGACTTATATTTTGATACGGAGGGAGTAGTACATAAGGTTTGCTCGGACAGGATAAATCGTGGACGTACATACTCTACTCTAGTACTCTCACGCCCATTTTCGAGGACTTGTACCGTGCAACCAATATGCATATGGGCAAGCAGTAAGACGAACAGTGTAACCAATATGCATGGGCCAGCAGCGGCAGTGTCGGATCTACACTGACGAACGAGCTAGCCTAGCCAGAGGATGCAACTACAGTGCAACCGCATGCCTCTGCATGGGTGCATGGGCACTTGGAATTGTCCTTTACGTGCGACGAGAAAGCGGCGAGCACATGCATGTTCACACTTGCCCCAAGGAGCTAGCATACCTTGCACCCTAGGCCTCAGTCACGAGCGTCCATCACTTTAAGCTAAGCGTCGTCCGTATCCGTATGCACACCACTCCCACTGCCACCGGCCGGCGAGGCAACGTACCGTTCTTCCTAGGTTCGTTCACACCGCCCTCCTGACACCTTACCAAACACGAATTCATGACGGTTCCATCTATCCATCGTTACAGCAATAGAGTGGAAATTGATCCCCACGAGAGGATATCGATAGATTCGTAACTGTTCCTATCTGAAAGCGGTGGATGATGGATGCAATGCTGGCCGAGTGATATTTTTTTCGTGCGAGTAATGCTGCAGTGAGCTTTGATCAAAATGCAGGTTGGAATGAATTTTCAAAGAATATTATGTATACACACAGTGAATTAGTCTTATCGGCTATATAATTATTTTGAGGGCAAACACGTTAAGAAATGGCTAAAGAGTGATTACGTATCAGCTTGAGTATTATTTGAGCGCTACGAAAAAGGAGTTGCTGACTAGAAATGAAGACTAGAGCATAATTTCTGGATACACATTGTCTGCCGCTCACTTTGCTATCACTCACTCCTGTCGCTTGGTTGTAATTAAAAGCGGTTCGCTCGATGAGAACACACTCTCTTTTTAGTATTTGGGTAATAGTGTGTTGACTCATATCTAGGTAAATCTTACCCTTCTTGTCCATTTGTACTCAACTTTTTTACTTAGTCATCACTGATCATTATTACTAAATGCATGTATGTCATGTTTTGTTGGAGTTCACTCGAAACGTTACTTTAATATTATTTAGAAGTATTTCCTACCAGAGTTAACAGTGTAATGATTCTTGTGCACATTAAGTTATGTGTTTTTCATGTTGTTCTTAATTGTAATTTACCATCACTAATACATTATCTTCGGTTAAACTAACATAGTATTTTTGTTCTTCTAAAAAAATTCATTATATTTATAAGATATGGGCTACAATGTTTAAGAAAATTCTTTATTACAATGGATTTTGTGATAAATATAAAAAACAAAAATATCACACTACTCCAAAAAAAAGTATGTCGCTCAATATATCTGAATACATGTTTACATATACCTACAGAATTTAAGATTGTTTTGACTGTACCAATATAATAAGTAACTTGGGAGATGTTTCTGCAGTATAAACACTAACAAGTAACCTTGACACCATAGCAACGACACCGGTGATATTCAGATAAAATACTCTCCAAATTCTTTCTACCATACTGTGTACCAAAACGCAGATAAAATACTCTCCAAATTCTTTCTCCAAGACATCTAACGTATCTGTGTTAACACCTAGCAAAATGCCTTCATACCTACCTTTAGCTGGAGTCCAAGACCAACCAAACATGATTTCTCCCTCTATGGACAACAAAGTTGCTTCAGAGAAATCATGTCTCATTGTTTCTTGGATACCAACAAAGTCAAGCTTATAACTATGAACATATTCACTAATAAAATCTCTTTTACATTTATCTCCCGCACCTCTGTAATTCCAAATAAAGCCGTTTAACATTTCTTTTTATTTTTTGCCTTCCTCCTCCTCACTGTCCTAATAGGTGATTTGACAGAATAAACCTCAACTGAGGATTTATTTGACAAAACCCTAGTTGGACTGAATTTTTTTCCTCCCAGGAAATTAATTTGTTCCAATTCCTCACTCATTCCCTCTTGATTCATAGTAATGAGTTCCTGAAGTATAGCATCTATAGCACTAGGATTTAGATTTGTACTTTCAGGTTCCACATTAACTTGTTTAACTTTTGATTATTCCCCAAACATAACTACTCGTGCTTGCTCCTGCAGCATAACCAATATGCATGCGCAGCAGTAAGATAAACATTGATGCATGGGCCAGCAGCGGCAGTGTCGGATAAACACTAACGAACGAACAACGGATGCAACTACAGTGCACAGTACTGCACCAATTGTGTGGGCACGTGTGCATGCGTGGCTCTTTCGAATTGTTTTTTTTTTAGATTCATGGGTGGCCGTCCCCCCCACACACACACACACACGAAACCACAAATTACAGCACGTGTCTACAGGGCAGAAAGTAAACTACATGAACTAACTCTAGCAAGGCTAGAGGGTCTACAAATGACTAGAACTCAGATTTACATACTAAAAACTAGAAGAGCTAATCTATGTAGAGCAGCGACACAAACTGAAAGTGATGCCTATCTAGAACATGAGAGAAAAATGCAGCAACAGATGAGACAGGGATCGGAACTGTTGCATCTCTTTCCAGTTGGTTGCACCACGATCAGGAGAGTGGAGTTTGGACCATGAGAGCTGCAGCTTGCTCCTTTGAATATATTGTCGTGTGCGACGAGAGAGCGGCGAGCACATGTTCACACTTGCCCCAAGGAGCTAGCACAACTTGCACCTAGGCCCTACTAGTCACGAGCATCGATCACGTTAACAAGCGTCGTCCTCGTCCGTATGCACACCACACGGCCGGCAAGGCAATCCATCCTAGGTTCGTTCCCACCGCCCCTTTTGACACCTTACCAAACACGAATTCATTCATGACAATTCCATCTGCCGATCTAGTCCCGACGAGGATATCGATCGATTAGCAGCACTTCGAATCTGAAAGCGGTGGATGATGCAATGATGGGTCTTTTTTGTTTCTCTTGTCGACGTGAACTTTATCAAAATGAATGCTGGAATGAATTAAAGGGGTCCTTTGGCTCCATCATTTCAAAGGAATTCATTTCAGATTTCATATCCAACATGTTTTGCTGTCAGGAAATTGGAATGTCATTTCAAATGAAATTCCAGAGAATGTCTTTACTATGTTAAGTCAATTCCTATGCCTAACCATGTCATTTCTCTAGAATTCATTTCATTTCATTTCGTTTTTGCCAAATAAAATTACGGGTGTCAAACGAGCCCAAAATGGAATTTGTATGCATTCCTTAGACAATTAGTAGGGTCGATGCTACAAAAAAAATAAAATCCATGGCCGGCCTAGCCTATAGAGAACAAAAAAAAAAGATAGTTCCGATCAAGTGGCCTTTCCACGCTAAGGATATCTACATTGTCATATCCTTTTGTTTTCAAAACAAAATCAATTCTCTTTTTCGTGGCTGTTGCAACTTGTAAAATGTAGAAAACAAATTGAGTGACAGGGTCTAAGGGACATCATACAATCAAGAGGTAGCTGGTCTTTCCCACGACAAGCCGACGGCACCGCGGGTTCCCCTGCCCTCGGCAGGCCGCTACGGGGTGGGGAACCTTGGATCTGTGTGGCTGGTCTGTATTCGTATGGTATTTGAGTTATTCGTCACTGGTAAATTGGGGCATCGGTGATGACCAGAATAACCATCCCTCATGTCTACCCATGTCAATGTCATTCCTCCGAGTGGTGTCGATGAGTTGGAGGATATGGCGTCGATCGTTAGGCGCTAGGTTTGGCATGTCAACCGACGTTCTAGAGCGGAGGCATCCTGCGGGACGGGATGATGTCGTGACATATTTTTGTGGTCAAGTTCCATTTCTGTGGGAAATGAAGCATCGCCAAGTACGGCTCCATCGGGGAACTTTCGAGTTTGTGTTCCCATCTTTGTCTGGACAGAGATGGGATTTTCTCTTACCCTTTCTCGGTGCTAGCTTCTCCGTTGTGAAGATCTTTCCAGATCATGTGGTCACCGCCGTCTTCTGATCTAAATCGACGAGTTTTCGACCGCTGCTTGACAAGCTCCTGGTTTTTTCAAGGCTGTTCTGGTTGGGCGGAGGCCTAGAGGCAGTGACAAGATTTGGTCATGGCATGCCGCCGAGGGATGCAGAAAAAAGATGGTGATGTTGTTTTCAAGAACTTGCTTGTAATTTCATATTCTTGTATGGATGTTATTTTAACTAACAACTGTTACCGGTTATAGAAAATTTGAGAGCCGTGATGCTAAAAGCTGGCTAAGGAGCGATTAAGCACCAACATGAGCATATTTTTGGGGACTAGCAAAGGAATTGCTTGATAGAAACATAAGCTATAGAGAATATTTGTACTCTGCACCGTTTTAAGTGATGTGGAGACTGAACTAATTAGTGCAAATTCATAATACATATGGCGTCAATTAATTGGGATCATAAGAGTACATGATTTGTAAAAGAATTTTTGTCTATAAAACATGGATCCAATTATGCAAAGTTTGTATTCTGGCATGATCCTATCTTATTTTCTAAAGTGAAATAACCCTGAGGCGTAAAGCTATAGCCCTATCATAGTAACCATGCAGACCACTATTTAGTGTGTGCCGCATTTGTCTCTATGACTGTTTTCACATTTCTTCCATCATACTTAACATAACATTTAGAGATCAAATTTTGGCAGAAACTATCTTATCCATCGTGTCCATTCATTTAACGTGCCTGCGGCGAGTTCAAACGAAAAATACCGATAATTTAATACCAAACTTTTTAACTTTCCTAATTACAACCTATTCTCTCTAGATATGATCATAGCCACTATTGTTTTCTATTATCGGAAATTAAGTACGCCATAATACAATAGCATAACAAAGGTATAATTGTTTTGATTATGTAATATTATCAGAAATGCACCTGCATTAAAACTAAAAAAAATATTGTGGTGGATTTATGGTATTTGTTTTTTTAGCACTAAGTCTTAAAATTATTTGGTTAAATTGTATTTTTATAAGATAAAAACTGAATGTCTTCATACATAATGTTTTTACACCTACTTGAACTACGAACATATGAACGTGCAGATATAAATTCAGGTTTATTTAAATATCATGAGCGGTCTCTAATTGTGGTGTAAGCAAATATGCGAGATATCAATCAATGTACAAAACAAAAAGTTCTAGATGATATAAATTTAAATGTACGAGGGGTCGTCCTCTAATGGTTGGTTTGCTATTTTACTGGTATATACTCATGGGCAATTAAGGACAATCAGCTACCATTTCATACTTACTTTTCACTTGGTGTTTCCATAGCAACATTCAGACAACTCGTGTTTGATCCACATGATTTATTTGTACTTGTTCAAATAGTATCACATGATTGTTTGTGTTTGGTAAAATTTGCATCACCTCAAAGGAAATTTATCTATATGTTTTATGTTTGATTTGGTGCATGCACGCAATGTTGAAAAATTACAAAATTTTCAAAAATTAGCGCACACATGTCATAAATATGCATCATATGATTTCATGCAAGTTTGAAGTTCAGAATATTTGAATTTAGATTTTTCTGAAACCCTAAACCTCTATTTATAAATTGCATAATAACCTTACAGGACCACAATACATAAAAATAATTTTCAACTCATGTTTTGGACTAGAACATGGTTTCCCTAAAACTAATATTCAACATATGTTCTCAAGTACACAAACTTAAGTTTTGTTCTCGTTGGTGTCCCAGGAAACCATGGTGCGGGCGGGAGACTTCGGGACGACAGCGGCTTGGACCATAGAGGTGTGCGGAGACCTCCCGAACGGAGAAACTGACGGATCGGACAACCTAACATGTGGGGTAGCCGTGTCAGACCACCAGCGGACCACAGAAAGGTCCGGGGACGTCGAAAAAGCGTAACCCGAAGAAATATGGCCGCCGTGGAGCTTCTCTGGCCGAATGTTTGGTCGGGAAAGGTGAGAGGTAGTACGGACGGCGGCGTGGGTGCTGGGAGCGGCGGGGTGGCTGAGACGGCCACGGAGCTATGCGAGGGGCGGCGAAGCTAGGCAAGGGAGAAGGTATAAGTGAAAAATATGGCATGTCGGATGAGGATTTGATCCAATTTATTTGATTTTGGGTGGGTTCGGCTTGTCCGATGCGATGTAACAACCGTGTTCGGGCAGCCTCATTTCTGCCACATAAGAGTTGGATGTGATAAGCGTCGGACAGGATGAACGATTTGGCTGAATATATATGGGGTCTGTTGGTTTGTCATTTTTTCTGGACCGTGTTATGACTGTTCGCCCCGGACGCACGATGAAAAGTGGGGTCCGGTTAAAGATGCTTTGTTAATGCAGTTTATACCAGCACAGACACAAATATTATGAAAGCTGAATTTATCTTGCGTACACTCTAAAAATACAAAGAGGGCACCCTCGGTAGTTAGTTGCCTAAAATAAAATCCTTTAATTGCTTGATATCTATAGGGATGGCGAAAATATTTACCAAGAATATAAGTTACGATTTGCTAGATATACTGAGGAATTCATTAACAAAGAGTAAATGTGTTAAAGGCGGTGTCAAGATTTGCTCACGGTGCACCGCCGAGGGATGCAAAAGGAAGATGTTGATATTGTTTTCAAGAACTTGCTTGTAATTTCATATTCTTGTATGGATGTTCTTGTAACTAATTAGTATTGACGGGTATAGAAAACATTTGAGAGTCGTGGCGCTAAAAGCCGGGTAAGGAGCGATTAAACACCAACATGAGCATATTTTGGGGGACTAGAGGAGTTGCTTGATAGAAATGGAAGCTACAGAGAATGTTTATGCTCCATACCGTTTTAAATGGTGAAAATTCATAATGCAAATGAAGTCAATTAGTTGGGAACGGAAGAATACATGATTTGTAAAAGAAATTGTTTAAATATGGATCCAATTATATGAAAATCTTGTATCGCCACGATCCTATCTTATTTTCTCAAGTAAATAACGCTGAGACGTCGTATCATTGCAACGGTGCAGACCACGGGTTAGTGTGTGTCGCATTTGCCCCCGTGAGTGTCTTCACAGTTTGTCCATCTTACTTATCATCTTTAGTGGGCCTACCCACCTATTTGTTCCATGATCTATGGTCTACTGGAGCTACCCACTTCAATCAATTAGCCAAGATTTTGACCAGATACGAAATCACTGGTGCTCGATCTAGTGGTATTTTTATGGGGATTCTTTTTATCGCTGTAGGATCCCTATTCAAGATTACTGCAGTTCCTTTTCGGGATCTCCTAACCTAACGCTTTGAGATCAAATGATAGTGGAGACTCTCTTATGTATTGTGTCTATTCATTTAACATGCCCGAGGCGGTTCAAATGGAAAATACCGTCTATTTAATACTAAACTTTTTCACTTTTCCAATTACAACCTATTATCTAGATATGATCATAGCCACTCTTATTTTCTATTATCGGAAATTAAGCACACCACAAAACAATAGCATAACAAAGGTATAATTGTTTTTGTTATGTAATATTATCATAAATTGCACCTGCATTAAAATGAAAAATATATAGTGCGGTGGACTTTATGGTATTTTTTTAGTACTATGTTTTAAAATTATTGGTTAAATCATATTTTTAATAAGATTAAAAAAATGATGTCTACATGAATTTTTTACCCTTAATTGAGCTACAAACATATGAACGTGTAGATATATTTCTGGTTTATTTAAATATCATGAGTGATCTCTACTTGAGGTGTAAGTAAATAGGCAAGATATCAATCAATGTACAAAACAAAAAAATCTAGAATATATAACTTCAATTTACGAGGGGCCGTCCTCTAATGGTTGGTTTGCTATTTTACTAGTGTACTCATGGGAAATGAAGGACAATCAGCTACCAATTCATACTTACTTTTCACTTGGTGTTGCAATAGCAACATTCATATCAACTCGTGTTTGATCCACATGATTGATTTGTACTTGGTCAAATAGTATCACACTATCACATGATTGTTTTGTACTTGGTAAAATCGTATCATCTCGAAGGAAAATTAACCATATGCTTTATTTTGAATTAGTGTATGCATGAAATGTTAAAACATTCCAATATTTTCAAAATTTAGTGCACACATGTCATACCTATGCATCATATGATTTCATGCAATTTTGCAGTTCAAAATATTTGAATTTAGATTTTCTCGAAATCCTAAACCGCTGTTTATAAATTGCATAATAGCCCTATAAGGCCACTACACATAAAAATAATTTCAACTTATGTTTTGAACTAGAAAATGGTCTCCCTAAAAATAATTTTAAACTTATGCTTTCAAGTACACAAACTTAAGTTTTGGACTCGTTGGTGTCCTAGGATACCATGGTGCGGGCGACAGAGTTCGCAACAGTAGCGGCTCAGACCATAGAGGCGGCGTGGGGAGACCTCCGGAATGGAGGAACTCACTGATCGGACAACTGAACGCACGGGAAAGTCATGCGAAGAATGGTCCAGGGACGTCGAGAAGCGAAAGACGACGAAATGTGGCCGACGTGGATTCTCCCCGAAATCTGGTTGCTTCAAATTTTGAGAGATAGTACGGACGGCGGGGGGGGGGGGGGGGGGGGGGGGGGGGGGGAGCTATGCAAGGGGCGGCAAAGCCAGGCAAGGGAGAGGGCAGAAATGAAAGAAATATCATGTCATGTGAGGGTTTGATCCGATTTATTGTGATTTTGGGTGGGTCGGGCTTATCTAATCCGATGTAACGGGTGTGTCCGGACCGGCTCATTTTCGCCGCACAGGATGTGAAAAGTGTCGGCCTGAATACGAGGTTCGTTGGGTTGTCAATTCTTCTCTAGATAGTGCCCGGACTGTCTGCTCCGAACGCATAGTGAGAAGTGAGAAGTGGGGTCCGGTTAAAGATGCTTTGTTAATGCAATTTGTACCAGCACGATACAAATATTATGAAACCATGAATTTATATCGCATACACTCCGAAAATACTAAGACGACGCCCTAAGTAGTTAGTTGCCTAAAATAAAATCTTTAATTGCTCGATATCTATAGGGCTGGCGAAGAGATATACCAAGAATATAACTTACTATTTGCTAGATATAGTGAGGAATTGATTATCACAAACAGTAATTGTGCTAGCCAAGAAGCCAAGAATTCATACGGAGTACGTCACATCGTAATGGGCTGCGTTGCATGGCCATAGCAAACTGTCTAATTTGGTCTGGCACGTCGACCCCGTCCACCACCGTCGTCCACGATAAAAGGACAAGAGCCACCACCTCCATCCCCCACAGCGGAGCCTGCCGGGGTCCCATCTCCCTCACGAGCTCCCCACCAAAATTATCTCCACTACCACTCTGCCCACACAGACCAATCAATACAATGGCGGTTCCCACGCGCGGCCACCGCCGGCTCCTCGCCGCCGCCATGGCCCTCCTCCTCCTCTTCTCCTCCCCCGGCACCACCGCGGCGCGTGCGGACGTGAGCGGGCCGATCAAGACGGTGGTGGTGGTCGTGATGGAGAACCGGTCCTTCGACCACATGCTGGGGTGGATGAAGCGGCTGAACCCGGCGATCGACGGCGTGACGGGCGCGGAGTGGAACCCGGCCAACATCACGGACCCGTCGTCGGAGCGCGTCTACTTCGGCGACGGCGCGCAGTTCGTGGACCCGGACCCGGGCCACTCGTACCAGGAGATCCGGCAGCAGATCTTCGGCTCCGACGACGCGACGGGACCGGCCAAGATGAACGGGTTCGTGCAGCAGGCCCGGTCCATCGGCGGCGGCAACATGACGGACGCCGTCATGAACGGGTTCGCCCCCGACAGCGTCGCCGTCTACCGGGAGCTCGTGTCCCAGTTCGCCGTCTGCGACCGGTGGTTCGCGTCCGTGCCCTCGTCCACGCAGCCCAACCGCCTGTTCGTCCACTCCGGCACCTCCGGCGGCGCCACCAGCAACAACCCCGAGTACGTCCCGCATTCTATTAACCGCAAGCTTTAATTCCGCCCTGATTGATGATGATGATATCCGGCAAATGCGTCTAAACTCGTTGCGTGCGTGGCCTGATCCTGTCGCGAAAGGCAACCTGCACATTGCGCTGCAGAGAGTGCTTAGTTGGTCCAGGGTTGAGTAGCGGCGCCCGGATCCGACCCACTCTAATCAAAACTAGGCATACTAGGTGTAAAATGTTTGTACAGATCGGTACACTTTTTGTGCTAAAACGTACTTAAGCGGGCCAATGCGGCGCGCCGCCTGCAACCCTAGTTGGTCGCCAAAATTTATTGATGGTAGGTTGTTGGGGGTGTTGCGCGCTAGGTATGAACAAAAATGTCATGATCTTGCCAATTGTAGGAAAGATCTTATGAGTGGAGTAGCGTATTACTCGTACCACTTGCACGATGAAGACGCATTTGTGATTTTAGTAGTTTGTAAATACCGTAATCACGCCCTAATAGGGGTACAATAATAAATTTTTGGAATGTAGTTCAGTGGTCAAATTGACCAGCCGTTTAAAAACCTACACTACGCTAGTGCTTTTTATGGTCAAAATTACGTGGCGACATGTACATCCAAACCTACTCTGCTGCCGGAAGAAGCTAGATTGTGCTGACGTAGTGTAGAACAGAGTGGCCGGTTTTTTCCTGGCAGGACAGAAAACAGAGCATCCGGGTGCACGCAGAGTACACTACCCCTTTTGGCAGTTTTCTCCTGCCCCAACTCTGAAAGGCCACTTGATTTTAGACACAGCGATCTGTTATCAGCGTGTTTACTCTAGAAGATCATAGATACAGTACGGTTTAATTCGTGATCACACGGGCGTTGAAAGAACTTTCTAAGTTGAGCTAGCTTGCACAAAAATTATGAAATTCGAAGACTATCATTCCATTCTTCAGAACTTTATTCCATTTCCCACTACTTTTTTCTTTGCTGAGTAGTGGTAGCACTAGCTAGCACTTGATGCAACAAGAGCTTTAACTTGACATTGTAGTGTCTTATGTGAGTGATAAAGTACTCCATCACTGTGAGAGGACACTACCGCACCAACAAGATAATGACCATTGATACGATAGTACTACAAGGGACATATGTCTGGCCATGATTAGCCGACACAGCAGACAAAGTGGCCGTCTTTGTTATGGGCCATGCGTTGCCTTTTGCATCTCCGCTTTTGCTCACTCCCCGGTATCATGTTAGACTAGAGGGGCATGCGGCTAACCTGGTTTGATTAGTACTAATAGCAGGATTAACTAAACGGCGAAGGTGGGTGGGGACGATCAATCATCCATATCCATGTGAAACGATGCGATGCGAGCTCGCTGTTCGCACGGCACGCAACCTCGAGGCGGTGGAAAGGCTCGCTGAACGGGGGACCATGGGTTGACTGGTCTCACTGTCAGTGGTGCCTTTACACGTATCTTGTTGTCCTGCAACCAGAGAGTAGATAGAAACCGTGTTTGGACCTATGCTCTGTTGATGTGACATTTATTCGCCCATGAGACCTCCCATGACTTGTGTCGGCACACAGGGTGAAGAGATGCTGCAGGAAGATTGCTATGTACTCCCTCCGTTTTAAATTATTAGATGATTTCTATTTGTCCAAACGTGGATGCCATGTGGACAAACGAAAATCATATACTCTCTGCGTTCCAAATTAGATGGCTTCCATTTGTTCAAATGCGGATGTTACACATGTTACAAGTATAGATACATCTGCATGTGAACAAATAGAAGTCATCTAATTTAGAACGGAGGATCTAATTTAGAACAGAGGGAGTATAACAAAGTACTCGAACCAAGGTTTATCTTTTTTATCAGAGGTTGAATCAATAAAAAAAAAGGTCAAAAATTATGATACATTCTGAGAAAATGAATCTTTCATTGAAGAGAAGCAAATGAAACGCTTTCATAAAAATTCTCGTAGAATCGAGAATTAAGTGTCCCTTCTGCACGGTGCTTTTACCACGGCATGTCCAAGAAAGTAGCCGGGCCTCAACCCAACAGCGCATGCTTGAGCTCTAACCAGCAATTGCTTTGGGCCTTGTTACGTAGCCCAGCTCAGTCTTCTTTTTTTTTTTGAGATTTATGTTAACTCTGCTGGGTAAAGGCCAAACCATCCTAGCTTTATGTGGCAACAAACTAATTCGGATTGCATGATGCAGGTTGCTTGCCATGGGGTACCCGCAGCAGACGATCTTCGACAACGTCCACGACGCCGGCCTCTCCTTCGGCGTCTACTTCCAGGACGTGCCGGCCGTGCTCTTCTACCGCAACCTGCGCAAGCTCAAGTACATCCTCAAGTTCCACCCCTTCCACAACACGTTCCGCGACCACGCCCGCCGCGGCTCCCTCCCAACTACGCCGTCGTCGAGCAGCACTACATGGACTCCAAGGACCACCCGGCCAACGACGACCACCCTTCCCACGACGTCTACCAGGGCCAGATGTTCATCAAGGAGGTCTACGAGACCGTGCGTGCCAGCCCTCAGTGGAACGAAACGCTCATGATCATCACCTACGACGAGCACGGCGGGTTTTTCGACCATGTGCCCACGCCCGTCGATGGCGTTCCGAGCCCTGACGGCATTGTTGGTCCGGCGCCGTATAACTTCACGTTTAACAGGCTTGGGGTTCGTGTCCCGACCATCATGATCTCTCCGTGGATTGAAAAGGGAACAGGTGATCAGTCAGCATTTCTTTGTTCATCTGTGCAAATTAGTACCTTTGCTCACTATAAATTCGTTACTGATCGAATGTTTTCTGTCTGATCAGTTGTCCATGGACCAAATGGAAGTCCAACCCCAACGTCACAGTACGAGCATTCGTCGATCCCTGCAACCGTAAAAAAACTGTTCAATCTGCCACAGGATTTCCTGACTAAAAGAGACGCATGGGCCGGGACCTTCGAAGGCGTTGTGCAAACAAGAACTGAACCAAGGACAGATTGCCCTGGTAGGTTTAATACCCCATGTCCCCATCTTAATTTTTAAGGTTCAGCAATACGTAGCCATGGTATTGCTGCTTGGCTTGGTTTGTACTCTGAATAGCTTTCTTATCCATGTAATGTAAATTGTCAAACATGCAGAGCAACTCCCGATGCCGACTAGGATACGGCAAACCGAGGCGAACGAGGAGGCGAAGCTGAGCTCGTTCCAGCAGGAGATCGTGCAGCTGGCTTCGGTGCTGAACGGGGACCACCAGCTGAGCAGCCTGCAGGAGAGGATCAGGGACAGGATGAACGTGAGGGAGGGCACCTCCTACATGAGGACCGCCGTGCGGCGCTTCTTCGAGGCCGGCATGTCGGCCAAGAGGATGGGCGTCACCGACGACGAGCAGATTGTCAAGATGAGGCCCTCCCTCACCACCAGGACCTCTTCTGCCGTCGAAGACGGCGATCGGCCGTAGAGAAAGCATAGATAGGAAATTGATGTTGGAAATTACCAAAGTAGTAGTAACGAGTACTACATAATAGAAGATCAGCCAGCGTAGCGTAGCCTAGACAGTACGGTTTGCTCGTGCTAGACGGAAATTGAAGTGCTGTAGGATTGATGCGATGTATTCGGTATAGATGGGCTGTAGAAACGGAACATTGGTACCCTGGTATACAAAGCAAGCAAAATGCATTGTTCCTGTCACCGTCTGCATTCAGCAGTGTTTAGAGGATTGGCATTTTATTGCCCTGCTTATAGGAAAGCAGCCGATCCATACATACAGTACAAGAGTAGTTGTTGGGAGCTAAGCCCAGGTTTGAAAGGAAAAATAAACAGGTTTTACATCAACCAGCCGAACCAAAAGAAAACATACGCAGGGGTTTATAGACTAAGAGAAGCAACATCCAGTAAGAACAAAAGAAGAGCTAAACGCTAGACAACAGAATATCAGCCAACAACGGATCCATACATTCAACAGTGTTTCTAGCTTGCTTTTTTAGAAGTAAGGCATCCCGCCCTGTTCCATTACAGCCCAGGAAAACATCGCGCGAGTCTCTAAAGAGACCTCAGATACACTAATTAAAACTTCCATCACAAGTTTCTAGCTTGTTTGGCACGCTGCCTGCAGTGTCGCATGAAAGAAAATAGTAGCTTCTGCAGCTCAGCCAAGTTGACTCCACCGGGCCGATGCATGTGCTGCCTTGGTGCTCTGCCATGGCACTATGACAGAACGCTGGCAGGCCATAGCTAGGGAGCGAGCACACACGAAGCGCGGTGTGAAGTTTTCTAAACGGAGGCGCGGGAGTACAACAGAACAGGAGGCGCCAGGTGACATTTTTTCGGCCATGAGACCTCTCCCATGACTTGTGTCCGTACACGGGGTGAAGTTTTCTTTTTCTTTTGGCATCCGTACACGGGGTGAAGTTGATGGCCGAAACGCCGCCTGACCCAGGATCATCGACCCGGATAGAAGTCCGGGATCGAGGTGTGGAAGGACGTGACCTGGGATCGTCGCCGCCGCGAGTCGATGGCCGGGGTGAAGGTGCGAGACGATGGGAATTGATGGGAGGAACGGGAAGGTGGTCGTCAATGGGTGGATCGTCGACGCGGATAGAGGGCCGGGGTGGCGGCATGTTGGAATCCTGGCCCGGGGGCGAGACGGGAGATTCTCTGTTCGATTGGGAACGTATTCTCTGTTCGTGTATGGGGAGTACTTTATTCTAGGCAAAGGAGATGGAGTACGTGTCCAGTTCTGCGTCGTGCCTTATCACGGCAGCCCGCACAACCACCTCGAACAAGATATTCTATTGGGCCGTGCAGCCTAGCCCAGTTGGGTGGACTGAATCCATGGGCACGAATTTAAGAACTAAAACTAAAAAATGAAAAGAAAAAAAACCAGCACCCATACGAAACTTCAGAATTCACAGCATATTTCTTTTTTCTGACACGACGAGAGCAGTATTTTTGGATCAGATATGATGTCATCATCGCGGAAATTGAGGGAAATCTCATAAAACATGAACCATTCTAGCTTTCTCTGACATGAAAAATACTTTGGATTGTTCTATACAGGTTGCTTGTCATGGGGGTATCCGCAGCGGATGATCTTAGACAACGTCCACGACGCCGGCCTCTACTTCAGCGTCTACTTCCAGGACGTGCCAGTCGTGCTCTTCTTATGCAACCTGCGCAAGATCAAGTACATCGTGAACTTCCACTCTTCCACAACACGTTCCGAGACCACGGCCGTCGTGGCTCCCTCCCAAACTACGCCGTCGTCGAGCAGCACTACATCGACTCCAAGGATTACCCGACACACGATGTCTACCAGGTCAGATGTTCATCAAGGAGGTCTATGAGACCCTGCACGCGAGCCCCCGGTGGAACGCTCATGATCATCACATACGACGAGCACGGTAGGTTCTTCGACCATGTGCTAACGCCCGTCGATGGCGTACATGTCCTTTACCGCGGAAGAAAGGTGTTTTGGCTACCGAGCTCCCTCGGTGCACCCTATTTTTGTAAAGTTTGAACATTGTATTTTAAAGTTTCAAAAAAAATCCAAAACAAATTATGGTGAATACATATACATGTTATCTACGTATTGAATAATTTTGTTTGATACTACGCTCTACTTTTGGCTACACAAAAATCACAAAATTATAGCTCTTTAAAAGGTGAAAAAGAACTCATTTTACTTGCTAATTTGTCATTTTTGTGCAAATCAGGTATGAAAATATATTTTGTCGAAAAATTTGGTCGTACATACCAGACATGTATATGTACTTGTATGACTTGTTTCAGAATGTTTTGAGACGGAAAAATATAATTTTCAATTTTGGAAACAACCGGGTGAACTAGAGCTCGGACTTTCGAGAAGAAAGGCAACTTAGGCCATCATCTAGAGAAAGCAAAATTATAAGTTATACAATGCGTTATCTCTTATTGCAATCTCTAACAATTAATGAGAATTAATTATATTTTAGTACGAAATCCTAGTTCTAATGGAAGACAAATTGTACAATGCTGAAATTAGGCTTCTCTTATTTCGTAAGAATAAGAGATCATCTCTTAGATAAGGGAAGGCAACCTCCTCTTTTTTTGTTCGCTCTCCGCCGACTCGATAATTATTCGATGTGTCAACACTAAGAAAAAGCTAACGTCACCCCATTATACATGCTCTTATTTCCCGATTATTTTTTTAATTTGACCAGAGTGGCTCAGCCTGGACGTGATCAACCAAAGCACGCAGCGAAACGTACGCAGCCTCTCGTTCTCAAGCCCAACACGAAGCACGAGATCCATGATCCATGCTATGCTAGCCACGGAAGGAAGATATGGATATGGCCTGGTCTCCTCTCCTGGGCTTTTTCATTTTTCTTCCGTCAAGTCCGCCCGCGGCCATTGACCACCGACGAACCGTGGCGCCCAAGCCCGGAGCAGGCGAATAAACGGACGGCATCTCCCATCCGATTCCCCTCTCGCGTCGCGTCTTCGGGACGGCCTCCTTTCCCCCTCCTCTCCCATCCCATCCCCCCTCGCACCAACCAGGGGAAAAAACCTACACCGGCTCTCCCCGACCACCGACCGACATGGCCGCCGCCGGTTCCTCCGCCGCAGCCTCCCTCCCAGTTCCCCTCCCCCTCGGCGACAAGGTGGGTGCTACTCGGATCTGCGGAATCAATCGTCCGGTTTATATTCATCTGAACACCTGTCTGATCTCGTCTGCTTCCCTCCATGTCAGGCGGCGGCCGGGGGCGGCGGCGGGGTCGACGGGCCGGCGGGGGACTGCGGGGTCTGCGCGATCTGCCTCGACAAGATCGCCCTCCAGGACACGGCGCTCGTCAAGGGATGCGACCACGCATACTGGTTCGTTCCCTCGCTGCCTCGATGCTCTCCGATCCCCCGATTTCGCCGCTCCATTTTCCCGCTGGATTACCCGTTCGCTCCGTGGATTGCTATGTCCTGCCTTTGTCTCTCTGCTGCGAGGAGATTATGTAGTTGTAGTAACCTAATTGGTAGAGTCAGATGAGTAATTTCGACCAAATCATTGCATATCTGGGGCTTGCTGCTGGTTGTTATTGCAGTTTAGCATCCGATTACCGACTCATGGACAGTTGATTTTGATAGGAACAGCACAGCACCTAGGAATTGCGAGTAATTTATCCACTTTGCGTGCACTCTCCACATTATCCACTGAAAATTTGGGGGAGGAAGCTATTTTGCTACTCACTGTTGTATTTAGCATAGCCATCCCCACCTTCCCTATTTAAAGTACCAACAGGCTTTCTGTTTATTTTGAAACAGACTCTAATTGGCTGTCTTTACTTGCTTGGAATGAAGTCTCATGTGATCTTCGTCTTGGTATCCATGTGCAGCTGCTTGTTTTTTGCCCAACCAACCAAACCATGTTCCATATTCAATAGTTGCTATCCACATCCCTGGTGGGTTCCAGGGCTTGATCCGATACGATATGTTAGAATAGTGTTGCACCTCATGTGAGATGGGTAGGCTGTCTGTTGTGTGCATCGCCATTGACTTGATGAACCTAACTCTTATGTTATTTGCTGTGCACTTTATTTTGGAAATCTCAGTAGTTGACAAATCACAATATTTTGGACAATGGCCACTGACCTTGACATATCTTTGCCAACTTCCTTTTCATCTCTTATCTTATTTCTAATGTTCCAAACGGGTCAATACCTTATTATGCTTAAATCCATTTCGAACATGCAGCGTAACGTGCATTCTGAGGTGGGCATCCTACAAGCCGTCACCATCATGCCCCCAGTGCAAGCACTCGTTCGAGTTCCTCAGCGTGCACCGCTCTCTCGATGGCTGGTAACCCCTTGTTTCTCCGATACATGTGGGGTGCAATTATTTCAGGCATACTGTTAGCTTCATGCTTGTTTTTTTCTTCAGCATTCACGACTATATGTTCGATGAAAGTGTTTGCCTTCTTCTGAGGGCCACTTGGTTCGAGCCTCTGGTCTTCGTGGCTCACGAGGAGGTGCTGGAGGAAGAAGAAATTTACCGCAGTTACCAATATGATGATGGCGATGAGGATGACCTGTACGAGGAATACATCAGCAGGTCTCCGAGCATTCGGATTGGCAACAGAAGGTGGGGTGACAATGGGTACGTCAGAGGAGGCAGGAGAGAGGCTAGGCCGGTGAGCACTGCTCTGCCCGATGCTGCTGTTCCATCCAGGACTCCCAAGAAGAAAGAGGCATCAGCATCAGCATCAGCATCAGGCTCAGGCTCAGGGTCAGTATCCAAGGATGTTGCGGGGAGGCGGGCAAAGAGGGCTCAGAAGCGAGAAGCTGCTGACAAGGCGGCTGCAGAGAAGCATCTCAAGCACCTGCAGAGGTTGGGCCGCGGGAAAACACCTGAGGTGCTGCCAGAAGCACTGTCTGAAGCACTTGAGGAAGCACCACTCGAGGCTAAGGCACTGCCTGGAGCACTTGAGGTTGGCCCTCAGGCCATTGAGTGAACTGCCAAAGCTCTGTAGATAATGGTGCTGTGACGTAACACTGCAGCCTGTGGGAGGGCCGCCAATAATCTTCCGGTCTGAAGACGTGGAAGGGGGACCTTTGTATCCTGGCAGCTTCGCCGCGTTTGTACAGTAATTTAGTTTCCAGTTCCCTCGTTAGAACAATCTTCGTCCGTCCGAATGGACTGTAGTCCTGCTCTGGATGCAGCTCTTGTAGCTGTTTAACTTGTTCAGTTATACTATTAGGGGCATGCAGATTGCTTGCCGTGCTGATTTTCTTGGCAATGTGGCAATCGCCCAGCTGAAATGAAATCTTACGCTGAATCTACAGCGCTTACTGACATGTGGTGGTGTTGTCCGTCCAAGTATGCTGATGACTGGTTCATTTTTCTGTGCCCTTTTGGTTTCTTGTCTTGTAAACACATGGATAGATGGATCTGTGTCTCCTTGATTCTGCCTCTTAAACACAGATAGATTCCTCTCTGGATGGTTTGAAATTGAATTTTTTTGGGGGTTGGTTTGAAATTGATGAATTCCAGTCGGTGGCTCTTGAATAACCCGACTTCCTTTTCCCGCGAGTGAACACGTTTCCAATACCGATAGCAGCCCCGGCTAAAGCAATTGTAGCAGCTCCGGCACCTATTAATTTTGCTCCTTCTAACATATCGAGTAAATACGTTACTGAGTTTAGTGCTTTTCCTTCACTGTTCTTTCGTGGATTTGTCGTTGATTCTTCTTCACCCATAGTGGAATAATAAACCCGATCCTTCGCTTTTACGTGAGAAAGGGGGAAAGCCGGCCCAGCTGGTGGCTGGATATAGTGGTGCCTAGCACCTGCCATCGTCCATTTTTTCTGTGTGGTAGATTGGTAACCCAGACCAAAAAGGCAAAAACTACTGTACTCCGATTATTGATGACCCCAAAGCCAAATTGACATCTCCAAAAGATTCTCAACAAAAAAAAACTCCAAATAATTTGGTGCACGCAAGACGTCAGCCACTGACGCGGGAAAAATTTGACCCACCGTCCCCAATGTGAGATTTACTTAGAAAGTGTTTTTAAAATATTATCATTTATAGAAATTGCAGTAATATTACGCAAAATATTTATTTTACAAAATATTGCGCTGTCGGTTTCGTTCGGCGAAACCAAAAAGAGTTCATAGAAATAGCGCAGCCTAGAGCCAGGAACCTTTCGGTTTGCCAAACCAAAATATACTAATCACCTATTTTTATTTTTGAACACTTGTTTTAGTTTTGAGGTCTTTTACGGTGCTTGGGAGGTAGTTTCCGGTAGCTCTACCGATGGCAATGGGTACCCATTACCCGCATACCCAGTGGGTATTTACCCCTAGGGTAAGGGTTTGGTAATGAAAATTTACCCATGGGTAAGCAAATGGTTAAAAGTGTGTACCCTGTGGGTATTGCGGGTGCGGGTATGGTATTGTATTACCCATACCCGCAGACCCACATACCCATCTATTTTTGTTTTTGACACGTAGGTCCGAGGTTTATAGGTTCTTCTGGGAAAAAAAATCTTGAAATACTAACCTGTTACGTAATTCTCATTTGTTTCCGATACGCGCGACCACTTAACTTTCGCCTGATTCACAATTCACAGGCAGTCCTCGCCCACTTTGTTTCCTCTCCGGTCTCCACTAATTTTAGATCGATATGGCCATCTCCCTCTCGGCCCCTCGTCACCGACCTGCCCTTCCCCCAACCAGGCAGCCACCAGCCTCCGACCCTCCGTCAGTCCGCCATCCCGGCCTCTTCGTACACACTCCCTTGAACGCGGTAGTCGGCTCCGGCACGCCCGCGGCCGCTCTCCATGGACATTGGCGGAGGCAAGCTCCGCGTGGATGAATGAGTTGTTTTGTTGTTCATTTTCATATACATAGTGTTATTTTATTGTTTCTTTTCATTTATATATAGATAGACATATGTGTGTCGTGTGCCGAATCAGTTCATGAATGAGCGTACATGTAGATGGTTTTCTTATATATTGTGGATGTAGATGGTTTTCTTATATATTGTGGATGAATGACTTGTTTGGTGGGTGTACCCGCGGGTTTTTAATACCCACGCGGGTGCGGGTATGGTACAAAATCTGTACCCAGACGCGGGTGTGGTATGGGTGTGGTTAAAATACAAATACGCGGGTGCGGGTTTGGTTAAGCTCTACCCGTGGGTGCGGGTGCCATCGGTAGGTAGCTCCCATTGTATATTATTTGAGCCGTTCGATTCCTATCCGGTCCCGCTAAATTAATCCAGCCGTCCAAGTATCCAACCATTAAGCAGAAAATTAACTATAATCAAGCGGGGGTATTATGGTCATTTTTCATTTGTCCACTACAAATTTCTCGTCCTGCTCCGCCCGTCGGTCCGCTGACTGCGGCGCTGCCGCCCTCCTCGGCCCGCGAGGTTCCTGACCATGTCGAGCTCCTCCACGCGGTCGTCGAGGTGGCCGAGGTACCCCACCCGTCACGGCAATCCATCTTATCCCACACCTAGCCTTCCGCCTCCATCCCCACCGCCTGCGGCTACCCCGCTTCCTCGACCAGCTGACTGCGGCGCCGTCGCTCTCCTCAGCATTTGAATCGGAGCCGCCGGCAACTCCGTGCGGTATTGGATCTTCCGGCCACCTCTCTCTCCTCGACTGCGCGAACGGAGGTGACAGTCCCCATCTCGGGCGACTGATCCGCCACACCGCCGGCCGGAGGATTGCGCACGCCGGACGACGAGCCCCCCTTCGCGCAGCGCACGGACTGCGACTCGAGAGGCCCCAGACGCCAAGGTCACAAGCCCGCAGCATCGCCTCCCTCTGCTACCTTCCCTCCGCCGGTCTGCCCTCTTGTCCGTTCTCCGTTGCCCGACGTGCTGCCACTGTAAGTACTTTAGAAGTGCAGCTCATGGCGTTGATTGACAATTCATTCGTTACCTGATGTTAACAGCCTTAGAGACTAACTTAGCAGCCATTGCATGAACATCTGTGGTGTTCATCAAAAGAATTTGTTGCCGGATGTTTACAGCCTTAGAGGCACACAAGTACACAACATATATCACATTGTGATGTGGACTTACATTTTCACATGGATTGTAACGACGATATCTTCATAGAATGAAAGTGCTACTAGATTTTCTGCTCGCATTGGCCTTTGAGACGCTGCCGTAGTGCTTCAGTATTAGAAGACCCTTTCGATAATTTGATACATGTAGTGCTGCCACTGTGTGCTCTGTGTGTGATGCCCGTGCGTTGGAAATTTGTCATTTTTGTACAGGGCGCGTACGATGTCATTTCGGCGCGAAAAAAAACACGGTGGTGCGTACCATGGTCAGGTACGTGCATGATTTTTTTCAGATTTTTTTGATAAGTTTTCAAATTTTGAATTTTTTTTGAAAATACCGGGAGCATATGCTCCCGGGTGCCAATGCGAATTTCCGCAACCAGACTCTCTTGCTCCTAGCTAGTTGATGGCACGTAATGTCTCTGCTCGCCATATACTCCTTGGCACTACAAATATCTCATTTCCGATATGTAGTACAGTATATACCAGCTTACGAGTGGGCCGCACTCTCAAAAATCGTGTCCGTCTAGATTGAGGGTGCAACCTACAGCGGCGTCCCCAAAGGACCCGCCCCAAACGGACCGAAAATTCGACCAAACCAACAAATGCATTACGGGCATCGACCCACCGCCGTTTCAACTTCGTGTCGCGTGGGGACACGGCGGTTGATGTCGACGCGCAACCGCCGCCTTGTCGCTTCGGGGTGGCGTTGGCGCCGATTCGCATGGATATAAATCTCGTCGCCGGCCGCACTGTCACTCACATTCTCTCCGCGCAACACTGCCCACAACTCGTTTGGGATGTCGTTGCCTGAGAAGGAGGCCGTGGAGGCCGATCCGGCGCAGGAGAAGGACGTCGTGGTCGCCGATCAGGATGTCGTGGTGGCCGAGCAGGATGCCCATGGCCGTCTCGTGTGGCTGGTGCACCTGCAGCACCGGCCGTCCCCCAAGCGGCTGCACTAGCACCGGAGTGGCAGCCGGGAACTCCGGACGCGGCGCCGACGGACGATGGGCCTGAAACCCCGCCAATGACGAGGAGTAGTGTTTATGGTTTCCATTTGTAATCGTACGTAAATGTGATGCATGCATTAATAAAAAGTCTAAATTCCAGCCATCAACGAAAGAAAGTTTCGGCCGCGCCGGAGAACAAGTATCAAATTTCGGCCATCAATGATAAATAGTTTCGACCTCGCAGGAGAACAAGTCTCCAATTCCGGCCATCAAAAGGGCGCCCGCGGCGCTATGATGCATGCAAATCACGCGTCGGCATCTTCTCCCCCTACCTCGTCCTCATCCTTTTCCTCTTCCTCTTCGGCCGCCGCCAGTTCGGCCGCTGCCACCTTTGCCGCCCGATCTGCCTGGATGCTCCTCCTGTCTTCGACGAAATAGGCCTTCTGGTTGGGGCTCATGTGGCTCGTGTTCCTGGCCATGAGAAAACGTTCCTCGCTCCTCTCTGTGGCCTTGAGTTTGGTCTTTTGCATTTCGAAAAAGGTTGGCCACTTCTTTTCCTTATCGGCGTGCATCTTCAACCTGGTAGCCGACGACGCTGCCACCTCCTTGACGTACACGGCGATCGAATCTTGGATGGTGGCCCACGAGGATGTCGTCTTGTTTCCCGCCTTGGCCGCCTTGACACCAGGTGGCCGCTCCGCGCTAGAGGCCGACATCTTTCTGTCATCTCCCTCGGCCCCCTCCTTGTCCGCCTTTGTCAGCCGGTGCTTCTTCCACTTCGGACAATCTCAAAGTGCCTCACAACAATACATCAATATGTAGGGCTTCTTGCTATCCATTTCTAAATCGATATACATGTGAGCATCGTTCAGCTACACAAATAATCACAAGTCAATTATGGTTGCAAACATGGCCGGCTACAATGAACACACAAGGTAAGATAGCCGGCGTATTTTGTCGGCTTGATTTTTGCCACTCTCATCTCTCAACCTTATTTGCTCATGACACCCATGGAACTTGTTGGTTAGCAAATGTATGACGCCCCACCGGTTTTCAACCGATTTGGAATTGCGATCCGGGATCAAATCGAATGGTGGATATGCCCTCCTTTCGGTGTAGTCCTTGTGAATGCGTCTCCAATACGAATCACGAGTTTGTTGTGCGTCGCGTGTGCCGTCTAGGCTCACCGCCATCCATGACTCACAAAACAACACGTCCTCCTTCTCGCTCAACGTCCGGCCTCTTGACCCCACCTTATTGTTGGTCTCGCCGATGTCGACATCATGCACGTCTACCTCTTCGTCTTTGCCTTGGTCGTCCACATCTTTGCCCTGGCCAAACTAATCAGCCTGGTCGGCGCCTACGTAGCCAGTTCCGCCGATCAGTTGAGTCATCGCCTCGGCGACGTCCTCCTACGGTAACACGTATTGCACAAAAACATTTCATCTGCCGCCGACACAATAAATGCAAAAACACAATGCATCCGGCCGCCGGTAATAAATGCACAAACGCCGTCGGCAGTAAATGGCACATGAACACAATTCATCAGGCGGCCGACAATAATGGACATATGAACATAGCACCACCTCGCCAAGTGGCTCGCCCATGTTGGCCCCTTGCTGACCGAACAACTGGCCGCGGGAAGCCGTCGAGTTAGCGCTTATGGATGCCGTCCGCCGCAGCGCCAGCGAATCGACGAAAACGGCCTCCATGTTCAGGTCGATGCCCCGCTTGTCGGGCGAGATGGACAGCCGCGATTGCTGCGTCTGGAAGCTGGCACTGCTAGGAGGGTCGTCGAAATAGCCCGGGGCAAACGGTGACCCGGAAAACGGGCACGCGGTGGTAGAGCTCGTTTGGCTCAAGGCGATCAGCATGTCGGCGGTGTCGTTTTGTTCACTCGCCGCCCTATGCTTCACCCGCAGTCGTCGGCCTTATCGAAGTAGGGAAGAGGCCTTGCGCAGGAGTTCCACTCTCAGTTGCCCCCTCGACACACCGTCATGCGGCTCCCGCTTCATCGCCTTCTTCTTCGGCTGCGATGGCGGTGGGGCCTTGCGAGGTCGCGCGAGGCCGACGGGCTTTGGCGGCATGGTCGACGGCGAGGAGGTCGCGGCGGCGGCGCGAGTGTTTTGTAAACGGAGGGAAGATTGGAAATTTTGGCGCCTGGGCGGCAATGTGGAGGAAGGGGCAATTGTGCATCGGCTCTGTGTCTATGACGGGTCGCCTGTCGGAGGGCGTGTCCGGCACCCCCGAGAGAGCCTCCAAGCTTGGGGGCCCTTTCAGGGGTGCCGGTCACAAATCGGCTCGACCCAGAGCAACAGGCCGCATGCTCTTGTACAACGACTACTTTTCCAGAATCCGGCGAACTTTCCTCATGAATTTCGCCGGCGCTTTAGTATGAGCAGAGAAGTGTTCAGGACGATCGTGCATGGCGTTCGGGAATACGATGACTACTTTCAGCTGAAGAGAGACGAAGAGAGACTGCATCGGCCTCCTTGGGTTTTCATCTCTTCAGAAATGCACGACGCCCACACGGTGCCCTGCTTACAGAGTTCCCGCCGATTCGTTGGATGACTATCTCCGTATGTCTGAGTCCACTGCCGTCGAAGACACCTACAACATGATCACTGAGAGTGAACGAGATCCGAGGAAGCAACTGATCAACGAGGTGTTCGATTTCCCGGGGCCTATGGCCCATCCACAGCCGGACATCCCGACGCAGTATGCAGAATTTTTTGCCGTACATCGGAAAATTCGTGATGGAACCAGGCACGCGCAGCTGCACGATGACCTCGTGATGCACTTGTGGGCTATCAAAACAACTCAGCCGACGCCGGTTTGATGTCATGTTTTAAATTTGAACTTTGCATTCGAATTTGAACTTGTGTTGTAATAATTTATATTTCTATCTTAAATTCGTATTGAAATGCAAAAACAACCGCCCATGTGGTTAGATGAAAAAAAAATTGGGGTTGACCTTTAGAGTGCGCCGATGTGGGCTGCCCCCCCCCCCAATTGGCCGGACACATGTCCGACACCCCCAATTGGGACTTAATTGGGGTGCCGGACACGGATTTGGAGGAAGACGCTCTGAGATCATAACATTGCAGCAAACAGTTGTTTGTACTGTACGTCGGTTGGGCCGGGTTATTCTTGGCAACTAGCAAAGCGATACGACAGACAAGACAAATCAAAGATTCATTAAGCCAACGTGCCAACATTATTGGGATGGTTCCTTAAAAGTTCAGGCACTCCAGCCTGACTCGTCAATTTCGCAAGCAAACGGTGGAGCTTTACCCAACAAAGTTACGGCGCTGCATCATTCGCAGAGTGCCAGTGGCTCACGAATCATTGCTACATCATGTCGCACTAGCTGTGCCACGATCCCATGAATCATGGGATACTGATCGTGCCTACGCCCAAATCGTGAAGATACAGTTCATGAAATGACATAACCCTGACATTCAACAGAAACATCCAGTGTCTTGGTGCCGAATACATAAAATTGGCGACTATAGATGTGATCTTCATGTCCAGTAGTTAAGAGGCAATTATCCCTATGGTACTGGCAAAACTAAACTCATCATTGTCCTCAGAAACAATAAGAGCGAATGTGACATGCCCGGACCCGCATGTCTGTACCTTGTACAGCTTAACCGACAGATGAAAAAGCTGCCAATGTGATCCCAAATATAAAACAAAACAACCATGCATGATACGAACCAATCACTGAACAAAAGGCACCCAATGTGGAAAGATCTGACAGACACAGTACCACACCAGGGGATCTATAGAAACTTGAAGCTATGTTGATTAGTAGTTACCTCATTTGATCCAGCAACGAAACATAACTGGAAGCCAGCTGACATATGGATTGCGCTGTACATATATATGATTCACCTAAAAGATTACAGAGTGAATTAGACCATCCAAATCAGTTTTGAAGCAGTCTGCAAACAGACTTGATCCCAAACCACAATGAGGATAACGACTGTAGCACACAAATATTGAGAGCTATCTATCAATGTACCAAATAGACATGTAAACAGATAAACTGGGTTTCATTCCAGTACCAACAGAGTCATCTGGATAGATAAAAGTGGGATCTCAACAGTGGTGGAATAATAAGCACTTGCTGTGTTAGCAAAGATCAAGAGCTGCCAATGCAAAGACAACATGTATCATTCAAGGAACACAAATAATTAATCACAATGAAAACTCCATAGGAGTTTCATTTCAAAACATAACATAAGAGACAACGAAGAGCTCCAGTAGCACACAGTTGAGGCGAGTACTATCAAAACAAAATAAAAAATGCACAAGTGATTCATTCTTGAGAATTTCCTATTGGACGCAACCTTGCATCAGTCAACTAAAAAAGGAATCCAGTAACAGTACAAAATGATTATGTTTGTAGTTAAAAGTGTGATGCCGTGAGTGTTTAATACACACAAAAAATGCCAGTGGTGAAGCATAGCATACTTAAACTATACATAAACTGAAATATCAAAACTCTCAATTTTGCAGTGATTATTTTTCACCATCCCAGATTGTACATAAGCCAAACATAAGAATCCAGGGAAGGTTTAGAATCCTAATCAAATCTAGGTTTCCAATTGTCCTATTTGGTTACATTCTAACAAACAAGTTACAACCTCAGTACTGGTATACATCCAATTGTACAATAATTGGTTCGTGCGATAAAGAGATTATTTTTTAACAGCATTTGAGATTAAAAAAAGCACAACCAGCAGTTAGCAAAGGTTTAAAGGTTTTCGGAAACCTTAATTCAAATCCTAAGTTACTAAAAGGATCAAAATGAATACATACACAGGACGATTCGAGCATACCAACAGGAGATTAACAATAATTGATTCGTGCGATAAAGAGATTATTTTTTAACAGCGTGGGAGATAAAAAAAAGCACAAGCCGCAGTTAGCAAAGGTTTAATGGTTTTCGGAAACCTTAATTCAAATCCTAAGTTACTATAAGGATCAACATGAATACATACACAGGAACGATTCCAGCATACCAACAAGAGATTAACAAATGTCACCATGTGGGAGTTGGACAAGTCGATTTTTTTTTAGACAAAGGGAATATATTAATATCACGGGAGATATCAATTACATCCAGCCTCTGGACGAGTCGATTGGATCACTATCATCATAAAAAGACAACAAGCTCATGTCCACATTACTAGGTGTGTTGAATTGGTTGTCCACAGAAAGGAGAGGTGAGAGATTATTGGCTGGCTTCATAAAAACATGTGATGAACATGCAAATCAAACGATTGTGCCAATCATATACCTCAACACAGGTTGTCAAATGCCACACGTCCTTGAGCAGAGCCGAAATAACTCTGTTGCGTGCATGTTTGTGCTGCTTATGTAAGCATGAAAATGGCCAGGGGCAATAATTCAAAATTGTCAAATTATGACCTTTTTACATAGCACAAGGACAAGGTTAAGAAACAGACAGACTAACAAGCTAACAGTGCCTGCAGAATAGCATTATCTAGCATGCAGTTAAACAAAGATGACACATCAGAAAGCAAAGAAGTCCAAGACTAATAGCTAATCAAATGTTCAGGTCAAGCAGTAGCGCAATTCATGGAGTCAAGGCCTGCTAATCAGCCAAGTCTACAATCCACTATCTGATGAAATAAAGAAGCAGGCTGAACAGTAACATTTGCTCCCCAAAGGATGACAACAGTGGACAAGGCGACATGGACGAATTCCATCATCACACACATGAGATAATAGCAGCTTTGATGATGACAAGATAGCCCAGCGACTAGCACCAATCCCAAATTTTTAAAAGTTGTACACGGCCGATACGACCCATGTGCATGATGCTGCTAGGTAGTGGAGTAGTAACTTGTTACAGTGGAATAAGCAAGCTAGCCTAGCCGACCAAAAAATTCACCCTACAAGCAAAGGAGAAAGCAGTGCAATCCAAGACAATGAACCAAAATCAATCAAACATGCATGGGTTTCGCTTTTCACACGCCTTTCTTTCCTTTCACATCTTGTCAATCCTTGATGGGATCCGGCACGGGGAATAAATATGGGGGCTAGCACAAAAAACCATGGAGGAGGAGGAAGCCACCATGATCCTGCCTCCTCCTCATGCATCCTCTCCAAATACTAATCCCAAAACATGTCAATCAAAAGAAGAAGATGCAAACATAGTTTAACACGTAGTATAAGATAAGATGGTGTATAATAAGCACAAGAATTCTCTCATCACATGCATTACACATTGGCCTCTAGGACACAAGTTCCTATGCAATTAGCAGAAGATGCTCCCCCCCAAAGCACAAAGCCATGCCAAGACTGCATATGCCTTCCGTTTCTACCTAACCGTGGAAAAAGATAAGGAAAAACAAGTGTTGTGAGTGCAGTGGAGATGAGCAAGATAAAAACATGCATTGGATGCCAAACCAGGCACGCAAAGAGTGGAAGCCAAGCAAGTGTTACAAGAGTCAAACTTTTCAGCTCACCCTCTCATAATCTATGGGGAGAATGAACAGTGCACGCCTCTGTTTGCCTGCCTGCCCGAAATGATACCCACGGCCTACATAGCTTGCAGCACCCTGAACACATCCCCATATTTGGAAAGACAGGCAAGGTAGGCATCGGGAACATGATAAGAATGAACCGCAGGGCATAAACCAGCAGGCAATACATTATGCTTAGTATGATTTGATCTTGCGTTATCTTGTTTCACATTCCTAATTGACAATTATTTATTATACTCTACTACACAGGAAAATTAAGAAACTACTAGAACGACTACACTAAGATCGATTGATTCTTCGATGTTACTCAATACAAGATGAACAAATGAACAGCAAACACCATGCATTGCTTGCTCCCCGGCCATGAAAGGGTTGTACTAGCAATGAAAGGAAGAAAAGTAAAAGAATGGTAATGATCTATGTGACCTTACTCTTCAAGATGTAGCTCAGTTCATGGTGTTACCATAGCCCGCGCCGCCAAGTATGTGCTGCCCTCCCCCTCCGCCAGCGCCGCTGCCGCCGTACATCTCTGAGGGCATCATCGACGAGGACCCGCCGGCGCCCCTCGCGGCATTGCCACCGCCGAGGTGGAGGTCGGACATGTTGGGCACGCCGGCAGGGGAGTCGAGGTCATTGCTGGCGCGGCCGTCGTCGACGCCCTGGTCGTACAGGAAGCCCTTGAATACGTGTCCGTTGATGGTCACCGTGGCCTGGTACGCGTACTCGTCCTCGCCGTCGTCGATGGACGTGACGCGCACGCACCTGAACACCGCCGGCGCGCGCACCTGCCGTGGCAGGTTCCCCCTGAACGACGGGTCTGCATATATATGGAGATGTTTGGTGAGCTGTAGTACGGAATTGCGCATGCGAATGTGCACACGTAGTGTGTCGCCATGGGCGTCGTTGTTACTACAGTTACCTTGATGGCTGGAGGTGGTGTCGTAGCTGCGTGGCGTGGTGGCGTTGGAGGTGGAGGTGTGCGACGTGGTGGCCTGGGAGGAGAGTATGCGAGGCCTCTTCGAAGTGCCAGCAGCAGCGGTGGAGGCGGTCGGCGGGGAGGAGCCGGAGCCGCCGACGTGCTGGCGCTCGCGGCGGCGCGCGGCGGGCACCCAGGTGCTCTTGACGTGGGTGGAGCAGTCGAAGCCGCGGCTCTTGCAGCAGGTGCGGCACCGGCTGTGGCTGCAGTCCTTCTTGGCCTGGTTGCCGCAGTCCTGGCACGTGGTGGTGCCGGACCCGGACGAGCCGCCGGCGCCGGTGTCCAGCATCGGGAGCGGCTTCTTGAGGTAGAAGGCGCCGAGGCTAGGGTTAGGGTTGTTGCCCGGCGCGGAGGACGGCGACTGCGGCTGCTGCTGCTGCTGCTGCTGCGAGGACTGCCAGAACATGTTGAGCAGCGGGAAGATGGGGTCGGTGCTGGCGGCGGCCGCGTCGTGGTGGTGGTGATGGTGGTGCGTGTGGTGGAACGACGCGGCGGGCGCGACGACCACCATGCCCACGTCCCCCGCCGCCATCCCGTAGTTCAGCGCGGCCTGGTGTCTCGAGCTTGCGGGCCCCCAGAGCCCGGCGCCCAGCGAGGCGCCGGAGGCGGCCGCGGCCGCCGCAGCCGCGCTGGCATTGAAGCCGAGCGAGAGGTCGTCCCCGCGGCCTGCTCCTCCCCCGGCGGCGGCGGAGGAGGCGACCCAGTCCGCGAAGGCGCCGGTGTCGGATGGGAAGCGGCGTCCGGAAGCCACACTTATAGCCAGCGAGTTGCACTGCCGCGCGCGGCGAGGTGGATTAAAAATGGACTAGCCCGCGGAAATCGCCGGCTATGGATGGATGGATAGATTTCTCGCTGCTAGAGAGCTACTGCTACTAGGCGAGCGAGAGAGCAGGTAGCCGGCCGGCCGGCGATCCGGGGGAAGGAAGGAAGAAGAATAAAAATTCTCCACTACTCTACTCACTCCGTCCGTCTGTCACGCCGCTGAGCTGAGCTGAGACTGAGGATTTCTTCTCCCCTTCCTCTCGTGACGGCCGGCCGTAGAAATGGTTGGAACAGATGGATGGATAGCGAGCGCACTGGCAGCGGCGTCTCTATCGCTCCAATTACTAGTCTCGCTATCGTCGAGCGCTTCCAAAGGTACTAGTAGCTCCGTAGCCTGTAGCAGCCTATATAGTACCTTGCCTGGCTGGGCCTATGAATCTAGGAGCAGCAGCTACCTAGCTTCTCTGTCTCTTTCCTCCTACGCCTTTACGCCCCCACTTTCCATTTCAAAAAAAAATCGCACTTTGTGATTTATAGCAATACTACAACAAGTATGCAGATGCTGCGGGAGAGAATAGAATGATGGTGTGGAAGCACCAAGTTTAGGAGGAGGAAACTTTGCTGCTTACATGGATGGATGGAGGGGCCAAGCTACAGGGAGAGAGAAGGATACTCCTCGAAGAAGAAGATGGTGTGGTGTGGGGGCTCTGAAATTCCTCTGGGAGAGGGAGGGAGATGTCGTGGTGAATCGATGATGATCACTCGCTATCGGCTATCCATCTGCCTTTTTGGCGGTGGAAGGGGCTTTTACTGGCTTCCCTTGTCGACCTGCTGACACTACTGCACCGGCCGGCCGGCTTCAGCCTTCAGAACCATGCTGCGCACTGACGAGCTTCTTCCTCTGCCGCCGCATGCAGCTGCTAATGCTGCCGCCGCCGCGTGAACCGCCGGGAGGATCTTCTCGCTCTGGCTTGTGGATAACAGCGATCCACGTACGCGCCGGTGTCGACCGGTACGTGACAAAAATGGACACGCTCCGTTTCCAATTTCTGCCACCACGATCTAAAAGAAACAGGCCAAAACCCGGCAGCAGAAACATTGGGCAGGCGGCGGCACGACGGACTAGCACGTCGCCGCCGCACGGCGCGCCATTGGCCGGGTGCGAGTGACCAGTAGGAATGACTGTTCACAACAGCGCCACAGAGTGTGATTGATGATTGGCCGGTGATGAACATCTCTCTTCGCAGCTGTGACCTGCGACCTCCCGACCTCCTACCTCATGATTAATCTCGCAAAAAACGAGGGCTGTTTGGAGTACAGCAATTTTGATGGAGCTGAATTTCCAAGGGATTTTTATCATAACAATATATTTGCTTATGAAAACCAGGAGTGATGAGAACCATCTAGCCATGCCTATCATGGTACATATATATATTATAAAAGTTGGTGGGATTTGCTTCCTCTCCTGCTATCCACGTCACCCCAATATCCTCGGTCGTCCGATCGCGGTCACGGACGGCCCAGATCACCCAAAACCCCCGCAAACACTGTAGCTGCTACACATCGGACTTTCTTCCAATCAGAGCGCGACACATCGCCCCGCACGGTTTTTGGCGCAGACCATTTTGCAAAAACAGACACCCAAAGCGAGAAATTACCACGCAGCTCAAAATTTACCACACCGAAGGACCTAATTGCGATTCTAGAAAAAGTCAGGGCTTTTTCTGCAAAACAATGCCGCACAATCCCCCTCCCCTTTCTCTCTCCCGCGACGGCAAAATCGCCGCCGCCGCGTCTCCCCCCGCTCCGCCGCTCCCCACACACATCGGCGCACACGCCCGCTTCCGCCGTTGCCTGCTCTCTCTCTTCGCCGAGCACGGCGTGCCGGAACGCCGCGCACGCGCCGGATTCGCCGCCAGCGTGCTCCCTGTCCACCGCCGCGAAATTCCACGCCGGCGGCGACTCCGGTGGCCTAAACGTGGCGGCGCCGCCTCTTCGGTGACACCGCGCCAACGCGCCTCCGCCGCGGCCACGGTCGCGTCCCAGCACGCGCGGAGGCGCCGCCGGCGTGCTCGCCGTGGCCGCACGGCCATTGCGCCCGCACGTCCATTGCTGACGTCCCTGTGACGGCACAATGGTCCCACCTGTCAGTTCTCCTCTTTTTTTAAAAATAATAATAATTTGGAATCAATCCTATAAATATCCACTGGGAAAGATAAAAAAATACATTAAAATGCTCAGAAAAAAACAAATTATTTACGACAAAAAACAAAACATGTTTGAATCTTTTGAATTGGTCAAAATTTGGAGATACTCCAATTCAGTACATACTAATTGAAAATAAAATCACATTTGAGCATTTCAAATTACTAAATAATTGGAGATACTCTATAATACATAAACATGCTCGCAAAAATGTTTGAATACTTTGAATTAGACATTCTAATTCAGTAAACATTAATGCAAAACATATTTTAATAATTTGAATTGGTCAATATTTGGCTACACTCCAATTCAGTAAATATTTGGCATTGCCGCGCTAATTTCCCTAATAGGATATACAGTAGGTGCCTTTCCGTGGGGTGCAGTCTTTGGGCCCTAGCCCGCTATTGGGCATGTTTTTGGCAACAGTTGAGCTCATAAGTTACGTAGTTTTAAGTTTAAAAAAATCTGGAAAAAATCCGGGATGTAGTTAATGATGTATTCTAGCCACAAACATGCAAAAGATCAACTTCAAATACGTTGTATTCGGAGCTACACAAAAATGTCAAAATCTAATAAATTTAGAGATTTGAAAATAAGCATACTCAGATCCACAATTTTCCCATTTTTATGTAGACCAAAATACAAAGTATTTGAAGTTTATTTTTGGCACGTTTGTAGATTACACTAATGGCTACATTCCAGATTTTTTTTTCAGAATTTTTTGAAACACGTAAATATTTTTTTCGATTTTTTCAAAACGCCAGGATCACTGGTGCCTGGGAGCACAAAATCTCTACTCGATGAATACGGAATTGACAATGCGGTCTCATTTAAACCGTATAATACAAAACCCAGACAGCTAAACCGGACGTGTGCCATACAACAACGTAGCGCATGCAGTACGTGCAAATGTACAATGTGAATGGGCATGACAAATCGAGCAAGCCGAAAAGGTCCAGGTCCATGTGCCCACCCGCCGCGGGCACAGCTCGGACAGGACCATGGTTCGCTCCCTCCCGTGATGATTGAATTGATCCGACGGCGCCGCTACTTTGGACGACAGCCAGCAGAGAAAGCGTGCCGAAACAAAAGGCACCGGAGTTAGAAGGAATCCGGCGGAAATGCTGCGGACGCACGCATTTCAAACGGCAAGCAAAACATCGCCGCAAAGTTTGTCAAAGATTGATGATAACTACTCCGCGAAACGTGAGGAGTTGACAGCCCCGGGGTCCCAATTAACATGACGCAAAGAGCTTTCCTGTGCAGGTTCGTCTCTGATCGATCGATCGATCGATCGATCGAGATACTCCTACAGCATCTCGGCGGCTTTTGCTGCCTGTGAGCCAACACGGCGGCCAGTTCTCTTCTTTCCAGTTTTTTTTTTTTTTTGCGAAGATACAAACAGTGATTACAGCGAGTAGGCAGAGAGGACCTCCACAAAGAAAGAAATTACAGAGCCAACACGGCGGCCAGTTCTCTTCTTTCCAGTTAACCAGTGATCCAGATGTGCGGTGGTGACCCGCTCACTCGCCACGTCGTCATGCACTCTTCGCAGCCAGATTACAGGTAATCCAGGCGGCGTGGGAAAAAGCCAAGTGAGATTCCCGGTGCAGTCGCTCTCGTACGTCAGTCGCTCTTTGGTGTGTGGACGAATGATCGGCACGCCGAGCAGCAGCTCCGGAAGTTCAGAGCAGGGATCATCGATCCGGACCTAAAATGTTCCATGGCCACGATTAAACAAATAAGTGTATACGCCCTCGGTATCTCTTCCGCTTGCAGGACGTACGTTTGCAGGTTTTTTTGAGACGCTTTGGATGTGTTTCATTGTATGAATGTCGTTTAGATAAAACGAATGGGGGCATGGTGCTTTGATTCGTATGTTTAGATGCACCCGTTATGTATAATTATATTTTAAAGATGGTCACAAATATTCAAACAAAAATTTCGTTTGTACAACCAAACTTTTGTATGCCAACGGAAAAAGTTTCGCGAAAAAATGATATTTTTGTGAGATACGTAAGAAAAAGACAAGAAAAAAACTCACGTATGGTCATTTTGGAGCACCAGAATTTCTCTTTTTTACACGAGGCACAAAAAATAATGTATGGATATAAAATGTCCGGATATATACCTTTACATATCGTTCAACGATTGACCTAGATATTGGGGCCTGCTGTTGCGACTGATCATTCACTATCGTGGCTATGTTTTCGTCGTCTTCTTATTTTTGGTTGTGTACATAATCAATGTATCATCTAAATCCTATAATTACGCTGATGCAAAATCTGGGCGTAACTGTTATCTTTTTGACATTAATATATTGTCTTTGTCAAAAAACAAATCTCGTGTATACTATAACGCTTATATTTGCAGCTACATGCATGTTGAGAGAATCTCTAAGATCTCGCATTGTGTTCAAAAAAAAAAACTAAGATCTCGCACGTGAAGGAGCGGCACGCGAGGGACGAGGGTTTTGCCGACGATACATGCTTCGTCCACACACCGCAAACAGCAGGCCCTTCGAAAGGAGACGATACCATTTATGGGACGTGAGAGGCCGGCCGGCGTACAGCAGTGCACCTAGCAAGCACGCCAGCACCAGACGTACAACTCAAGGCCAGGGAAGGAAGAAACAATTGGAGCGTACCCGACCCGGCGTGTCAATCACTGCCGCGCCTCACATCGTGTCCCTCCTCCGGCCCGGAAAGGAAGGGGAGCGCGGCCGGCCCGGGCAGGCACACGACTCGCTTCACCGCACGTGTACGATCGACTTGTAGGGCACACGATGCATGGATGGAAAAAAAATCCATTTTGAACTCGTAGAGGTCGGACCCTCTATGGTTCGCATCTTGAATTCTGGTCTAAATTAAACCCTGTATATGTTTTATGCACCGGAAAAAAAGAGTATCCCACCTAGGAATACCCATTATTTCACTTACTAGATAGATAGGCCGACATGTCATCTCCTATCCCAATCCATCTCTCTCCCCAATCTAAAAAGGCAGGGAGATGTGGGCGTTGACACCCGTCGGTGACGACCAACTCGCCGTCGAGCTCCGACCGCGAGCTTGCCTCCACCCTGCGCTGGACGCCGCCGCCCAACCTCCATCCCCTGCGTGTTGCGGGCCCGCCTGCACCATGCGATGGTCGCCGCACTACATCCATCCCGCGACCTCCCCTACACCTTGTGCCAGTGACCGGGCAACCTCCACCCCATGCACCTGCATCCGGCGAATCCCTCAAGGACCTCAAGCACGCGTCGCACCAACGATCACCCCGTTTCTAACCGTCGAGGTCTCCGGCTCCTCCGCCATTTTCTTCGTCGCCCACCCTCTAGAGTTCACTGCGCGCCCTTTTCTCTCCATGCAACCTATCATTTGGGCGGTTGGTTTTCTGGACTCCATCGTGCCTCAGGCAAGATCTGTAGACGCGTGGTGAGACCCGGAGGAGCGATGTGCATGCGCAGCGAGTTCCCGGGAAGAAGATGAATCTGACGTGTAGGCCAACATAGTCAGCGACGGTAGCAATCTACGTAGATGAAAAACATGTTCAGGGTTTAATTTAGACCCGAATTTAATATTTCAGGGTGCAAATAACCGGGCGTGACGTTTACTTGGGCAGGCAACGCATGGTCGACGTACGTACCGGTGATGACCGAGAGGGGAAAGCCGGCCGGCCGGCCGGCAGGAGGAGCACTGGCCGCGCCGCGCGAGGGACAGAGGCCCGGTCGGACGACAGTACAGTTCATCGTTGGCGTTTGCAGGTCGACCGTACGTGTGGGCAATAGATGCCCGCTGGTTTCTAGCTACAGGAGTACAACAGTAATATATGCGCCATTGCTTCGCTCGCTAGGTCCAGTACCACCATGCATGCATGCAACTTGCGACGATCTAGTTTAGGTCCAGTACCCGCTGTCTGTTATTGCCTCATTCATCGCGAGATCGGTAGAGATGGAAACCAGGCCGGTGGTTATTAGGTTGGTTGAAGCCAGAGTTCAGCGGCGGAACTATTTGGCGTTTCCTTCTTCCCGCCTCTTTTTCTCGCCGTTTCGTCGCCTCCTCATGCTCGTCTATGAACCTACTGAAAGTGCTGCCGGCTTACGCAATGTCTCACTACAAGTCCAAAGTCCCAAACGAGATGCGCTACTCTATGGAGAATTGGAAGCGTCGCGCCCTGCTCATGCCACCTCCGCCATTCCCTCCGTTGAAGTTGGTGACCTAGAGTTGGACTCGGTAAGGGATACTCGATAGTTGTAACTATAATTTGTAAGAAAGGTCCTTGAACTATGTTTCTTCACATGTATTTTTGAATGCGTGATTCAGCTGTGGAACTACAAATTTTATACTTGTTCTTAATGTTCCTAGTCAATAGTATTGTGTGGTCGACTTAACTCTGACCAGTGTGTTAAGTCAATTGATGACTCGGTTGCACTTGTCATGGTCATGGAGATGTCGACTCGACACAAGGACTCGGCTAAAGAGTTTAGCAAGTTAGACTGACCCGCAATGAGCCAATAGGGAACTGAATAAAAGGGCCGAGAAATGCAAGATCATGTCCACCGAGACGACAAAGATGAGCCATAATTGGAAGTCTTGGTTAGCTTATGAAGTCGAGCGCATCATCGAGGAGATAGAATCCTAGGCCAATGAATGATTCTTATGCATATTCGATGATATATTGGTGTCGGATTTGGTGGCATTTTGGTGTTCGTACTTGGTGTTGGTGGAAACTTAGAATTGGTACCTACTGTGGTGTGGCCGGACTTTGATTTTACGTGTTTTGGTATCTGAATTAGACTTGTTGTTGGCATGCATGGTGGATATTTGTAAAAAAAAGTGGACAAAACTGGATAGGGACGTCCTTTGGGGGTGCCGCTGGTGGCAGCTCTCCCCATTGGTCTAGATATGTGTTCGGGGGAAAGTATCATGTGCACCAAACCAGCCAATTGGTGCACCCGGCTCCGGTTGACAACCTTTGAACTAAGTTATAAAAAACTCGAAAAAATTTATGCCAAAGATAACACTTATATCTAACGTGTCACCCAAACTAAAATTAGAATTCATAACACTGGTAAAATAAACTAAATAGCTAAATCTAACAATGAATAGTGGCAAATACGTTTTGGGCTTTGTATTTGGTCCATTGTCAGTAACTCATTATTGATAATAAATTTATCATTTTCTTTGTTGATGTCATGTTTTAAATGTGGATTTAACTCTTTGTGACGTTGTTCTAAGGTTGTGTCAATGTTGAAACTTTTTTTGGATTCTGTGGATTAGGGGTCGTTTGGCTCCCATCATTTTCATGGAATTCATTTCAGATTCCCTACCCAAACGTGTTTAGCTGACATGGAATTGGAATGTCATTTCAATTGGAATTCCAAAGAATGCCTATGCTATCTTAAGTCAATTCATGTCCCTCATGCTGTCATTTCTTTGGAATTCATTTCATTTCATTTTGCCAAATGCAGTGAAACGATGGATGCCAAACGAGCCCTAAGATTTTTGAAACCGTTAACCGGAGCCGGATACTCCAATTACTTCGGTCATTCGGTGCACCGATAGTGTACACATTTTACGTCGGTGCACCGATAGTGTAACCTGGATGTGGTGATGCCCTTGTGATCTGTAGTATGTGGGCCCGTTTTAAAGATTTGTTATGAGATGTACATAGGTCCCTTTGTGTATACTTATATGCTTCTCTCCCTGTGTTGTGATGCAGAGTATCTTCCGTAAGATGGAGAGCCCCCACCACCAATAGATTGATCAGCTGTCTGCGGCGCCGTGAGTAGGCTTTCTGCCCGGCCGGTTAATCCCATCATTCCGCTGCTCATTATTGGTCCCTAACAGCAGTCTGACCCGTAAAAGGACAGAGCTGATCAGTGTCGGGCTCTCAGACGCTGGCCCCTACTGATAAAATTAACTCAGCGCCACGTTCTTCCAACCACTAACCACAGTGAGCAGTGCGGAGCTGGTGCGTCGACCTGATCGATCGGCCAGAACCACTTAAGTCAACTTTATTAATCCGTAGTACTACCCCATTGTGTAACTTTACCGCTTAATTGTTCATCATGATTGGTAGTAGATCGATTGTGCGGCGTAATTTTCTTCTTCTTTCTAGAATGGATGCCAGTGGCAGTGGCACTGTGGCTCGGATTGGTGTGAACTTTTTATTTATTTATTTATTGAAGGCCCCGATGAAATGAAATCAAATAATTGGAGCCTGAACTATGGCGTACAAGTATCGCCCGTCTGAGCAACGGCCTCTGGAGTTGTATCCGCTCGAGATGGGTGCAGTTTTTGGTCGTCTCTCAAGGCGGAGTACGTGGCCGCAGGGGCGGAGGCAGGATTCACATATGAGGGGGGCCATATGAGATAATCTAACCATAAGGGGGGGCCGGCCAGGCTAATTGGGCTTGATTAGAGAGCTAATCTCAGCTAAATCATGGCTAAACCATGCAAATTTTCTTGCTGCACGGTGGCATAGGGGGGGCCATGGCCCCTGCTGGTCCCCCCCTAGCTCCGCCACTGCGTGGCCGAGCTAGGTGCAGCTGGAATGTGCAGGGCATCATCCCATAGCATGATCGAATAACATAATTTCTCTACGATGATCGAATCGGGTGTCATTTTCTTGGTAGTTCTTCATGGAGCAGATGACTGTTCCGCAAAGCGTCTCCCAGCTCACAAGTGGAGTGAAACGAAATGACAAGACCAAAGGCATGGAGAAAGGGGTAATTAAGCGGCGGACAAAGAAAGGGGTAATTAATCGGCGGACCTTTTTTTCCCCCTATCTGATGTGCGAGGATTTCTTCCTCTCTTTTTTTTTTGCCTCCATCGGTCGTAAGGTACATTACCGCACACGGAAACCACTCAAATTAAAAGAGGCACGGGAAGCCGTATAGTGCAGCGCGAGAAGACGCGAGGGAGGGAGGAGAGCAGGCAATTATTGGGTAAATCATATATCTCTACTCCACTGAACCTTGGACCTTCCATAGAGAAAAATCTTATGCGACCTGGTCGTTTAGGCCAAAACGGTGGACCATCTCCCACGAGTGACACGTAGCAAACCAAATCTCAAAGCAACTATCCCCAATCCAGAGCTATTAAATCACAAATCCACTTCTCTCGCCATGAATCAACTGGCTCTGCCGCCGCGACCGTCGTACACCGGCGAAGCCATTCCCATTCGCGCTGCTCCCCATAGTACAAGTACATGGGACTGTTGGCCGGCGGTGCCGCAAGCTATGGCGTCGAGGAGGGACACCGTAGACATGTGGTTGGGCAGTTGGGCTAGCGGCATGAGCGAACCGGTTCCTTGGCCGAGAACGAGCAACAGGGATGGAGCTCCCGCTGGTTGAATCTCCATGAGCGAGCTGCATCCTCGCCGGTAGTTTGGCTTGCTGGTAGACTATGATACCCATAGCAGCAAAGCCCACGGCAGCAACCGGACGGCATGGTCCATCCGCTCTGTCCCAAGCGTGGTCGTCAAGGAGTTGCGCCGCCGGGTGCTAGGCCATGGACGTCGGCGAAGAGCAGCAGGGATGGAGCTGCCGTGGTTGTGTTGCCCGAAGCGAGCTTCCGAGGCACCAAGGAGCGTGTCTTCGCGGCATAGATCCACGGGGACGGCTCGCCGGTGGTCGCCGACTCGCCGCGGAACATCACTGAGAGGAATCGCGGCGGCGCATCACTCTGGTACTGGTAGTTGTGGCCTTGTGGCCCGTGGGGAAGAAGAGGATTTGATAAGTGCGGTTTCGGATTCAGCTTGCCACGCGTCGCCTGTAGGAGGTGGTCCACCGTTTTGGCTTAAACGACCAGGTCGCATAAGATTTTTCTCCACCTTCCATGGCATGCATCGGATCCTTTTTGCTTGCTCCCTATGTACTTGAAGCGGATGCACTGCTTGCTGCATGCTGCATGTGCGCCATCTCTAGATGTTAACTGGTTTCGTATGCTTTTGTTTGCTCCGTTTGCACTTGCACGTACCATTTCGGACGACTTTGCTGAGTACTAGTGGAATTGGCGCGGCGACACGCCGCGTCCTTGTTGAGATTTTTTCAGTGGTAATTTATCGGTTATTTTAGTTGCGCTATGCATATCGTAAAGAAAGATGGCAGTTCTAATTTGTATAATGTATTTAGCAGGATTTCAGTTTGGAAGCAATCCATAATTGGAGGAAATGTCGTAAAGAAAGATGGCGGTTCTAATTTGTATAATGTATTTAGCTGGATTTCAGTTTGGAAGCAATCCATAATTGGAGGAAATGTCCATAATTGGATAAAATGTATTTGCATTTATTGGAAAATGTTTATCTAATCATTTTTTAATGTAACTATGTAGTTAGAGGGATTTAAGTTATATTACATGCAAATATGTTAGCTAAATGTAAGTGCTTGCAAATATGTTAGGTAAATGTATGTGGTCAAAAAATGGTTCCATATTTTCATAATTTTCTTGTGTACCACCATAATTAGAGGAAATATATTATGGCTATGTCTAAATATTATGTTCACATTTCGTCGTAATCATATAATTTTGATCGTTGGTTAGAAGAAATATGTTGTGTTAGCATCTATTATATTGAATTCATCTTTAGAGGAAAGGAGTTTGTTATTTTTTGAAATGTGCATGTAATAAAGCATTATGTTTTTTTTGTGATCATTTGTTTTTTTTAATTGTGGTATATATATCGTAATGAAAATTGGCAGTTCTAATTTGTATAGTGTACTGAGCTGCAAATTCAAGCATTTCCTCTTATTATGGTTTGCTTTGCATCTGTTGGAAATATTCATCTGATCAGTCATTTTTGTAAGTGTAACTAGATAATTAGATAGATTTAAGTTATATTGCTTGGAAATATGCTAGCTAAATCTACGTGATCAAATATGGTTAAAATTTTGACATAATTTTCTTGTGTACCACCATAATTAGAGGGAATATATTATGGTTATGTCTAAAATATTATGTTCGTATTTCGTCATATTTATATAATTTTGATCCTTCGTTGTAAGAAATATGGTGTGTTAGCATCTAGTAAATTGAATTCATCTTTAGAGGAAATAAATTTGTAATTTTTTTGAAATGTGCATGGAATAAATCATTATTTAAATTTAACTACATTTTTAGGGAGAGTTAAGTGTAAATTGAGAATTTGTTAATTTTGAATTGCATAATTGGAGGGATTTTAGTTATATTATTTGTAAATGTCAACTGCAATTTCAATCGGTACGATATGTTCGTGTTTTTCTGTTAAATATTTTGTGTGACTGAATAATCGAAGGAAATACATTGTTTGACCATTTATTAAGGGCAATTTAAAATTAGCATCTAGTAAATTGAATTCATCTTTAGAGGAAATGAATTTGTATTTTTTTTGAAATGTGCATGGAATAAATCATTATTTAAATTTAACTACATTTTAGGGGAGAGTTAAGTGTAAATTGAGAATTTTTTAATTTTGAATTGCATAATTGGAGGGATTTTAGTTATATTATTTGTAAATGTCAACTGCAATTTGAATCGGTACGATATGCTCGTGTTTTTCTGTTAAATATTTTGTGTGACTGAATAATCGAAGGAAATACATTGTTTGACCATTTATTAAGGGCAATTTAAAATGAAGCCATGGTTAGAGGAAGTAAATTTGTATTTTGTCGGAATATTCATCTAGTAGTTTTTTTATATTTGTAAATGATTCATTATTTCTAAATGTGAACTTATTCGAATTGGTATGATATGTGCGCGGTTCGTGATAAAATGTTTAAGTTAATTCAATAATCGAAGGGAATACATTGTGTAGGCGTTTGCTGAACTTTTAAAAGCAGGCCGTAATGCATGGAAATAAATTTGCATTTTGTTCAAATTTCATGTAATCGAACATTCAATTAATTTTAGAAAGGGCCCAAAATATTTGAAATGTGTTTTTTTTTACAAATTTTTAAAATCTGTTCTGAATTGATTTGCAGTTGTGTTCGAAAAGCTTGATTTGCAGTTCTGTTTCAAAAGCTGCGAAAGATATGGAAAATGCCGGGATCTGGAAGGCATCTAAAATTTTGAAATATTTGAAGTCAAAATTCGATCAAATGTTATTAAAAGACGTCGCTTTGTGTTCATGTTAGTGCTGACACGTTTTTGAGTACCATGTATTTGTGAATGTGCAAGAAAAATCGAAAACAGGAAGGTAAAACAGAGAAGAAATTGCAAAAAAAAAACGCAGCCCAGAACGGCCCACGTAGTGGCCCGTCCGGCCAGCCCAGCACGCTGACACATCATGATGACGTGTACGGCGGCTGAAGCTGCCGCGGTGGCAGTAAGGTTGACGGCGGCGCGACGGCGCGTCCAGGGACGCGTGCCTGGGCGCGTTCGGCTCGCGCGGATGCGGGCAAGCCGGGGGTGGCGGCGCCGCCCCGTTTTGGTCGCCGGGTCGGCCGTCGCGACGTGGAATCGCGGTGGAGGGCAGCGGCCGCGGCGGCGTGAAATCCGGCGACACGAAGACGTCCTGGCACGCTGCGCTGGGGGAGGAGGCAAAGGCGGCGACGACTGAGCCCGCCGTGGCCGGCGATTTACCTGGGGACGCGCGTTGCGGCGGCGCGAGGCGGCGGCGACCCGCGGGGTCGTGGGAGAGGAAGGGGAAAGGGCGAGGTCTTTTGCAAAACGGACCCTCATCTTTTCCGAAATTAAGGATGAGGACAACGCTGTGCAGGAGCGTGGACTGCGGGTTGTTTTCGAATTTTGGGAGGGGCTTTTTTGCAAGGCCGTCACGGGCACGACGGGAGAGCCGCGCGATCGTCGATGGACGGACGGGATCGCAGACTGTAGCAGACTGTAGCAGCTACAGTGACAGGGCCTCCCACAAATCGCGAAATATTCCAACTTTTATATACTTAGGATATATATATATATATATATATATATATATATATATATATATATATATATGCGAATTCACGAGTGCAAGGAAGGATCTTTATTACCGGTTTCATCCCTCCTCCCGTGACCCCACCGGCCTCACTGCGAGCATAAAATAACAGCTTAATCATGGTTCGAAACTCAAGCTTGATCAGCTAGCTAAAAAGCTTTATACTAACATTACAGATTAGTTGCGCGAGAAGCTTTCGTCGCAGCAGCGCTTGTCCACGATAGGAGACGCTTCCGGATCGGCAGTTCCCGAGGAAAAAAATGCGTGGCGCGGCGTGGTGGCAGATGCATGCTTGCCTCGAGCCCCGCGGATCGAGGGGACCGGCACGCCTCTTTTGTCATCTTCTTTACGCGCGCCGCGTCCTGACAGAGACCGCAATAACTAATCCCTGCAGCCTCGGCCGTGACGAGATTAATCCGGCGAGCTCATTAGTCAATGGGTGAACGCGCCGCCCACCACCGAGCCAGGCCCAGGCCCAGGCCCTCTCTCTCCGCCGACACGTCCCCCACTGGCTCGATATCACGTGACTCGTGCCAGCGCCGAAACAAGAACAAACTGCCACGTTTTATCTGCGTCCGGCAAACAAGTGAACGAGGCGTGGGTGAGACGATGCCGCTGCACCATTTCGTAAGACCAGGTAGTACTACATGAAAGAAAAAAAAAACCGGAACATGAAAAGAAAAGGACTGCGATATGGTTCAGGGCTGTCAGCGAGCGAGAGGCCTGCTGCGGAGGGTTGTCAGTGGGCGCTGCGGGATCGGCAGGCCTGGTAGACACCTGTGTCTGTCTGCTTGGAGGAATGGGCCTCAATCTACTTCGCGGCGACACAGGACCCTAGCTCCGGCGCTTCTTCCTGGCCTGCCTGCGTCCTACGGTGGGTCTTCTCTTCCCTCGATCGCCTCGTCGCCCTGCTCGCTTTGCTTTCCTCTGTTCGCTGCGTCTGCGAGAGCCGTACGGTACGGCGAGGTTAACGACCATCATGGCCCTGCATCAGCGCCCTGTTCCCCCCCCCCTATCACGTGCCCACGGTGCTGTCCTGCGCTGCGCCTTGCACCGGACGACCAAAAACATCGCCAGCGACACTCTCTAAAGGCGCCCCGAGCAAAATCGTGTCCGGCAACCCTGAGAGGGCCTCCAAGTTTATAAGGGGGCGGACATGCGCTTGACAGGGCTGGCCCGCCCGTTATAGAGACAGCCCCTGCACCCGTGTTAACTTGGGCTGTGCAGGAGGCCGTTCCGCCGCGTTTAATGGTGAGGCGACGAGACGGCGGGTCGCCTATCAGCACACCTCGCAATAACGCCGCTTCCGTTCCCCTGGCGGGCGCAGAGCGAAGCGACGCGTCGCAATAACGTCGCGCCCGTTCCCATGGCAGACGGAAGCGACGCGTGCTGAAGTCGCAACAGCTGCCCGCGGCAGCGCCCTGCACACGCGTCGTCGGCGTCAATGCGTGGCCAGGCGAACCGGTGGCCGCGCTGATGCAGGCCACCCCACCCCACTCCTCCGGCCGTCTTTAAAACCCGGGTCGCAGCTCTCCTCCCCCACACCACTTCTTCTCCCCTCTCCCAACTCGCCACCAGCAGATCGGCCGCGAACCATGGCGGGCAGCCGCGAGACGCCGGAGGAGCGCGAGCTCCGGCGTCATCGCAATGAGCAGCAGCGCCGCGAGAAGATGGAGGAACGCCGCCGCCGCAACTTGGAGGGGGAGATGGCCAAGGCGTATCAACGCGAGCTGTGGCGCGAGGAGGCAGCCAACGCGCCTCCGTACGTGGTGTCGTTGGAGACCGCGCAGCTATGCAGCCGCCACGGCGTGCCGGTGGAGGACGACGCCACCCTACCCGAAGGGTGGACGAGGAACGCCGTCAACGTGCCGGTGGCGCCGCGGCTCAGCGGGCAGGAGCACATCGACTTCATCAAGCGGAAGTGGCAGGAGATGCCGTACGAGCACAAGCTCGAGCCCACGTACTCCATCTGCGCGCCCTACTGGCACGCCGTGGTGGACGCGGAGTACGAGGCGCGCCATGCTGGCGACTTCCTCCCTACCGGCGCGCGGGAGCCAATGCCGGAGTTGTCCGCAACGGACGACGAGCATGACGGCGAGGACGACGACGACAACGACGACGACCCTGAGCTGTCCGATCTCCCTTTACAACCGGCTGCATCTTGGTCAGTAGCGTGGCCGGCACCAGAGAAGGGGGCGACGGAAGCCGGCGAGGCTTCCGATCAGGCTCCTCGCCGGTAGATCAAATCCCGCCACGCGCCGGCTGCGAAATAAGAAGCCTCAGACTCTGCCGAGGCGCCGTTTCTAAAAGCTGTAGCCGATGGGAATAGCAGATGATACTTCCTCCGCCGGATCATCGAGGCATGCAAGTCTGTTGATGATTCCAGCGTTGGTTCACATCTTCTTCCCCTTTGCTAGGCCATGAAGCGGCATCTCTCCTCGCCGCCGGCGCGTGTAGTGGTTGGCTAGATGCTAGGGCGTGTCACCGGCATCGGCATAGGCCTCCTTCGCTCCGCCTAGTTTAGGTTTAGTTTGTTAAATCTCGTTTAGATTTCAAATTATAAGTTTGTTAAATCTCGTTTAATATAAATTTCGCCCGCAAGGTGTTTGTTGTTTGGTCGGCATCCCGAACCGATTGGGGGGCGGACGTTTGGGGTGCGCCGCTGTGGGCGGCCTCCAAATCTGGGGTGGACACATGTCCGGCACCCCCCCCAATTGGGTCTCCATTGGGGGGTGCCGGACACGAATTTGGAGGCCCCGGTGGAGATGCTCTTACACTCCGGGAAAAAATGACACTAAAACATCAAAATTGGGGCACATGTGTCGGCAAAAGACAATACGAAAAAAGAAAACGAACAACAGAAACAGAAAACAGGGTAAACGTGGGCAGGCCTGTGAGGGTACCGCGAGTGAGCGTCCGAACACTAACAAACGCAATAAGCATCAAATAGGAATTACCATGCAACTGGATCATAACGTCAGCTCATCCCATTGGTACAGCATGGGCTTACAACCTCTTTTTTGTTTTGCAATGGGTGCCAACTAGGAGATTTGCTGTTTTTTCTGGACGGCTTCTTTCAGTGATGCCGCTTGTTTTTCTAAGGACTGTATGTTTCGTTAGTTTCTAAAAGGGATATCTATTTTGCTACTAATAATCCCTACTCTAGTACTTGGTGTGTCAAACATGGTACTGCACTTCACAATCCCTACTCTAGTACCTACATTCACCATCCACAAATAAGTGCTCTTAGGATGAAACATAGCTCAAACAAAATTAAGCGCTTGACTGAATATATAACAATTTGTAGCCTATTATATATGTCACATATTTATTATACAATATATTACATTTCAAGATCTAGTCATATATATTTGTTGTTATAAATATTGCAATTTTCCATATAAATTGGTCAAACATAATAAAGTTTAAGTTAAAACAAAAAAAACAATGCACCTTTTCATGAAAAAGGGAGTGGGCGACCTTAGTACAAAACATCGGAGTAAAGCACTAATATTATCGAATAAATGTAACTCTCAAATTACAAGCACCCCCTTTGACATGCCAATTGTGTCACGATGGGGTCTCCCGTTCCGAACAAATAACATGTGTTTATAAGTTACAGATGTGATCCAAAACACAAATATAATCATGGAAACACGAAAGGTTCAGATATGAAATCATGACACTCGGGGCCTAGTGACAAGCATCACTCTTGGGGTCGAGAGGAGGGTGCGCCGTGGGCGCCCCTCTGCCTCGTTGCGCCCCCACTTTTCCTCTCTGGTCTCCATGGGTGTTTTCTTCGAAAATAATCTTTGGCGTCGTTTTTATATTTTTCTGAATGTATTTATTTTCTGCACAGAAAGTACACATGAAAAAAACTCTGCTGAAAATATCGTTAGCCCGGATTAGTTTTGTTAAATCACATAAGTTAGAGTGCAACGAATTAGCAAAAGTGTCTAAAAAAAGTTGATACGTTTGGGACGTATCAGCTCCCCCCGATGTTAGCATATCTAACTATGACCGAGAAAAATGCCACTAGTTTCTATGTTTTATCCTTTTATTTCATCGTTGGCTCTTTTCACAACACGATAGTTGCATTTTTAAATCATGCTTAAATTTATTTGTACATCTTTATATTATGAATCCTTGTATTTGTGGCGGCTTATATTTTTTCCACATGTTGACTCGTGCAATCCACTAGCTTTTGCTTGTCCTACAAGTCATATAAAGTGTGAACCTAAAAATATATGCACACCGTAGTCCTTTATTTTGTGATTTTAAAGTTTGGCTACTGTCGGTACTCATTTGTTTCCACAAACGAAATTACCAATGCACTTATCTCTATCCTTGGGTACCAAATGCCAATAGCAATTTCTGGATAGTTCGGTTTATAGTAGGAAAAAGTATACTTTTCACCCTGAAACGTAGTGATTTGGAGACAATTCACCCTGAACTCCAAAACCAGATAATTTGTACCCTGAACTTTGCAATACCGGAGAAATCAAACCCTAAGGTGGTTTTTGTTCGATTTGGGCGGTTTTCTGCGATGACTAGGCGACGACGTGACAATGACGTGGCGCAACGCAACGTGGTTCCCACATGTCATCCTCTGCTCTGTTGCGTTGACTCAAATGGAACACGGCGAGGCCGGCGAGCACAGCAGCCAGGCAGCGACCACGACGATCGACGGTAGGGACGCGGCGGCCGAGGGCGCAGCAGAGCACGGCGACGTCAGTGGTGGGGCCCAGATCCCCTTCGAGCTGCACACAATCCACGGGCTGGAGCGAGTTCTCACCATGAATCGGCCACCGGCGTGGTCCGCGCGGCGGGGAGGATGACGTCCAGGCAGTCGACATGGCCGTAGTACGCCGCGTGGTGGAGGCAGGTCCGTGCGTGCACCGAATGGAACATCAAGATCTGACGCACGCACAGGCAAGCAAGCTCCATGGTCAGTCAGCGAGTGAATTTGCAAGCGGAATCGCACAAGAAAATTTGCTCACATTTGCGCCGGCCTGGAGGAGCCTGCGCACGCAGCCGATCTTGCCGTGCATGGCCGCGAGCATCAGGGGAGTCTGGAGCAAGACGAAAAGGAAAAGAAAGATGAGATTTTTTTTCTCGGGGAGCTGCTTGGTTGGAAGTTACGATGGTGAGATTTTGAACGGGATCTCGCACGCACCTGCTTGTGCCGATCCACCGTGTCCGGGTGCGCGCCGCGATCCAGGAACATGGACAGCGCCCGTGAGGAGGAAGAAAGCTCAGGGACCAGCGGTAGGAAGCGGATGGGATGGATCCGGGGAGGCGATGCTCACCTCGAGGCCGCCATTGGCGGCGGCGATGTGGAGCGGGGAGAGGCGGTTGTAGAGGGAGGCACGGCGGGCGAGGGAGCCGTCGGCGGCGAGGAGCGTGCCCAGGGCGTCGAGGTCGCCGAGCTGCGCCACGTGGAAGATGTCGTGCTCGTCGCCGGTACGGGCGCAGCTCACCCCGTGCCCCATGGCCGCGCCCCCAGCTCCGGGTTTGGTAGAGGCGGTGGAAACGGTGGCGGGGGAGGCTCCGGCGACGACTCCTCCCGCCGCCGGCGAAGTGGGGTAGGTGGACAGTGAGGAGTGGTCGCCAGCTGCTGCCTGGCTGCCGTGCTCGCCGACCTCGCCGTGTTCGATTTGAGTCAACGCAGCAGAACAGAGGATGACATGTGGGACCCACGTTGCGTTGCGCCACGTCATTTCCACGTCGTCACCTAGTCATCGCAGAAAACCGCCCAAATCAAACAAAAACCACCTTAGGGTTTGATTTCTCCGGTATTGCAAAGTTCAGGGTACAAATTACCCGGTTTTGGAGTTCAGGGTGAATTGTCTCCAAATCACTACAATTTGAGTCAACGCAGCAGAGCAGAGGATGACATGTGGGACCCACGTTGCGTTGCGCCACGTCATTTCCACGTCGTCACCTAGTCATCGCAGAAAACCGCCCAAATCGAACAAAAACCACCTTAGGGTTTGATTTCTCCGGTATTGCAAAGTTCAGGGTACAAATTACCCGGTTTTGGAGTTCAGGGTGAATTGTCTCCAAATCACTACATTTCAGGGTGAAAAGTATACTTCTTCCTTTATAGTATCCAAGGTCTACGTTAGTCAAGGAGCCCACAAACAGAAATAACGCAAGGCCCATACAGAAATATGGGCTGGAACGTACTCAGTTGATTGAGACAAAAGATGAAAACGAAGCGGTGCATAAAGAGTTCTCAGTTGATTGAGCCCTAAATAAATTTGCATCGGTCGCTCTCGCCGGAGAAAAAAAAAAACAATATCTTCATGATCAATCCAATCCCGATGCCGTCGCCGCCGCCGCCACTCCAGCCCTACGACCCCACGAGGGGGCTGATCTCGTGCTTCACCGCGCACGGCCTCGCTTCCGATGACGATATCTTAGCCACCACGGCCGTGGCTCTCCGCGATCTCCTCCTCGACCACTACGAGGAGGCGTTCCGGCGGCTGCCCGTCGAGGACATGCCGGACGGCGTCGACATGGCCAAGCTTATCAACCGCGGCGGCCTCTGCCTCGGTCTCCTCGACCCTGTCACCAACATCGTCCTCAACACCGTCTCCCTCCTCCCGCTCGGCTTCGAATCGAGCCCTAGGCAGCCCTCGGCAGCCGTCTTCACGGTGCCGCCTTCGCGTGGCCGCGGCGAAAGGAACAGGGATTCATGGCGCGATGTCGCGTCGAGGTCCAGCCGGTGCCTCCTCCAGTTCATGCGGGCATACTTCGGGCTGCTTACCAAAGAGCAGGCCGCGCGGTACCTTGTCTGGGCGCGCGCTGACCTCTCCGTGGCCGTCCTGCTCGTCGAGCACGACCTCTACGCCGCCCGGCCAGCGGCGCCCGACCCTCTCTCCGGGAGGACTCGGAATTCTCTCCGGTTCGCAGCCACGCAAGGGAACCACCCTTCAATAGACAACCTCGTATCGCTCGCGACGGCATGGCTACCCCGGGACCGCCTCCAGATGATCGCCCCCATTCTACGACACGAAGGCGGCAGGAATAGGCTCGCCGTGCACGACGTCAAGACCATCCTCCACGTGCTACGCCACCAAGACGACATCTCAGCCATGACGACGTTTGAAGAAGCCGTCGGATCTGTGTCCATCGTAGACGGCATGGCCCGCGACCACATCGCGTCCCTGCGCCGTCCTCAAGACATGTACTCCATGCTATACTCCTACTCCACGCACGCCGCACCGTCGGTGTCGGGCGCGACGAAGTGGCCGCCACAAGACTCTCCATGCTCATCCGTCGAGTCTGGCCACGCCGACTCCTGCCCGTACGTTCAGTCACTGCAGATGTCGTTGTGTGGCGCCATCCACAGCTTCTACCTCAGGGCGCTCGCCATGATGCCCAGCCACTCCGGCCGCAACCACGTCCGCAGCATCCTCCTCGCCGGCCACTGCTACGGGCCCATGGACCCTGTCTCCAACATCGTTCTCAGTGCCGTCTGGTACGACGCCAACTTCCCGCTCCGGGACGCTGACCGCCATAGCCAGGCGCATGACATTCTCGACACCCTCACCATGCTACGAGCCGTGTACCGCTCCCTGCGCGGCCTCGTTGCTCTCCTCCACGCCACCTCCGGTCAGCAGCTGCCGCTGCACGAGATTCTCAAGTACCTCTGCTACACGCAGTGCGACATCGCCGCCATGCTACAGCCACATTTAAACCGGCAACGACTCGACAAAACCTCTCCCAACCCACTCACGGCGGCCGCCACCGCCGCTGAGCACCCAAAAGCGGCTTCCATAGCAGCTTTCTACGAATCCTTGGCGCCGACGAAGCTGGACCAACTACGGTCGTTGATGATGAGTGCCACCGCCAACAACACTCCACTGTGTCACGAGTCTTTGACCCAGATATACAGCATCCTCAAAGAAGAAACCTCATCAACGATAGTGCCGTGGCTCCGTCCTCCCAAACTCTGCAAGACGACGTTGAGCATTCTCACGAGGAAGAGGAAATCCTATTCTGAACAGCAGAAGGTCATTCGCGGCAAGATCAAAAAGTTGCTGCAGGATTATGCTGTTTGCCATCCTTCGGAGCCAAATTATGACCTGGATTTTGTATGTGGCGTGGCCAGAGCTGGTCACGGGGATCAATGCTACCATGTTAATTTCATGGCGGCTACCGAGTCGACATGCAAGAACATGCTCTTCTTTGCTGAATTTCGGCTGGCGCGTGGAGAGCAGTCAAAACCATCTATATGCTGCCCTCTGCCCCAACCTTATGACATGGGTAAGCTACTTTTCCCAGCTAATTACATTAACTTATGTTGAGCCCTCGCATCTAAGTAGGTGTTGTATAGTTTTTGTTTTGTTTTCAAAATGCTGGAGTAATATGTTTTCTCGAATAGGTCGTTGCTACTATGGAAAGAAGTCCGCCCGCCATATCGCATATCCGGATCATTCCATGGACTACTTCTCAAGCGACATTACTCGTGGTGGACTCAATGACATAGAAGACGTACTAGACACCGACTTCACATACTTCGACTCTGAGAGGGACGTGGTGCTTGCGAGGGTCTTGCAGAAGAAGGCAAAGCAGGAAGAGGTCATGCAAAGATCATCTACGGGAAGGCGTGCTGAATGGACCATGAGGGTATGCTGAATGGTATAGTGTTTTTGCTAATTTCTATTGGTTTAGTGAGAGTCTTTTGCTCAAATCGGTTACTTGGTCGATCTGTCTACCCTCTACTGGTTATTTAAGCTTTCAACTCAATTAATGTAAAAGTTGTAAGAGAAGAGCATGCTATTTTGTAGTTAAAGCTATTAAAGTTTGGTTTCCAAATGTACAGAGGTTATTCATATACAACTATATGAAATCAAATAGGATCCTGAAATCAAATGGTCAAGTAGCTCATGGTATACATACGGTGCCATTCAAGTAGGTTTCCAATGCTCATTTTCCTTAGCCTTGGTAGTTATACCATTCTTCAATTTCATTCACCCTTTGGCCATCCACTTGTATACTATGTATTGGATGGCATGACAATACAATCACGAAAGTCGAACCTAAAGTAAACTAGACATAGTTGACCACTAGAACGCTAAGGCAAATCACCTATGAGGCCGAGCACACTTCTAATTCAAAAACACCTAAATTCGAAGGAAAAAGAAACAGATAGGAAAAGACAAAAACATAACCGGTATTTTACAGAAGAGGAGCAAAAACGAAATATTCTGAACAGAAACGGCAAAACAAACAAGGAAGCCTATACTGAAGGAATCGGAACCGACATGAAAGTACATGAAAATAAAATACAGAAAATCTCCGGAAATAGGACCTAGCTAGTCTCACGTGCTACTTGAGTCCAACATCGTCTCCTTCACGGTCTAGTCTTTCATCTTGAAGTTCGGCCTCATAAGCTATAGGTAGTTAATTAGTTCAAAATTACAGTCCAAAAGGTGTTTGGGAAATTTTAGTTGTCGGCGATCTGCTTTATCTTCAAATCTGGTCTTCTTCTAGCCATGGTGATGAATTTGGGCTTTGACCTACTTACTCTGTGCAGGACAGTTTCACGACGTCAGAATACATACACTATCGAGGTGTCTATCAGAGGTATAAGGCAACTCCATGCTACTCCGTACAAATTGTACGGTACAATTTTTCCCGTGTGTTCTTTCCCAACACCGATAAGTTTTCATGCACTTCCATCTTTCTTTGCCTCCAAAATAACAAAGGGATGCATGCAAATGTTTATCAAACTCACTACGTGGTGGTCAAAACGACTACTGTCTTCCTCACCAGTCATCACAACCATCCCGATGATCTTTAATATCCAAGCAGCTACCAAGTGATAACACGAGAACGAACGACACTGATTGTAACAAGAGTTTCTTTGTCTCAAAGGAATAACAACACATTTAGCTACACTTTGTTGATTTTTTTTAATGGGAATTTTATTGCACTCGATAGCCTCCTGTTTGCACCTAGTAAAAGCAAGCCCATTTGGTCCAGAGCCCGCCCAAAGCCCAGCCATGCTTGACGGGACGAATCCAACAGTTAAGACCACAAGGTTAAGAGCCTTTGGCTCTACCAACTGAGCTGGACGGGCAATATATCTGGCAAATATATGTACTCTTTCCTTTTCATAATGTAAGATATTTTAGTCTTTTTTCACATGCACAAGCACACATATCTATCTAGACACGTTTAAGTGCATGTGTCCAATATTTTTAATATGAATCTCGATATGCTTGTGTAACACCTAAAACATCTTATATTTTGAAACGGATGGAGTATCTTCTAATGGCAGAATGTGACATACACCTACCTTCCGGTGCGAAGAAAACATCTACGCCGCTTGGTTAAGACTTTGGGATGCATCGTATCCATTCGTTGCATGCATGGGATCAGGACGAAAACGTACGGCGCTGTTGTGGATCGATCGATGCTGCTTGTCTGGATGACATGTCACACCAAAATTATTGGTTCCATGGTCCATGCTATGTATGTATCCATGCAACGTTGCCATTGTCGTGCTATACCCGGCTAAAAACCCTCTGCCGGACCCATCCATCACTACGGGAGAGCGCGGCTTTGCCGTGTGCCAGGAACACACGGCGAAGGCCGAAAAGCGCACGGCAACGGCTTTGCCGTGTGCCGCACACGGCAAACGGTACACGGGGGAGAAATGCTCGGCAAAGGTCTCTTTGCCGTGTGTCAGATTTTGTGGCGCACGGCGAAGGCAAAACGTGGGTCCCACACGGACTTGACGACGGCAGACGGCGTCTTCATTCTTTGCCGTGCGTCATCAAACGCGGCACACGGCAAAACATGAACGTGGGACCTACCCGTCAGCTAGGTTCCCGTGTTGTCTTCTTTGCCGGGTGCTTCCACAGGACAGCACGGCAACGAGCGTCTCTCTTTGCCGTGTGCTTGGCGCAGACACACGGCAAAGAGTACGCCTCTTTGCCGTGTGCTGGGACGCGTGTCACCAGCCTGTGCTTCCTGGCGCCGATTTTATGGCAGTCTTTGCCGATGACCATAATTTTCACAACATTTTTAATTTTTCAGTTCCTGCAGTTCAAAAATTCCAGAACAATTACATAACAGATATGTACACAAAATAAGACATATATCACACATATCTCACACAAATATCACATATCTCATCCAAAACACCACACATAGTGTCCAAAACATCACATAGTAGTATCAAGTTCAAATTTAGCACAACAAAGAAGTCCACTCCGACTACATCATTGAAACACAACAAAACAATGACGAAGCAGCTCCCGGTCATCATGGCATCCGTTCCTCGTTCCAATTCATCTAAAACATTGAGAAAAATACACAAAGGCATGAGCATTCCAACATCTAGGAATTCAACACAAGTACATATGAATGAAAATAACAGAGTATTTGTGGCATACATGAGCATATTGCACAAAGTAGTTTGACAAGCTAAGCATATGGGTAGCTAGTTGACATGTATGATTAATCAACATCAAAGTAAGTTTTTGACAACATAGCAGGCAAGAGCTACGAGGGTTTGAGCTAACTACCTGGCGGCCTACTAAAGGTGGCTGAGTAGCCTTTGCTGCTCCATCTGCTGCTCCATCTGCTGCTCCGGGTGTCTGGGGCGAGGGCGATCCGTTCGAGGAGGCAACCTACATGCATATTGAATTAGATGGTTAGCCCCGGTTAGATGGACATGGTGAAAAGACATAAAAAATTACATGAGAACTTACGGTGTGCGGAGATGAATGAATCGCCATCGCTTGAAATGTCATGTCAGGAACCATCATACCGTTGGTCCGGAACATATTCTGTTATTTTTGACAAGCAAGGTTAATAAATGAAACAGTAGACTACCGTTTGTATCTTATGCACATGAAACTCACCGCGAAGACCGCCATCTGTCCCCGCAGCGCCTCCATCTCCTTCCTCGTCTGCTCGGCCTCCTGCCTGTGCTGCTCCTGTAGGAGCCTCTGCTGCTCCTCTAGGGCTGCGTTCTTGGCTGCCATCTCCTCCATCACCTGATCCAATGAAATAGTTTGCATTAGCTAGAACGAAAACATGCAAATAATTGAGGATGCGTCATTTTAATGAATCTAACCGTTTGTAGGTCACGTGCAGGCTCGTCGCGCCTCTGGATCTGCAAGCTGGAGCTCGTAGACCTAGCCCTCATGCTGGCTAGGCCTTCCATCTCTATAGGGAAGGTGCTGGCTCCAAGAGCTGGCCGCCCGTGCTTCAGTCCTCCTCCTGACGTCATGACCACCACCGGGTCAAAGTCCTGTGAGCTCGGGTCAATGGTCTCCCCGTCCCTCGCCTTGATCGCATTATCGTACTTGTCCTTGCGTTTGGCTGTGGGCAAGTTGAAAGAGGAGCTGGGAGTAGCGGGATCATACGGCTTGGCCTTTTTGGCGGATGCCAGCTTGGCCATGTGGTACGCCTGGTAAGTGTTAGGCTCTGGCACCTTATTATGAGTCGACTACAATTAAAAGTGATATGGTTAGAAAAACATATCTTGTTCCGCCTAATCAAGCATGCATAAAGAACTTGTGAAAAATAAACACTTACATATAGCTTGGCGTACCCATCCACGGACTGGCTACCCTGGTGGTGTGTAGCCTTCACGACCAACCGATTCTCCCTGCCAGTAGCGTTGATCGCCCTCCACTCGTCAGAGCCCCACCAAGCCGACAGCCGCCTCCAGCATTCCACATGGGAGGCGCACCAGGCAGGCCTCACCTACATAGGAATAGTATGTGGTTAGTATGCATGAAGAATAACTCAAGTGTTAGCCATGCATAGGAATAACAAGTAAACTTACCGAATTATACTCTTCAGCCGTGGGGTACATATAAATGGCGTTCTTCCTTATGCATTTATTCCCCTTGGCCGCCTCGATCCTGAAGACAGCAGAGACGCGCGCCTCGTAGATCATGTCTGTCACCTTCTTGACGCCCTTCTTAATGAGGATCTTCCTGCACTCTGCCTCCTTCCCCTCCTCGCATCTAAAGAACTCCTGGAATTAAGCACGACGAATGTGCAAGTTAGTGAAAAGGATGAGATGTGCTAAACGAAATGTGGTTGATGACTTACCCAGAAATCGTGGAGCACGGCCTCGTACTTAGAGCCGTGGGTGGTGTCAGAACGAAGCTTGTAGTCCTCCCACCGCGTAGCTGGCACGACCTCACCAGTTTTAGGGCGTGTCACCATCCCCGGGTAGTGGGTCTTCATCAGAGAGCCAAGCACATGCCCCATGTGCCGCCCTCCATCTTCATGCTTCTTGAACCTATTTACAAAACCAGGAACACATATGTTAACTAGAAATTGTCGAGATTTAAGTTTCAAAATGTTAGAAACAAATTGAATAGAGTGTGCATCTTACGTAGAGCCCTTTGGTTCAACCAAAGGTCGTTGTGCTAGCGGGACCGACTTTGGGAGCGCTACCGGACCTCGCAGGTACACGTCACTAGACGCTTCATTCTCACAACCCTCCTCCTCAGGATCGGAGCCATCAGCTGACGGGACCTCATCCTCAGCAGAAAAGTCCCTGCCCCTCTCCTCCCCCTCTGTCTCCTCCCCTCGTCCCCCTCCCCCACCCCCCTCGTCCCCCCTCCCCCTCCCGCTCCCCCACCCCACCTCCTCTCCCACCCACCCTCCTCTTCCTCCTCGGAGGCCTACCCTCGGTCCTCTCGAGGAACCGCCGACTCTGGGTCCTTCGCCTCTTTCCTCCTGCTGCCTCCTCTCCACCTGCTGGATCACAGCGTTGAGGTGCCTCGTCGTGCCCCCTCTCCCTCTCGTCCCTGCTCTCCTCCCGCCCCCTCTCCCTGTCCCGCTGCTTGAGCTGCCGCCTCCTACCATGTTTCTGTGGCCTGCAATGACAAACATTGAACCGATTAGTATGAATGCAAAAGCAAATAAAATAAATAGAACTCATGCTAAGCAAATAAACTAAGTGAAATAATTAGAAAGCATGTGAAGCAAATAAAATAAATAGAAGTCATGCTAAGCAATTAAATTAAGTAAAATAAATAGCAGCATACATATATTGGTCAAAGTCGGGATCGTCTGGATCTGGAGGTCTAGCATTAGCCCCTGGAGCGTCAGTCTCATCGTCACTATCACGTGTGTCATCAACTTCGGTATCCCCATCTTCGACGGCTTTGTCGTTCTGTGAACTAAGTCGCTGGAGAAATGCCAAGTCGTTAATGTCGTCAACCTCTTCTTCAGAGTCGACACCGGCACTGCCAACATCTTCTTCCACGCCCTCACCATCCGTCAAGTCTACCACGAAATGGCCTGTGAGCCCACCTTCCTCTTGGAAGAATTCTCCCTCATATGTGTCGGCGTTTATGAGAGGGTTATAATCATCATCGATTGGCATAGGTAATTTACCATACGGTGACACCTTGTACGGGACATCATAATCCCGCAAACGAGCAATCTTGCACGCGTATGGGAGGTAATAAACTTGGGTTGCCTCTTGAGCCACGATATAGACATCTGGGCAATCCAAAAGCTTTTCTCGATTAATTTCAACTAGCCCAACAGCCGGTACTCCTCTATAATGCTGTGGATCGAACCACTTGCACTTGAAAATAATGACCTTAGGATGCAGTCCTCCTACTCTTTTCCATTGTAGCTCATATATTTCTTCAAGTACTCCATAGTATTCTACTCCATTGCATACGGTTAAAACTCCACTATTCGTTGTTTTCCGATTAGGCCGACTCTCCTCGTGGATACGAGTTCGGAAGCGATACCCATTGACGTCGTACGTGTTGTACCTAAGGACCCTATAGTCAAAACCCATGGCAACGGTTCTCAACTCCTCATTCATTGCATGGTCTACGTCAGCCTGTAGGTTCAAGCGAAAAGCATTAGCGCCAAGTAAGGCGGATTGAGATGCAAAACTAACAAGGAGGGGAAATAGAAAGTACTTTTGCTCGCAACCAATCAATGTAACTTGGTTGGCCATTCCCGGCACCCTTACGGAGAAAATCGTCCTCCTCACTTAGGGAAGGATCGTTGGCACTTGGCCAATATCGATCCATGAATTCGCTACAGAAGCAAGGTTAAGTTAGACACAAACTTATGATGAGTTGCGATACAATTATCATAGAGAGCACTTACCCTTGGTACTCCTTTGCTTCGTCTAGGTTTAACAACACATACAAGGTTATATTGGACCACACTTCTAGACTCAATGTTTGCATCACTTTGCCGCCTGAAGTTCCCAGTTTCCCTTTGAAGAGGCTAAGCTCGGATACATGGTTGTCAATATTGTAACGAGCCACTGGATTATGCATGGTGGGAACATCTGGCGGATAATATGTTGTGAGGACATTCGCCACCTCCTCAATGATAAATGCCTCAGCTATGGATGCTTCAATCTTGCATTTGTTTGCACATTTCTGTCGTACGGTCTTTAGCAGTCTCTCTAATGCGTACTGCCAACGGCAATGCACAGGACCTCCCATTCGTGCCTCCGTGGGAAGGTGTAAAATCATGTGGGCCATAGGAACAAAGAAGCTAGGCGGAAACATTGCCTCCAACTTGCATATCAACTCCGGAGCCACCTTTTCCATTTCAGCAATAACAGTTGTAGATATCTCCTTAGCACAAAGAACGCGAAAGAAATAGCTAAGCTCCGCCAGCACCCGCCATTCTGCCTCGGGGATGAAGCCTCGAGCCATCACTGGGAGCAGCCGCTCCAGCCATATGTGGTAGTCATGACTTTTGAGCCCGATGATTTTCAAGATATCAAGCTTCACACCCTTTTTAAGATTCGCCGCGTACCCATCAGGGAACATCACCAGGGCGATCCACATGAGCGCTTCCTTCCTTTGCTCCCTTGACCCAAGAATTCTTCCAGCCTAAGAAACCATTCAGGTGTAATCACGGTTTTACTTTCACGACCAGTGTACATCCACTCACGGTCAGCCTGATCAGCCATCTGCTCTTTTGAGTGACAACAGTGACGCATTTCATTATAGGTAATAATAATAAATTTATTCAATGTCATCAGATTAATTACGCCCAAATTTTATCTTTTACAGCATGCATGGGTGGTTCACCTACACTTCTAATAGGTAGGGGCCTATCCCACCCGAGTATGTGTAGATCAAGTCGTGTTCCATGTTCTACCCCGACCCGAGACAGAATTTCGGCAGCACCTCCCCGCTGTTCTTCAGAATGCACGTCTCGAGCTTGTCAAGCCGAGAGGGTGTGCATCCGAAGAACAACGGGGAGGTGCTGCCGAAATTCTGTCTCGGGTCGGGGTAGAACATGGAACACGACTTGATCTACACATACTCGGGTTGTCCAAAAACGTGGACAATCCAGAAGAGTTACGGTTATAAATATGCAAAGATGGACAATCTTGCATATTTATAAATTTATAACCCTTCTGAACGGGATCTGACTCGGGTTACACGACTAACTTAGTGATCTAGAACAAAATAAACCTATGTAGCGAGAGGCAAAGATGCATACCCTCGAAGTGTGAGCAATCGGCGAAAAAGGTCAGGGCCGCTCCTCAGCTGCAGAAGAAGCCCCCCAACGTTGGTCCCGACGCTGGCGAGGAACTACTACATCTGAAAAAAGAATAGCAATTTTTTTGTTAACGGATGGCAACAATGGAGTCGGTCATACATGTGTCACTTCTACAACAATGCCATTGAACAACACATGCAAGACTTAGATATTAAGGGAAGTGTCGGTTCTACATCTCCATCATAATTGAGTTCCTATTTGCCATCTTCACTAAAAGTAAGCACTAAGTTGGCACATCACAAATAAAGCAAGGCAGATGACCTACTGTTCTCCAACAAATTTGTTTGCATTGGCTACAGTTCTATAACCAGATTTTGAACATCAAAATTTAGCAACAATCTATCATTTATCCTAGAAATATCTCGGTTAGGCAATACAACAAACACCTCTTGGGCAATACAACAATCTATCACCTTGATGCGGGGTCACCTTGATGCGGGGTCGACTGAGCTGATTCTGGAGGAGGGGGTTTCTGACCGAGCTCACCTTGATGCGGGGTCGACCAGCAGGAGGTCAAGGTCGGGGCAGCGGCGTCGATCCGGAGCTGATTATGGAGGAGGGGGCCGGGGAATCGGAGGCCGGAGCAGCTTCAGGAGCAGGAGGACGGGGGGCGGCGGCCGAGCAGCTTGCTTCTGGAGGAGGAGGTCGGGGATGCGCCGGGACAATCTCGGATGGGGACGCGTGGAGGACGGATCCACCCACGCCGGGGCCGGCGCAGGTCACGGCGGCGAGGTGGGCGTCGGCGCCGGCGCAGGTCACGGCGGCGAGGTGGGCGGCGGCGGCGTGAGGTGTGCACGCGGGAAAGAGGGGATTTTTTGGTCGATGCGGGAAAGAGGACGAGATGCCGCGCGGTTATATTATCCTGGCTCTTTGCCGTGTGCCACGGATAAACACACGGCAAAGAGGGATTTTTTTAATAAAGTTCCATTTATTAACTATATATTAAAACTTTATTAATAAAGTTCCATTTTTCTTTATTAACTATATATTAATAAAGTTCCTATGTATATATCAACCTATGTTTTGGTGAGGCTTTGACACCCCGAAGCCCCCGGTTTCGTCGAAACCCCCCCAAAGTAGACCGGAACTCGACAGTGTCGTCTACCCCTTCGACGAGCGTCGAAAGGGGGTAGCTCCAAGGACTTTTATACTTGGTTGTGTTTGGGTGGGCCATGTGAACATAACTAACCTGATTTGGGGTCATGTTATGACATGGTTCCCTCCGTCGAACCCGAAATGGTGGTTTCCGCATAGAAGAGCATAACCTTCGAGGGGGATAAGTGGGGTTTGTGAAGCCGGTCACACCTCGGAGTCTAGATATGTATATATCAACCTACCACCACAACCTAATGTATATATTAGGGCACCACCTATGTTTTGGTGAGGCTCCGACACCCCGAAGCCCCCGGTTTCGTCGAAACCCCCCCAAAGTAGACCAGAACTCGACAGTGTCGTCTACCCCTTCGACGAGCATCGAAAGGGGGTAGCTCCAAGGACTTTTATACTTGGTTGTGTTTGGGTCGGCCATGTGAACATAACTAACCTGATTTGGGGTCATGTTATGACATGGTTCCCTCCGTCGAACCCGAAATGGTGGTTTCCGCATAGAAGAGCATAACCTTCGAAGGGGATAAGTGGGGTTTGTGAAGCCGGTCACACCTCGGAGTCTAGATATGTATATATCAACCTACCACCACAACCTAATGCATATATTAGGGCACCACCTATGTTTTGGTGAGGCTCCGACACCCCGAAGCCCCCGGTTTCGTTGAAACCCCCCCCCCCAAAGTAGATCGGAACTCGACAGTGTCGTCTACCCCTTCGACGAGCGTCGAAAGGGGTAGCTCCAAGGACTTTTATACTTGGTTGTGTTTGGGTGGGCCATGTGAACATAACTAACCTGATTTGGGGTCATGTTATGACATGGTTCCCTCCGTCGAACCCGAAATGGTGGTTTCCGCATAGAAGAGCATAACCTTCGAGGGGGATAAGTGGGGTTTGTGAAGCCGGTCACACCTCGGAGTCTAGATATGTATATATCAACCTACCACCACAACCTAAGGCATATATTAGGGCACCACCTATGTTTTGCTGAGGCTCCGACACCCCGAAGCCCCCGGTTTCGTCGAAACCCCCCCCCAAAGTAGACCGGAACTCGACAGTGTCGTCTACCCCTTCGACGAGCGTCGAAAGGGGGTAGCTCCAAGGACTTTTATACTTGGTTGTGTTTGGGTGGGCCATGTGAACATAACTAACCTGATTTGGGGTCATGTTATGACATGGTTCCCTCCGTCGAACCCGAAATGGTGGTTTCCGCATAGAAGAGCATAACCTTCGAGGGGGATAAGTGGGGTTTGTGAAGCCGGTCACACCTCGGAGTCTAGATATGTATATATCAACCTACCACCACAACCTAATGTATATATTAGGGCACCACCTATGTTTTGGTGAGGCTCCGACACCCCGAAGCCCCCGGTTTCGTCGAAACCCCCCCAAAGTAGACCAGAACTCGACAGTGTCGTCTACCCCTTCGACGAGCGTCGAAAGGGGGTAGCTCCAAGGACTTTTATACTTGGTTGTGTTTGGGTGGGCCATGTGAACATAACTAACCTGATTTGGGGTCATGTTATGACATGGTTCCCTCCGTCGAACCCGAAATGGTGGTTTCCGCATAGAAGAGCATAACCTTCGAGGGGGATAAGTGGGGTTTGTGAAGCCGGTCACACCTCGGAGTCTAGATATGTATATATCAACCTACCACCACAACCTAATGCATATATTAGGGCACCACCTATGTTTTGGTGAGGCTCCGACACCCCGAAGCCCCCGGTTTCGTTGAAACCCCCCCCCCCCCCAAAGTAGATCGGAACTCGACAGTGTCGTCTACCCCTTCGACGAGCGTCGAAAGGGGTAGCTCCAAGGACTTTTATACTTGGTTGTGTTTGGGTGGGCCATGTGAACATAACTAACCTGATTTGGGGTCATGTTATGACATGGTTCCCTCCGTCGAACCCGAAATGGTGGTTTCCGCATAGAAGAGCATAACCTTCGAGGGGGATAAGTGGGGTTTGTGAAGCCGGTCAAACCTCGGAGTCTAGATATGTATATATCAACCTACCACCACAACCTAATGCATATATTAGGGCACCACCTATGTTTTGGTGAGGCTCCGACACCCCGAAGCTCCCGGTTTCGTCGAACCCCCCCCCCAAAGTAGACCGGAACTCGACAGTGTCGTCTATCCCTTCGACGAGCGTCGAAAGGGGGTAGCTCCAAGGACTTTTATACTTGGTTGTGTTTGGGTGGGCCATGTGAACATAACTAACCTGATTTGGGGTCATGTTATGACATGGTTCCCTCCGTCGAACCCGAAATGGTGGTTTCCGCATAGAAGAGCATAACCTTCGAGGGGGATAAGTGGGGTTTGTGAAGCCGGTCACACCTCGGAGTCTAGATATGTATATATCAACCTACCACCACAACCTAATGCATATATTAGGGCACCACCTATGTTTTGGTGAGGCTCCGACACCCCGAAGCTCCCGGTTTCGTCGAACCCCCCCCCCAAAGTAGACCGGAACTCGACAGTGTCGTCTATCCCTTCGACGAGCGTCGAAAGGGGGTAGCTCCAAGGACTTTTATACTTGGTTGTGTTTGGGTGGGCCATGTGAACATAACTAACCTGATTTGGGGTCATGTTATGACATGGTTCCCTCCGTCGAACCCGAAATGGTGGTTTCCGCATAGAAGAGCATAACCTTCGAGGGGGATAAGTGGGGTTTGTGAAGCCGGTCACACCTCGGAGTCTAGATATGTATATATCAACCTACCACCACAACCTAATGTATATATTAGGGCACCACCTATGTTTTGGTGAGGCTCCGACACCCCGAAGCCCCTGGTTTCGTCGAAACCCCCCCAAAGTAGACCAGAACTCGACAGTGTCGTCTACCCCTTCGACGAGCGTCGAAAGGGGGTAGCTCCAAGGACTTTTATACTTGGTTGTGTTTGGGTGGGCCATGTGAACATAACTAACCTGATTTGGGGTCATGTTATGACATGGTTCCCTCCGTCGAACCCGAAATGGTGGTTTCCGCATAGAAGAGCATAACCTTCGAGGGGGATAAGTGGGGTTTGTGAAGCCGGTCACACCTCGGAGTCTAGATATGTATATATCAACCTACCACCACAACCTAATGTATATATTAGGGCACCACCTATGTTTTGGTGCGTCGAAACCCCCCCAAAGTAGACCAGAACTCGACAGTGTCGTCTACCCCTTCGACGAGCGTCGAAAGGGGGTAGCTCCAAGGACTTTTATACTTGGTTGTGTTTGGGTTGGCCATGTGAACATAACTAACCTGATTTGGGGTCATGTTATGACATGGTTCCCTCCGTCGAACCCGAAATGGTGGTTTCCGCCGCAGGAGAAAAGTCATAGTTGTCGTATATCCCTTTAACCGGAGTCGAAAGGGGGTAGCCCGGTGGATTTTTTTGTTTGGTTGAGTTAGGTGTGATCCTATTTTTAGTGCAATTTAATCTAATCATAATGAAGCATGTATGTGGTAACTATTTATGTCTGATGTAGGTAATGTGGGAGGAAAAATTCATGTACGTCTTTGCCGTGTGCCGGCACACGGCAAAGTTTATATCTTTGCCGTGTGCTATCTTTTGGCGCACGGCAAAGGACCGCAGTGACGGAAATTTTAACGCCGCTGGCGTTGTGGACACGTGGCCTCGGCCGTTGCCGTGCGTTCTACTTTACCGTGTGTTATTTTCTTTCTTTGCCGTGTGTTGTGGTTTGCCGAGTGTTTTTAGCACTACGAGGCCGTGTGTATTTCTTTGCCGTGTGCTGCACACGGTAAAGATGTAGTTTGCCGTGTGCCCGTGACTCTGCACACGGCAAAGTTTATAGCACACGGCAAAGCCGCGCTCTCCCGTAGTGCATGGTTTGGGAGATAAAGGCAGGGACAGCCAGTTTTTCGGTTTTGTTGAGTGTATGAGATAAGCCAGCTTTCTGTTTGGTTGAAATAATAATATGTGGTTAGGGAACCTCCTCTCTACGTAGTCACCGCTGCCTGCTACTGTGCAAACAAAAAAGAGATCGGTACATTCAATACATAGATGTGATAAAGAAAGTTGAATTGAAAAACCCGATTTCACTAGCTAGCTCTCTTAGGAGGATGCACAACTAATCAGGTGTACTAGTCGCTCCATGCTGAACTTCTCATGCTCGTATCCATCAGCGCCATAAGTAGCAGCGGAGATTAGAGACATTGAGAAGGTCGAAGAGAGGAGGGACATGTCCAGGGACATGAGTGTACGCGCGGGAAGAGAGACCACCAGCCCGACCAGGCCGGCGTCGTTCTGCGCCGCCCTTCCCGTTGTCCTGCCTCCGGCCGAGAGCCGAGCTGCCGGCCTAAAGTCAACTAAGCTGTCACCTTCAACTTGATGTGACAGGACCTATGACATCATGACACACCGCCACTGTTGACAGTGTTACTGACTAAGAAGTACTGTAGGTGACGTCTAACATGTCCTAACTACCTACTCTGTACTGGTGCTGACGCACCACTTCAGGACACAGGCTACAGGACAAAAGTCCTCGCACCCGAAGAACCTGACGACTGCCCTGACACGAAACAGGCTTCGGCTCAGGGTTACTACCTCGACTCGGGACAGACCCCGGAGTCGGCACCTTACAACTTGTCGAGTCCTTCTCCTCACTCGAAGGATCGTCGACTGTACACACAAGCCTATTCTAACAATCACTCCCAAGACTTGAGTTCCGGAGAAACCTCCACCATGCCGATCCTTGTGCGCAGCTCCGCCAGGCGGACTCGTCCAAGTGGCTCGGTCAGCATGTCCGTGAGTTGGTGTTCGGTGGGCACGAACTCCAGCTCGACCTTATTCGCCTCCACGCAATTTCGAATGAAGTGGTACTTCAAGTCGATGTGCTTCGATCGCTCGTGGAAGACGGGATTCTTGGCGAGCGCGATAGCCGACTTGTTGTCGACCTTGAACACCACGTGCTCAGCTTCGCCGTTGCTGAACTCGGACAGCAACCGAGCCAGCCAGATCCCCTGGCAAGCAGCTGTGGCAGCCGCCACATACTCCGACTCGCAGTTCGACAGAGCCACGACCTTCTGCTTGAGTGACTGCCAGATCACTGGGCTGCTCCCCAGGAAGTACAGTGTATCTGACGTACTCTTGCGCGAGTCGACATCGCCCGCTAGGTCGCTGTCGCTGTAGCCGACCAGGCGCGGTGTACCTGCACTCCTCCCATACCTACATCCGAGTCGCGGGGACCCGGCGATGTAGCGTAGGATGTGCTTCATGGCCGCGAGGTGCTCCAGAGTTGGAGCCTCCATGAACCGTGATATGAACCCGACTGCGAAGGTCAGGTCCGGCCTCGTGTGCACCAAGTACCGGAGGCTCCCGACTATGCTCCGGTACCCGGTAGCATCCGTCGCGGGCGCCGTGCTGCACTTGGACAGCTTGAACTGTGGCTCCATGGGTGCGTGGACGGGGTTCTACCCGCCCATCCCCGCCTTCTCCAGCAGCTTTAGGGCATAGGCACCCTGCGAGATGTTGATCCCGCTGGGTCCTTGTCGGACCTCGATGCCGAGGTAGTAGCTCAGCAGCCCGAGGTCGGACATCTGGAACAGGCTCCGCATCTCCAGCTTGAACTTGTCGATGTCGCAGGAGTCCGAACCTGTGATCCCCAAGTCGTCGACGTAGACGCCGACTAGAAGCCGGCTCGGAGTAGCTCCTCGCGCGTACATGCCATGCTCCGACTTGCACTTTGCGAAGTCGAGCTTGACGAGGCATGCGTCGAGCTTGGTGTTCCATGCCCTTGGCGCCTGCTTGAGGCCGTAGAGCGCCTTGTCGAGTCGAAACACCAGGTGCTCCTTCCCCTTTGCAGCGAAGCCGGTTGGTTGCTGCACGTACACCTCTTCCTCCAACTCGCCGTTGAGGAAGGCTGACTTGACGTCCATGTGGTGGACGTCCCACCCTGCACTCGCCGCCACGGCTAGCAGTAGCCTGACGGACTCGAGTCGGGCCACGGGTGTAAAGACGTCGTCATAGTCGACCCCGTGCCGCTGCAGATAGCCCTTCGCCACCAGGCGAGCGTTGCGCTTAAGGACTGCGCCGTGCGCGTCCTTCTTCACCTTGTACATCCACTTCAGGCCGATCGCGCGGTGACCTAGTGGTAAGGTGGCTAGCCGCCAAGTCGAGTTGGACTCGATGGCCTCCAGCTCCTTCTGCATCGCCTGCCTCCAGGTGGCATGCGTCTTCGCCTCATCGAACGAGCCTGGCTCTTCGGAGGCGAGGTAGTGGAGCTCCTCGTCCGGCTCAAGGGCCGAACCCACTTTGAGCACGTTCTGCAGAGTGCGGAACCGGTGATCGAAGCTCATGTCATCTTCTGCATCGAGAATACCTGAGTACCTTGAGGGCGGCGTGACGAACTCGATGCCAGATACAGACGGAGTCGAAGACTCGGCTGTCGGGTGCTCCGGTGTTGTTGGAGAACCAGCTGGGGATGCACTCCCGACTCCTGGAGTCGGCGAGTCCGGTGCTGGACCCGCACTCCCATCTCCCGGAGTCGGCTGCGGCTCGAACACCATGTGCTCGACCATGCAGGAGTCGTCTCCGAAGGTGTTCACCAGCGTGTCCGGCGAACTCCAGTCCTAGCGTGCGTTCTCATCGAACACGACATCTCGCGTGATGGTCACGCGGTTAGTCACCGGGTCGTAGGCCCAATATCCCTTCGTCCCAGGTTGGTACCCGACGAAGATCATCGGCCAGCTCCGGTCATCGAGCTTCTTCAGCCCGGGGCGCATCTCCCTGACGTGCACCACGCACCCAAACGTGCGCAGGAAGCTCACATTCGGCTTGCGGCCATGCCTGGCCTCGAATGGCGTCTTGCCGTACACGCTCTTGGTGGGTGACCTGTTCAAGATGAAAACAACCGTCGTCACTGCCTCACCCCATAATTCACCGGGGACCTTCTTGGCCTTCAGCAGACTGCGGGCCATGCCCACAATTGTCTGGTTGCGTCGCTCCACAACGCCGTTCTGCTGTGGGGAGTATGGAGCCGTCCGGTGACGCTCCACTCCGAGCTCAGCGCAATATGCTGTGAAGGACCCGGAGGTGAATTCGCCTCCGCGATCCGTGCACAGCGTGCGTAGCTTGCAGCCGGTTTCCGAGTCGGCTCCCGCCTGGAGTTGAATGATGGCGGCTGCGGCAGGTCGTCCACCAGCAGGAGGAAGTACCTCTTCCCGCTCGGTGCGGCCGTGGTGATCGGCCCGCAGAGGTCGCCGTGGACCAACTCGAGTCGCTCCTTTGCTCGGAACTTCGCTTGCTTTGCGAACGGGGCTTGCCTCTGCTTCCCTGCTAGGCAGGCATCGCAGAGCTGGTTCACGTGCTCAACCAGAGGGAGGCCACGTACCATATCGCCCTTCGCCAATCGGCGCAAGCTGTCGAAGTTGAGGTGCCCGAATCGCGCATGCCAAGTCCACGCCGGGTCGTCACCGGTGCCCACGACTAGGCACACCGGCTGCGCGACTCGCTCGTGCAGCTTGTACATCCGGTTCAGCTCTCGCCTGACATTGATCAGGAGCTGCTGCTCCCTATCATGCACCCGGAGGATCCCATCCTCGATCAGCACCTGGCAGCCGTTCTCGTCGAACTGGCCCAGGCTGATGAACTGCGTGTTCAGCCGGGGTATGTAGTACACCCCGGTGACGGCCCGGCGCTCGTCTGACTTGCAGACGAAGAGCACCGTCCCCTGCCCGAAGATGTCGACTCGCCAACCATCACCGAATTTAACAGTCCCGATGACGCTTGTGTCGAGCTCCGCGAACGCGGCGCGGTCACCAGTCATGTGATTGGTGGCGCCCGAGTCGAGGTACCAGACGCCCTTCTTGGCGTCCCCCTCTTGCGCCAGGTTGACCTGTGCCTTCTCCTCTAGCATGAGGAGGACCGGCTCCTTACGAGTCGGGTCGGCCAGCTCCTCCTGAGCTGCCATGGTTGACTCCTCTCGAGTCAACGCAGTCAAGTCCTTGTCACTCGACGAAGATGTCGAGTCCTTGCGACCCGACGATGTTGTCGGGTCCTCACGACCCGGCACTCCCGGATCCTTGCGACCCGAGACGGCCGACTCCTCTCGAGTCGTTGAGCCTAGCTCCTCCCGAGCTGGGGCAGTCGAGTCCTTCCGACCCGACGATATTGTCGACTCCTCCCGAGTCGACGAGCCCAGCTCCTCCCGAGCTGGTGCAGTCGAGTCCTTGAGACCCGACGATTCTGTCAACTCCTCTCGAATCAACGTGTCCCACTCCGTGATCCACTGGATCGGCGTGAGTTCCTCTAGAGGAGTCGACGATCCCTCCGACTCCGCCACCGGTCGAGTCGCTGACTCTGCCACCGGTCGAGACAAGGGTGCCGCCTCCGAGGTGCCCGACTCCGCCTGGCGAGTCGGAACAGGGAGCTGTGGGGCAGACGCGATGGTGCAGCCTCCATCATGAGGAGCGCGCTGTTGTCTTCGTCGTCTCCGCCACGGACGAGGTGCGCTTCCACATCCCCTCCGCGCATGAGGTGTGCTTCCTCGCGCTTCTTCTTGCGGCAGTCCCGCACCCAGTGGCTGGCGACTCCGCAGTACCGGCACGTGTCTTTCGACGTGCCGTGGTTCCCGGCTCCATGAGCCGAGCTGCCTGATACGTCTCAAACGTATCTATAATTTTTGGTGTTTCATGCATGTTTTATATCAATTGCTACATGTTTTATATGCACTTTATATCATATTATGACATTTATTGGACTAACCTACTAATAGTTGCCAAAGTGCACAATATTCTTGTTTTACACTTTACTGTGTAGGAATTATCAAATAAGACAAAGGAAACCTTGTTGGAATCGAATTGGGACTTTCCAGAAATCTGTCTGAAAACTATTTTTGAAGATTGTCACGTTTGGGCACGAAGACGACGTCAAATGGAAATAAAATATTCTACAAAGTTGTGGGAACTTTTCTGCTGATGGATCTAGAATTAAAATTCGGCTCAATCCGATTCCGTATGCTCCAGATATGCCCGTTTTGTTGGAGCCCAAGAGGGGATGACGGAAATCCGTGAGACTTTATAAGGAGAGAAAACCTAACTCGTGGGGGGAGCCCCATACCACGAATTTTCCTCCTCCCAGGCAGCCGTCTGGGGTGGAGAACCTCCTCCATACCACCACCATCTCCAAGGAAGAAGAGGGGCCAAGGGCCGCTACCCCCAAGGGCCGCCGCCGCCGCTGCCGCACCGTGGCTGCCGCCGGCCGCCGCCTCCACTCCGGGCTGCACCTCTCCATCAAGCTCCTCATCATCATGACCATGTGTGAGTAGTCTCCCTCGGGGCTGTGGGCTCATGCCGGTAGCTATGTGGTTTATCTCTCTCTCCCATGATGTGATCTATATGTGATCATGAACTTTGTAATCTAGTTGAATCCATAGATGTTACTCTTCATTATGTTATATGCTACTTGAGTGGTTTTATTAATGTAAATTCCGGAGTCACCTTTGTCCCACGGTGTGAAGTTGACAGTGTGCGCACCGTGTGTGGCTCTTAGGCTAAAGATTACATGAATACTTATCATGGGTTATTATTTGCGTTGGATGTCTCTATGAAATTGTGGTGTTTGTCTAGTACTATTTAGGGCGCTCAAGTTGACAGTGTGGGGTCCACTAGATGTGGAATGCGACTTTAAGGTGTGCTTTTATAACCCTACGCAGTGGATTGGTGTTCGTTATCCAACGAGAGAATAATTCAGAGTAGCATAGTGAAGAAGAAATATCTATGTATTCAATTATATTATTATTGTTGAGAGTGTCCACTAGTGAAAGTATGATCTCTAGGCCTTATTTCTAAGCATGAAAACACCGTTTACTCTCATTTTGTCTCATGTTTGCGTGCTGCCATTTTTATTTCAGATTGCAACTACCACTTATAATCATCCATATCACTTGCATTTTAATATCTCTTCGCCGAACTAGTGCACCTATACATCTTACAAGTGTATTGGGTGTGTTGGGGACACAAGAGACTTCTTATATCTTAATTGCAGGGTTGATTTAGAGGGATATGTTTGACCTCTATCTCCCTGAGTTCGATAAACCTTGGGTAATTCACTTAAGGGAAACTTGTTGCTGTTCTACAAACCTCTGCACTTGGAGGCCCAACACTGTCTACAAGAATAGAAGCGTGCGTGGACATCAAACTCTTTTCTGGCACCATTGTCGGGGAGGTAAGGCAAAAGGTACTCACATCCTCCAGCTACTTAGCTATTTTCTAGCACTGTTGTTGACGTGTGAGTGCTCGAAGGTATTTCCTTTAGATTCTGCAATTATATCTTTTTGTTTCTTATTTTTATTTTACTAGTTAGGCTTAATGGAAAACAACAAAAAAAATAGAGAGTTATATGAAATTTATATTGAATTAGGACATGATGTTTTTGAAGAGAAAATTAAAAAACCTAAGGAAATTTGTTTGCATAATAGTGGTAGCAATGTTATATCTATGAATTCTATGAACACCATAATTGCTAATGCTATGCAAAGCTCTAAGCTTGGGGAGGTTGAGGTTTTTGAAAATCTTTTTGCTACAAATGATTATATATTTGAGACCTCTCCTCCTAGTGAGGTTTTTGAAAATCCTTTTGCTACTGATGATTATAATGATTGTGATATTGTCAGTCCACCTACTATTGAGGATATAGTTTATGTTGATTATGATATGCCTCCTATATATGATGTTTACAATGATGAATATGATATTTTTAGTCCATCTACTATTGAGGATAAAATTCATTATGATTATTCTATACTTCCAATTTATGATGATTACAATGATGGATGTGATACTTTTACTCCCACTATTACTAATGAAACTATTTATGCTTATGTGGAGAGTAACGATACTTTTATGCATGTGGATCATGATAAGAATGCTTTATGTGACATCTATATTGTTGAGTGTATTCATGATGCCACTGAAAATTATTTTGAGAGAGGAAAATATGGGTATAGAAATCTTCATGTTACTAAATTTCTTCTCTTTATGGTGAATGTTTTGAGCTTTCTCTTGATTTGCTTTTATTTGATGGGTACTTTAAGACCTACTGGTCCTTATGAGAGAGGGAGACACGATTTCATATATCACAATAATATTAAGTCTCCTCTCTATATGTTGAATTTTTTGAATTTACACTTGTTTTGCCTTCCTATGCTAGTCACTTTGTTCTTCATTGACTTGTTTTCTTACAAGACTCTTTTGCATAGGAAGTGTATTAGATTTAAACATGTTTTATATATGCTTCTTGATGCTCTCTTTTATGTTTCAACTCTCATCTTTATGTGAGTATCATAAAAATCACTATGCCTAGCTAAAAGGCTTTAAAGAAAAGCGTTTGTGGGAGACAACCCATTGTTTTTTATTTTCTGCTATTTTTATTTGAGTCAATGTGCTGTTTATTTCTGTATCAATGCCTTTGTCTCTTTATTTTCTTACATTGTTGTGCCAAGTAAGGCCTCTAATAGGAAGATGATGCTAGATTTGGATTTCTGCGCAGGAACAGATTTCTGTTGTTCACCGTTTTGCTTCTGTAAACTCACAGGAAAATTATTTAAATATGAAATTTTTTGTGCGCAATCTTTATGTATGTCTGAATCTTTCGTTAGTTCAAAGTTTTTCGATCTGAGCATCATAAGTGACTCAAAAAAATTCGTCTTTGCGGACCGTTCTGTTTTAGACAGATTGTGTCTTTTATTTTACATTCTCTCTTTTACTAGTGTTGAGTGAATTTTTTTTTGTGTGGAAGAGCTTCACATAACATCAGTGGCAGTAGCTAATGTTTAAAATAACAAGTCATATTGCGTCTTTATAGAACATGTGAGTTTTTGAATATGCACTAACCCTCTAATGAGATTTGCTTTGAGTTTGGTGTGACGGAAGTTTTCAAGGGTCAAGAGGGAAGAGTGATATAATAGGATGGAGAAGAGTGAAGAGCTTAAGCTTGGGGAGGCTCACATGGATCTCCCCAGCATATTTTAAGAAGACTCAAGCGTCAAAGCTTGGGGATGCCCAAGGCATCCCCTTCTTCATCGGCAAAATTATCAGGTCATCTCTAGTGAAACTATATTTTTATTCTTTCACATCATATGTGTTTTTCTTGGAGCGTCTGTGTGCTTTTATTTTCAGTATTGTACTTTTATTTTTAATAAAGCTTAATTGGACCCTAGCATTCTTGATTGGGAGAGAGACACGGTCCGCTTTTTCATAAGAATGCTCCTATTCTTCACTTATACTTGTTGAGTATTCATATCTAGCGCTGTTCAGCTTTTAGCTCTTGTTTTCATTTATCTCTTGTCGGAGCTATTAGTTTTCTTTTAAAGAAAGTACTCTCTTACTTCACTTATACCTGTTTGGAGAGTTGTTGAAATAAATTGATTGGTGTTTGGTTGGTACAAAAAAATGTTGCATGTGGTAAATGGTATAATGGAAAAAACTTGCATAATCTTGTAGATCACTAATTTGGATAATTTGATGCTTGTCAATTGTTTTGAGTTAACAAGTAGTTCATGATTAAACTTTTGCATTATGTAAATTAAGCCTATTAATGAAGAACTACCATAAAGCTTGTTGAAATTTGGATTGCATGAGTGGTATCTCTAAGGTCTAGATATTTTCTAATAAAAGGGTTTGGTTAACAAGGAAGACGGTATGAAGTCTTATAATGTTTGCAATTTGTTTGTCATATAAAACTTGGTGTACTGTTTGATATTCTTGTTTGCTTACATAACCTTGCTAGCCAAAACTCTATACTGAGAGGGAATGCTTCTCGTGCATCCAAATCCTTGAGCCAAAATCCATGCCATTTGTGTCCACCATAACTACCTATATGTGGTATTTCCTTGCCACTCCAAGTAAATTTTTCATGTGCTACCTTTAAATTATTGAAAACTGTTATTATTCTTTTTTGTGTCAATGTTTACTAGCTCATGAGGAAGTAGTGCGTTATGCTTTATTCTACTTGTTAAACAGACTTTACACCTAGACTAGTGGCATATACATCCGCTTATCCAATAATTTGCAAAAAGAGCAGGAAACGGGGTGCCCAGTCCAATTAATTACAACTTTAACCAATTAAATCTCTTCACACTTTTGACCTAATTTATCAGTAAGCAATGACAAACAATGAAATACCTGCGTGTGTAAACCAAAGAGAAAGAGGGATGATCTGACTTGCTGGTAGAAAAAACGTCCTTCATGGGAGCCGCTCTTAAAAGTCTGTTTCATAGGGAGAATACTGTTTTCATCCGCTACCATTCGTTGACAATTAACAAACACCTCTCAAAACTAGATACTCCTCCATGGTATGTGATTGATGGAAGGCACCCGAGGATTCGGTTAGCCATGGCTTGTGTTAGCAAGGTTGGGAGGAGTGTCAAATATTTTATGCAATTTCTATATGGTTTCAAAAACATAAAATCTCTAGCACATGATTTAATCCCTGCTTCCCTCTGCGAAGGGTCTTTCTTTTACTTTTATGTTGAGTCAGTTTTCCTATTTCTTCTATCTTCCACAAGCAAACACTAATGTCAACTTTGTTACAACATTTGTTATATGCTACATATTGGACTTATTATATTGCTTTGTGTTGACAATATCCATGAGATAAATATGTTGCAGGTTGAAGCAAATGCTGAAACTTAAATCTTTCTTTTTGTTAGTTAAATACCTTTTGTTAGAATATATTGCTTTATGAGTTAACTCTTATATGAATATGCGGATGTATTATCTCCAAAGTACTATTCATGAAAAGTTTAGCCTGTGTGATTCAGTTCTTTACTCCTTATCTATTTGGTAGCAAACTATAGACCATTGAGTTGGATCACTTCATTCATTTACAACTGCCTTACAATACTATTTGATCAAGATTATGATTGTAGCATGTCACTTCAAAAAATATTTTGTTTTATCGTTTACCAACTCGAGAACCAGTAGGAACTAAGCTTGGGGATGCTTGATACGTCTCAAACGTATCTATAATTTTTGATGTTCCATGCATGTTTTATATCAATTGCTACATGTTTTATATGCACTTTATATCATATTATGACATTTATTGGATTAACCTACTAATAGTTGCCAAAGTGCACAATGTTCTTGTTTTACACTTTAATGTGTAGGAATTATCAAATAAGACAAAGGAAACCTTGTTGGGTCGAATTGGGACTTTCCAGAAATCTGTCTGAAAACTATTTTTGAAGATTGTCACGTTTGGGCCTGAATACGACGTCAAATGGAAATCAAATATTCTACAAAGTTGTGGGAAATTTTCTGCTGATGAATCTAGAATTAAAATTCGGCCCAATCCGATTCCGTATGCTCCAGATATGCCCGTTTTGGTGGCGCCCAAGAGGGGATGACGGAAGTCCGTGAGACTTTATAAGGAGAGAAAACCTAACTCGTGGGAGGAGCCCCATACCACAAATTTTCCTCCTCCCAGGCAGCAGTCTGGGGGTGGAGAACCTCCTCTATACCACCACCATCTCCAAGAAAGAAGAGGGGCCAAGGGCCGCCGCCGCTCCTCGCCGCCACTGGCTGCCGCCGCCACGCCGTGGCTGCCGCCGGCCGCCGCCTCCACTCTGGGCTGCACCTCTCCATCAAGCTCCTCATCATCATGACCATGTGTGAGTAGTCTCCCTCGGGGCTGAGGGCTTATGCCGGTAGCTATGTGGTTTATCTCTCTCTTCCATGATGTGATCTATATGTGATCATGAGCTTTGTAATCTAGTTGAATCCATAGATGTTACTCTTCATTATCGTATATGCTACTTGAGTGGTTTTATTAATGTAAACTCCGGAGTCACATTTGTCCCACGGTGCGAAGTGACAGTGTGCGCACCGTGTGTGGCTCTTAGGCTAAAGATTACATGAATACTTATCATGAGTTATTATTTGCGTTGGATGTCTCTATGAAATTATGGTGTTTATCTAGTACTATTTAGGACGCTCAAGTTGACAGTGTGGGGTTCCCTAAATGTGGAATGCGACTTTAAGGTGTGCTTTTACAACCCTACGCAGTGGATTGGTGTTCGTTATCCAACGAGAGAATAATTCGGAGTAGCATAGTGAAGAGGAAATATTTATGTATTCAATTATATTATTATTGTTGAGAGTGTCCACTAGTAAAAGTATGATCCCTAGGCCTTATTTCTAAGCATTAAAACACCGTTTACTCTCATTTTGTCTCATGTTTGCTTACTGGCATTTTTATTTCAGATTGTAATTACCACTTATAATCATCCATATCACTTGCATTTTAATATCTCTTCGCCGAACTAGTGCACCTATACATCTGACAAGTGTATTGGGTGTGTTGAGGACACAAGAGACTTCTTGTATCTTAATTGCAGGGTTGCTTGAGAGGGATATCTTTGACCTTTATCTTCCTGAGTTCGATAAACCTTGGGTTATTCACTTAAGAGAAACTTGTTGCTGTTCTCTGCACTTGGAGACCCAACACTGTCTAAAAGAATAGAAGCGTGCGTAGACATCACTGCCCCTGCCGCGTCCGCATGGCTTGCCGCCGCCACGACCGGCATGGCTGGAGGATCCACCTCCGTCCTGCTGGCGCATCCGGGAGAACCACTCCTCCTCCGTGAGGAGTAGTTTTCCGGCCTGCTTGGCCTCCGGCTTCTCCGCCTCATGTCGCTCCTCGGCCGTTTTGAGGTGGCCGATGAGCTCCTCCATGGGGAGCTTGTCGAGGTCGAGCAGGGTCTCGATGGAGCATGCCATCTACGAGAACCTCGTGGGAACGACCGAGAAAAACTTACGGATAGTGTCCGGCTCGGTGATGGTGACGCCGAGCACCCCAAGCTGCGACACAAGCGACGACAACCACATGGCGAAGTCATCGATGTTCTCGTCGTCGCCGAACTTGATGGCCTTGTACTGCTTCTTGAACGCTGTCGCCTTCGCCTCCCGGACACGGGTGTCTCCGACCCGCATCGCCTTGATCGCCTCCCACGCCTCCTTGGCCGTCTTCTTTGACGCCAGTGTGGAGATCATCTCCGGCGGGACGGCGAGCACCACATACTCCAACGCTGCTCGGTCCGTCTCCCGCTCCTCCGTACCATCGTGCACGACGGCCCAAACACGGCGTGCCTCAAGCTTCACCTGCATGAGCAACGCCCAGTCCGCGTAGTTTGACCGCGTGAGCAGCGGCCACGAACTACCGGTCTCCCGCACAACCCGCTGGACTGCCAGCGTGCTTGCGGCCTCCTTCACCTCCGCCGGTAAGAGTGCCTTGCCATCGCCCATCTCCGGTGGGATCTCTCAAGAACTCAGGCTCTGATACCAATTGTTGCCCCTGATGCTACAACGAGAGAGTGTGAAGAGAGGGGAGTGTGTGCCAAATGCAAGAAATGATTTGCCCCAATTTTCTCCTTAGTATTCCTCCCTTTAAATAGGGGCTATGCCGAGCTGCCGGCCTAAAGTCAACTAAGCTGTCACATCCAACTTGATGTGACAGGACCTATGACATCATGACACACCGCCACTGTTGACGGCGTCACTGACTAAGAAGTATTGTAGGTGACGTCTAGCACGTCCTAGCTACCTACTCTGTACTGGTGCTGACGCACCACTTCAGGACACAGGCTACAGGACAAAAGTCCTCGCACCCGAAGAACCTGGCGACTGCCCTGACCTGAAACAGGCTTCGGCTCATGGTCACTACCTCGACTCGGGACAGACCCCGGAACAACTTGTCGAGTCCTCCTCCTCACTCGAAGGATCGTCGACTGTACACACAATCCTATTCCAACAGGTAGCGCCACCGTCACCGTTCGGGATTTATCCATAGTTGTCCAAGGCCCAACCGTCACGTGTCACTGGATTTGCCGCCGCCGTCTGGTCTTTCGAAAAGGAGAGGGGAGGAATAAGAATAGATAGGCCGGTGAGTGTTTTTTGCGATGAAAACGAGCTTCACGGGTTAGCCAGGGCACGAGCAAAAATCGGTTGGCCTCATCCACGACTTTGGGCCGGATGAGGTTAACCACCATCTCGGGAGCAAATTCCCGTAAATTGGCTATCCCTATCACCTAATACCCTAAGCTAACCACACAAAAAATGGCTATACCTAGCCACACTTGGGATAGCCACTCAACCAAAACACACCCTAACTGTGCTTTGCGATTTGCTTGCTCTGTCTATGATATGTTTGCATTCTCTTCCATGCATTGTGTCCCCGAGAATCGACGATGAGCGGATGACATCTGTATCCGTAATTCGTAAAGCTCTCTGGCCGACTCTTTTGGATTGTCACGGGCGCTCTTGGAGCTTTCTTCCCGCGGAGAGAATCTATGGTTACAGTAGGAAAGTGTTCATGGACAAGAAAGGGTTTAGCAACGTTCTTCACGTGGACTTTTTAACGCCCTAGGCACGCGCGTGCCACACACTCTGTTTACGATAACTGATGAGCTGCCTACGTTTTTAACTGAATTTTGACTGTACCATGCAAATGCATTGAGATTCAGAAGTAATCTCTCGCTGCATGCTGGTGCCGGGTGGTGAATGAATGATTGAAGTACATGCATGAATGTTTTCGTACGAGCATCATTATGCGTTGGACTAGTCAGCAACAAGTTCGATAGCAAAATTTGTCGGGTACGATCACTCGCTCGGTTGCTTTGATCACTCAGAAAGATCTGCGCGCGCACCGCTGATCTGCACATGTGGCGCACCCGGCCGCGCGGCACGGTGTGGGCGAGCGATCGGAGCCACACGTCGGCCTAGCCACGCGAGTTTCATGCATCACAAGTTCACAACCACATGCCTGGTTCTGCAGCTGTCGTCGCCACCAAGCTCTCGCCGACCCCGGCGTGGCCACTATAAAATGCCAGGCCCCTTCGATCAATCGTCAGCAGTCCACACACATCTAGCTAACCTGCTACCTAAGCCTGTAAGCCATGGCGTCGCGCCATCGCCGGCAGCCGTCGCGCGCGCTCCCGCTGGACTTCATCAACGTGGTCGACGTCCTCGCCGACGACGAGCCGGCGGTGGCAGCAGCATCCAAGGGCACGGTGTCCATCGCCGGGGGCCGGAGCGATGCAGCCGGGGCTGCCAAAGCAGCAGGGCAGGAAGGTCCGGGTAAGAAGAAGCTGCCGCCGGCCACTGCCGGCGCCCGGACGTCCGCGTCGGAGGGGACCGGGAAGGCGTCGTGCGACGGCAACGGTACTTGCCTCTAGCCATGAGTTGGGTTGCAGTCGAATGCTCGCGGCAGCTAGCGCACGTTGTCTGATCTGCGTGCTGCGTGCTCGCACGGCCGGGTCGTCACTAGCTAGGCCAGCCATCTGCTCTGTTTTTTTGACCGATCTACGTCTGATCTTCTCAAATCCATATATGTTTGCATTTCCAACATATATATGTGTCCCTGCTATTTGTGTTGGCAGAGTTTATTTTGTCTAATACAGTATGTATCTCTGCTGGGCAAGGTGATCTGTGTAAGTGTACAAACCTAGTAGTGTGTAATGCAAAAACTCTGTATATCGTGCCTCTCGATCGGGCATAGCTTCTGAACACTTGGTACGATCTGAAGTTCTTCTGCTATGATGTTTTGTACACGGTTTACTTTCTTGTCTGGTGATCTTCTGGCGAATGACACTGTATCAAAGTGGATCTGACAATTAGAAATGAATATGATTAGACGCACGTTATGCCCTTCAGCCCTTGTGGGGTGCGTCCCTGCTGTGCGTGGTCTCCCAATTATAAGCAATCAATCATCAGGTGCCATCGAATGATAAACCTGATGCGGACGTGGATGAGCAATAGCACGGGTCGAATGGTCGATACTGTCGTGATATCCAAAGACCATGCAAAATGCAAAATAGCTGGAGAGATCTGGACTAATCAATCTAACACCAGACAACCATATGTACAATTAACAAGGACGTACCGTACGTACGGCTGCTAGACAGGTTGTACATATGGCTAATGAACCGGAAGCAGATTTGCAGCTCCCGAACACCAGTGAACCTTGTATTTCAAAATTTTGAAAATTTTAAATTTATGTTTCAAAAAAATCCAAAAACAATTCCTAAGATACATATGCATGTTTCTTACATGCGTGCCAATTTTCGGTGCAAAAAACGTCGTATTCCGAACTGTATAAAAATAACAAAATTCTAGTCTTGTATTTCAAAATTTTGAAAATTTTAAATTTATGTTTCAAAAAAAATCCGAAAACAATCTAAGATACATATGCATGTTTCTTACGTGCGTGCCAATTTTCGGTGCAAAAAAGTCGTATTCCGAGCTGTATAAAAATAACAAAATTCTAGTCAGTAAAAAGTGTATAAAGTGTGTTGAATCTGTCAGAAATTTTTCTTTTCTGCCTAGCCCAAAATATAATGAATTTCTTTACGAAATTTCTGGCGTACCTGCGGGATATGTATGTGCATTGCTGTGAATTTTTTTCAGAAATTTTGGAAGCAAAAAAGTGCGATTTTCGAAAAGTTCAAATAACGAGAGCACTGGTGCTCGGGAGCTGCTACGGTTTTCCGTAATGAACCGGGATAGAATTGTGTGCATTAACATCTTAAGTTTGGCTAGTATATACTCCCTCCGTATCAAAATGTAAGATGTTTTAGCATTTCTGGACCCACATGTGTCTAGACATGTTCACGTGCAAGATTTATGTGAATCTTGCACATGAACATGTCTAGATACACGTGGGTCCAAAAATACTAAAACATCTTACATTTTGATATGGTGGGAGTACATTCCTACGTGAAGGGGCTCTATCACATGACGCGCGTCCATCCGCGTGGGATGCACCTCCACACGGTCAACCTTATCCTTCCTCCCTCCTTCCCGTGTCTGATCATCTTCCCCAACTCTGGTCATCTTCCCGAACTCTGGTCGCCTTCTGCGCCCATCCCCTTGACTTATGACAACTAAACGACACATGTGGGCTGTCAGAAAATCGGCCGTGCCCACGGGTGCCCGTAAGGTAGCATCCCCCCTCGTTACGTTGAAATGGGAGGAAAAAAACCACACGTCCCCACCCTAATAAACATGGCTCAAGACACCCTCCTAAGTCCACGTCCTCTATTTCAAATTTTCAATAGGGTGCCCCTCCCATATCGATGTTTATCTTTCTTCCCACCCTAGCCAACAATGAACACATTATCCACCTAGTCATGATATGTCCGGACGTGATCATTCTCAAGACGATGATCTCGGCCACCAAGGTTGAATCTCTTTTCCTTCTTGGGTTTGTCTCATCCATTCATTCTCCCATTGACGCGAACAAAACCAAAGCCCAAATCATTCTCCCACCATTTGAGCCTTCTCAAGTAACCCAACCCATTGGCAAGGAAACCTATCATCTCATATTTCCATAGTCTAAGAAGAGATTGCATAGTTCGGATTTCAGACTTGAGATGCCTCACATTAGTGTTCAACTCTATGATAGAGGAAGAAAGGAAAGCAAAAATACACAAAACCAAATGAAGCATCAGGTTAGTTCTCCGACATATACAAAACTTATTAATTACAATGTGTTCTCCTTAATTCCTTGCTAGCTCAATCACCTATAGGGGTGATGCACTTACCTAAAAAAGAAATATCGTTCCGCGATGCAGGGCTACACAAAGTAGCTTCTTAGGACTTTAACACAATTAACTTCATGGTTCCGAACATTAACTCTGCACCGTGATATCTTTGCATAAAATACAATTTAAACAAACGTAATTCATCGATCGGAATGCTATCATGTATCAACAACAATTACATATGTAGAATGATCTAGCTGCTGCAAAAGAATGTCATGTTGCCTCGATCTAGCATATACTTTGTGCGGCCTAAAAAGACCGACCGTGAAACCTCAGCCCCGAACCCGGCCTAGCCTAACTGTTTGGACCGCATAAATTATACCCGAGCCCAGCCCGAGCCCAAAAGGCCTGGCCGGATGACCTGGCCCGACCACGGCCAAAATCATATTTTCCACAAGCCAGGACATGGCCACGATCATCGGGCTAAAAATTCTAGCCCAGGACCGGCCCAGCCCAGAATTTTCTTCTCGACCGGGCTGTCCATGGCCAGGTCTAGCATTTCGAAGGTCTTGCGGCTGCTACAAATATGACACATCTTACTCTCGTTGAGACTGAGAGCCAAGCATGGGCCATGGAGAGGTGGGACATGGAGCACCCGAAATGCTGCCACGATCTATCGGTTCTATGCCTATACGCTCTGACGCTCTGTCCACTACAGTTTTGCTTGCACTGCCATGCATGAGAAACGATGATGGGTTCAGGACATCTGTATTTGAAACTGTTTTGGATTGTCACTAGCGTCCTTGGAAAGAATCTATGGGATACAATATGAGATTGAGAGTGTTCATGGACAAGAAAGGGTTTTGGTAACGTTCTACACATGCATGGGTTTTTCAACACGTGCCACACGTTCTGTTTAAGATAATTGACGAGCTGCCTACGCTTTACAGTGTCCCAAGATTGGCTTCACCTGTATTTTGACTGTACCATGCACATGCAATCAGGTTTTAATGAGACACGGTAGCCATGCATAGTCGATTCAGACATTAGAAGTGATCTATCATCATGATCGCTGCATATGCTGGTGCAGTGGTGCTGGCCGGGTGGTGAAATGATTGAAGTACATGTTTTCGTACTAGCGTCATTATGCGTTGGTCCAGTTATCCACTCATCCTGCTGGACTGGCAAACTGTGAGCAAGCCATCGGAGCCACTCGTCGGCCTCCGTACCCCGTCCCTGACGCGAGTTTTGGGCATCAGAAGTTCAGAACCACATGCGTGGTGCTGTCGTCGTCGCCAAGCTCTAGCCAGGCGTGGCCACTATAAAAGGCCAAGCCCCTTTGCTTAATCGTCATCAGTCTACCGATCAACGAGCTGGCACCCTGCCAGATCTGTGCGCGCGGCATTGGCACACATCGGCGGCAGCCGCAAGCAGTCCAGCCATCTAGGATCTAGCTAGTCTGCCAACTAAGCGTGTAGGCCATGACGTCGCGCCATCGCCGGCAGCCGTCGCGCGCGCTCCCTCTCGACTTCAGCGTGGTCGACGTCCTCGGCGACAGCGAGCCGGCGGCACCACCATCCAAGGGCATGGTGTCCCTCGCCGGGGGCCGGAGCGATGCGGCCGGGGCTGCCACAGCACCAGGGCAGGAAGGCCATGGTAAGAAGAAGCTGCCGCCGGCGACTGGCGGTGCCCTGACTTCGACGCCGGAGGGGACCGGGAAGACGTCGTGCGACGGCAACGGAACCGGCCGCTAGCTAGCCATGTGTTTGCGTTGCCGGCGAATGCACGCGGCAGCTATAGCTGGCGTACGTTATTCGATCTGCGTGCTCGCACGGCCAGGTGGTCACTAGATAGGTCGGCCGTCCGCTCTGCCTTTTTTTCTTTGCCCGATCTGCGATCATCTCAAATCTATAGTATATGTTTGCATTTCCAGTATACTCATGTGTCCCTGTTGAGATTCAAAAAATATGTGGCCTAGTTATTTGTGTTAACACTTAGCAGAGCTTTGTTTTGTGTGATACTCCGTATGTATCTCTTGCAGGGTAAGGTTATCTGTCATCTGTGCAAGCGTACATACCTACTATCTTTACCTAATAATAAAGGGACAAAGGCTTCTTGCGAATTTTTCGTCTGTTTTGTATTTACCCCTATTTTCCAATCAATATTACAGAGATTGCCACCGCTTATGTAAAACAACGGTTCACACCGTTCCGATCGAGTCATACGCGTAAGTTTTCGTCCAATGAATTGTCTGCATCGTTCCGGTGTTTCTGCCAAAGGCCGACCGAAAGCATCCCTGTCCCGTTCTGCCCGCCGATGCAGACGGAGGCACGAGTGGGCGGCCTGGTCGTGTACGGCGGACGCCATCCGGAGCAGCAGCGGCACCGCGTCGCACCTGGCCACCGGCGGGCTTGACGCCCATACAAACGGAGGCACGGGTGGGCGGCGTGGTCGTGTACGGCGGCCGCCATCCGGAGCAGCAGCAGCGCGACATCGGCACCGCGTCGCACCTGGCCGCCGGCGGGCTTGCTGGCGTTGTCAACAAGACCTGCACCGCCCCCGGCCCGCCTCACCTTCCTCTTCCAAGAACGAGTACTCGACCACCTTTCCTTTTACCGCGTTGTTGTACGTACGGATTGGGGAGTGCGCCGCCAAGGATGCGGACCGCAGGAGGGCGTCGCGCCGGACAGGCCGTATCACTATCGTTGCTCAAGGTGTGCGCGGCCGAGCTGGCCGGCAGGCACCGCCGGCCGCATCCAACCCGCTTGTACGCCCTGAGCTCTGCCTCCCGCCATCCCATGGTGCGCCGCATCCCAGGCCAGCAGCGCCGACACCCGCGGCGAAGGCTTGTCTGGGCACTGCCGCACCAGGTCTGCGGCCTCAAGCCGTGTGGCCAGCCTCCGTCTCCCGAGGCGGCGCAGAAGCAGAGCGTGAGGCGTGAAGGAGTTGGAGGTGAGGATCCAAGAGAGCGACTACGACTTAAGGTCTGTGGAAGCCGACTGCACGCATCCTGCGGAGAGCCTGAAGAAGATCAAGCCTGGAAGGCTTCGCGCCACTGCGGAGGTCCTCCCAGTTGGCGCGGCCGCTCACTGCGGGGGATTGCCTCGAGCGCTGCCCCGGAATCCTCGGTAGACCACCCTCCCCGAGGACGCCCTTGCAAACAGGTCGCCCACGAGACCGGCTCTTACAACCGGAGAACTGCCCGGAGCGCCGCCCTCGGAATCGTCGGCTCCCCGTCCTCTCCGTTCTTTCCTTGTCAGGCGCTACTGGTGGCCAGGACGAGGGCCACTGGTGCCGGGCGCGGCGATTGATGTGGCCGTTGCCTCTCCACGGCGATGGTCGTCGCAATGGGCGCCGGGAACTACCTGAGTCGAAAATTCGCCCGTGGCAAAATCCCCTGGGCACTGGCAGTCGCCGTATGAACTGCACAGTGATGCCCTGACGTGCACGCTTATGTGAACTGCACTGCTCAACTTCAGAATTGATGTACTCCTCTGAACTGCTACTTTCGAAATGTCCACTCACGCCAGCAAACTGCTGAGCACGTCTCAGTCCGTCGTCGCAACGGCCCATCTTTCCGCTCCGTGTTTGTCGAATTTCAGTCCTGCTTTTCCTCCATTCTTCTTGTGCAGGAGCTCCCAAGCTAGCGTCACTGATCGATTGATTCAATCCCAGACCGAGAAATAGAACTGGGAGAAAATTTGTAGGAAATACATCCGTTCAGCTTTTAAGTTCCATGATCCATGCTACTTTGCTACATCCTGCCCATGTAGTGTATTCGCCTGATAAATGCTTGCAATCATGCTTGTACAATAGATGAAGGAAGGAACTTCTTCAGGTAAATAACATCCCAGTATAAGTTGCAACCTAAGAGGCTTGCGGGTGTGTCATCAGTCTCCTTACTCGTGCAGCGAGGCTGAGAGAAAGCATTTTAATCTTATTGGGATGATGGACCATGTAATTTGATAGCTATTCGTAGTAGTTTGTTGCAAGCATGAGTAAATCAAATAGAAAAACATATTAACACAAAAGGACAATTGGACAAATAAAGGCTAGGGTTAAATGGGTATATTGATTGTGGGGCAAAATTTAGGTAACAAGTTGATATTTTCTCTCCCGTTGCAACGCACGGGCACTTTTGCTAGTTTTGTAATAATGAAATAAACTCTGTATATCCATGCCGCCCGTGTGCATACCATCTGATCGCTAAATAAGATCTGAAGTTCTTCTGTTATAATGTGTTCTACATGGTACATTGTTTTATGTATGCTGATCTTGCCATCTGGCGTATGACACTGTATCAAACTGGATCTTAACATTAAAAATGAATATGATTAGACCCACGTTATGGTTTTGGCGGAGACAGCATGCATGCGCCCCTCCTGTGCGTGGTCTCCCAATTATAAGCAATCAATCATCAGGTGCCATATCGAACGATAAACCTGACGACGCGGACGTGGATGAGCAACAGTACGGCTCGATTTTGTCGTGATGCAAAGACTATGCAAAATGCAATATAGCTGGAGAGATCTCGACTAATCAATCGAACGCCAGACAACCACACGTACTATTAACAACGACTCGTACGTATGGCTGCTAAAAAGGTTTGTAAGACCCGGACGGTGCGTAATGATGCCACCAGACATAATCGGCTAATGAAAAAGGGAAGGAATCATGTGTTAAGCTTTAAGTTTCATAACATGTAGAATCATAAGATTGACGTAATATGTTTGATGTAATATTGAACCTCACAAGTCATAAGCGAGTGTATATAGGCGTACAAAGTTAGAGACTAATAACGCTCTCCTAGAGATAAGGTAGAAGACGGATTATAAATCCTAAACTATCAAATACATGTACAACAAATATATGTCTAACGGGTGTACATAGATCCGTTTTGAGACAGTTACTTTATGAAATCAGATCATCTGCCTTGCTTTACCAATCTCCATCTACGGCTCCATTTAAATATCTAGGAATTCCGAATCATTATAGGAAACTTTTAATTAAAGAATGGAAGGTGCTGGAGGCCGGTTTGAAGGAAAATTGGGATCCTGGTTGGGTAAGATGCTCTCGTACGGAGATCGATTTGTCCTGATTAATTCGGTTCTAACAAGTTTACCCATGTTTCTATTGTCTTTCTTTGAGACCTAAAGGGGTACGAAAATTATTGGACTTTTACAGATCAAGATTTTTTTGGCAAAGCACTAATACTAGAAGAGAAAGTATAGGTTATCAAAATGGAATATTATTTGTACATGGAAAGATGAAGGAGGTTTGGTGATAGAAGTCCTTGACGTAAAGAATAAATGCTTACTTAGCAAATGGCTATTTAAGATGCTACATGAAGAAGGGGTATGGCAGGGGCTGTTATACAATAAGTATTTAGGTAGCAAATCTTTATCGCAAGTTGAAGCAAAACCTGATGATTCTCTTTTCTGGAAAGGGATCTTGCGGGTAAAACAGAATTTTTTTCAACGAGATTCCTTTCTATTGGGTAATGGCCTCCAAATTCGCTTTTGGGAGGATATTTGGTTAGGGGACCGCCCCTTATCCGAAGCCTATCCTACCCTCTACAATATTGCAAGGCATAAACATGCGTTAGTGGCTACCGTGCTAGCTACAGTGTCCCTCAATATTGAGTTTAGAAGAGCATTGACAGGGAGTACAAGGACTAGCTAGTTACGTCTTGTTCAAAGATTAATGAGTGTCTCATTGTCGAACGAGACTGATGTTTTTAAATGGCAGCTTACTTCCGTCAGGATTATTCACGGTGAAGTCCATGTATGCCGACCTACTTCATGGGCACACAATATTTTTGCTTAAATATTTGTGGAAGCTCAAAGTTCCATTGAAGATTAAGATCAATCTTTGGTTCCTTAATCGATAATTGTTGTTAACAAAGGATAATTGCATGAAGAGGCGTTGAACAGGTTGCAAAAAATGTGTTTTCTAGTGATGCCGATGAATCTATACAACACCTTTTTATTTCGTGTCCTTTTACTAAAGATGTCTCGAGGTCAATTCATTTTACGTTCAATATATCCCCGCCTTCTTTTATTACTAATTTGTTTGGTCGCTGGTTATTTGGTGTGGATAAAAAGACGAAAGCACGCATACGTGTGGGGGAAGGGGGGGGAGGGGCAGCATATTGTCTTTGGGCTATATGGAATTGCCGGAATGATATTGTCTTTAACAAAACAAATGTGCCACATTTTCTGCAGGTTGTCAACAAGGCACTCTTCTGGATCCATATGTGGTCTTTCGGTCTTTCGTACTCCCCGAAGATCAGCGTGGTCTGATGGATGCGGAATGTACCCGGCTTATGGCGGTAGTCCGTGCTATTTTGTGCCACAATGGGTGGTTGCATACTAGAAGACTAGATGTTTAGGACGTCTATCTTGAATGATCCATGAACTTGACTCGGATTGGTTTGGAATAAGCTACTTTATACTCTTTTTTAGGGCAAAAAGGCTGCGTGCATTGTTCTCTTCTCGATGCAGAGGCTGGGGCGATGCTCCCTATTCAGAAAAAACATCTCCGGCTCAAGCCAAATCCCGTCCAGAAATCGGTACACCGCCGTGTATGCATGGTTTGGTATACCGCATTTGATTGCGCAGCCCTTGCAGACAGACAGAAGCAAGACTGTTAGGTCCCTCTGCGGATCATGAATTCGATTGTTCAACAAACATTTTTTTAACTATTCAACAAACATTGGTTTCTCCTGTACTTTTATATCGATATAAAATTATATATAAGAGTATATTATACCTCTGATCCTTGATGATATAACCTTGATTTCCGATGAATAAAGAAGTATGATTCTGTCAAAAAATAAGAGTATATTATGTTAACGGAAAAGTCACATTGGCTTCTCCACAGTGTTTGGTTAGAAAGCCCATCAAAGTAAAAAAAAAAAAAAGGAAGACCTTGTCTTAGGCGTACACAGACTTGCAAGCGGGAAGCCCATATAAAAAAAAATGGATGCGTATCCAAATTAGAAAAGCGTACAGCCAAATTATCCAAGCCCAACATGTGACTGCTTCCACGATTGTTACGGTCGTAAGAGATCAAAATCGATCAGTTGTTCCGCCTACAATCTCACATAGATCACAGAAAGATGCAGGAGGAGGTGATGGCGGCGGTTCAGGCTGGGCATATTTCCCGATTCCCAAACCCGATACCCGAATAACCCGATCTCGATCCCGAATAGCCTGAACCCGAAAATCCCGATCAGTTTCTCGGAAAGGTGTTTTGGAAACCCGAAATTATATTGTAAAATTCGGGATTGCAGTGTTGTGACCCGAACATCCCGAACATCCCAAAAATTAAGAAAGCCCAGGCAGCCAGGGCCAACAAGTGAAGTCTTTCTCCCCAAGCCCAGCAAGCTATCGCTTTTCCTCGATTTGTTGCTAGTCGTAACCCTAGGCTCACATCCCCGCAGTCCCGCATCAGCCGCCCGCCACGCGCAGATCCTCCGGCCGCTGCCGCTGTGCCCTCACCCCAGCGCACTTCCGCCCGCCCGCCTGCCCGCCCTCACCCACTGCCCGTCGCCCAGCCGCCCTCACCGGCGTACCGCCTCACCACTGCTCCAGCGGCCCAGCCGGCCAGCCCCCAGCTCACCATCGGTCGCCCACGGCCCGTCCTCACCCCACTGCGTCGCGCCATCGCTGCTGCATCTTCTCCCCACCACCACGAATCCATCTACCAGAGTCCCCGACGCGGCGCTGCTGCATCTTTTCACGACGACGAATTCTCCACATGCCCGAGTCCCCGACGCGATGGCTCCATTCCATCCTCGACGACTCAGGATTCAGGAACGACGCAGCGTGGAGGCTAGGCTTAGGTGGTGGAGGCCGGAAAGATGCAGGAGGCGGCGGCGGCAATGGCAGTCTCGGTCCCATACGACGTGGTCCTTGAGATCCTCGTCCGTGTGAAGGACATGGTTAGTGGTCACCCTATTCCGATGTGCAACTACATGCAAAGGGTTGTGCCGCCTCCTCGCTGCTGAGCCCTCCTTCCTCCGCCGCTGCTTGACGGAGGACGTGTGCCGCTCGGCCCCCTTTGCTGGCTTCTTCACCGAGCGACGGCTCCGTCGAGGGTTCCCTTCGCCGTGCCTCGTCCCGGCGCCACGCCCGGTGCTAGACCCTAGTTGCCGCCCGCTCAGCTTCTTCTTCCCCAACATTGGTGATCGTGACTTCTTTGATCACGCGGTGCCCCTAGCATCGCGCCACGGTCTCCTCCTTGTGCGCCTCGACCTGTGCCGTGTAGGTATTGACGGTGATCCGAGTGGCGACCTACTGGCCGTGTGCAACCTGGTCACTGGCACATTCGACGTGCTCCCTCGTCTAGAGCATAATTCAGAATTCTATGACCGTGATGTGTCCGGCTATGCTATTCTGACATCCAAGGACTGTTCAAGCTACAACGACCAGCATCAGGAGAGGTTGTCGTTCTTCGAGGTGTTAGTCATTGGCATCCAAAGGAGCAATGGCGCCACACAGTATCGTCTCCGCACCTTCTCTTCAGCCGGTGAGCCGAGATGGAACATGTGCGCTGGTAGCATCCAGGGCAGCCACACCTTCACGCAGATCTGGCAGCATAATGCGGCCGTGTCAGCCGTCATGGCGCGCTGGCTGATTTGGGGCTTCTGTGGCGCATACACTTTTAGAGCATCTCCAGTCGCGGCGCCCAAACGGCCGCCCAAACGCCTTCAGGACAGGCCGTTTGGGCGCCGCCCGGAATACTTGGCGCATTTGGGCGCCCTCGCTCCCCACTCGCGGCGCCCAAATCGCCCGGCCCAAAGGTTTTTTTCCCGAACAAGGTTTTGCAAATTCGAATGTGCCGCCAAGGTTTTGTGAATTCAAATTTCAGACGGGCTGTTTTAGCCACAAATCGAGAGTCCGGTGCCACCAAAATACACTACGCCAAAATATGTCGCCAAAATACGCCGGGATTGCCCGGCGTCTGCTAGTCGCCGCCGCCATCGTCGTCGCCGATCTAGATGTTGTCACCGGGCTGGGGCACGTAGCCATAGCCGGGCTGAGTCATGTCGGGGTCATCGGCGATCATGTCGGGGTCATCGTCGACCTGGCCGTCCGCGTCGTGGCCGGTCTCGGCGCCGTGGTTGCCGCCGTTCTCGGGCGGAACGAGCCCAAGCTCTTGCAGGATCGCGGCGCGATACATGTTGTGCGCCGCCCTCGCCAGCGGGTCCAAGTTGGAGACGTCGGCCGTCAAGATCATGAAGTCCTGACTCCTCTTCTTGACGGCGGCTTTCTTCTGCTTGAGGTTGATCTTGACGTCGGCCTTCTGCATCAAGGTCGCCCACCTTGCATTGTTCTCCTCGTAGTACTCCTCATCCTCGTCGAACCCGTCGTCGTCATCCTCCGCCCGGGCGTTGTCGTTTATGATGTCGTCCATGATATGGGCGGTCTCCTACACACAAGGAGCAAGGCCGGTAGCCACACCTCGCCTATGCACACGTCTATTGTACATGTCATGGCTACAAAACGCGGGTTCATACCTGCATGAGCTCCGGGGCGTCGGGAGTCATTCCGTCGATCACATGGGAGGCGCCCGCGTCGAATGAAAGGCTCCGACCGGCGGCCGTTTGGACGGCGGGATCTCTCCGCATCGCCGGCGAATTCAGATCGACGGGATGGTTTAGATCCAGTCCACAAGAAGGGAAGATGACGTTGGGGTCGAAGCCACCGTGATGCTGGCTGTCGCCGTACTCGGGGGAGAACCTGGTGCGAGGCATGGTGGCGGCGCTGTCGGCGAAGAAGGAGGAATTCGACGGCGAGCCGCCAACCTTGCATCGTAGAGTGGCGTTGCTCTCTGGGCTTCCTCCCAAGGCGAATGCTTGGTTCAAGGTGGCGACGGTCTTGTTCATGGCGGCGATCTTCCTTGCCTTCAATGGCGCCGCTGTGCCGAGCCGTTTCCTCTCATTCTGCTTCACGCGGCGCCCGGCACGGCTCTGCGTGTCCAATCGGCGCCGGAGTACGTTGAGGTCCCAATCCTCCTGCCTCATCGCCTCCGGCTTCTCCCTGGGTGGGGGGCCTTGCGCTTGACGCCCAGCGTCTTCCCTGCCGCCTTCGTCCCCTTTGTTGCCTTCCCCTTGGGTGCCGGCGGCGCGAGGGTTTTTCTTTTGGCGGGAGAGATGGCGGGGGAAATGCAATTTTTGTGGACGAATTGGGGGAAACCGGCACTTATTGCGATCGCCGTCTCACTGCCAGACGTGGTCCGCGCGTCGGAGGCCGACGTGGCGTCGCGTTTCCTTCCGTCCGGGGCCGCCCCAAGCCTCCCCAAGTTGAGGGCGTGGGCTGGGCGTGCCGGACACAAAACTGGGCCGCGCCGCACCGAATTCGCATTTGGGCGCCGCGAGTGGGGGCGATTTTGTGTCCGGCACGCCCCAAAGGCGTTTGGGCGGCCGTTTGAACGCCGCGAGTGGAGATGCTCTTAATATAGGTGTTGAGACCAACCACTTCTCCCTTACAAGGCTCCATGAAGTACGTAAACAGATGTATCCCCAATATGTGCCCTACCTTAGCGTCGACACTGTGGGAAGGCCCGCCCTATTCTTCCTGCTACAGTAGGCGGTGCTACAGTAGCCACCTGCACTAATGTGTTGTCTTGATCGGAGACATCAAATTTTGATCCAACGGTGCTGGTTCCCCTAGTGCACAGTGCTAAACAAAATAAAAGCAGTGAGATAAACCTAGAAGAGGTGAGAAGGAGATAGAAGTTCTCGGTCCCTCTCTCACTCTCTCCAACACTCACTAGCAAGGCCACCGATCAGGCAAAGCGCTGGCAGCACTAGGAAGAACCATAGCACAAAATCATCCATCCCAGGTGGTGTGAACATCAAGAGTAAACATGGCTGCATCTCAGGATCAAGGTAATTTTTCAATCCATCTTTAAGTTGTGGCTCAATCTTGACTAGTTGATTCTGGAATTTACAACAATGGTATCAAAGCTGCTAGCTCTCAAGCTTGAGCCCTAGCTCGAGATCTTGCTTGATCTATTAAGTTTTTGTGCTAAAGTTCATGTTTAGATCAAGCATGCCATGTTGTTTATTATGTTGTTCTTCCTGGTTAAGTAAAGTAAAGTTTTAGCCCTGTTTTTCTAAAGTTTCTAGCCCTAAAAGTACTAAAGTGAACCTAGGGTTTTAAGTTTTAAGCTACTATCAAGGGGATTAAGGCAGTTTCTTGTGAATTATGAAGTTTCCCCAATTTCCAGCAACCCTAGAGTTCAAATCCCTAAAGATTCTCCTCTGAAATTAAGTTGTGGTTTTGGTTTAAGCATAAATTTAAATGGGAATGAATAAATCATGATGTTCTTTAGCAGTTCTTCCCCAATTCCGAAACCCTAAATTAAGAATTTCCCCAAATCGGAGGAACCCTAACCCTAATTTGAAGATTAAGGTGGTGGATTTTTACCTTATGGGCTTTGTCGCCGTCGCTGGCCACGGCGGCGTCGGAGCCATCTCCTTATGGGCAGGTGTGCTCGGGCTCATACCCGAGCGACCTCGCCGTCCGCTGGACTGGGCCGTGGCAGTGCTTTATCGTGCGCTTGTCGCCGTTGAAGGCTGCTACGGTGCTGGACTTGGCGCAGGTCGTCGACGCCGACGCGGGGACGCCCGCTCGCGCGCCGTCGCCTCACACAAAGTGCCGCCCAGAGCCACTCAACGGAGGTGCGCGCTAGCCAAAGTTGGACGCAGCTTCGGCGAAGGGGCCTGGACGACGCCGACGTCTTCCTCCTTGGTCGCGTGGTGCTCGCCGCCGCCGTTCACTCTCTGGACGCCCTCGTCGCCGTCGGGGTGCAGACAGAGAGGAGAGGAAGGAAGAAAGGGGATTAGGGTTTCCACGGGGGTGGCGGAGTGTGGTGTTGTGCTGGACTTGTTTCCAGACGCGACCGCTTCTGGCCGTCGTATCGGCATCCGACAGCTCGTGGCGCTTCTGCCGCTGAATGGGCCAAGGCCCAAGAGGGATCAGGGGGAGTTAAGGGCTGGGCTGGGTTTTCGGCCCAGTTCGGCTGATTATGCTGTAAAAAAAACAAATTGGGCTGAAATAAATAACTTTCAGGGCTATTTTTTCCCTGCATGAATTGTTATGCTTAGTTATTATTAGTCATGTTTTTAATTATGTTTATTATTGAGTTTTGTTTATGATCTATGAATTATGGTGATTTTTATCACTATGATCATAATGTTATAATGTTTCCGCTGCGAAATAAAGTTTAATGGATCCTCAAATAAAGTGTGGTTTTATGCTTTGTCATTCTGACCAAAGTTGTTTGACGGGCATTTTAACCGCAAAATTCTTGTATTGATCCGTTTCACTTCTGGCCAAAGCTGATGTGAACCGGGTTAGTAGAAGGAAATTAATGAATGAGGATTATTAATGTGTGGTTTTTATTTATCAATTTGGCCAAAGCTAATTGATGAATATTTGTCCACAAAATTTTGTTGTTCATTTTCATCTCTGGCCAAAGTTATTTTGAATTTGATCAATAGAATTTAATGATGATTATGATGATGCTTACTAAAGCATTTTGAAATTTTCTTTTGCAGCAACTAATGTCTCTAATATTACTGGAATGCTTAATGGCATCGAATAGCTTAATGGTAGCAATTATGTTATGTGGAAGGAGAAGCTTGAGATCACGATGGCCTTACTCAATATTGAGTATGCTCTTCTTAATGATCCTCCTGAGGCACCTAAAGAAGATAATGAAAATTATGAATCCCTCAAGAAGGAATATGATGTTATCAAGGCTAAGTGGGATGACTCTAATCGCAAGTGCCTTATTATGATAAATGGCTCCATTACACAGAGTATGAGGGGAGCCCTTCCTGACTGTGAGACAGCTAAAGGGTACTTTACAAAAATTGAGCATCAGTTTAAAGGGTCTTCTAAAGTTTATGCAACAAGTCTTATCCGAAGACTAATTGATGAAAAATATGATCCTACTGGAAGCCTTCGAGAGCATATTATGAAGAAGTGCAACATGGATATCATCTTTGCCTCCTCAATTTGATCCATTTATGATCAACTATAATGCGATGGATGTTAAATGGGAGATTGATGAAATGATGGCGCGATGTGTGCAAGAGGAAGAATGGCTTAAGGCTAACAGAATTGAGCATATTAATCAGTTTGCTCATTCACAAAAGAAGAGGTATAAAAAATTTGTGAATTAATATATGAAGCCTAAGCCCAATAAGTTTAAAGAAAGAGGCCAATCTTCAAAAGGTTCTCAGCAAAAGAAGCCTGAAAAAGCACCTAATGCGGAAGGAAATAATTCTGATGCTTGCCACTTTTGTGGAAAAAGTGGGCATAGGCGAAAGGATTGCTTTGGCTTCAAGAGATGGCTCAAAGAAAAAGGTACCGATGTTATTACTTTTGTTGAAGAATCCCTTTATGTTAATTATGCCACCAATACTTGGTGGATTGATTCAGGTGCAACAATTCATATTGCAAATTCGTTGCAGGGATTCAATATGAGGAGGACCCTAAAAAGAGGGGAAAGAACAATTAGAGTTGTTAATGGTGTTGAAGCTTATGCCGAGGCGCTTGGAGATTTCACTCTCATACTCCATGGTGTTTTTGAGCTTCAACTAAATAATGTTCTCTATGTACCCTCGATGAAACGGAATTTAGTTTCTGTTTCATGTTTAGATGATGATGGTTATTAGTGTCACTTTGGGAATAAGCAATGTATAATTATGTATGACAATAATAATGTTGGTCTTGCCTGTCGACAAGACAAGCTTTATGTAATATCCCTATGTGATGATATAAATAATGTGGGTTCTACCTCAAATATAAATGTCGGTACCAAACGCAAACGTAATGATAATGAGATTTTTTCGAAATTATGGCACTATCGTTTAGGCCATATTTCGAGGGGGAGAATTGAGCGTCTCATCAAAGATCAAGTTCTTCCTTCTCTTGATTTTACAGATGCGGATGTTGACCATTGTATTGATTGCATCAAAGGAAAATGCCAAGAAAATTAAGAAAGGTGCAAATCGAAGCACGGGAGTTTTGGAATTAATTCATACAGATATATGTGGTCCGTTTAATGTGAGATCGGTGGATGGTTTTAATTCATTCATAACGTTCACCGATGATTTCTCCCGTTATGGATATATTTATCAATTAAAGAAAGATCAGATGCATTAGACAAGTTCAAGATTTTCAAAGCTGAGGTTGAAAATCAATGTAATAAAAGAATTAAAGTTGTAAGATCTGATCGTGGTGGTGAATACTACGGCAGACATACTACTTATGGCCAAATTCCTGGACCGTTTGCAAAATTCTTACAGGAAAATGGCATTGTAGCCCAGTACTCAGCACCGGGCGAACCCCAGCAAAACGGGGTGGCTGAAAGGCGGAACCGCACACTTATGGATATGGTGCGGAGTATGTTAAGCCACTCCACTCTGCCGGTGAATTTATGGATGGAAGCCCTTAAAACAACAGCACATATTCTTAACAGGTTCCTAGTAAATCGGTGCCCAAAACACCGTATGAATTATGGACTGGGAAAAAGCCAACCCTGAATTATTTTCATGTATGGGGCTGTCCTGCTGAAGCAAGAATTTTCAATCCGGTTATGGGAAAATTAGACCCCAAGACAGTCAGTTGCCATTTTATTGGTTATCCTGACAAATCTAAAGCATATCGATTTTATTGTCCAAATCAGGTAACTAAGTTTGTTGAAACAAGACACGCTGTTTCTTGGAAAGTGATGTGATGAGGGGGAGCATAACACCTCGGGAAATAATTTTGGAGGAAAATGGGTATATCCCAGCTCCAATAATTCAAGAACCTATTTTCCCAGTGTCTGCTAATATTGCACCTCCTGTTAATGATACACCTGCTGAGACTCTGTGACTATTTCAGATGTCACACCTGATGATACTTCTATTGAAGATACTCAGCAGCCTCAAATTGTTGATGATGTGCCAAATAATGAACCTCTCAGAAGGTCACAGCGGGCTAGAAAGTCTGCTATTCCTGATGATTATTTCACTTATATGAGTGAGGATATGAATGAGTCAATGTTGGATAATGATCCCACCTCATTTAAAGAAGCTATGCAAAGTGAATATTCGTCTGAATGGTTTAATGCCATGAAAGATGAAATGAAGTCCATGAGCACTAATGATGTATAGGACTTAGTTGAAATTCCCAAAGGAGCCAAAATAGTTGGAAGTCAATGGGTCTATAAGACCAAACGTGACTCCAAGGGTGATATCGAAAGGTTCAAAGCCAGGCTTGTCGCAAAAGGTTTCACTCAAAGAGAAGGGATTGATTATATAGGAACATTTTCACCCGTCTCTTCCAAGGATTCATTCATAATAATTATGGCACTTGTGGCTCATTATGATTTAGAGCTGCACCAGATGGATGTTAAAACGACATTTCTAAATGGTGACTTACATGAAGATGTATACATGGCACAACCGGAGGTTTTGTTGTGGAAGGAAATGAACATTTGGGATGTCATCTGAAGAAATCCATCTATGGCTTGAAGCAAGCATCAAGAGAGTGGTATCTCAAATTTGATCAAGTCATAAAGAAATTTGGTTTTAAGGAAAATAAAATGGACAATTGTGTTTATGTTATGTTCAGGGGGAGTAATTTTATCTTCTGATATTATATGTTGATGACATACTCTTGGCCAGCAGTGATATAAATATGATAATGGAGACCAAGAGGTTTTTGTCCTCTAAGTTCGATATGAAAGATCTCGGTGAAGCAGCTTATGTTTTAGGAATTGAAATTCACCGAGATAGATCCAGAGGGATCTTGGGGCTATCTCAGAGAGCATATATTGAAAAGGTACTGAAAAAGTACAACATGCATAAGTGCTCAGCCTCGCCTGCTCCTATTGTTAAGGGCGATAAATTTGGGACTTTTCAGTGTCCAAGAAATAATTATGAATCTGCGCAGATGAAGTCAATTCCTTATGCCTCAATTGTTGGGAGCATTAAGTATGCACAAGTATGCACTCGCCCTGATTTAGCATTCGTGACCGGGATGCTTGGCAGATATCAGTCTAATCAGGCCAGGATCACTGGAAGGCTGCTAAAAAGGTCTTGCGTTATTTGCAAGGTACTAAAGGCCTCATGCTTACTTATGAGAAATCTGATAACCTCGAAGTGGTGGGTTATTCAGATGCTGATTTTGCAGGGTGTGTTGACACTAAGAAATCCACGTCGGGTTATATTTTCACCCTCGCAAAAGGAGCTATATCATGGAAAAGCTCAAGCAAACTGTCACTGCATCGTCGACAATGCAGGCAGAATTTGTAACATGTTATGAGGCTACCGGGCAGGCGGTATGGCTGAAGAATTTTATCCCGGGACTGAGAGTGATTGACAGTATTTCCAGCCTCTCACTCTGTACTGCGATAATCAACCCGCAGTGATCTATTCGAGTAACAACAAGTCAAGTGGTGCTGCCAAACACATTGACATCAAGTTTCATGTTGTGAAAGATAGAATCCAGGATCAGATAATAAATGTCAAGTACATTAGTACTAAGTTGATGTTAGCGGATCCGCTCACAAAAGGCTTACCACCCAGTGTATTCAGAGAGCATGTTGCCGGCATGGGTTTGGTTGAAAGATTTTGATCCTGGAGAAGTAGGAACCATTATGGCACTATCTCCCCAAAAGGTTCATTTTGAGATCGAGTGGGAAGCATAGTCACTTGGTTCAGCAGTACTTAATTGACTGTTGTAATCTATTGTCTTGGTGTACCATTTTATCAAAAGATGAGTCTGTAATGTTTATGATGTTTATGTAAAGAATTATGAAATAAAGCTAATGTATAACGTGAATAAAGTTTATGGAGCTCATAATAAGTTAAAGAAGTTCATTTTGATATGAAGTGATGGACTATAGTCACTAGATTAAATGGTACCTAATAGACCATTATAATCTTTTCGTCTTAGTGCATTATTTTGTTGAAAAGTGAGCTTATAAAGTTCAGCCTTACGATCAAGGGGGAGAATGTTGGATTTTTAGATGATCTAGGTTGTTCTCCTAGGTCAAAATTTTCGGCTGCTACAGTAGTGCGGTACTACAGAAAAATGCTACAGTAGACGGTGCTACAGCAGCCACCTGCACTAATGTGTTGTCTTGATCGGAGACATCAAATTTTGATCCAACGGTGCTGGTTCCCCTAGTGCACAGTGCTAAACAAAATAAAAGCAGTGAGATAAACCTAGAGGAGGTGAGAAGGAGATAGAAGTTCTCGGTCCCTCTCTCACTCTCTCCAACACTCACTAGCAAGGCCACCGATCAGGCAAAGCGCTGGCAGCACTAGGAAGAACCAAAGCACAAAATAATCCATCCCAGGTGGTGTGAACATCAAGAGTAAACATGGCTGCATCTCAGGATCAAGGTAATTTTTCAATCCATCTTTAAGTTGTGGCTCAATCTTGAGCTAGTTGATTCTGGAATTTACAACAGTACCAAGCTAGAGATCTGAACTCTACACAACAACTGGAGATGGTGCCGTACTCGGTAGCTCACACTAAAGCAACTGAATCAGCAGAAGGAAACTCCTCAGGTAAGATATACGTTCTTGGGAGCCAAGAGCGGCACCTTGCTCGTCGAAGATAGCTATCAGCATCTCTACTTTGTTGATGCCATGACCGGGGTGATGCATGAGGTGAAAAATTGGCCACGGAGGTGCAATCTGAGCCTGAATCGGACCGTACCCTTCGACATGGATTGGCCGGCCTTCCTTCTTTCTCGGCTTGGCAAGCTACGGAATGATACTGGATAGTGATAAGTTATCTTCGATTGTTCGTTTCGGTGCTCTCGAATAATGTTGTGTAAAATCGTGTGATCATTTAGTGATATTTCAGGGACATGATTGAATCATTTGCTCAGGCTGTTTCTCCGCGGCAGGACGTCTGTATGATGCTACCAGGAAAAAAAAGAATCAGCTTCTATTGTTATCATGCTTCTCAAGCATCACGTGTTCAAATAATTGTGTCCCGTGTTGTAATTGAACCCAAGCTTTGAAATCGTTCAGGATCTTCTATTGTCAAGTTTGGGTAGCAAAATAGAAGTGGAAAAGAGAACATACAAATACCAATGTTTAGGTACTTTGAACATATCGATGGGTCCGTCAGATATACAGTACTTCATTTGTCCCAAATTATAAGATGTTTAGGTACGCTAAAACCTCTTATAACTGAAGCGGCAGCCGTCACGCGCAGTGGCGGAGCCAGGATTTGGCCACGACCCGAGCCAAAAACTAAGGGTAAAAACTACGCGGTAAAAGAATCCCATATCAAGGCATGGAAAAATTAATCTCTGTTTCACACATAGTACAAAATCTGGACACAATATTTAACATAATTGTGAGTGATACAAAAAATGGTGCCTAATCTAAGAAGTGGTTGATCCAGGCCTCACATAATTAAATTGGCAATGTTAGAAGACTTATACGTAGAATTTTATATGGAAATCAGTGTGGTCTCTCACACTAAGCTGGGTGTAGAGCAAGGATTTGAATCGCCTTGTTATTGTCTGCATGGATATTCTACTTTGCCTCTCTGATGACCATTTTCTATGGGCTGTGTGCGACACTAAGTTGACCAGCTACAAGCAAGATGTAGAAGGAATTTGTGTTGGGCTGTGCACTGCGGCTGTGCAAGGCCTGCCAAGCTGTCCAGATACGGGTGGGTTGGATGACTGCTCGCCCTAAACTAGCACACATCCCAGGCCAAATCTTGTATCTACGTAAATTGTTGCATGTAGAAATTTCCATGCCCCGGGCCATGGCCCAGGTTGCCCGGGGCCTGGCTCCGCCCCTGGTCACGCGTGCTTCCTCTCGATTTTAGCATGGCCGATGTCCTCAGCGAGGACGAGCCGGCGGTAGCAGGGTCCAAGGGCACGGTGTTTCTCGCCGTGCCGGTGGCCGTAGCAATGCAGCCGGACAGGAGGGCCATGGTAAGAAGAAGCTGTCGCCCGCCACTGGCGGCGCCTGGACGTCAGGGACAGAGGGGACCGGGAAGACGTCGTGCGATGGCAACGATCCTTGTCGAGTATCGAAATATACATGTCCCTGTTATTTCTGTTAGCAGAGCTTTATCATGTCTAATACTGTATGTATGTCTGAAGGGTAAGGTGACATATGTAAGTGTACAAACCTAGTGTGTAATGCAAAAACTCTGTATATGACTGCCTTCGTGCCTCTCGATCGGGGCATAGCATCTGATCACCAAGTAAGATCTGAAAAATCTTCTGTTATGATGTTTTGTACACGTTTCATTGTTTTCTGCTGATCTTGCCATCTGGCGTACGACACTGTATCACAGCGGATGTGAAAATTAGAAATGAATATGGTCTAGACGGACCTTATGGCTTTGGCGGAGACAGCATCCATGCGTCCGTGCTGTGCGTGGTCTCCCAATCATAAGCAATCAATCATCAGGTGCCATATCGAACGATAAACCTGACGACGCGGACGTGGATGAGCAACAGTACGGCTCGATTTTGTCGTGATCCAAAGACTATGTAAAATGCAATTTAGCTGGAGAGATCTCGACTAATCAATCGAACTCCAGACAGCCACATGTGTACTATGAACACAAAGTACGGCTGCTACAAAGGTTGTAATAAGACCCGGGCGGCGCGTAATGATGCCACAAGACAGAATCGGCTAATGAACAGGGAGGGGATCATGTGTTAATGACCTTTTAAGTTTGATTGGTATACGTAGATCCGTGTGGAGACAGTGACTTAATTAAACGTATAAGGTAGATGCATGTCTCGATCAGATCCATGTCTTATGTATAAGAACAGAAATGAGAGAGACGTGGCTAGATCATGAACACATTCAGTTCTACGGACAGCTGAACCAACATTATTGCAGAATGAGACTGTGCTGCATTTCGTGGTTAAGAACACGTGCACGCAAATCGTACGAGATGGTTACGAGTACCACATAGTCCTTGATCGTGGCACTAGACAGGCTATACTCGGAAGTGGATGCTGCGAGTTGGTACCCATCCCACTGGGCCGATGGGCTGTCGGATTGTTTAATAATTGCGGATGACTGTGTGCATCTCTTGGATGCAGAGGCTGGAGATCCGCACCCCCTTATCTAAAAAAAAGTTCTGTGTGAAACTTCTTTGATTCAGATTCCAGACCAATCAATCAACTCCCCTGTCCGCCAGGCTCGGCAGCAGACTTGCCGTGGATGAGCCTGAGCGCGAACGCCTGCAGCGACAGGAGGATCTTCCTCAGCTGCTCCTCCGTCTCCGGGTCGACCAGGTTGCCGTCGCCGTCGAACTTGCTCCGCGGGTGGTTCGCCTGGACGAACCCTTCCGGCTTGTTGACGAAGTGGATGTCCAGGAACACCCCGACCTGCCGGACGTGGTACGCCATCCGCTTCCCGCCGGACTTCCCCGACGCGCTCACGATGGCCGCCGCCCTGTCCGCCCACACGTTCGGCGGCCGCGACCCCCAGTCCAGCGCGTTCTTCAGTGGACCTGAGATGGAGTAGTTGTACTCGGGAGAGGCGAAGAGGAAGCAGTCAGCGCCGCGGACCCTGTCCCGGAACGCCTCGACGGCTGCCGGGAAGCCGCCGCCGGCCGTCTCGAGGTCGGTGTTGAGGAGCGGCAGGTCGGAGATGTCGACGTGGTCAATCTGCAGCCCCGGGATGGACTCCTCACACATCTTCGCAGCTTTTTTTGCACAACCAAACGCACGCACAATTGAAACACGTCAGCTCTGTCTATGCCCATGCGAGCGACCAGGGGACTAGGAACAAGAGGCTGCAGATGGATAGGACTCACCGGCACGAATGAGGCCGCTATTGGCCGAGGCCCGGCGGAGCGAGCCGGAGATCGCCGCCACCCTCAACGTCCGCTTCGCCCGTTTCGCCGGCGCGGCCGCCGTCGTCGAGCAGCCTTCCATATGTCCTCAGGGCTGGAATTGCTAGCTAGCTTGACCGGAGAGTGCGGACGAAGCAATTCGGATTGTTGTGTCCACATACCGATTTGGCGAATGTAGCTGTCCTGACCAGACGTGCTCGCTGTGCGGATAAAGTTGTGGCGCGAATGTTTTGGCTAGTCGTGGCTAACTTTTGAATTTTGATGGATGGCCGCAAGCCCTCCAAGTATTAATTCGAGAGATTTTCTTTCTTGTGTCCCTCTCTGGTAGGCCATGCTTGTAGAGTTGTAGTACGGGTTTCTCCTTGTGTGGGGATTATCCACATTTGCCTGAGTGGGCCTTTTCGTTCGGCCCAGCCCGCGCCGAATCTCATACCCTCCCGCGCATGTCCTTCACAACTTGGCAAATGTTATATGCGGTTTTTCAAAATATGCATTGTTCACTATATTCAGATTCATACTTTTTTTTTCATTCGTATGTACTACCTCCGTTCCAAAAATATAATTTATTTTATCTTTTTTTATTATAAGAGGTACCTATACGCGATTTAGTTCGTAGATTCACTCATTTCATTCTATAGGCAGTCTATATTAAAATTTCTAAAATATCCTATAATTTAAAATTGAGGGAGTAGTTTAGAATTCAAAATATTTCAAAAGTGAGACTTAAGATATTAAGAGGACACATCAATGAATACATTTTTAAAAGTCAGAATTTTTCTGAACTTGCAAATTGGATTTTTTTTCTTTAATGACGAGAGCACTGTGAACTATGTTGGTGTGAGTTTGCCACGGCAGATGCCATGGGATGGCTTACCATCGGTGTGGACCAAGGGACTTGGAAATCACGGAGAGGTCCGCACAAACAGAGTTTACCCAAGTTCGGCTTCTCGTAGCGAGGTAAAGATCTACTCCTGCTTTGTGGTATTGATTTGATAGGGGTGTAGCAGAGGTCTGATGGCTATGGAGTGAGATGAATCCTTTCTTAGGGTTTCATAGTCGACCTTATATAGGTACTCGACTAGGGTAAAAGGGTATGACGGGTTGACCTAGGCGACGGCGGCTAACTCGCCAGAAGTGCGGCTGTTTGAAGCGTACTCTTTGGAATACATATCTGCTTATCCAAATCAGAGATTGACTCGCCTCCTCCCAAGACCATCGGGTTCTTGATGGCCCCGACATACTGGAAGATGTCTTAGGGGTGGGCTTTGGGCCACCCGGTCCTATGATCCGACTCGTGGTGCTGGGCCTATCCGATTGGACATCCCCATCATTCATATTCATATGCAACGAAAAGTCCCTATTCCACTAATACCAGCCGATCAACCGATAGGTCGAGTACAACTCTGATTAGTGAGTACTACACGAACACGGCATTGGCTCATAACAGTATCTAGTCTCATTACGTAAAGAACATTTTACAAAATATTTAAAATGTAAACAAAAATCTGAAATAAAATTTCGGGTGTGCATGCTAACATTTTATGTTTGCACATAAAGTTTCAACAAATAATAATATTATTTATGTTCTGTATAAAAGACAAATTGGTGCTAAAAAATAACTCTTTGCTTGACTTTTTTTGTCTTTTCTACACAGGACACAAAAAATCTCAATTTTGACAAAAAATTGTGTGCCTGCATAAAATGTTTATATGTACCATGATTTTTAGGGCGATAAGACGTCCTAAGGCGGAGGAGGAGGCGCCTAAGCGGACGTTTTAGGCGCCTAGGCACCTAAGGCGGTTGTTTTTCTAAGGCGGAGGGGCGCCTTAACGCCTAGGCGGCGTCACCTTACGGACGCTTTAAAAACCATGGTATGTACACCCGAATTTTGTTTCGAAATTTTTGAACATTATGAAATATGTTTTCATAATAAGATCATCTAGTCCTATAAGTCAGTCAAGCTGGATTTTCGGTACTACACTCACATCGTTTGATACTGTGTCATTCTACCTACCGTTTTACTTGCATGCATAGAGTAGGAGACTACATTGGAAACTGCACAATGTCGCACGTTCCCGAGGAAAATATGTACAGCTAGACGTCAGACACATGCAGCATCTCCCCTTTATCATCGTGCTTCGCAGCTGGTCGTAGCTTGCACAGGCAGGTTGGCCGCTGCCAGGCCATAAGTGCAATGTCAGGCCCGAGAGCTCCACCCAGAGAAAAGTGAATTTTGACAAAAATAACCCATTTTTAAAACTTCAATAAAAAATAACTCTTTTTTGGAAAAAATTCTGAAACTAACCCTTTTGTGTGGCTCCCGCACCGGGGGCGCCACACATACATGTGCAACGCCCTATCCTGGGGCGCCACACGTGAACAGGTGTGGCGCCCCAGGCTGGGGAGTTGCACATGTATGTGTGGCGCCCCCGGTGCGGGAGCCACACAAAAGTGTTAGTTTCAGAATTTTTTCAAAAAAAAGTTATTTTTTGTTGAAGTTTCAAAAATGGGTTATTTTTGTCAAAATTCACCAGAGAAAACATATACCTGACGGAGTTGATCAGTGCGGAGTAGTAGCTTTTATCGGAGGTGATCGAGTGCCATCAAGGTGAAAGCGTTCAACCTTTATGTTCAACTCAACCATCAGATCATGATTACGATTATCATCCAATCACATTACATGCATTCAGTGCATCTATTTCTAAAACCACACAGTGTACTACTATCACATACTCCCTCGTTCTCAAAATAGGATGCCTTTAGTTTTTGGTCAAAGTCAAAAATAAAAATTGACCAATTATATAGAAAAGTATATCAACATCTACGATACCAAATCCACACGATATGAAAATGTATTTCATGATGGTTTCAACTCTACTGATTTGGAATTATAAACGTCGACATTTCTGTATAATTGGTCAAACTATAAAAGTTTGACTTTGCGAAAAAATACAGGCATCCTATTTTGGGATAGAGGGAGTATTACCATGTTCCCAACTCGGTAATTTAGTCACTAATATTGTACCTTTAGAAATTGTTTTAAATACGAATTCAACGTTTTAATTTTTATAATACATATTACAAAATTTGATACTCAGAGTAGTTGAATTGATGGTCAAACTCAGTGCATGCAAACAATAGCATCACGTAAATAAGGACGGAGGGAGTATCACTTATTCCCACATTCAAAATTCGGTATTTTCTCGAAATAGGCTTGCGCCTCGCTATATTAATATAGCAACCACCCGTACAATTGTGCGACCACTGCTGGGGCAATCAGCACAAATAAGCCCAAGAAAAACAACAAGAGAAACAGAAAAGAAACTAATGCCAGCAACGTCGGATCGACGAAAACCAAGATGTCCCGCAACCGCTGCACCCTCCGGTGTTGGGGATCGTAGACAAAAAACAAAAAACTTCCTAGCGACGATAACCATAAACTAGCCAAGATCTAACTATGCAGATATACTATACGAAGGAGGACGGAGTACATACCCTTGTAGACCGAAAGCGGGATTACGTTCCCGCACAAACGTTGTCGATGAAGCCGATGAAGCCTACCTCAAGGTCGTGTAGAGGAAGTAGTCGTACTCCCAGTGCCACACGTGTAGCGCCTCGTAGTTCCACACACGTGCGGTGTAAATGACGGCCTCCGAGCTCCAGATCCAGCAAAGCAGCGGAAGTAGAAGATTGGATCTCGAAGCACGGCGGTGTGCGTAAGGTGGAGAGACCTCTCCTCGTACGCAGCTCCAGAAACGGAACCACACTCAAAGTAGGAGAGAAGAAGAAGGAAGAAAGGGATGATTTTCCAAGGCATGGAGCACTCCTATATAAAGGGAAGGGGGGAGGCCAACCTCCTTGGCTCCCCCATGTGGGACTAAACCCCACATGTGGTGCGCCGGCCATGGGGAGCCGCCGGCCCTGGTGGGCCCCATTCGGCCCACCCAGGGTGGCTAGCCCTCCTCCCCTTTTTTCTTTTCCTGTTCTTTTAGGGAATTTCCCCCTAATTGGCCTCTAAGGCCCATATAGGTTTTAATGCCTTTTAAATTCGAATTTAATTAAAAAAATATTTAATCACTAATAACACTTATTAATATTAAATACATATTATTTAATTCATTCGGACCCCGAAAACATATTTCGTTGCCTCCGATCAACACCGGACAAGTTCTGGAACACTTCCGGAGTTTCTGGTTTCTATCTCTCTTATATCCAATCAAATCGTCACCTACCCTTAAGTGTGTTACCCTACGGTTCGGGATCACTCCAGACATGATCGAGACACGTTCTCCGATCAATGACTAACAGCGGGATCTGGATACCCATGATAGCCCCTGTGCGTCCACGAATAACTTTTATCGTTTGAACCTTTAGACGTCCAGTCTCATCCTCTTGCCTATCGATACTTAGATTGTCCGAGCGTCGTTCTCCGGTATCACAATTACCGAGCATGACCTCGTCATTGACAAATCTATCTTACTCGTCTGTGATACTACATCCCCGTGACCTAGTCACATGCTTGCAAGCTTATTGATGTAATCTCACCGAGTGGGCCCAGAGTATCTATCCTGCTATTTGGATTGGCAATTCCTGCTCTTGATCACTCGCTTCTACTGCTTCCTTCCGATACCCGAAAGTGTCACCTTTATTGTCAGGCTATATAAGACATGAAGTTTGATGCGATTAGCCGCATCTTCCAGAAGCAGAGATTTGATATGATCTCACAGTCGAAGGTATGAATACTACGTTTCTACATTTTGGGTATGTCCATCAAATCATTCACCTAATGATATGACTCCGTTGTTAACCGACGCCATTGTCCATGATCAGGAAACTTTGATCATCTGTTACCCAACGAACTAGTTAAACAGAGGCTACTAGGGACCTGGTTGTTTTCATACCACATGTTGCTAGCTCTAAGTTGACGAGGGAATATCTCCCCGGCAACAGTGCCAGAAACAATGCTTGTACGTCACACGTCAGTTGGGAACCCCAAGAGGATGGTATGATGAGTGTAGCAGCAAGTTTTCCCTCAGTATGAAACCAAGGTTTAATCGAACCAGTAGGAAAACGAGGTTGCTTCGAAGGTGTTGGTGAAAGAGTGTAGTGCGGCGCAACACCAGGGATTCCGGTGCCAACGTGGAACCTGCACAACACAATCAAATTACTTTGCCCCAACTTAACAGTGAGGTTGTCAATCTCACCGGCTTGCTGAAAACAAAGGGTTAAACGTATCGAATGGAAAATGATGTTTGTTTGCATAAAACAGTAGAGAACAATGATTGCAGTAGATTGTATTTCAGATGTAAAAGAATGGACCGGGGTCCACAGTTCACTAGTGGTGTCTCTCCAATAAGATAACTAACATGCTGGGTAAACAAATTACAGCTGGGCAATTGTCAATTGATAAGTGCATATAACATGCATGTGTGAGCTGTGGTATCTACTATGAGATTCATTTGGGCATTACGACAAAGTACATAGACCGCTATCCAGCATGCATCTATGCCTAAATAGTCCACTTTCCGGTTAACATCCGTACCCCTTCCAGTATTAAGTTGCAAGCAACAGACAATTGCATTAAGTAATGTGCGTAATGTAAACAATACATTCATCCTTGAATAAAGCATTGTTGTTTTACCCCTAGTGGCAACAACACATCTACAACCTTAGAACTTGCTGTCACTATCCCAGGTTAAATAAAGGTTGAATCAAACTATCATGCATAAATACCCCCTCTTGGAGTCACAAGTATTCACTTGGCCAAGGCTTCAACAAGTAACGGAGAGCATGCAAGATCACAAATGACATAGACATGATAATATAATATTCAGCTCCACATAGGTATCAATATAAGTCAAATCCCAGCAAACACAACATGTAGCATTACAATAAGATGATCTTGATCATGATAGGCAGCTCACAAGATCTAAACATGATGGCACAAGTGAAGACAACTATCTAGCTACTGCTATGGACCCATAGTCCAAGGATGAACTACTCACGCATCACTCCGGAGGCGGGCATGGCGATGTAGAGCCCTCCGGTGATGATTCCCCTCTCCGGCAGGGTGCCGGGAAGAGCTTCAGAACCCCCTGAGTTAGGGTTGACGACGGCGGCGGCAGCGAATATGTTCTGGATGAAAGGATCGGTGTTTTAGGGTTTTCACGTCTCGGGGAATAAATAGGCGAAGGGGCGATGTCGGCGGACCCCCGAGGGGCCCAAACCATCAGGCGGCGCGGTGGGCCCCCCTGCCGCGCCGGCCTATGGTTTGGCCACCTCGTGGCTCCCCTTCGTCTCTCCTTCGGACTCCGTGTACGTGTTGGAAAAATAGGGACTTGGCCTTTTGTTTCGTGCAATTCCGAGAATATTTCCAGAAGTAACTTTCTGAAACCAAAAACAGCAGAAAACAGGGAACTGGCACTGTGGCATCTTGTTAATAGGTTAGTCCCAGAAAATGCATAAAAGTGATACGAAGTGTATATAAAACATGTAGCAAATGGTATCATATAAGCATGGAACAACAGAAATTATGGATACGTTGGAGACGTATCAAGCATCCCCAAGCTTAGTTCTACTCGTCCTCGAGTAGGTAAAACGATAACAACAAATGCATATCGAACTTCTTCAATATCTTGTCAAGGTAAGTACTTTGACATAACGCTAGTAGGCGCCCTGGTCTGTCACGATAGATCTTAATGCCTAATACGTATGCAGCTTCTCCTAAGTCCTTCATCGAAAATTTACTGTTTAAATATTCCTTCACCCTTTTCAGAAGTTCCACATCATTCCCAATTAGTAATATATCATCCACATATAGAACTAGGAATGCAACTGAGCTCCCACTCATTTTCTTATAAATGCAGGTTTCTTCTACATTTTGGAAAAATCCAAAACCTTTGATCACTTCATCAAAGCGAAGATTCCAGCTCCGAGATGCTTGCTTCAGTCCATAAATAGAACGCTGAAGTTTGCATACTTTGCCAACATTTTATGGACTGACAAAACCCTCAGGTTGTACCATATACAACTCTTCCTCAATGTTGCCATTTAGGAACGCTGTTTTGACATCCATATGCCATATCTCATAATCATGATATGCAGATGTTGCTAGCAAAAACCGAATAGACTTTAGCATCGCTACCGGTGAAAACGTTTCATCGTAGTCAATTCCATGAACTTGTCGGAAACCTTTTGCGACAAGCCAAGCTTTATAGACGGTTACATTACCGTCAGCATCAGTCTTCTTCTTAAAAATCCATTTATTCTCGACGGCCTTGCGCCCTTCGGGAATCTCCACCAAAGTCCATACTTTGTTGTCATACATGGATCCAATTTCGGATTTCATGGCTTCAAGCCATTTCTCGGATTCGGGTCCTTCCATTGCCTCTTTGTAGTTCGTAGGTTCGTCTTGTTCAATTAACATGACGGTGCAAACAAGATTGTCGTACCACTCAGGGGTTGTACGGGTTCTTCCAGACCTACGAGGTATGATAGCCTCCTCGACATTTTCTCCCACTCCATCTGTTATGGAGGACGGTTCAGGAACAGTTTCCGTTGCGCCACTCGGAATTTCGAGTTCAGGATCAACTATCTCGTCGAGGTCTATTTTCCTCCCACTTACTCCTTTAGCGAGAAACTCTTTCTCGAGAAAGGTGCCGCTCTTTGCGACAAACGTTTTGCCCTTGACTTGGTGGTAGAAGGTATATCCTATGGTTTCCCGCGGATATCCTACAAAGACGACCTTTTCCGATTTCGATTCGAGTTTGTCAGGCTGTAGTTTCTTAACGTATGCCCCACAACCCCAAACCTTCAGGAACGACAACTTCGGTTTCTTACCATGCCATATCTCATACGGTGTCGTTGCTACGGATTTGGACGGAGCCCTATTTAAAATGAATGCGGCTGTTTCTAACGCATATCCCCAAAACGATATGGGCAAGTCAGTAAGAGACATCATAGACCGTACGCTATCTAATAAGGTACGATTACGTCGTTCGGACACACCGTTGCGTTGTGGTGTCCCGGCAGGCGTAAGTTGTGGTACGATTCCACAAGCCTTCAGATGTGTGCCAAACTCAAAACTCAAATATTCGCCACCACGATCAGATCGAAGATGTTTAATTTTCTTGTTGAGTTGATTTTCAACTTCACTCTGAAATTCTTTGAACTTTTCAACTGTTTCAGACTTGTGTTTCATTAAATAGATATACCCGTATCTAGGGATGAAAACGGAGCGGATACGGACGGAACTGAGTGGTGCCACATTTGTTTTCATATTTGTTTGCGGAAGCGGAAACGAATATAGAAACCCCGGAAACAAATACGGAAACAAAAATTATCGGAAATAGATATGTACCGAATACGGTGCGGACACGGAACAGAAAGCGGATGTTTGCCGGAACAAAGCAACCCCTTAAATAATGCATGAAAACTCAATCAAACCAACAAAATTGTCAATTTTCTAAGATGAAATAAAATATAACGAGTTATCATGATTATATAATATAGTGTGCATATGCTATCAACTTTGGCACCATTAAGAAACATCTACTATCATCCTTAACACTAGTGCTACACTGAAATGTCGAAGTGGCAACGACTCGAGAGGGACATGATATGCGAGTATATATGGCCTAAACACGGTAGCTTCAGATCCTTTTATTTTTTTATTCATATCATGTAATGTGCCTAAATATTTCTACTGGAATTACTGGCCCTACTGGATGTGGAAAGCACCGCATAGTAAAAACGGAAAGTTCCGTATTACCAGAAACAGAAAGTTCCGTTTCCGTGGTCATTCTGCCGGAATCTGCTGTTCCGTTTCCGTTTCCGCATAAAAGTTTCCGTTTCCGTTTTCGTTTTGCAAAATTCCGTTTCCGTTTCCGTATTTCCATTCCGTTTCCGTTTTTCCGTGGAAAAGTCGGAAAGATTCCGCTCCGTTTTCATCCCTACCCGTATCTACTCAAATCATCAGTGAAGGTTACAAAATAACGATAACCATTTCGTGTCGACACGCTCATTGGACCACACACATCTGTTGAACGGTGTCTTGGTCATCTTGCCCATAAGGCATGGTTCACAAGTGTCAAGAGATCCAAAATCTAGTGACTCCAAAAGTCCATCAGAATGGAGTTTCTTCATGCGTTTTATACCAATATGACCGAGATGGCAATGCCACATGTACATGGCGGTATCGTCACTAAGTTTAATCCTTTTGGCATCTACGTTATGGATGTGAGTGCTACTATCGAGATTCAACAAGAATAAACCATTACTCTCAGGAGCATTAACATAAAAGACATCATTCATCGAAATAGCACAACCATTTGATACTGAATTGAACGAATATCCATCTTGCAACAAGCAAGATCCACTGATAATGTTTACACTCAAAGCCGGTACAAAATAACATTTATTTAAAACCAAAACTAATCCCGATGGTAGATGTAGAGGGAGTGTGCCGACGGCCACCACGTCAACTTTTGATCCATTGCCGACGCGCATCGTCACCTCGTCCTTCGCCAGGCGCCTTTTATTCCGCAACTCCACCTGTGAGTTACAAATATGAGCAACATAACCGGTATCAAATACCCATGCATTACTCCGAGCGCTAGTAAGGTAAACATCTATACCATGTATATCAAATATACCTTTCTCTTTTCCGACAATCTTGTCGGCCTTCTTGTCTTCTAGGTACTTGGGGCAGTTGCGCTTTCAGTGACCATCTCCCTTGTAGTAGAAGCATTCCATGCTGGGTTTGGGACCAGGTTTGTTAGCCTTAGATTTGACAACGTGTTTGCCATCCTTCTTGGGCTTCCAGTTCTTCCTTCCCTTGCCACCAGATTTCTTGAAATCGACGGTCTTGTTGACCATCAACAGCGTGTGCTCCTTCTTGATTTCCACCTCAGCAGTCTTGAGCATCACGAACACCTCAGACAGGGACTTAGCCATGCCCTGCATGTTGTTGCTGCCTCTTTACTGCCACTAGTTCCACTGTCTTGCACTGGTTGCTTAGGCATATGGCCTGCAGTTGCTGGCTGGAGCATCTTAAGAGTCTATGCAGATGACTGGTTCGTCTTACCACCCATCGGCTGCAATGGAGATGTCATGTGACATGCAGTTGCTGATTGACGCATGATAGGAGCTTGTGTAGACGTTTGGTGCTTGCTAGTACCTGGTGGCTGCAATGGTGGTGGGACGTGAGAGGCCTCAGTCGTGTAACTAATATATAACCATATATATATACACAATATAAGATGCACTCAGCCTACATAACATCTAAATGAAATGTAATGCAACATGATATGGTCTCCTTCGCGCCAACAGTTTTATAAACAATTTAATAAACCTACCTTGACCATATCACATGGCCCCTGCAAAATAAAGTTAGACGCTTTCTATTTTAACTTTTGCATATTTTACGTGGCTGCTAGGGCTTCCGCACAAGAACCATTTCTTACCTACGAATACAACCACAACAGCGATAAGACAATTGTCTCTATTAGACCCCTTTCGGGGGCCTCCATTGTAAATGCAATATCAACTATTGTAGGAGATACAGACACCCGCCAGCCACATATACGGTACAAGCCGTATGTCAAGTGTGGAACCAGTCTCGCGTAAGAGTACGCGTAAAGTCGGTCCGGGCCGCTTCATCCCACAATGCCGCGATATAAACATGTACACGCGAGAGGGTAACAAATGTAGAATCGATGCCCACATTCAACATGTGTTCTAACCGTATAGAAATATCTACGCATAGATCGGCTCTGATACCACTGTTGGGGATCGTAGATAGAAAACAAAAAAAATTCTACCGACGATAACCATAAACTAGCCAAGATCTAACTATGCAGATATACTATACGAAGGAGGACGGAGTACATACCCTTGTAGACCGAAAGCGGGATTACGTTCCCGCACAAACGTTGCCGATGAAGCCGACGAAGCCGACCTAAAGGTCGTGTAGAGGAAGTAGTCGTACTCCCAGCGCCACACGTGTAGCGCCTCGTAGTTCCACACACATGCGGTGTAGATGACGACCTCAGAGCTCCAGATCCAGCAGAGCAGCGGAAGTAGAAGATTGGATCTCAAAGCACGGCGGTGTGCGTAAGGTGGAGAGACTTCTCTCCTCGTACGCAACTCCAGAAACGGAACCACGCTCAAAGTAGGAGAGAAGAAGAAGGAAGAAAGGGATGATTTTCCAAGGCATGGAGCACTCCTATATAAAGGGAAGGGGGGAGGCCAACCTCCTTGGCTCCCCCATGTGGGACTAAACCCCACATGGGGTGCGCCGGCCATGGGGAGCCGCCGGCCCTGGTGGGCCCCATTCGGCCCACCCAGGGTGGCTGGCCCTCCTCCCCTTTTTTCTTTTCCTTTTCTTTTAGGGAATTTTCCCCTAATGGGCCTCTAAGGCCCATATAGGTTTTAATGCCTTTTAAATTTGAAATTAATGAAATAAAAAATATATTTAATCACTAATAACACTTATTAATATTAAATACATATTATTTAATTCATTCGGACCCCGAAAACATATTTCGTTGCCTCCGATCAACATCGGACAAGTTCCGGAACATTTCCGGAGTTTCTGGTTTCTATCTCTCTTATATCCAATCAAATCGTCACCTACCCTTAAGTGTGTTACCCTACGGTTCGGGATCACTCCAGACATGATCGAGACACGTTCTCCGATCAATGACTAACAGCGGGATCTGGATACCCATGATAGCCCCTGTGCGTCCACGAATGACTTTTATCGTTTGAACCTTTAGACGTCGAGTCTCATCCTCTTACCTATCGATACTTAGATTGTCCGAGCGTCGTTCTCCGGTATCACAATTACCGAGCATGACCTCGTCATTGACAAATTGATGCATGTAAAATGCATACATGAACTTTACATTTTATTACATGTTATTCCATGTTATTTGCATCATATAAGGGTTATATTCATGATTTATATTAAGTTTTGGGGATAATTAACAACTCCCCCATTTTTCTGGAATTAACCCTGCGCTGTCAGAAAACCCCTTTTTCTATATTTTGATGTTTCAGGACCCAAACGACGTCCAAATGACCTGAAACTTTACGGGATCATTTTTTTGGAAGGAACGAAACGTAGGCGCAAAGGAATCGAAGAAACGGAGACCAGAAGGCCAAAAGGGGTGGGCCCACGCGGCCAGATTCCCTGCCACGTGGGGTCCCCCATCCTGGCCCTCGGGCCTCCGCTGTCGATCTTTCTTCCCGAAGCTTCGTCTTGACCTAAAAACGACTATATATAGACCCCCCAGGGCTTTCGCGAAAGAGAGCGCCGCAGAAACACAGAAACCACGAAACAGAGATCTGGAGCTGAAGATTGGAGGGGGAAAACTCCGGCGGGGCGCTGCCGGTGTGGTCTCCTTCCCCTCCAACAACATCTCCACCGACACCATGATGAAGAGGGAGTAGTCCACCCCTGGACTATGGGTTTGTGGAAGTAACTTATGTATCTCTCCTCTCTATGAGCTTCACTAATTAGTACCGTATGAGCTGCTGAACATGATTACGGTCATCTATGTAATTCCTTTGTGGTGGATCTTTATTATGAGTTAATACATGTTTGAGATTGCAATGGTTTTGTTTCAGTTATGAAAGTAGATGCATATTATGTACCCCGTTCTTATTTACTTGTCATGATCAAGCATGTTTATGAGAGCATGTGAGGGGGAACGTGTGCATTAGTTGGAGTAACGGGGGGTGGCTAGTGCAGTGAACGTGACAGATAGTTCTGCGATCCACTTGGGTTTTCTACCTTACTTTGTTGCCTCACTAGGGATAAACAAAAATACCATGCTACCGGAGAGTGGATGTGACCTTGGCCACTATCTCCATGACTAGATCTAGCATGTTCTTATTTTAACTTCATGTCATTGAACTTATTGCTATGCTCTGATTTATCTTAATTACTAAGGTGTTATGATTTAGTTCGCATCTTGGTGGAGCATAAGAGAGAGAACAACTTATACTTGAGATCTCTATGTTAGGACGTGATGCCCATATTATTAATAACTTGTCAAACCATGTCTTGCCATCTTACATGTTAATTTTAGTGTTCCATTGTCTACCACGTTATCAAGAGAGAGTGCATTTGTGAAACCATGAACCCCGGTCCATTTTTAATCATAAGAAACACCTTTCCAACACTTTTATCACCACTTTTGTTTGCTGCCATTATTAAATCCGAAAATACAAAAACACTTTTACATCTTGCATTCATCATAAAAAACCCAAAAATATCATTTATCATTACTACCATCATCCTTGCATATTTATTTTACCATCATTGCATATTTACTACTGTTTGCATATTTATTTTATTATCATTCTCACACCTTGTGCTTGACAACCACTTGGTGAGGTTGAGGGCACAAAACAATTTATTTTGTTGCAGGTTCTCAAGAGAAGGATAAGGAGATAACACCTGAAATACTGGTTCCCCGAGAGTTCGATATTAAACCCTCGAGTCACCCCTCGTGGGGAAAACTGTCTTCCACTACTACATACACTCTGCACTTGGAGTCTCAACCTAACCCATTTACTTTTCACGCAGGTACCACGCGAAGGGCTAGCAACTTTTTCTGGCGCCGTTGTGGGGTAACTACGTGAAGGGCCATCAAGACGTTTTCTGGCGCCGTTGCCGGGGAACCATAGCTGAAAGGTTTATCCAAGGATCACTCACATCAAGTCAACTTCATCACCAACTTGTGTAACAACCTAAGCTTGGGGAAGTTGCACCTACGTGAGCATCATCTTATCCATCTTTACCTACAATCATTTTATTTTGTTTTGTTCTTGTCTTGCATATCATCTTTATATTTCGGTTTGCATATTTATATTCAGTTTTGCATTTTGTGTTGCATTTGTTATTTCGAGTTGCATTAGTGTCATTTTACTTTCAGTTTTGCATAAAAAATTAAAAACACATAAAAACTTGTTAAAATGGGAGATAGAACTAAATTGTGTGACTACACAAACACTCCTAATGATCAATTTATTGCTAAGCCTATCACCACACCTGAGATTACTGCTGAGAGCTATGAAGTTAGTCCTAGTTTGTTAAACTTGATAACTAGGGAACAATTTGGTGGTAGTGCTGTTGAGGATGCCTCTATGCATCTTCATGATTTTATTGAAATCTGTGACATGCAAAAGTTTAAAAATGTTGAAAGTAATGTCTTAAAACTGAAGTTATTTCCTTTCTCACTTAGAGGAAAAGCTAAAGAGTGGCTACATTCATTACCTACTGGTAGTATTAATTCTTGGGATGATTTAAAAGAAGCTTTCATTAAGAAATATTATCCCCCTGTTAAAATACTGCAAAATAGAAACAATATCCTCTCTTTTAGGCAAAATGAAAATGAACATGTTGCCATGGCTTGGGATAGGATTAAACTCATGCTTAGAACTTGTCCATCACATGGGGTTAATGAATGGACCATTTTACACTCTTTTTACAATGGTCTAAATTACATGTCTAGAAATATACTTGATTCAGCTGCTGGAGGTGCTTTCATGGGAAAAACTATTAGAAGCTAAGAACATTTTGGAAAGTATCTTGCAAAATTATAGTCAATGGCATACTGATAGAGCACCTAGTTCATCTAAGAAAGTGAACTCTATAGAAGAAACAAATGATTTGTCATCTAAAATGGACACCATTCTTGCTTTTATTAATAAACAAAATTTTGAAAATATGCCTTTGCAAGAACTAGTTGGTAATAATCCTGAAAATGTTGATGTCAACTTCATTAGGAACTATGGTAATAATGGGTATGGTAACAACAATTATAACTCTTATAATAAGCCCCCATATGTTCCAAACAAATATACCACTAGTAGTAATGTTTCTAGTGATTTGGAAAACACCATTAGATCATTTATATCTACTCAAAAGGAGCTCAATAAGGAGTTCATATCCAAATTCGAAAAACATGATATTTTGTTTGAAAGAGTAGATCAACTCACTAAGGAAGTTTCCTCATTAAAGAACATCATTATATCTCAAAAAGAAAAAAAGTTGAGGAAGTTAAAATGCTTAGTGAAGTTAAGGAACCATTTGTTGATTTAGAGAAGTGTAGCTTGCATGAATTAATTTCTATCTTACAAAAATTTGCAAGTGATCCTTCTGTTAATATTAACCAGGCTGGTTTTGGTTCCTATATTGCTAATCATGTCTTAAAAGAAAAGATTGCTAGGTACAATCAAGAAGCTATGATACCACCTAAGCTTGGGGATATCTGGATCCCTAAGGTACTAGTAACCATTGGAAAAGAGACACACCATGCCATTTTAGATCTAGGATCTAGTGTCTCTATATTATCTAAAGAACTATATGAAGTCCTTGAACTTAAAAATATTGAGAAATGCTCTATTGAACTTGCACTTGCTGATGATTCCATTAGACATGCTCTAGGAAAAGTAAGTGATGTTATGGTAGAGTTACACATGACTTTTGTGCCTGTTGATTTTCTAATCATGGACATGGGGAATAAAACCTCTAGTCCTATTATTTTGGGAAGACCTTTTCTTCGTACTACAGGTGCCATTATTGATTCAAAGGAAGGGAATGTGAAGTTTCAGTTTCCACACAAGAAGAGCATGGAACACTTCCCAAGGAAGAGGGACACACCAAGGTTCAAGCTCCCTCATGAGCTACGTCCCCTTTGATTATCAAGTAAGTAAGCCTAGCTATATGGCTATAAAGAAAGCGCTTTACGGGAGGCAACCCGGTTGTTTTTGTTTGAGATTTTCTTTGAGTCCTCTTGCTGTAACAAGAGAGTAGTTTGTTAGTTTTGTTTCTGGGATTTTTAATAAAGAACCAAGTTTTACCTATTTTGGGTTTGAAAAGTTGCTATTCATTTTCGGAGAGTTTTCTGCCTGCACGAAGTCTGTGCACGGTTTGATTTTTCATTTTTTATCTGTAACTCCGATTGAGCTGTAATTTGAACTGTAGCTTCAACTTTTCATCCTCTGTATACGTGATTTTTTAGATTTTTCTGACGAGTTTAAGTAGGGTAGAAAAATGCGTTTTGCTGCTGCTGTTTTTCTGGACAGATTCTGTCTTGATATTGTTTGATGCATTCTTTGAGCTTTTTGCTTGAATCTTTTTGATTCAATTGAGTTTATGAGTAGGCATACAACATTATATACTCTCTGGACATTCATATGAATTTTTGCCTAAGGATTTTATGCAGCAAGGAACCTATTTGTTTATCACTACTAATATCACCCCACAGAAAAGAAATGGGAGAAACGGTGTTTTGAAGTTTTTTCACAGGGATTAGAGGAGCTGCACCAAGAGCTATCCAAGGATGGTGAAGACCATAAGCTTGGGGATGTCAAGACAACCCCACTAGACCAACACACTCTCGGTTTGCACACGTCTAACTTCTGTTTTTCGATCAAAGCACTTTATCGTATAAACTTGGAGCGTCTGTTTTTTTTGCTTTTGTTATTTCGGTTTGATTTTTATAAGACCACCACTATCATTTATATATGAGAGAGCTACTGGAAGTTTGGGTTGAATTATGTTGGATGCTATTAAATATATTGGGATAGGGATGTTTGAGTTGATTTTAAAAGATACATATAGTTGCATAATTCATGTGCTTTGAATGAATGTTAATTTGCAAGTGTGTTGTCAAGAGCTATCTTTTACCATGTTTAGATGTTGAATTTTAACTTTACTTGGTTTAACATGGATTGATTAGTTCTATGGACACTTATGCATGCATTTAGATGGTCAACTTTCTCCCTATTGCTAGCCCAAAAATTACAACAAGTAAAAAGCTTGTTTCCCAACACCTTCAACCAAAGTTTTTCCAGTGAGTCCACCATATCTACCTATTAGCTTTATGCTATTCCAAGTATGTTTATCATGTTATATTGTGTTATCTACATTTCTGAATTTAAATGCTTATGTTATTGATTGTCATGGGAAAAATTGGTTAAAAGCTCTCACGAACTTGATGCACAATTTACTTTTATTGCATTTAATAAGCATGAACCATTGTGATTAAAATTATGAAGTTGTGGGCTTGACAATTGTTTTGGTTGGGAGTTAGCCCATATGTGCTGTCACATGGCAAGCTTTCAACATTGCACTTATTTATATTTAGTTGATGTCATGTACTTTTGTTTATGGATGCCTATCATGGGTGAAATGAATGTGGATACTTAGTAAGTTCAAAGAGTTTGTATAAATGGTTAGAGAAATGCCTGGGCCGCTAATCTAAGCCATGCATCATTCATGGTGGAAATTTACAGCATAACCATAATGTTCATTCAGTGATGCACCTCATAATAAAAAGCTATACCCATAGTAAATAAAAGAGTGCTGAGATTGTTCATTGTCTGTTTGTCTTGTTGTTTTGACATGGGCTTGTTCATGTCAAGGGGCAAGAGGTACCCCAGTGCAGTTCTTGATGATACTATTATTACTTGCAATGACCTTTATTTGAATTTACTTTGTGGACCAAAGTGAGTAACACATGGTGTAGGTACTTGTATTCAAGGGACATGAGACATTCAACCAATACATTGTCAAGCACACCACTCATATTTGCTTTCACTTTAAACATTAATCATTCAAGATGCTATGATAGGGGTAATGAGAGCTCCACACCAATGACTACCACATTGCAAGCATTAACTTAAGTAGAAGTGTTTGGAAGTTAGATGAAACTTATTCATGCTTTACCTCTACTTATTTATCTATCCAAAGTGTCCACCTTTTATATTCAGTTTTCATAAGAAGTACTCTATGACCACCATAGGATGTTTTTACTTTTCATTATGCATACATTTGGTCCATAGTACTTTCTTCTATATTACACTTTGTGAATTTATCATTGAACATCTTTACATTGAGTATTTGATATCACTTCATAATTTATCTTGCATATTGTTATTCCTTTGAAGAATGAATCATTTGACTCTATGTAGCAATAGTAATCACCTTTGATATCCATTGATAGTATTAAAATGCAAAGTCCATGTTAGTTTTATCACCTTCATACTCGGGACGAGCATGGGTTAAGCTTGGGGATGTTGATGCATGTAAAATGCATACATGAACTTTACATTTTATTACATGTTATTCCATGTTATTTGCATCATATAAGGGTTATATTCATGATTTATATTGAGTTTTGGGGATAATTAACAACTCCCCATTTTTCTGGAATTAACCCTGCGCTGTCAGAAAACCCCTTTTTCTATATTTTGATGTTTCAGGGACCCAAACGACGTCCAAATGACCTGAAACTTTACGGGGATCACTTTTTTGGAAGGAACGAAACGTAGGCGCAAAGGAATCGAAGAAACGGAGACCAGAAGGCCAAAAGGGGTGGGCCCACGCGGCCAGATTCCCTGACCGCGTGGGGTCCCCCATCCTGGCCCTCGGGCCTCCGCTGCCGTCGATCTTTCTTCCCGAAGCTTCGTCTTGACCTAAAAACGACTATATATAGACCCCCCAGGGCTTTCGCGAAAGAGCGCCGCCGAAACACAGAAACCACGAAACAGAGACTGGAGCTGAAGATTGGAGGGGGAAAACTCCGGCGGGGCGCTGCCGGTGTGGTCTCCTTCCCCTCCAACAACATCTCCACCGACACCATGATGAAGAGGGAGTAGTCCACCCCTGGACTATGGGTTTGTGGAAGTAACTTATGTATCTCTCCTCTCTATGAGCTTCACTAATTAGTACCGTATGAGCTGCTGAACATGATTACGGTCATCTATGTAATTCCTTTGTGGTGGATCTTTATTATGAGTTAATACATGTTTGAGATTGCAATGGTTTTGTTTCAGTTATGAAAGTAGATGCATATTATGTACCCCGTTCTTATTTACTTGTCATGATCAAGCATGTTTATGAGAGCATGTGAGGGGGAACGTGTGCATTAGTTGGAGTAACGGGGGGTGGCTAGTGCAGTGAACGTGACAGATAGTTCTGCGATCCACTTGGGTTTTCTACCTTACTTTGTTGCCTCACTAGGGATAAACAAAAATACCATGCTACCGGAGAGTGGATGTGACCTTGGCCACTATCTCCATGACTAGATCTAGCATGTTCTTATTTTAACTTCATGTCATTGAACTTATTGCTATGCTCTGATTTATCTTAATTACTAAGGTGTTATGATTTAGTTCGCATCTTGGTGGAGCATAAGAGAGAGAACAACTTATACTTGAGATCTCTATGTTAGGACGTGATGCCCATATTATTAATAACTTGTCAAACCATGTCTTGCCATCTTACATGTTAATTTTAGTGTTCCATTGTCTACCACGTTATCAAGAGAGAGTGCATTTGTGAAACCATGAACCCCGGTCCATTTTTAATCATAAGAAACACCTTTCCAACACTTTTATCACCACTTTTGTTTGCTGCCATTATTAAATCCGAAAATACAAAAACACTTTTACATCTTGCATTCATCATAAAAAACCCAAAAATATCATTTATCATTACTACCATCATCCTTGCATATTTATTTTACCATCATTGCATATTTACTACTGTTTGCATATTTATTTTATTATCATTCTCACACCTTGTGCTTGACAACCACTTGGTGAGGTTGAGGGCACAAAACAATTTATTTTGTTGCAGGTTCTCAAGAGAAGGATAAGGAGATAACACCTGAAATACTGGTTCCCCGAGAGTTCGATATTAAACCCTCGAGTCACCCCTCGTGGGGAAAACTGTCTTCCACTACTACATACACTCTGCACTTGGAGTCTCAACCTAACCCATTTACTTTTCACGCAGGTACCACGCGAAGGAGCTAGCAACTGTTTTCTGGTGCCATTGTGGGGAACTACGAGAAGGGCCATCACAAATCTATCTTTACTTGTCTGTGATATTACATCCACTTGATCTAGTCACATGCTTGCAAGCTTATTGATATAATCTCACCGAGTGGGCCCAGAGTATCTATCCTGCTATTTGGATTGGCAATTCCCGCTCTTGATCACTCGCTTCTACTGCTTCCTTCCGATACCCGAAAGTGTCATCTTTATTGTCACGCTATATAAGACATGCCGTTTGATGCGATCAGCCGCATCTTCCAGAAGCAGAGATTTGATATGATCTCACAGTCGAAGGTATGAATACTACGTTTCTACATTTTGGGTATGTCCATCAAATCATTCACCTAATGATATGACTCCATTGTTAACCGACGCCATTGTCCATGATCAGGAAACCTTGATCATCTGTTACCCAACGAACTAGTTAAACAGAGGCTACTAGGGACCTGGTTGTTTTCATACCACACGTGTATTAATGTTTCCGCGTAATACAGTTATAGCATGGTATTTAAAACATATTATGAACAATTGAGATATTACAAATAAAATCACTTTATTAATTGCCTCTAGGTCATATCTCCAACATCCGGAGCATTCCCACCACTCTCCCATGCCTCCGCCTTGCCCCATATCAAGCAACACCTTCGAGAAGGAATGCGACGACGACGACGCTGCCCGGACTGATCCTAGGATTTCTCCCGATACACGGAGGGGAGTGGAATAGGTACACCAGCGCCCTTCAACAAGGGCGGCGGCGCCCGCAGGCGTCACCGCGCTGGTGCCGACAATCGCCGACAAGGATTTCTCCTGACCTATGATAACCACATCCCCGAACAAACCATCGGCTCCACCACGCACACCACCCACCAACATGCGTCGCCAGTCTTGAAGCCATCATCGCCATCTCACCATGGACAATGTTGCGACGCCAGCCGAACCGAGAAGAAGCAACCGAAGACCAGGGACAGCAATACCGCAGCCATGTGGGAGGGCACATCCTCCACCGCCAATGGCAGTAGCAGACCGGACGCGTCAGCAGGAGCATACCAAGCCACTCTGCCCGGTCGGGTCCGGATCGGACCCCAGAAGCTCCCGCCGACGCGCTGCAGCAGACACGGCGCGGTAGCTGCCACCCCCGTCTCGAGCTTCTATCACTACAAGAAATGTGTCAACTAGTGACTTTTCTATAGTGACCAGGGAAAATTGGTCATAGATCTATGACCAATTGAAGCCATTTGGTCATACACAACTTTGGAGGGTCTAAAACTAAAACAATGGTGACTTTTCTTGTCTGGATGGTCATAACATGGTTAGATGAATTGGTCATAAACTAAAAAGCTCTGACATATTGCCTTTTCTTTAGCTGCCTGTGACCAATTTAAATGGTCATTAATATTAGTGGACTGCCATCTCAGCTTCTTGCCTACGTGTCAGTGCTTAGTTGGCAGTTTTGCTTACGTGTCAGTGCTTAGTTGGCAGTTTTGCTTACGTGTCACTGCTCACCCCACCTGACATGCGGGTCCCACCCACCAGCCCCACCTGACAGGAGTGTCCCACCCACCCCACCTGACATGTGGGTCCCACCCACCAGCCCCACCTGACATGTGGGTCCCACCCACCTGACATGTGGGTCCCACCCGCCCCACCTGACAGGTGGGTCCCACCCACCTGACCCACCTGACATGTGGGTCCCACCCGCCCCACCTGACATGTGGGTCCCACTGTTACCCCACCCGTACTGACATGTGGGTCCCACCCTTACCCTACCCCACCCATCTTGACATGTGGGTCCCACCCATACCCCACCGAGCCTGACATGTGGGTCCCACCCTTACCCTACCACACCCATCCTGACATGTGGGTCCCACCCTTACCCCACCCAGCCTGACCGATGGGACCAGCAAGCACAGAGAAATCGGAGAACAATTATTCGCAAAAATTGCAATCCTGGAAGTCGAACCCAGGATCTCACCCCCTCTCGTTCCCTCCCCTAACCACTAGGCCATCACAAGGTATGTGAAAGAATAACACTTCAGGCCTACTTGATCATTAAACTCGACTGGATATGGGCTCTGGTGGGCTGACGAAATGGCCCATGGAGGAATAAAGCCAGAATTCCCTCATATCTACACTCATATCTATTCGACCCATTTGGATTTATTCTCTTCTGTTTTCTTTAATTTTTTTTAATTTGAACTCCAATTTCAACCAAATAAAATTTGGAAACTTTGTAGATATCTCCTCTATAATTTTAGATTACTGGTGAACGTTTTTAGTAAAAATAAAATACAAACTTCTCTAAGATTATATATTGTTTTATATTACTGGTGAATGTCTATACATGATAGCAAGTTTCTGGGAACACATTTTCAATGAAACTTCTGAATTGCAAGTTTATATTTTTTATGGTAACTAGGTCACATTTCATGACGCTATGCGAAGGTTTTCTATTATTTTGATTTTTTTGAATTTTGTATGCTTGTTTGAAAATCTAGTCGAAGTCTCGGTCATGACCGTTCGTGTGTAATGATTGAATCATGCAAATGTTTTTGTGTATCTATGATGAAATGACTAGTTGTGAACCTAGAAATGAAACTCAGGAAAAATAACGGGCAAGATATATAGCACTTGTAGTTCAAATTTTAGCCATTTCCAGCTGAATCGGCAGGAAACCGTTTAATTGACCGGAAAATGGTAAAAAGCTTAGAAATGAATAATTTTTGGTGATTGCACGTGGAATGACATCTTCTATGTGAACAATTTGTATCGGTTCCATTTTGGACGACACTCTCGGTAGCCGCTTCACAAAAAGTCGGGCTATTAGCACTTAAAAAATGAAAAGTATATTTTTTTGTGAAACATGTCGAAATCGTTGGTCGGCAACATTGTTTGTCATGCCACAATGCACCCATATGCCAAATTCGGGCACATTTCAACAAACTGTCATGAATGTGGCCAAAACACTACTTGTTAGTTTTGAAAGCTATGAATGTCTATACATGATAGCAAGTTTCTGGGAACACATTTTCAATGAAACTTCTGAATTGCAAGTTTATATTTTTTTATGGTAACTAGGTCACACTTCATGACGCTATGCGAAGGTTTTCTATTATTTTGATTTTTTTTTAATTTCATGTGCTCATTTGAAAATACGGTCAACTCGGGGGACATGACCGTTCGTAGCTAGGGTTAAATCTTGCAAAATTTTTGTTATATCTCTGATGAAATAGGTACTTGTGTACCTAAATATGATTTTTCCAAAAAATCATGAGAAAACTACGAAGCACTTGCAGTTCAAATTTGACCCGCTTCCAATTGAATCGGCAGAAATTTGTCTTTTTCACGAGAGGTGGATGGAAACCTTTCTACACCCAACCATTTGGTTATTTGTACATAGCATGTGGTCTAATATTTTATTTAAATATTGTGGTCCAATTTTGCAACAAATATTTGGTAGGTCATTCACAAAAAACCCCATTTTTTGCACTGTGAAAATAAAAAATGACTTTTTCATGCAAAGAAAATAAAAACTTTCTTCGGCAACATTGTTCGCCACTCCAAGGTGCATGCTTGTGCAAAAGATGAGATCATTTAAACAAACTATGCCATGAAAGTGGCCATAACATTCGTCATTTGATCTCAAAGACATGAATCTTCGTAGATGATAGCTCATTTCTGAGAACACTTTTCCACTATAATTGTCATATTCCAAGTTTATTATTTTTTATGGATACTAGTACACATATAATGACACAACATGAAGGTTTTCTATTTTTTTGAATATTTTTGAATTTCGTATGCCGATTTCAAAATACGGTCAAAACGGCGAACATGACCGTTCGTAGCTAGGGGGTCTCTTGTGAAACTATTGTGATATCTCTGATGAAATAGGTACTTTTGTACCCAAAAATGATTTTTTCAAAAAAATCATGAGCAAACTAGGAGGCACTTGCAGTTCAAATTTGACCCGCTTCCTGCTGAATCAGCAGAATTTTGTCTTTTTACGAGAGGTGTATAGAAATCCTTTGAGACACAAACATTTGGTTATTTTTACATAAAATGTGGTCTTGTATTCTTAATAAATGTAGTGCTCCAGTTTTGCAACATAGTTTTGGGAGGTGCTTCACAAACAAACCTATTTTTCGCATTCGGAAAATGAAAAATGATTTTTTTGTGCAAGTAAAAAGAAAATTTCTTCGGCAACATTGTTCACGGTTCCAAGATGCACGTTTGTGCTAAATATAGGAAAAATTGAACAAACTATGCAATGAATGTGGCCATAACATTCGTCATTTGACCTCAAAGCCATGAATCTTCGTAGATGATTGCTCATTTCCGAGAACACTTTTCCAATATAATTGTCGTATTCCAAGTTTATTATTTTGTATGGATACTAGTACACATATAATGACACAACGCGAAGGTTTTCCATTTCTTTGATTTTTTTTGAATTTCATATGCCGATTTCAAAATATGGTCAAAACGACGGACACGACCGTTCATAGCTAGGGGTTGAATCTGGTGAAACTATTGTTATATCTCTGATGAAATAGGTACTTGTGTACCCAAAAATGTTTGTTTCAAAAAATAAAGAGCTAAATATTAAGTAGGCATAGTTCAAATTTTACCAGAAATAACAACAAAAAAGGAAAGTTCAAGTTTTTTTGCCATCATAATTTTGTCAAACTTTGCTGAAACTGGCCCAGCCCAGCTCAATTCGGCCCGTTAAACTGCGGCTCGAGCAGCCCGAGCCGTCGGATGCCGATCCGACGGTGCGGAGCGCGCGCCTCAGGTATAAAACTAGCGCGCCGCCGCTCCCCACAGTAAACCCTAGCTTTCTTTTCCCTTCGTCTCTCGCGACGTTCCTCTCTCGCGACGACGACCAGAGATCGATCTACGCCGGCGACCAGTGAGCGACCGCGAAAAGCACACCGGCGACGTGGGCTTGTGCGACGGAATAAGAGAGGCACTGGCCACTGGCGTCGTCCAGCCCCTCGTCGGCACTGCGTGTGGCATTTGCTAGCGCGCAGCTCCGACGATTGGCTCTGGGCGGCGCCCTCTGCGAGGCGACGGCGCACCAGCGGGCGTCTGCGCGCCCGCGTCGACCACCAGCTTCAACTCCGGCACCGCAACAGTCCTCTTCGACAAGGACGGAGATGGTAATGGAATCCCTTACTCCCCACGACTGCTCGCTTCTTCTCCGGATCCTTGATCCTTACTGACCCCCACCTCGCTCGTGCTCTCGCAGACCCGAAGGAGATCTAGTCCTCCGGCCTCTTCGACAAGGACAGAGATGCAAGGCACCGCATCTACCCCTAGGGTTTCGTCCGCTGTAAGCTCGAGCCGCCGCCATGGCTCGCCGCAGGTCAGGAGGCAGCCTTCCATCCGGCCCTCTTGGTCCACAGGTCGCCGGTAGGTAGATCTGGCCACTCCTGGCCACGACTTCACCATGGTAGGTCGTCACTCCCTCTCTTCTCCTTCTCCCCCCTCTCTCTCCAGGTATCTCTCTCTCAGTCTCTCTTTCTGCAGGCGCCCCCGGACGCGAGGGTGAAGTCTCCACTGGAGCGTGAACGGGACGCACGGGAGGTGCAGCCCGCACGGATATGGCGTCTCCGACCTCGGCATCCACACGGAGGAGCAGCGGCAGCGCAGGAATGGACCGGAGGACGGCGTCCTGCGTCCGTTCTTCTTTCTTAGCACTGCCTTCTTCCTCGTCTTCTTGGCAGGTACTTCTGCGTTCTCCATCCTTCCTCTTCCACTAGTTCTGTTTGTTCTCCTTCCTGTAGAGTCCTGTTCGTGGTAGAATCAGTTATAAATTGCATTGCTTTTGTTTTGTCAAATCTGGTTGACATTAATTTTGCTTTTCTTTTGTCATGGGCTAAGTTAGTTAGTTAAGTCACCAGTACTTTTGCACAACATTAGCGTGCTAGTATATGGGTTATTCAAGTGAATCTATTTACAAGTTTCTTCATGAGTGTACAGAAATATTTTTGGTTGCCGCAGACATATTTATTTCTTTGTTTTCGGTGTGATTTTTGCTTATCTGTATGCTGCTCCTCTGTGTTGAACCTTGTAGTAGCAGCAGCAGAAGGAGACTTGTGGTAGCTTAGCATAGCAGCCCAGAGGCATTGTTCTTGTAGTTCCTGTGCGAGTTGTGCAAAGACTGAGTTCAGTAGATGGTAGGTTATCAATGTGATGCTGTCGTGCTTGAAAAACAACCAGATAAATCTTAACATTTGTTATTGGTATATATAGTTTATAGGTATTGTTGATATAGCTAAATCTTGAGCACTCCTAGATAATACTTCTTTGTTTTTATTTAACTAAAATCTGAGAATTCCCTTAACTCTAGACTCTAGTTAACAAGTGAACATGAGCATGTTATATGATCAATTTGTAGTTGTCTGATGATAAATGTATATGCAGTACATAGCAGTATGTGGCTGTGTTTATTTGCAATGTCTTATGATCCCAGCGAGTCAATTTGCTTCTTAAGTAATGTATGCTGCTCCTCTGTGTTGAACCTTGTAGTAGTAGCAGCAGCAGAAGGAGACTTGTGATAGCTTAGCATAGCAGCCCAGTGGTGATGTTCTTATAGTTCCTGTGTTAGTTGTGCAAAGACTGAAGTTCATGTGAATTGTCTTCAGTAGATATTATGCTGCTGCTGCTGCTGCTCTCCTGTGATACTATTACATGGCTTGAGAATGACGTGCTTGTAAAAAAATCTGCCTGTCCAGCGCCCAACTCATTTAAGAATGAGAAGTACCGGGAGATCTTTCTTTTTTGCTATCATGTCCTGCTGTTTATTAAATCAGTTACTCGTTTGTATCGTACAGATGAATGTCGACAAGCTGAAGAAGATGGCGGGTGCCGTGCGCACCGGGGGCAAGTGCAGCTTGCGCAGGTGCTTTCTTCGTTAGCTTTGTTGCTATTGCTCTTAATAAGTAGTGTAATGGGTTTTGGTATGTGCAGTTATGCTTCCTGCTTTCAGCTTTGATGTTGCTAAGCGTAGCTACTCTACATAGATTCATTTTACCTGTGGAAATCTTTTGTTCCAGATCTAAAACGTCTCCTCACAATTTGTATCTTGTGCAATGTGAGTCATTGCTGCTAGCTATCCTTATTAAAAATCTCAAATTTGAAGCGTGCTAGCAAAATCATGTTCATTATAATCCAAAACATACCCATGTAGCATTTCTAAATTTTATATGTCTGGATGTCATCTTGTAGACCCATATCTTCTTTTAAGTGTACAAATTTAGTAGCAGTTATTCTCTCGTTATACTTAGTTTTCCACTGCTGATGACAGGAAGAAGAACGCCGTTCACACGACAACGACCACTGATGACAAGAGGCTTCAGAGCAAGTGTTCTCCCTCTTACACAAGTCAAGTTAGGCTGAAGATGTTTAAAGAAGCGCTGAGATATTTTTGTATAGCAAAGTTATATAGTGATAGCTGGGTAATCTGGGCGATCTGAACCCTGGAATTTCAGAATCATATAATAGCAGTTATTCAGGAACAGAGAGAAGATGCATCAAGTAGTTCATGGTGTAGGAACAGAGTGAACTAGTTCATGGTGTAGGAACTAGTTCAGTGAGCTAGTTCAAACTAGCCAGTGAGTTGTGCTCTGCTCTAACTTGAGCTTTTTTGGAACCTGTGATATGAATCTTAACTGTGATGTAATGTTTGTGAATTTAATTGCTTACTGGAACCTGATGTACTGTCAGCATGGGCCCACTGAAAAACTGACAAATGGGACCCACCAGCGAGAAACTGACAATTGTGACCCACTAGCCAAAGCCAAAAACTGACATTTGGGACCCACTTGCCAGAAACTGACAAAGGGGACCCACTAGCCAGAACCTGACAGTAGGGACCCACATGTCAGAAGCTGACCACTGGGACCCACATGTCAGAAAACTGACCATTGGGTCCCACACGCCAGAACTGACAACTGGGACCCACTCTATAAAAATGAAAACAAAAACTATATTGGGCTTGGCCCATGTAGTTGGCCTTAATTAAGAGGAAAAAAAACTATATTGTTGGGCCTGGCCCATCTAAACTATCAAACTGGATTGCGCTGATTCTGCTGTATGACCATTTAAATTGGTCACCATTTTTGCCACGTCAGCCACGCCACGTCGGATCTGACGTGGACATGCCAGATAGCAGGTGACCAAAACAATTGGTCATAACACTTATGACCCTTTATTTTAGTCATGAATGTCTATGACCATTGCACCCAAATGGTCACGTACGTTCGTTTGTGACCGCCAGCTTTCGACCAAATGATTTTGGTCACAAAAAGGTCACAAATGATACTACATGACCATTCAGTGACCAATATGGTGAGTCACTAGTGAGCATATTTCTTGTAGTTATATTCCATCAAGCCGGAGACGTCGCGTCGAGGCCCGCACCAGCCGGCCCTAACCCAGATCGGGCCCAAAGGGCCCAGATCTAGGCCTGCAGGGCGCGCCGCCGGCCAAACCCCAACCCGCGTCGCCCACACCGCCAAAGGGCGGCGCCGTCACCCCACCGCCATCCTGGGCTGCGCCGAAGCGTTGCTAGCTGAGCTGCTCCGCCGCCATGGAAGCCGCCGCGGACGGGGCACCACGTGCCGGGGACTGGAAGGCCGGCCGGCGCCGGTACCGCACAGGCCTAGCCCGGCGGCGACCGGGAGGAGAGGAGGAGAGAGGACTGGAGGAGGAGGCGGCGGAGATGCGCGCGTCCCGGTCGCCACGCGAGACGCGAGAGCTCGAGGGTTTTTTTTCTTTGCACGAGAATCCTGCCTACCAATTCGGTATTTTCTCGTATTGCCACATATAAATTACCACATATGCTCTAGCACGACTGTTTATGTGACCATACTTGTTAGATTATTTTTTCGCATTCTCCTTCACATAGTTTGCTTGTTGTCTATTTAACTAGGATTTAGGGAATACATTGATACTGCCAGTGGTTAACCGAACGGCACCAAAGTCACAAGCCTCGAATAATAGGTCTTGTTTCAACTTAGTATAAACCACTTTATAACCATGGCGCCAATTTTTTTTTAGATGCTAACAACTTTTGAATAATCTTTGTCCAACTTTAAAATTGTCTTGTTTTGAAATTAAACATACACCTTTTATCCTAACCACTTTTATTCGATTTTCCATAAAATTAGAGAATATATCCATAATGACACGACGGTTTGGCCAACCGAAGTACATGATAATAAACAAACACGTGTGACCTATTCTTAGTCGAATGAAAATCATCTTAATTTTTAGTCTGGTGACATCATCATATCTCACTTCCAACACAGGCCTAATACGAAACGAAGCAAATATAAGACTTCAAAACGTTATTTTCAGTTTCAACTCAACTTAAAAACCGAAAAAATCTCATTTGCAAACTAAATTACTATAGCTAACTCGTGTTGAGCATTACCGAATCATATTGCAGATCAGACAACGGTGAACTGGATTGAGCACTTAGTTCTCAGCTAGTTGAGAATTAACAAAAACATAAACAAGAAGATCACCGCAAATCTCTAGCTAACTCTATTCTGCTACCAGGTGTACTTATCTACTCCCAACGACAAGGGGATTCAGTACAACTCAAAAAGTTAACAGTTCATGAAATGAACCAATCACACCATCCACATCAGTAGCAAGGAAGAACGATCGGCGTACTCGTGGCATGGAGAATGAACAAGCTAATGCTGACACTACAAGTACTAATAGTTCGGAGGTTGGCTCGGAGCACCTGAGTCTGCTAACAGGCCCCACGGGAGCATCTGATCAGCATGCTGCTGCGGGTAGTGGCCCACCTGACCCGGGTACCCGCCACCCCACCCGGAACCCCCACCGTAGGAAGCGACATGCCCCACGTCGGCGGCGGCGCTCCCTGCCACCATCTCCTGCTCCTGCTTCAGCTGCAGCTCCGGAGGCCGCGGCCGCGCCGTTACTGGCGGTGGCGGTGGGTGCCTCTCCTCCTCCGGACGGCCACCGCGGCCATCATCGCCTCTTTCTTCCTGTGCGCCCACCGAAGGAAGCCGGTACACCTCGGCCTTCCCGAACGTGGCGGCCACCACCACCATCCCGCCCTCCGCCGCCGTCATCTCCCCTACGAGCGTGCCACCGATCACCTGCCCACCCGTATAGGCCAGCGACATCGTGAACGGCGGCGGCTGAACATCACCCTCGCCGACGGCATTGGACGGCAGCACAGTTCCCGACAGCGACAGCACCTCCCACCGCCCCTCCAGCTTCACCGCCTCCAACGTCGCCTGCAGGGTCAAAAACCGCAGCCTGACGACGGAGAGCGCGCCGCGGCCGCAGAGCACGGACACGCCAACGCCGCGGCGGCGCGCAAAGTCCGCCAGCGCGCTAGCCACGTCGCATCCCGCGGCGATCTCCAGCAGAACGGGACGCATCGCCCCCGGGCTCTCCCGCACGATGACCACCGGCGGCTTCGGCTTGTTCTTCGACCCCTGCGGCCGGCCTCGTGGCCTCCCAGCGCTCCCAGGAGTGACCGGCGGCAGCTGCTGCGGTAGGAGCGCCAGCTCGGGCGCCGTCGTGGGCTCGATCAGCTCGGCCAGCGTCTCCCCCTCGTTGCCGGCCATCGGCGTCGAAGAAGACGAGCTCAGCAACTCGCGTGGTTATATATACGAGCTAGCTTCGTGGCCTGCGACGGTGTGATGAATAGAAAAGAAAGCTTCTGTTCTCGGCTATGAACAGTGGCGGAAGGCTGTGAGCTTAAAATATGGGAACAAGAAGGTGGGAGCGGAGTTCGTACGACGAAACGAAATGGTTTCGTTGGATTGATTTTATAGCGGGAAGACGAAGACGAAGACAAAGCGCGCGCACGGTAGAGAGCAATGCATCGACGCCATTGGTTTGCCCGGTGAGGCGTCTCTCGGCGTGCCGCTGCGCCGGGATCAAAGCGCGCGCCCGTCTCCGAGACGTCCAATCGGAGGCGTTGGGTTTGGGAAGGGGCTAGGCCCCGGGTCTCTGTGCCGCTTTTCGCCGCCGGTCTCACGAGTCACGTCAAGTCAGGTGGAAGTAACGGAACGTGACGGCGTAGGCGTCCTGGAGTCAGGATGGGCAAACGATCCTCAATTAGAAATGAACGATATCTACAAATTGAATGCGAATTGATAACTTTTTCGAACCGCCAACTAGAACTGCACAGATATACAACGGTTCGAAAAAGGGACAATTCGTCTTCAAAGCCGATTTATTACGTGTTAATTTTTTGTCTTGCCGCCAATTTGGTCTTCTTGAAATCGAGTTGGCTGCGGTTCTGATGCGGTCAAATGCAATGCTACTAATGATGTGAGAAAATGGAGTGTAATGCAGTGCTAACTCGCCGCGACATCGGTTCTTGGTTTAGAAATTGATTCAAGGTTGTGACTACTTTTATTGAAGACTGAATTGTAATGGAAAGAGCATTGGCAATGGGAAGTCAGGACCTGAAACCTGAGACGCCATTTCAAATATATCATATCGGTTAAATGTGATTTTACATTCACAAAAAAAATCATGTGATTGTTCTATTTTTTTTTAGAAACTATTATGGTTTATACTTGTACACAATATTTTTTCCAAACCAGTGTGGTCAATTGATCACATGGGTCTATACGTAGCTCTGCCATTGAGTATTGGCACGCACAATGTTGTAGTCAAAAGGTTTCCCAGATTTATAAATTAATTGGATTATGACTATGGGCGTTCCTCTCTTCTGATACCGCAACACCTGGTCATTCTAAGCGCCTGTACAAGCCACTTGCTTCGCCTGTTTGCCTGTTTCTACCAAAGTCGTTAGAATTTACATCTTGTGGCACCCACCACATTATATAGAAGGCCAAAGATATAAGAGTGCGACTCTAATACTATTTATATCTTATCCCCACTTAATACAACTCCAAGTTCTAACGTAACCCTAAAAAAATTAAAATATTTATGTGGATTACTTTAAGAAATAGTATTACGAAAAAGAACAATTTAGTGAGAAGGGGCTGGCATGGTTCTACTAGCTGTCATTTTTGTGGGAGTTGTGATACTGTCATATTTGCATCTCATGCTCTGTCCGCAGATTGATCTGGAGTATACTATATTGTGGTTTAAATTTTGGTAAGTGGCACGATTCTATAGATGAGCTATTTGGCGTGTTGGCGCTTAGTTTCGATAAAGAGAAAAAGGAAATGGTGGTAGTAGGAATAGCAGCACCGTTGTGGACTATATGGAATGCTCAAATCGAAATATGCTTTGACAAGAAGAAAATTCCTGATCCCTTTGTCTATGGTGGTAGTTGGAATAGCAGCGGTGATACAAAAGTTTTCGTATTGGCTATGGAGCGTTAGTGTAGATGCTCTCGGTGCCTCGTTGGATTGTAGAATCATAGAAATTTACAAGGATTTCAAAATTTCAATCCCTACGAAGTTTTATTATGAAAACCTTTTTAGAGTTTGAAGCATAGAATTGAGTCTACCAATTTTTTTTTGAAATCCAATCACATGACCCAAATTCCATACAAATCTTAACATGAGCTCATAGTCCTAGTCCAATGCACTTTCACTCTTTATCTCTCTACTCTCTCGTAAATCCTTCAAAATTCATTTCTTTATTTCATACGCACGATCCAAAAATCTGTTACAGAATCCTAATGTTCTGAAATTCTTTAGCAACCGAGCTCGTGATTATGTTTTTTCTATTTTTACTGTGTTTTCGAAATCCGAAGAAGGCCTTTGAAGCGGACCCGTTGGCCGTGCTCCCGCCTCTGCCTGCGTAGAAGCGCGGCGTCCGAGGTGAATCTCATGGCCCCGTGAATGGAACAGACTGCCCGGAGATTTTCTCGGGAACCTGGACAGCGCAGGGAGCTTCCACGCGCGCTCATTCATGGCGCCGCAGCGCGACCCATCGACCTGCCTGCCGTGCCGCAGTCCACTTCGCCTCGACGACGGCGAGGCGGCAGAGACAGGCAACACCCGGTCGGCCGGTGACCGGCCTGTTGGGGTCAAAAGGCGGCAGGAGCAGAGCTGCAAAAGCCGATGATGGGTCTGCTCCTCGTGGCGCATGTTTCCTCCATTTCCAGGCCATCTCTCTCGCGTGCTCCGTTTCTGCAGAGCCCACTCTGTGCCTGAGACTTCAGCTTGCCAGGCACTACGGCTGCTCGATGCTACCGTCCTATTCCTAGTTTCCTACCGACCAGTAAACTGTTTAATTTGCAGGGATGCTTTCGTGCTCGTGTCAGCCAAGGTTTACGAAAATCGATGTCACCCAAAATGGTGCCGCTGAAACAAAGGCATTTCAGATTACAAAAAAATTGAAATTTTTAACTCAACTAGTGCATGCCGCGTGTACTATGAGCAGATATATAAATTTTAAAGAAAAAGAGACATTTGTTGTGACTTGTGTGATACAAATTTAGCGGTCTAAAAATTGCATGCACATTAGTGTTTTTTTTTGGACAGGATCTGCATCTTCTTCATAAAACTTTATCAGCAAAACAAGCAGGGACGGAGCCAGAAAACGAGATCAAGGGTGGCGAAGGATACGCTAAATAGTATGGGTGATGTGTATGTAGGGGGCTAACATAGTTAAATTACACTAATCAAGCAGCTGGATGGCTATTTTTTTTTAAGGAAATCATGAGCATACGGGGGCCTAGCCCCTGCTCGTCCCCTTAGGGCACCTCCAACGCCCCCCCCCCCCCCCCCCCCGCATACGGACCAGACCCGTCCGTTTTTTTGTGAACGGACAGGGTAGGGGCTCCAACGGCCCAACGCAAATGGACCGCTGTCCCCCGGTCCACGTTTGGGGCAAAACGGACAGCGTCCTCGTCCGCCATTTGTCATCCCTTCTCCGCGCTGGGCCCAGTCACTATTAGAGATGTATTAGAATCGTATAGGACTAGGATACCGCTAGTCGTATCCTAGTCGATCGCTAGTCGATCTCATGTCTTGTACGCTACTCCTGATTGATCAATATATAAGCTGACCGTGGCCAGCAGCCACGGTACGGCAAATATTTCTTCAAACTTGGTATCAGAGCAGAGAGCCACATCGATCCACCTAGGGTTAGGGTTCTCCATCGCTCCGCCGCCGCCGGTGCTCCCACATCGACCATGGGCACCAACGCCTTGTCTCTCTCGACCGTAGCCGGTGCCCTCACCTCGTCGGCGTCCGCCTCCACCTTCGCCCCCATCAACTCTTCCACGGGTCGGATTTTCATCTCACGCGACGTTATTTTTGATGAACGCGTGTTTCCTTATGCCACGCCCGGTGTCGTGGTTGATGTTTCTCAATTGCATCCTGTTGCTTTTCCTATGCATGAACCAGCTATTCAGGATGTCCACTTGCGTAAATATGACATGTCCTTGTTGCCACGTGATCCGCTTGTTCCTTTGTCTGGTGTTTCTGTGCAGATTCCAGGGCCGATCGACGTGCATGGTTTCACGTCGCTGCATGGGGCGGGCGCGTCACCCGAGACGGCCTCGTCTGGTTCCTCTGGTCCTGCTTCGGCTCCAGATGGGCCTACCGAGCAGGCCGCGTGGCGCCCGTCCTCACCTCTGCCCTCTTCGGCTGGGTCACCTGCCCCGCCGTCGACTGATGGGCCGGCTCAGCAGGCCACACAGCCACACAGCGCGCGTCTTTGCCCCCCGCTGCCTCGGCTAGGTCCCCGACATCGACGTCGACTGTTCCGGCGTCGTCGGCTAACGATGCTACTCCTGCTTCCGACTCCTCGAGTGCGCCGTCCTCGCCTGGCAGTACCACTGTCTCGCTAGCACCTGTGCCATCTGTGCCTCCACCGGCTCCATCTACGGTGGTTACTCGCTCGAAGAACAATGTGCATCGTCCTCGCAAGCTCACTGATGGGACTGTTCGCTATGACCCGTATCGTCGTCGTGCACTGTTTGCTACTCCTGATTCTCATCGCTCCACTCTCACTGATCCAGCTTGGCGGACTGCTATGGAGGATGAGTTCTCCGCTCTTCAGCGTAATCAGACGTGGACCTTGGTCCCTCGACCGTCAGCTACTAACATTGTTGGCAGTAAATGGATTTTCAAGACGAAATTTTGTCCGGATGGTTCTGTTGACAAGCTCAAGGCGCGTCTCGTTGCTCGCGGTTTCACTCAGCAACACGGTATTGATTATCACGACACCTTGAGTCCTGTTGTGAAGCCTGTCACTGTGCGCTTGGTTTTGTCTCTTGCAGTCTCTCGCGGCTGGTGCCTCCGCCAGGTCGACGTCAGCAATGCTTTTCTCCATGGTTTTCTTGATGAGACTGCCTATATGCAGCAACCTCCTGGTTTTGAGGATCCTCGGCATCCGCAGCATGTGTGCAAGCTTCAGCGTGCGTTATATGGTCTGAAACAGTCTCCTCGAGCTTGGTATGCGCGGTTGAGTGATAAGCTTCATGAGCTTGGGTTCGTCTCCAGTAAGGCGGATACGTCCCTCTTCGTCTTTGCTCACGCTGGTGTTCGTTTGTACATGCTGGTATACGTCGATGATATTGTGATCGCTGGCTCCTCTTCTGTTGCGGTTGATCGTTTGGTCCAGACTCTTGCCAGCACGTTTCCTATTAAGGATCTTGGATGTCTTGAGTATTTCCTTGGCATTGAGGCTACCTACAATTCAGGGGTAATGGTGCTTACTCAGCATAAATACGCACTTGATCTCTTACACCGTGCGAATATGGAAAATTGTAAGGCTGTCTCAACGCCCATGTCCACCACCGACAAGCTGTCCAGGGATGTTGGTCAGCAACTTGATAGTGGTGATGTTTTTCGGTACATGAGTTTAGTTGGAGGGCTTCAATACCTGACGCTGATCATACCTGATCTGTCTTTTGCTATGAATAAGGTGTGTCAGTACTTGTCATAGCCCACGACGGTGCATTATGAGGCGGTCAAGCGAATCCTTCGGTATGTGAAGGGAACAGTGTCTACGGGATTGCAATTTCAGAAAGGGTCATCTACTTTGCTGAATATCTATACAGATGCAGACTGGGCAGGTTGTCCTGATGATCGACGGTCCACTGGAGGCTTCACCATATTTCTTGGACCGAATCTTGTATCGTGGAGTTCACGGAAGCAACCCACGGTATCGAGGTCAAGCACCGAGGCGGAGTACAAAGCTCTTGCCAATGGCACAGCTGAGGCGATGTGGATTCAGTCAGTGCTCAAGGAGCTTGGAGTTCCTCAGTCCAAACCACCTGTGTTGTGGTGTGATAATCTTGGAGCCACCTATTTGTCTGCCAATCCTGTGTTTCATGCTCGCACAAAGCATATCGAGATCGATTTCCATTTCGTGCGAGAGAAGGTTGCCTTGGGAGCTTTGGATGTTCGATACATCAGTACAGGAGATCAGCTAGCCGACGTCTTCACCAAGCCAGCTACTCAACAGTTGCTTCGCAGATTTCGCGCCAATCTCAACCTTGTTCACGACGGTTTAGATTGAGGGGATGTATTAGAGATGTATTAGAGATGTATTAGAATCGTATAGGACTAGGATACCGCTAGTCGTATCCTAGTCGATCGCTAGTCGATCTCATGTCTTGTACGCTACTCCTGATTGATCAATATATAAGCTGACCGTGGCCAGCAGCCACGGTACGGCAAATATTTCTTCAAACTGTCACCAGCCACACAAGCCCCCGCCCCCTCCCACCTCTTCCCCATCTCGACCGGCCCTCGTCCTCGCCGGTTGGGCCGCCACCGGATCCGCCCGTCGCCGCCGTTCACTCACCTCCGCCGCGGCCACACAGACGCTGAAGGAAATATGCCCTAGAGGAAAATAGTAAATGCATTATTGGTGTATTTCATATATGTTCATAATTAGTTTCGTATCATGCTATAACTGTGTCAACCGGAAATGTTTATACACGTGTGGTATTGTAAACAAACCAGGTCCCTAGTAACATCCTCATTGATATTAATACTTGTCGCCACTTTATCCACCATGTTTTGATAAAGTGGCGACAAGTATTGGCATCCTCGGTGACAAGATGGAAAAACAACCCGCATATTTAGGAACAACATAGTAGAACTGCAGTTAACCAGAAGTTTATACCAACATCTCATCTATGCTTTCAAGATCATACATTCACAATTTCATGGGAAGCAACAAGCAAAAGGCCTTCCACAAGCAAACACCCAATATAAAAAGGTTGAGGTTCACAATGGGTTCGCAGAGTGTCATCGGGGTGCAAGTTATTCCCTACGGTCACAAACAGTGGCAGAGGACGAAAAAAATTCAAGGTCGGGCGAACTCTAAAGTGACATCAAATTGATGCGAAAAATATTTTTTTAAACACATTAATACTTTATACTCCCACCATTACTTAATGTAGTCTGTATATTTTTCTCCCACGAACTTCAAAACATGTGAATTTTGCACATGTTGGACTCATTTGGCCCCAAAAACAATCCGCCCCTAATACCATAAATTGAAAACAATCCGTCAAATCCCTCTATTTCAGATCGAGACTCATTTAGAAGTAGGTAAAATTGGAGAGAGTATTTTGGCTTCCAAGCTCCAGTGATCCCAGTATTTTAAAAAATTCAAAAGTGGTATTTTAAAGCTACAAAATATTCCAAAAATAATTATGTGATACATCTACATTTTAACTACATTTATGCATAGTTTCGCTTGAAAATATATTTCTATAAAATAAAAAAGAACTCATTTTACTTTCTATATTTGTCTTTTGTGTACAAATCATGCATGTATATTTCTCTAAAATTTGGCAGTACATATTAGACATGTATATTTACTTATGATTTTTTCAGAATTTTTTGGGATGCAAAACTATTATTTTCAAAAAAAAAATTTAAAGGGAGCATTGGAAGTCAAAATACATTGTATATTTGTATATTTTTTTATTTTTGTCACAAAACTATATACCATAAATCAAGTAATTGTACGGGGCACACAACTATATTCCATAAAACTATTTTGGATTTTTGTCACAAAACTATATTACCATTGGCCCAATTGGTCGTCTCCAATCTCGTGCCAGCCTGCTAGGAGCAGAATAAACCCTCCCAGGTGCCTCCCGCGCGGCCCAGAAAAGCCCAGGTCGGCTAAGAACGCTACTAATTGGCCCAGTTGGTCTTTTTTACCTCCGTTTTTTCTAGACGAGCAGGAAATAGCTACTCCCTCCGTTCTAAATTAATTGATTTCCATTTGCTCACATGTGGATGTATCTATTCGTGTAACATGTCTAGATACATCCATATGTGGACAAATGGAAGTCAATTAATTTGGAACGGAGGGAGTATTTGAGTATACAAATATGAAAATGCCTACATACATGTGATGCATGTAAAATGCATACATGAACTTTGCACTTTAATTGCTTATATTATAATCATATTTGCATCATATAAGGGTTATATCAATGTTTTATCATGATTTTGGGAATACTTCATAGTTTTCCCATTTATTTGGAATTAACCCTGTACAGGCAGAAAACCCTAGTTTTGTATTTTAATGTTTCAGGGACCCAAACGTCAACGAAATCACCTGGAAATTTACGGGCGTCAATATTTGGAAGGAAGAAGGACTACGGAAAAAAGAAGAAAGCAAACGGAAACCCGAGGGCCAAACGGGCATGGCCCACGCGGCCACAGTACCAGGCCGCATGGGACCCACCCGTTCGGGCCTCGTGGCTCCGTTGCCTTCGATCTCTTCTCCACCGACATCGTCTTGACCTAAAAACGCCTATAAAAAAGGTCCCCCGTCGTTCTCTGGAAGGAGCGCCGCATAAACACAGAAACTCCGAAACGGAGATCAGGAGCTGCAGATTGGAGGGGGAAAACTCCGGCGGGGCGCTGCCGGCGTGGTCTCCATCTTCTCCATCGACTTCTCCACCGTCTCCATGAGGAAGAGGGAGTAGTCCACCTATGGACTATGGGTTTGTGGAAGTAACTTATGTATCTCTCCTCTCTTGAGCTTCACTAATTAGCACCGTATGAGCTGCTGAACATGATTACGGTCACCGTTGTAATACCTTTGTGGTGGATCTTTATGAGTTAATATATGTTTGAGATTGCAATGTTTGTTTCAGTTATGAGTATAGATGCATATTATGTACCCCGTTCTTGTCTACTTGTTTTGATCAAGCATGTTTATGAGAGCGTGTGTGGGGGAACGTGTGCATTAGTTGGAGTAACGGGGAGTGGTGAGTGCGGTAAGCTGACAACTTAATATCGCGATCCACTTGAGTGTTTACCTTACTTTGTTACCTCACTAGGGATAAACTAAAATACCATGCTACCGGGGATGTGGGCGTGACCATTGCCACTACTCCATGACTAGATCTAGCATGTTCTTATTTTCACTTCATGTCATGATACTTAATGCTATACTCTGAGTTATCTTAATTACTGAGGTGTTATGATTTAGTTCGCATCTTGGTGGAGTATAAGAGAGGTTAATAACCAAAAGATATCTATGTTAGGACGTGATGCCCATATATCAAACCCTGTGTTGCAATCTCGTATGTTAACTGTGTGTGTTCCATTGTCTACCACTTTATAAAGAGAGAGTGCATTTGTGAAACCATGAACCCCAGTCCATTTTTAATCATAAGAAACACCTTTCCAACACCATATACCACTTTTCTATTTTCAGCCATCATTAAATCCGAAAATACAAAAATACTTTTCATCTTGCATACATCATTTAAAAACCCAAAAATATCATTTACCATTGCATCCACCATCATTGCATATTTATTTCTTGTTTGCATTGCATAACTATCCTGATATCATTCTTACACCTTGTGCTTGACAACCACAGGTGAGGTTGAGGACCAAAACATTTAACCTTGTTTTGTAGGTAACCAAAAGAAGGATAATAAGATAAATCTACCACTGCAGATTCCCCGAGAGTTCGATATTAAACCCTCGAGTCACCCCTCGTGGGGAAAACTGTCTTCCACTTACTATACACTCTGCACTTGGAGTCTCAACCTAATCCCGTTTATTTATGCAGGCATCAAGACTTGCTCATCGGGTATCAACATGTGGCTGCCCTACCTTGCCCTTAGGGGAGCTCCGCCACTGGTCACAAATAAGTACACTTCTAACTTTCATGCTAAGTCAAAATTATTAAAAAAATTACCAACTTTATGAGAAAACAACAACATTTATGACACTAGATAAGTATCATTAGATCCATTTTGAAATAGAGTTTCATAATATAAGATTGATGTCATATATGTTGCTACTCATTTCAATAAACTTGGTGGTTAAAAAATGTTGATTTAGGACAAAATCAAGAAGTTCACTTATTTATGATAGTCGGGAGTATATTCTTCGGCTTTCCGCTTATGTCTGTCGAACAAAGTCCTCACAAGTGTCAATTTTTTGTTTTTTGAGTTACCGTGTGCCCATGTCTACATTTCACAGAAAATGTACCTTCATAATAACATGGATTTCAACTAAAGATAACAACCACGTGAGTTATGACATCACACGTTCATGAGTTTCCCGTCTCCAAGATCTTTGTTAGACACATATGCTCTCTAGATCCCTCTCCACATATATATTTGACAATACCGTAATTTATAAAAATGCATAGAAACACAACAATACATCTAAAGTTAGATATATATATATATATTAATCCAACGTGGAACTCTAATTATGAAATTGTTTTTTCTAAGGTCTCATGGAGATGCACTTCAAGGAAAGGCTTCTAAGAAATTTAGTGGGCAAGGTTTTAAGGAAAAAAAAGAAACTTTTACCGCAAACGTGTTCTCAACTTAGTGAAAACATATTCCGAAAGGATACAAATACTCTAACATTATACTTAGAACTAACATAGAACACTGTATCTTAGAATTTAGCATTATCACTATGTTGACAAAATAATTTAATTGCTAAGTAATAAAGCTTGGTATAAATAAGTGAAAACTATTAAAAACATTAACCTATATATGCTACTACTATGATTGCTCGAACTAAACGGATAGACTTATGCTACCCTACAACTAAACATCTCCTTAATTGCCTTCTGGCACGTACATGACATGCCTTAAACACCTCCGGAGGTATCTTGTTCTTCATAGACGACCTAGCAGGTTATCTATTCTAGTTCTTAGATTCTATGCAAAGGGTCAAAAAAAAAATTGATAGGGATGAGTACTAGTGACTTTTGGCACCCTTTTGTTTAATATATTTCTCATATGATTTAAATTATGTATACATTATTTAACATTTTTATGTGGAAATACCATTTCCAAGGTTATTCATAATTCAGATATGATGATGATGTCATGATGACATGTCCTTTCTATAATCTTGTTTATTAAAATTGTCCTTAAATCAAACAAAGAAGTAGAAATTTATCCCACTGAAATTGATGAACTAAACGCTAACTCATCGAGTTAAATGGAAGCTCAACCACTTTGTTAAATTTGATCAATAATTTTTATCTACCTAAACTTTATATGTATGTGTGCAATGCATATATCAATACTCTACCCAATTCGTTTGACTAAACTAGGAGACACACAGATTGGAAGGAAATGAGGTGGAGGAGAGGGCTCCATGAAAGGGACCTATGGAGACGAGAGAGTTGTAGAGGGAGCAGAGAGAGTTACCACCGAGGCGCCTAGTCGTGTTACTCACCCGTCCAGTGGCGGAGCTGCATGTTGTATATGTGGTCAAGCAACATCACAAAAATTTGATATGCACTATTATATCAGCTACAAGTACACCCAATTTGACCCTACAAGTACTGGATATTGACCACATTAGTACAGCATGGCCTTTACTTTGAGCTTTTGACATCACTTCCTGCTGATGCCAGCTCCGCCACTGACCCCATGGGTGCAACGGGATTGCACTGGCACCCGTTGGAGACTTGGAGTCTGCCTCCATGAAAATGGCCGAATCAGCAATTGCTGCTGGGCTTGACTGCGGGATGCTTCGAGGATTGAGCGGACCAGGTTTTGTTCCAACTCGAGGCAATCAAACAAGCGCATCGTACTTGGGCAACCTATTGCACCGGCTAAAAATCCCATCTGGATGCAGTTCCCTAATCAGAAGATAAAATCACCATTGGTATGCGCGACATGATCTCACTGGGCCTCCATCCACGCGCTGCCGTTACTCCCGCCGAGACAGAGATGGGGAACTGATCAAACATCAATCATGTAATGTCACCACGTGATTCTAATCTTTAGTTGAGATTCACGTTCTCTGTCACGCCCCGAATTTTTGGAGCTGTGATAAAATGCTCGCAATTGCCAGGAGTTTATCAATTGCGAACACACAGTGATTACATCGCCAACACAGCGTAGAACATTTAACTTAATTTATTTTAAATGGGTAGCCCGACCTCTGCATCGTGATGATGCACACAACCTTTTTATATTAATAAAAAAGTAGCAACGTAGCATGCGTATGACTTTTTACATCTCAAGGATCAGCCAGCGCGGCTACATGAATTAGCCAACGAAAAAAGGCTAAGAAAAAGGAGCTACACATCTTGTAATCTTCTAGTGTGTTGTCACCCATGCTGGTAGCAGATAGCCTGGACGACTGCCATAATACGGGAGCATCCAGCATCCATAAGAGTCCGTTGCTCTATTGGAAGGAGGTATGACCAAAGTTGGATCCAGTAAATAGCGCGATGAACCGCCTGCAAAAAATGAGCATCTTTTATCTTGTTAAAAATCACATCATTCAGCAATTCCAAATAGCCCATAAAATGCACAAACGCCAATACGTATGCGTGCTTTTGTTTTCTTATCTATTCCATCAAGCCAATGGCCAAACATATTAGCTACACTAGTCGGTGGAGAGATGTTAAAACTATAGCGCATGAGTCTCCAAAAGTGTTTAGCAAAGGGACAAGAAAATAAAAAAGGTGCTCAACCGACTCATCAGCTGGATAAAAGACACATTTTTTACAACCAGTCCACTTCCTTTTAATTAAGTTATCCTTGGTAAGAATTCATTTCCTTTGTAAGAACCACATAATTTCTTTAATTTTTAGCGGAACTTTCAGTTTCCACAGTCATTTGCGCAAGAAAGGGGTATGACCATGCATAATGTCAACATACATAGATTTTACTGTGAAGACTCCATTAGTGGTCAAATTCCACTTAAATTGATCATCTTCGGTAGACAAGTTGACCATCATCAACCGCTCTATAAACCTTAACCAAGATGTCCATTTGTCCTGAGTTAAAGTCCTCCTAAACTCAATATTTAATGGGTTGTTTTCCAAAACATCCGCCACTAGAATATTTTTGTGTCGAACGATGGTGAACAGAGACGGATATTGAACAGCCAAGGGCTTGTTCCCAAGCCATGTATCCTCCCAAAACCTTGTGTTAAGGCCATTCCCCACAATAAATGAACCTCTTTGGAAAAACTCATTTTTCACAGCCATTAATCCCTTCTAAAACAGGGAGTCAAGTGGTTTAGGCTGCTCCTGAGCAAGAGTTTTATTGCTTAAGTATTTATTGCAAAGTAGTTCCTGCCACCCTTTTTTCATTCAATATCTTAAACAACCATTTGCTTAAAAGACATTTATTCTTGATATCTATAACCTCAATACCCAAACCCCCTTGATCTTTAGGCCGACAAACTATGTTCCACTTAGATAGGCGGTACTTTTTTTTGGTGTTGGTCACTCTGGCAAAGAAATTTAGAGCGATAAAAATCCAACCTCTTTCTCACTCCCACTGGAACTTGAAAGAAAGAAAGTAATAAACATTAGAAGACTCGTAAGGACCGAATTAATTAGGACGAGGCGATCTCCATATGAGATCATTTTGCCTGCCCAACACCCAAGTTTCTTTTCAAACCTATCTTCAATCATTTTCCATTCTTTGTTTAATAATTTTCGGTAGTGAATAGGGATTCTCAAATACTTGAAAGGCAGTGAGCCAACCCCGCAACCAAAGATCTGACAATAGTCATTTTGCCTTTTTTAGCCTTGCCAAAGCAATATAGCTCACTTTTATGAAAGTTTATCTTGAGCCCAGATAGTTGCTCCGATGGGGGGGGATTATAACCTGGTAGGCCCATGAAGAGGGAAGCGTGACCCGCCAGGCAGAAGGCCAGGCCAGGCCACCTAACCATCAGCATGGGCCGGGTTACGTTGATGGGCTAGGAAGCTTGTCGGTGACCCGGCTAACAGAGGAAAGCTTCTAGAAAACGCGGAGGCGGTGCAGGACTTGGAGGACACGAAGGCTAGAAGACCTAGAGTATGACTCCGAGTCTGGGTAGAACCCGGGCTTACCATGTATAGAACCAGGAGACCCGGTCATCTATATAAGCGGGATCCTAGGTCATAGTTAGACAAGTTTTGTACTAGCGAGAGAACCAGAGAGAGATAATCGCTACCAAGCGAACCCTGTAACCTAGATCAAGATCCGGTTCTGTTGTCGTAGCTGGGTTATCGAGATCGAGATCAATAATAGCATAGCAGGAAGTAGGTCTTTATCTCCAATGGAGAGGCCGAACCTGGGTAAACCCCTTGTCCGCGCAGAGCTAAACAAACTCCTAGACACTAGTTTCGCCTTACCCTACAACTAATGTTACCCTATGGTAACATCTGCCGTGACAACCCCACGACATTTGGCGCCCACCGTGGGGCCTGCGTCCAAAGGTGTCATCATCATGGGAGAAGCTATGCAAGGAATCAAGAATTTCGTTTTCGGCGAGGTTACCATCAACTCACAAGGAGAATCCATCGTCGACGATTCTGGCTGGGGGCCGGAATCAGATCTGCTAGAATCAGGTGATGTTATTCCAATTGGCAAGATTAATGTTTTTGTTGGTATGATACACGCAACTAGATCTGCTAGTGATGAGGAATATGAATCCGTGTCAGGAGCCGACACCCTTGTTCAATCTGATGGGGAGGAATCAGTAGGCACGGCAGAAGTTGGGCTGCCATTGGTCATGCACGAGGAACGGCCGGGAGAGCCGGCATGGATCCCGGGTGACACGATGGAGCATGAAGAGGACACGGAATCAATCTTGCCCCTGTTTGAAGGTCGGTACGGGTACGCGGTAGAAGAAGAGGACGAGGAGGAGCAAGAGTACAGCGTGAGCTCGGTTAGGAGGATGGCAGTTTATACAGCACCTTCGATCAATGCTGGAGCGTCACCATCGACTGTTGTTCCACCAGCCTCAAACCCGGATCAATAGCAGCAACAGTTACCACAGATACTAGAGCTGGCGGGTCAGAGGATGGATGGAGACCCGGCCTCGGTGACGGATGAAAGTGAAGACACGGCTCGTTACAGAAATAGCTTTGGTTTCCTCAATAACCGGGCTCAAGGTGAAGTAAGAGACAATACGGCTAGTGCTCCTGCCTTGTTCAACAATGGCCTGACCCTAGACCCAACATCGCTTACGAGATTGGTTACCCCAGAGAATGCAGTAGTGCGAGCTATGGAGTTAGATACAGCACGTCGGGCTTTGGAGCAAATGCATAGAGATACAATGGCAGAAAAGCAACAGATGGCAGCCAGACAAAAGCAAATTGAGAAGCAAGAGAATCGTCTCAATGACATGACTCGGGTTCACCAGAGAAGACACCAGAGCCGGTTGGCTCCGGGAGGGAATACCATAAACCCAACAGTATTATTCAGGACTCCCGTGGATCAACCCATTGGTGTGGTTCAATAAAACCCAGTCATTAGAACACCCGTAGAACAAAACAGAGGAACTGCTGGAGCCGGGGTCGCAGTGGCCGGGACACTGGGTTTGCTCGCGGGGGAGCCGGGGGAAATCCGGGTCTGCCACCGCGAACACCAAGGTTCCACACGCCAGCGGGTCATTATTCCAATCCAGTGGATAACGTGTACGCCGCAACTTTAGCGCTCGACCGTATTCACCTTGGAGACTCGCCGGCGGAGATTGAAGCTCGACGTCCCATTGACATGTTACGTACCGCAGTAGTTCAGCAAGTCCAGTATTCGAAGGAGAAAAGTGCACTTCATTCCACAACCTATCGTAGTAAGCATACCAAGAGCCACCATGGAGAGACCCCACCGTTGGCCGGGCCTGCCATGGCGCAACAGCAGAATCCGCCTCAACAGAACCAGAACAATCAGCAATACCAGCCCGCCCCAGTAGTTTCGGTGGCTCAGCAGATAGTTAATGGATCGTGAGCGAGAAGAGCGGCCAGCGCGAACCCGGCGGTACCTGTCGCAGCAGTGCCGCATGGAGGACCCGGTGCCGCGGCAGCAGCATTCATAAGCTCACCAGGTAACAATAATTTTTTAGCAAGTTCTTCTAACTTAGTCGGGCCAAAGTGTCTTTCAGATGCCATTAGAGCGGAGCCTTTCCCTGAGAAGTTCAAGGAGCCCAACAAGATATCCAATTACGAGCCTAGCATGGACCCGACAAGCTGGTTGAGCAGTTATGAGATGGCAATGTGTACACGCAACGCCACAGAGAATGTTTGTGCAAAATATATGTACTTAATGATGAGTGACGGGGCAGCAAAATTATGGTTCAAGAACTTACCAGAGAAATCCATCAAGTCATGGGACGAGCTAAAGAAGTTTTCACCAAGCACTTTCAAGGTACATGCAAGCGTTTGTTTTCTATTGAAGACCTTGATCGTTGTGTACAGAGGAAGGGCGAGTCAGCGCGGCATTGGATGAGACGTGTCACGGAGATCCTTCACTCCTCATGTGGTATTGAGCCCATGGATGCGATTTCAACGATGGAAAAAACATGCAAGTTTACTCCCCTGGTCAGAAGCTGGGCCGTATGAAGGAGGGCCACCGGGTCAAGCCAGTCACCATGACTGAGTTGATGGATGCTTGCAACAGGCACGTAGCCACGGACAAGACTCAGGATGATAACGAGGAAGAGAAAGGGAAAGGTCCTGTGAGTAATGGAGGAAAGAACAACAATGGCAATGGAAATAACAATAACAACAACCAGAATCAGCATAAGCGCGGGCACAACGAGGGAAATTCAGAGTTGGTGGCAAACACAAATGCCGGGTTTCAGAGGCAAAGGATGGAAGGAATTTTCAGGACAATAGAGGGTATCAAGGAAATAATGGGAACTATAATGGTGGAAACAGTTATCAAATATCACGCCCAACTAGCAATGAAGAGACTTTCAGGATGCCGTGTCCTCGCCATAGCAGGAACGGTAGACCCGCCAATCACTCGTTGGCCCAGTGTATAGATTTAAACAGGTGGAAAAATAATGAGATACATAGAGCACTGCAAGGAGCAGGCAGAGGTGGAGGACCCGACCCGGGTGGTAACCCGGCTACAGGACCTTTAACTGGAGCAAATGCAGTACCCACCAACAATTCAGGAGCCGGTCAGAACACAGGCAATCAAGGCGGGTTTTCACAGCAGCCAAAGCAACTTGGCCAATATCACATATACACCAGTGGCACAACCAAGAGAGAGCGAAAGGTAGTCAAAAGGGCGGTTAATGCAGTTGCTGCAGGAGTCCCAAGATATTTAAGGTGGTCAGAGCATACGATCACGTGGAGTAGAGCGGATCACCCGGATGTTGTTGAGCACCCGGGTCTGCTAGCTTTAGTTGAGGCTCCCCAAGTGGGTGGCTTTGAGTTGAAGAAAGTTCTGATGGATGGTGGAAGTAGTATCAACATCTTGTATTGGGAGACATTTTTACGTATGGGTCTCAAAGTGTTACAATTACAGAAGACGTCAACAGTTTTTCATGGCATAGTTCCAGGGAAGTCAGCGACACCAGAGGGAAAAATTTCGTTAGATGTTGCTTTTGGCGAGTCCATTGACAACTTTAGGTCAGAGTGGCTCGTTTTCGAAGTGGTGAAGTTTCAGAGTTCTTATCATGCATTGTTCGGAAAGCCGACTTATGCCAAGTTCATGGCAAGGCCGTATTATGTGTACCTGCAGTTGAAAATACCGGGTCCTAAGGGGATCATCACAGTCCATGGCAACAAAGAGATAGCAGCCCAGTGTGATAAAGGTGACGCAACCTTGGTAGAGCAGGTTTGTGCGAAAGAGGAGTTGAAAGCTTATAGGTCTAATCTTGACCTGGAGGATAACACAGCATTGAAAAAACCAACAACAGAAGATGATATGGCAAAATTCAAAGCCGCCCAAGATACGAAGATGGTGGATTTCGTTCCTGGAGATTCCTCCAAGCAGTTCGCCATAGGGTCCAATCTTACTGACAAATAGGAAATCGCGCTCATCGAGTTCATCCGTGAGAATCGGGATGTTTTTGCATGGACACCTAGTGACATGCCTGGCATTCCGACTGAACTCGCTGAGCACCGCTTACATGTTGATCCCAAGGCAAGGCCGGTAAAACAAGGTTTGAGGAAGATGAATGCAGAGAGAAGAAAGGCTATAGGAGAAGAGATAGCCCGGCTCCTAGCAGCTGGTTTTATCATGGAAGTTTTTCACCCAAAGTGGTTGGCTAACCCGGTTCTAGTTCTGAAGAAAAATAATGTGCCTCCATGGGAGAAGGCACTATTGTAGCAGGAGGAGGGGATGCAGCTGGAGGAGAGTCTGGGTCTTCATCCGCAAAGGCCTTGGCACTGAAACAAAACAAAATGATTTAGTCAAAAGGGCAGTAAATCAGAGAAGTATGGAAAAGGTATGTAAGCATTTCTAACCCGGTATTGATTTGGAAGTCCTCGGGTGTGCTAACACTGTCCGAGGATGAAGCTGTCAAAGAATATGATTTAGCGGCCTGGGTTTTGCCAGCTAAAGGATGTTTAACACGAGGTATCTTCTGGATGGACTTGGCCCAGCTGGTTAAAGAACATGGAGGGATACCTGTGTTCAGAGAGCCCGGGTTTGCAGCAGACCGGGTTCGAGGTTTCTTGCTGGCTTCAGCTTCCTTCTCAAGTTCCTTTGCCTGTATGTGTAACAGCCCAAACTTGAGAACTTGAATTTCTGTGTAAATTTTTCACTTTTGCATCTCATACATGCATCATGGCATCAACTTCTAATTGCTAAACAAACAAATGTTGGTTTGGCAACATCGAGGAACAAAGGCAACATTTGTTTTCAAACAACTGAACCTCAAGTGAATTGTTGGTGACAACTCAACTAAGTTGTGTCTTCGTCAAGGAAGTTCCAAGTTTTCACAACTAAAGTTTGCACCTGTTGGAAAACTTGCTAAAAGTATTACCTTTCGGAACTTTATCAAAATGCTCTATTTGTAAACCTCTCCAAACAAAGGTGGTGTTTAACATCTTATCTTGCACCCCCAAAATTGTGGAGCCTCTACCTTGCATGAGTAGCCCACATGAATATTTTCAGCATTTTTGGAATAAAAGAAGAAGCCCAATTAAATGATTTGAAAATGGGGCAGAAATGAAAGTGAAACAAGTTTGTTCTACAAACTTGTTCCAAATGAGCTCCAATTTTTACCAGAGGCTCTTTGTAACAAATAATATTTTCCCACCAAATTTCTTTGCATTTGGAGTTGCCCTGGTACCCCAATTAAATCGGCAAAGGGCAAAACAGTACTGAAAAGGACCTGTTCGTGATGTTTTCAAAGTTCCAAGGACTAAATTGCAAAACCTCCGTTTCTTCCTCTGTAGCGACCTGGAGCTCCGCTCCCGCCGAACCGCGCCGCACTGCCGCGCTCGCCTCGCACGCGTCGGGCCCCCCTGCCCTCACCTGCACAGGAGCAAGCATCCCCGGGCCCCTACTCCCCATTTCCTCCCCCGTGCTCCTCTGTCTCGCTCCTCTCTGCTCCCCACCGATGCGCGCCATGGCCGCCGCCCCTGCCGAGCTTGTCGCCGACGTTTGAGCAGCTCCCGAACAAATCGAGCTCCACCACCATCTCCGTCGTGGTCCACTCCATCTCTACCCCGGAGGAATCGAGCGGGGAGGCCGAGAATCGCCGCCGCCGCTCGAGTTCGTCTCCACCACCGCCGCAGCTCCGCCGTTCGTTTCCGTCGCCGTTGCGCCCTCCACCGCCACGCCGTCTGCACCAACGCAACCGTGGTGAGCTCGCCGTCCCGTAGCACCCCTCCGTGCCCTCCCCCTTTCTCCCACGTCGCCGTGGCCACCGTGGCCGTCGCGTCCGTCGCCGTCTCCGTCTCTGTCGCCGCAGCGCGCGACCGGCCGCGAGACCGGCCTAAGCCGGGCTGTGGGCTGGATCCCTCGGGCCCCAAGACGGCCTGTGGACCGGCCCAGACCGGGCTGCCGGCCGGTTGCCTCTGTGGCTAGGCCGGCCTGCCAGCCGGCCCAGATCGGCCTGGAGGCTGGTTGACTGTTTTTTTTTTGGGTTTTTTTTTCTGTTTCCCTCCGATAGCATTGGTTTCCCCGCTCCTTCCTCGCAACGTAGGGACATCGACTCGATGATTCCTACTAGCTCCGCTCCCCCTTTCGAGTCGAGGAAATAAAGTATTTGATCGTTGGAGTTAAATTAATTAAAAGTAAATAATTAAAAGGAGGATTTACAAAATTAATAACTATTGATCGGGGCCTCCGAAAATTGTGTTCCTTATACCAAAACGTTCAGAAAAATATGAATTGACCAGAATCATCATCATCATGCATATTTGTTCACAATTACCATAATGTGCTCTAGTACTACTTGGAATCATTAAGTTTTACTATGGGGTTTAATCCAAATAATGCAATAAATATAACGGGGACCACATTTAACTTGAAGATCATGTCCAGGGTCTCTTAGTTGCATTAAAATGTCATATCATCATTTTTATATGCATTGCACAAATGCCATGTGTTGATTGTTATTTTTGTTTTCCGGTGTTGTTTGCTCTCCGGTAGATCACGAGTTCGGAGTTGAGCATCATTACTCCGACAAGCAGTTTGACTACTCCGCTGAACAAGGCAAGCGTAATCCCCCCCTCTGAGCATATCCTATCCTATTTTCCGCAATTATTTTCTCCACTATAATATTGCATGCGGTTCTAAATGTCTTTTGCCTGGATTAGAGTATCCTACTAGTTGCATTAGAGTCCTGTTGCCAATACCTGTTTTACCTTCCTATTACCATAGGTTTGTATTTTTGGCCATGGAATACTTACTATGCTATGCAAGTGCTTAGCCCTGCTTAGTGAAATGCCTAGTTGTACTAGGGATGGTGAATGCTGGAAACAGGTGTTAACTTGTGACCGTGATGTTGATGGTGGAGAATTGTGGAGATGGATAATAAAATGCTAAGAAGGTGGGGATGAGAGGCCACATGGAATGTGGTGGGTTGTCTCGTTCTTGCCGCCTAGGTGCGAGTTCTGTACCTCCTGAACCAAGACTGAGCATGCAACCATGCGTGAGGCCTATGCAATTGCAGGAACCCTCATAGACTAAATAACTCGAGCGGGGCTAGCCAGGGTCCTCTAGTTTGGCTTTCCATTTGCGCGTGCGTGATGGTGTTGAACTGAGATGAGGATGGTGGTGTTAGGAAAATAAGTGGCCGTGGGGCGGGGTGTTGTGATCCTGGCAGCCCTACTGCCACTGATGATCTTGGAAAGTCCTTAACGAGGGAGAAGTCGACACCGTTCCCACCCAGCCGGCTTTCCAAGGAAGAGAGCTAATGCGCAGGTAATGGGCCGGATGGTACGCGTGGCAAACATTTGTACACCCCTGCAGGGTTAAATCTTTTCGAAAAGCCGTGTCCACAGTTATGGACGACTTGGGAATGGACGATGATCATAGAATAACTTTAACGGAATGATTAAAAACTGGGTACTAGAGGTACCAATTCCACGAATGTAAGGTTGACTTCCTCGAGGGTGATTCGGGGAGGTGCCTTTGATGAACAATTACAATGGTGATGTTGGTGATGTTTGAGAAAGGTGATCTCAAAGAAAAGAGTTACCTCTTACCCCTCTTTGAAAATGTTCTAATAGTCGATGCCTTTGAGTTATGTTTTTCATAAATAAAATCAGCTTTATGCAAAAGAGCCATAAAACCTTGACAGCTAATCATCGCGCATATATTAGCTCTTAATCTTGCGAGTTCGTCGAACTCAACGTCTTTGCTTTTGTTTCAGAGGAGGACTTCACCGCCCTCGAAGGTGGGTTCTTTGTGGACGTCGACGAGTAGTCTGGGGTTCCCAGGTGGCAGCTTGCGACATCCTGGAACAGCTGGCGCTGTGATGTTTATCTGTAGGCCTCTTAGGCCATATGTTGGATCTTGTTGTTTAGAACAACCTATTTCGCTTCCGCTTGATGTAATGTTGGGTCGGTGACCTATGGTTGTCATTTGCTATCTTTCTCTGTATAAGAGTTGAACTATATGATTTTGTGTCGTAGAGTCTGTGATGTGCCTGTTGTTCCACAAGTCTTGATCTTACTATTATGCTTTGATAGTTGTGCCTGTGTTAAGGCATCAATCGGGGTGTTGCGTTGTCGGGAGTGAGGTGTACCCCGCAACGCCTGCCAAAGGTTTTGGCCGGGGATTGGTAAACCCGTAACCTCCGGTTGTATCGCTTAACCGGTGACACACAGCATCACTGTATAGCAGTCGGGTCGGGGCGCCACAGTATGTGCGCTTGGGATTGAGAGGTGTTCATTGTATAATTTGAAAGAAGAGAATACGGCACCTTTGCAATAGCAGCCCGAGTCCTCTTGAGAGGAGGAGGTCCAGTAGTTTGAGGACCCGGCAGTTCATTAGTAGCCGGGTCAGTGGGGCCTGGAACAAGAAACACCGGGTTATCAGTCGAGGGGTCCTTAGTGGTGACCTCGCTGTTAATCAAGTCGAGGAAGAGCCGGCCTGTTGAGTCTAGCTCACCTTCTTCTTCATCTTCATCACTTGCATCTGTGTCTTCGTCATCAGGAGAAGACACGGGGGCATAATTAGCTTTCCACCACTCCGGGTCCTGAGGTGAAGGAAGATGAACAGATAAGTGTTTCATGCGAGAAAAACCGGGTTAACAAAAGAGAAAGCAAAAGAATTGGTATCGTGCCGTGGGAGGTTTGTTCTTAGCACTGAACGGGGCAAGCCCGGTCAGCGCGATGTCGTGTTTGGTCTCACCAAGCAGCTTCTTGGCGTTCTTCACTATCTGATCATCAGTAAGCGTCACTTCGGAGTAACGCATGTTATCAGTTGTTTCCCCGGTGTATTCATGGAATAGCCGGGTCCTGATGCTAAGAGGCTGGATGAACCAACCGATCCAGCATTTGACTAAATCAGTTTCGCGCCATGAGCGAGCAGAGCTTTGGACCGGACGCGGACAGCTTCAACTAAGACCCGGTTTTCATCGCTGGCGTAGCTGTTCATCTTGGGGTCATAAACCAAGGGAGAATTTCTGAAAGCCGGGAAACGAGCCTCGTCTGACTCGGGAGAAGTATCTTTGCAGTAGAAATAAGAGTTTTGCCACCCCTTGGGGTGACTGGCTAGAAAAAGAGCCGGGAAATCACATTCCCTCCGACGCTGGATGGAAACACCTCCATAAGGACCAAGAGGCTTGTTTTTATGAGAGGGGTTGTAGTAAAAGATTTCTAAAAACAGTTCTAAGCTGGGAGCCATTTGGAGATAGTCCTCACAGAAAACTACGAAGTTGCTAATGTTCAAAATAGAGTTGGGAGCAACATCTAGTGTGGTGAGGCCATAGTACTTAAAAACTTGGCGAAAAAAGAGAGAGCCCGGAGGGCGGAGACCACGGGAAACGTGATCAAGCAAGACAACAATTTCACCTTCCTTGGGGTTGGGACGCGTTTCTTCTCCAGGAGCGCGCCAGTGGATCTCGCTCTTGGGCGGAAGCTCGCCCCGGTTCACGTACGTCTGCAGTGTTGTGTCGGTGGCACTGGACCTAGTCCAGTTCACCGGAGTGGCAGCCGCGGTGGTGCGGGAGCTAGATCCCTTCTTCGCGCTCTTCTTCGCGGCCCTGGGACCTCCAGCCTTTACCTTCTCCTTCCCCATTGATGCATAACTGTGGTGGTGCCCAATCTCGGAGAGGGAGATGAGCTAACCCTAGCAATGGAGGTGGGTGCGAGGAGAGGGAGATGCGGAGTGATTGCGGGAGCGATTGAGCTTGGAATCGAGGGCGCATCACGGATGGATGAGTAGATGGTGGTTGTGGAGATTTCTATCGAGGTTTGGGAGCTCGATTTGAGATGTGTTTGCGGCGGCTACGGGAGGAAGGAGACGAACATGCCATGGAGGAAATGGGGAAAGTGACCGCACTGTTTACCCTAACCCTATACTTATAGGCACAGTAAAAAGCCCTAGGGGTGTTTCGGTAAAAAGACGAGGAGATAAGGATCTTTGACCAAGGGTCAATGACAAACAGAATGAGACAAAAAAGGGATATTGTCTGACGAGATCACGATTGAGATTGACTGGAGATTGACTTGCAGTTAGGCTGTAGTTTTCACTAAGTGTTGAGTACGAAACCCGGAGGCGTATGAACCCGGTATGATTGAGCCGAGTTACGATATGGACCGCCAAGGAGAGCTGGCCCAGCTAAAGAGAAAAGCAATGTAACCCGATGCTTAACTTGTATGTTATTCATATATTTCAGGTGGTTAACCCGACCAGCCAGGATGACAGCTCTAACCAAGAAAGCAAAGCTCGAGACTAGAAGAAGAGCATGCCAACTTGGAGACCCGGTTAACCTGGGGGCTACTGATGGGGGATTATAACCCGGTAGGCCCATGAAGAGGGAAGCGTGACCCGCCAGGCAGAAGGCCCGGCCAGGACACCTAACCATCAGCATGGGCCGGGTTACGTTGATGGGCTAGCAAGCTTGTCGGTGACCCGGCTAACAGAGGAAAGCTTCTAGAGGACCCAGAGGCGGTGCAGGACTTGGAGGACACGAAGGCTAGAAGACCTATATTATGACTCCGAGTCTGGGTAGAACCCGGGCTTACCATGTATAGAACCAGGAGACCCGGTCGTCTTTATAAGCAGGCTCCTAGGTCATAGTTAGACAAGTTTTGTACTAGCGAGAGAACCAGAGAGAGAGATCATCGCTACCAAGCAAACCCTGTAACCTAGATCGAGATCCGGTTCTGTTGTCGTAGCCGGGTTATCGAGATCGAGATCAATAATAGCATTGCAGGAAGTAGGTCATTATCTCCAATGGAGAGGCCGAACCTGGGTAAATCCCTTGTCCGCGCAGAGCTAAACAAACTCCTAGACACTAGTTTCGCCTTGCCCTACAACCCAAGTTACCCTATGGTAACATCTGCCGTGACAACCCCACGACATGCTCAAACATTGATAAAATCATCTTCATATTCACAGTCTATTCCAAGTCATGCTAAAAATACAGGACAACAAAATATGTTTTACAACAGTAGGGGCGTCTCAACCCAAATTTTACATTACAACAAAAAGAGCTAAACGCCACATGCCTCGAGCATGAATAAGACCTATAACTCGAAGTCAGCGCCGTCGGGGTACTCGCCATCATAGACTTGAAGTTCTCCTTCGGGTTGATCTGAGAGGTTCGGTGCAACAATGAGTACAAAAAGTACTCATCAGTCACAAAAGGAGATGCCTACTTAGCTACATGCTTGGATTTCAGGGGAGGGTATAAGGTTTATAATATATGGTGGACGCAAAGTCCAAATCTCCAATTTTGCAACGAAAACATTTGTTCAAATATTTTCTCCGGTAAAAGAGTTGTATTAATAACCCTTTCGGGTCATCGCCATAATTTAACTAGCTTTATGAAAATTCTACTCATGCCTTGCACTAGAAATCACCCCAAAACATAGCTTCATTAACCGGAAGCACGGTGTATTCAAATACCATTTATTTTGACTCTACAGAGTTGCTCAGCTTTACCCACGAGATATCCACGCCTCTTTTTGTCACCGTGGTATAACACACGCCAATTGGTGTGCCGACAGAGGTGGGACAACAAGGATTTTTATCTGCTCTATCTTTTGAAGTCCCTACCCAGGAACTCGAGATCACTCGCTCTCCCGAGAGACGACTGGTCAAGTGTCAACTTCGCGATCCAAAATTTGAGTGTATTCCTGTTGTGACTCCTCATAACGAGGCCTTTCACTTAATTGCTTTTGCGGGCCTCCCAGAGAAAAGGAACGGCAAGCCATCTATAGTTGTTCATCAGATAGAGCAGACTACTAGGCTAGGTCTGATGAATCAAACATGTGGTTGAGCTGATTCTATGTTTCTCACTTGGCATGAGGGTCTTAGCCCTATGCTGCCACGTGTAAGGCAATCAATCACATTACCCTTACTCTACGGACTGGGGTATGTATTCATGATCAATACATGAAAGGACCCATAATCTCTGTCCCCAAACCGTCGGCAATTATTTATTTTCAAAAAGTCCATGCGCCAATATTTAATCTAGCAACATTCTTGGTGATACAACCTCATTATTCTAAACTACTCGCAAGTGATATCATTCCTAGGTTTCAAGATAAACATGGCGAAAGGAAGTAATGAGGCATATCATATCGGTGGTAGGCATTAGCTAATTCACATCTCATTCAAAAATAAGATGGTAATTAAATATTATGCATGAAAATAAATAATAAAGCTACTAAATATTTATCATATGTGGCATGTGGGTGGAACATGATGAATAACAGTGACTTGCCTAATATGCTGCACTCATTCTGGTCTTCTGGTTGAGGGTCGTCTTCACCTTATACTCCCTCCTCGTATACGGACTCGTCGCTAGCGCGTCCTAATGCAAAACAAGAACTTAACACAAATAAATTCCAGCTCACAAAATGCAAGCTAGAAACAAAATATAATTAATTTTGAAACTAGAACTAAAGAATAAATAATAGCATTCAGATTTATGGTATCAGGGAAATGAAAATGGAGTTTATGGTGTTGGCTGAAACTAGCAGAAGTTTTAGATTTGTTGGGCTAGACTTTAATTGTCAAGTGGAGTTTCCTTGGATTGGGCTCAAGGAGAAAGGGGAATGCTAGTTGGGCTAGCTGAATGTGGCCTAACACTGAACTTTCAGTGTCGTTCAAAACGAACAGAACCTTCTGTTCAGGTTCAGTAAGAAACAGAGGGATCCGTAGGTCATGAAATCGATGATTGCTCAGTGTCAACCAAGGATACAGATGCCAGGAGGAAAGCATCTGAGCATGGGGTTCCATTTTTTGAGAAGAAAAGAAGTACATGCTACAGCTGCAAAGATCAGCCATGGCAGTGTCTTTGGACTGAGAAGAGGTTGGACACTTTCTACAGAGCTACCGAATCACAATGGCTGCATTGTAATGTTCAGAGCACTACAGATGCATGGCTGTATCTGATGCAAGAATTTATAGTGGAGAGGCGGTACAGCTAGAGGTCGGTTCAGCCGGATGTGGGTTGCTTGAGGCGGTTCCAGCGGACGACAAATGAGCCTCCTGATGCATCTTCTCCAGCGCGGCATCGTCGTGGCGACGTCGCCCTTCTCGGCGACCTGGTGCGCGTGCTTGCAGCAGCGCAGCGCTGAGAGAGTCATGAGGTGGTTCGCGACAGCGTGCAGGACGGCCAAGGCTGTAGCGACGCGTGGACTCTGAAACTCTCTTTTGCAGGTCGGCAGCGTGGTACCCGAGGTGTGTGGCCCACTTATGTCCACTAGGTTGCCCACTTGTGCCCACTTAATCAAATTACACTACAGTTTCTCTAGTTTAATTCAGATTAGTTTCATGGCAGCCGTCTAGCCCGCTTACACCCGTCAAACAGTGACTCGAGGGTGTATAGTCGGTTCCGTTCGTCGCTCATGAAAAATCGTAGTCCCATTTAATTAAACGAGTATAGGTGGCAAGCTGGCGGACGTAAGTGGGCTTGCCCACTTACAGGCTTATATATTTGGTCGATTGGGGAAACAGACACGTTCAGCTTTGGTTTGCTGGGCTGCTGGGCCAAAAGAAAGACATGGAGAGAAAAGGCCTAAGGAGTGGAATAGGCTGCAAGCCTGCAAGAGAAAAAACTTTGAAGTTGTAAAATGATTTTTTTAATGAAAATTTTAGGGTTGTTACATTCTGTTTTCTTAAAGTACATTTTCTGAGAAATGTTACATGATCACACGGTGAATTAGAAACATGAAGAAACAAACTGGCACTTTCCAGGACATTGTTCTATAGACAGAGACTGGGAGCCCAATACTCCACAAACGGATGGTGAAACTCAATTCTTTTCGATGGGAAAGTTTGTTTGGCAAAGCAGAGTAAAACATAGGCGTTCCAATTGGAATGGGGGCCGCCGGCGTTGACATGGACGTTTAAACTAGGGTTAATTGGATCTATGCCATTGTGCTATACACAGATTGGAGATATGCCATTACAAAAACCCAACTTGGAAATATGCCACTCTAACCGTGGATTCCAGGGAATGCAAAGGCGGCTGACCGTGGATTCTCACCGCTTCTTTTTTCTTCCGATCCTCGAGCTCCTTCATGGCGAGAACCACCACCACCATTTGCTTCCGGTGGTTCCAAGGCAATGTCTCTACATCTGAGTCATCGGACGAGGACGAGTCCTCGAGCAAAAATTCCTCGCACATGCTCAAATCCATCTAAAATGAAGACCAAACACTACTAAACTACAAATCGATGATAACCATCGGTATATCCAAACTTTAATCGAGCGGAGAAGCACTTACCCATTGATCCGGGGCGGCAGAGTCAAATCGGCCGGGAGCGGTCGACACGGGGCGGCTCCCGAATCGGTATGGCGTGGTGGATCTGGGGGCGGCGGCGACTCGCTGGCGGCCTCTCGCCGGCAGATGTCGCCAGTTTATGGCCGGAATCCAGGGCAGCGGCTCGATGAGAAATGGGGATGAAGTCGCGCGGGGCTGAAATGTCCCTTCCGCCAACCGTTTCCTCGCATCACATGGCACCTTGGGGTCGACCGCCAAAACGGTCTTTTCTCAGTTCAGAGGGGCGAATTTTTGGCAGCCCTTAAAAATCTTTAGAGGTCATGGTCATTTGCGGGTTCTGTTCGGGGCGTTTTTTTTTGCGCAAAAACTGTAAGCGGCGGTTATTTCTCAGTTTCGTGCGTCATACAGGTTCTGCTAGAGATCTCTAAGGAAGTTGTCTGATCGGTGGAGAGAGAAGATTTCCATATTTCCATCTAGTCGGTATTTACGTCCAAAACCAACTATTGTCCTCCCTTAATACTTGTGCAAAAAACAATACAACTTACTTCAAAGAACAGAGAGAGTATATGATTAATAATCGCTTAGCATATAGACATATTTGAATGTAACCAAAACCTAAAAACATAACAATGGAAAGCTCTTTTTTTTGAAAATCTTCCATAATTTTGTCGATAAACAGTTCCGAATATTACTCGTTTTTTTTTTTTTTTTGAGAACACAGTACAACACAGACGCTCACAAATACGCACGTACACTCACCCCTATGAACGCACACACGCACACCCTACCCCTATGAGCACCTCTGAAGGACTGAGCCGGCAAATCTTGAGGTTGACGAAGTCACCACAGGCGCCTCGCTGTTGACGGGCACGCCACCTACCACTGAAAGAATAGCGCCGGATAAACCTGGAATAAATCCAGGTAAATGCAAACGCCCATGCCAAGTCTAGGACTTGAACCTGGGTGGGCTGGTTCCACCACAGGGAACCCAACCATCAGAGCCAAGCTCCGTTTGCCGAATATTACTCGTTCGATGTAGCTCATCATCAAGTTATTAATAAGCCTACCTGAAAAAAGAGTTAATAATAAGCCATCACGGACAACTTTTTCGCAACTCGGTCTTAATGATCTTTTTCGTCTACAAGTTCCAGTTAACTGTTTTGTTCATCATCCATAAAAGATAATGCCAACTCAATGATCCCATAAACTGTAATAGGAAACATAATATGGCTCTCAAATATCAAGACAATTTTTAAGGGATAGGACTAGGCGTCCCCCGGGGGATCTTGAGCGCCGATCCCCGGGTGGAGAGCCGTCCGATGGATCCCATGTGGCCGTTGGATCTCGCTACAGCTACACGTCGCGTACTCGCATGCAGAAAAAAACAAAAACGTCGCTTTCCCGCACCAGACGACAGACGGAAAAATTCTCCAATTCTCCACGCGCCGTCGACGCGCGCAGCGACCCCTGATTCCCATCGCCATGGGGCGGCCAACTCGGCCCCAGACCGCTGTGCAGCTCCGGTGAGGGCGCCATCCACGCCGCCATATGCCGCCATCCACGCGGCTGTGCGCTGTATGCCGCCGGTAGGATTTGGCCACTGCTGCTCATGGCACCACGGCCTAACCGCAGAGAAAACCCTTGACCCCAGCAAATTTGACCTACAGAAACGACATCATGTACTAGCCTAGAGCTCTGGCGAGACCTCGGCAGCACCGCTGCTTCTAATTTGACAGTTCCTGTTCAGAATTCTCATTCATATGATGCAAAAACTGAAAGAAGGGTTGTAGGCTTGCAGCAGATGATGCAAAAATTGAAACAACTATTGTAGGCTAGCAGCAGATGATGCAAAAATTGAAACAACTGTTGTAGGCTAGCAGCAGATGATGCAAATCAGGAAACCGATCTAAGCAAAATTCTCTTGCCTACAATGCAAAACAAAAGACACGGTGGTAGCAAGTTTCTCTTTCCTACGATGCAAAACAAAAGACCGGTGGTAGCAAATTTCTTCATCCTGTGATGCAAAAGAAAAGAATCAAAATAGCAAATTCATCCTTTCTATGATGCAAAAAAAACGGTGGTAGCAAATTTTTCCTTTGTATAATGCAAACAAAAGACCTCTGGTAGCAAAAATCATTTTCCAATGTTTGCTAAAAACCTTCCAAGATTTGCTCCTCTTGAAGATAAATTGCGTCCATAAAAAACAAACGAAAATTGCTACAAAAAACCTACAAACTTGCATCAAAATACTGCTACAAGCTTATGTGATTTGCATCACAAGTAGAAGAAATTTGCTACAAACCGTCAAAGAATTTGCAAGATAAAAATGATCTTAAAACAGAAATTTGCTACAACTCTTCAATGGATTTTCATCTATAAAAAGAATTTTTTGCTAGGAACCTTCCAAAGGTTTGCACCACATCAAGAAAAATGTTTCAAAGAAGAAACTTGCTACAACTCTCCTGCGGATTTGCATCAATAGCGGAAAATTATGCTACAAAAGGATTTTTGCACCGCACCAATGCTGCGCACGGTAGCATCACCGCCGGCGCACGGCAGCATCGCCGTCGATCTTTTGCAGCACCCCGCTCGCGAACGGTAGCAGCGGAGCCGATCCTCTGCAGCTCCGTCGTTCCTGTGTAGCACCGACGGCTGCCCCTTGCAGTGACCGGCGCCACGACGACGCCGGCGGAAAGGAGAGTGATGTAGTACGTTGAGGAGCACGGGGCTAGGACGAAGGCGACGCCGCCGCGGCCGAGCTGGGGAGCGCCGGCGAGCGCGCGCACCTAGGAGAAGAAGGCCGGGTTGGAGAGTGGAGACGGCATCGTGCTCGGGGAAGGTGGCGGCCAGAGGAGGGCCGGCACTCGATCTGGTCGAAGGGTGGGGCGGCGTGCTCGGACGCGAGCTCGCCGGGCCTCCAGGCGCGAGTGCGCGGTGGGGAGGAGGAGGCTCGAGCTCTCCATGGACATGGGGAAAGCTTCGCGTGCGTTGACTAAAAAAGGAGCAGTCGGGGGAGATGAGACGAGAGGATAAGGAATAAATGGAAGGAAACGGTCCACCGCATGGACGCGTGGCATCACCGCGAGGGGTAGGATCGGGAGGACCGATGCCCCGGGTGATAACTAACCTTTTCCATTTTTTATGTAAAAAACAAAAGTAGAGCCCGAAAACAGAATCTATCGCATATCTACCATCCCCTAAGCTGGCCAAAATACCTCAAACCCTTCCTAAATTCCATACTTTAGACATTGTTTAGAATCGGGTTCGGTTGGATCGAGAATTTAGCTACTGCAATTAAGAAGATTTGGTCTCCCCCTGCTTGTTTTCCTTTGGAATCAATTTTACGCAGTGCTTAATAAAACACGCATAACTATCTCATATGGATTATGTTTGTGACGTACGACCATTCTCATTGTTCAAAAAAAAAACGCAATATGGATATTCTCGCCATTATCAGGGTAGGACGGCCGGCCCACGTCCCCTGTTCTACACACACAGACGGGGAAGCCGAAGAACATAACTTCTCTCCCCAAACCGATCGTGGACCTCAACTTTTTATATCGGACGTTCTGTTCGGCTATGAACACGCACCGGTGCGTGCAACAAAGCAGAGTGGCGGCATAGCTGGATCAAGAGGAATAATGGGAGGCCGCCGGCGTCGACATGGACGTTATCTTCGTCGCGTACAGAGTGGCGGCTTGGGTGCAGACCACGTACAGTGTCCCAGCAGCCGGGTGAGTAACGTTGACGGCATCGATGACTTTATCTTCGTCGCGGCTGCCGAATCTTACCTGCTACTCTGCTAGTCTCCGGGAAAAGAATAGCCATATTCAAAGCACAAGCAAACTAGACAAGTACTGATACCGTGAGACTAGTAGGGCAGCTAGCTAATGATCAGGATTATGACGCCATCGATGACGATCGCGCCGGCGCCGCCACTACGAGCACGGCCAAACGAACACCCACATGTGCGCAAAACAGAGCGAGATTCACACAAAGCAGTGTATAAACATGTCTCTTCTACCTACTCCAAAATATAGACATCAGAAGCCGATACCATCTGTCTGGTCTACTCCAAAATATAATCATCAGTCATGGAAGCCGTGGCGGCGTCGACGGCGCCGGCGAAGCCCACCCTGCGCGTGGCCGCCTTCTGCGGCTCCCTCCGCAAGGACTCGTGGCACCGCGGCCTCATCCGCGCCGGTACGTATGCACTGATCGATGCACCATTTCGTCCATCAATTCAGTTTGTGGTTACACCAACTCACTGTTTCTTCCATGCCAACTGAAGCCGAGGAGCTGTGCGAGGAGTCCATTCCGGGCCTGCACATCGACCACGTCGACATCTCCGGCCTGCCCATGGCCAACCCGGACCTCGAGACCGACGATGGCGACGGCTTCCCGCCGGAGGTCGAGGCGTTCCGCGAGAGGGTCCGCGCCGCCGACTGCTTCCTCTTCGCCTCGCCCGAGTACAACTACTCCATCACCGGTACGTACAACTACGTTTTTGCGTTGGGTTTTTTCTCCAGTGCCCGTTCATGTCAGTCTTTCACACGCCTGACAAGCATGTTCAACTCTGACAGCCTCGCTGAAGAACGCGCTGGACTGGGCGTCGAGGGGCAAGGTGAAATGCTGGGCGGACAAGGCGGCGGCGATCGTGTGCGCGGGGGGCAGCTTCGGCGGGGGCAGGGCGGCGTTCCACCTCCGGCAGATCGGGCTTTTCCTGGACCTGCACTTCATCAACAAGCCGGAGCTCCACGTCAAGGCGTACGAGGATCCTCCCAAGTTCGACGCCGACGGGAACCTCATCCACGCCGAGACCAGGGAGCGGCTCAGGAAGGTGCTCCTCTCACTTCAGGCCTTCGCGCTCAGGCTCCAACCCAAAGAGGGCTGAAGGAAAAAGATCGAGCACTTGGTCGTTGGCACAAGACATGCGTGCTACATTTGCCTTGCAAAGTATTCGTGCACCAGCGTTTGTGTGTATGTCGATCAGTAAAAAAAAGTACTCCGGACACATTATTGTCTACTCTATTGGTAGAGTATCTCCTCGTCGTGAGTATTTCCATCATATTAATTCGACATTTCATTTCAACTTTTAGTGGTACTGCTAGCTATGTGCTACAGATAAGGTGCTGTAGTCACATCATTCCACCATCTTCGTTATCCATTTTTCCACGACCTTTGGTGGTTGGTGCCTGCCCTGTGCCTTTCATGCTGATGATGGCTGGTATCCACGCTCTCTGTATCACCAAGACGAAGTAAAGCGCCGAAGCTAGAAAATCCCATCATTGGGTTCACCACATTGTATAGAACTATAGAGAGGTTAAAATTAGTAATTTGGAGGAAATTTAATACGTAGTAGAAATCATAAAGGGGTTAGCACGATTGTATTGGGTCAGTTGAGCCGAGCACACATGTAATGGCTTCGCTTGTGGGTCAGACACACTGGTTAAATGGACCCGATAATGCGATAATAGTCGGCATCAGACTGCCAAGTGCAGGGTCGGCGATAGTTCAGAATAACTAACCATGCAAAGCATTTTGTATGAGGGCTAATTATTACATGTTAAAATGTATTTTAATATATAGTATATTGCCCGATTAATGTAGCAGGTCATGTATTTATAGGTCAAAGTTTGCACAACCTGTAGGTAAAAATATATGTTGTGTTACAAGTTTTTGTGTGTGTTGGTTAAGAACATTATTTTTTTATACCCAGTATAAAACATATATGTTTGGCAACCAATTGTGAAAACATATATGTTTGGCAACCAATTGTGAAAACATGGATGATATTTGAGTTATCGTGTACACCGGTTACAAACTATTCTATTTTGATACCAAGTGCCAAGGACCAACAAATGAGCAATGCCATGACAGTCATAGACATGTCATTCACGATCTTATATTTATTTGCATCAACAGTAGATGCCATGACTCTAGAAACCTCTACTAAGATGCATGTTTGTAAACACATATGTTGTAGATGCATTCTTCTGCAAGATATTTAAGGATACTAAAATATATGCAAATGTATAGAAACATTTTAATCCACAAGGGAAAATCTAATCATGTATTCATTATTTTCTAACATATCACAGAAATGTCTGGAGCAAGGATTTAAGAAAAGAAATGAACACACGTTTTCTACAAAGTCAGTTTCAACTTAGTGCTAATAAATTTTGAAAAGATACACGTGAGAACTCTAACATAGACCAATGTATCTATATTGACGGAATAAACAATAGGTAAGTTTAAAATTTTGGTATAAATAAATGAAAACTATTATATTAACTTGGAAGTACAAAAATGTACAATTGTGAAAATTAAACCAATCTCTGTCTCTCTTTGCCTTATATATTTCTTTCATCTAAGCTAGAAAAGATGTCGCACAACTTAGCACGGAACAACGTGTTGAGGATCATCTTCGTCAAATTTAAGAGAAACAACCACCTACTCTACGCTTGGAATCCCAACTAGTTGATATACATGTTATTTGTCTTCGTAAAGATAGCCAATAACATTTCCGAGGACTTTGATTAGGTTAGGGTTAGTTTAAATTTTGTCCAAACAATTGAAAAATATCAATAAATTTGAAATTTTGTATTTATATTTGTCTTTCGTGTATATTTTCTAAAAAGTTTTGGGACAATAGTAGGTGCAGCCGCCCCCGTCAGGCTCCCACAACGGCCTCCATTTGGGGGGTGCTGGACACTTTTTTAGGGGCCCCGGTAGTGATGCTCTTAGGGCATCTCGACCATCGGCGTCAAAAGGCTCCCATCGGTCCAACGAGGTCTAGACACAAAACAAATGCTCTCAACGGCGTCCCTATTGGTAAAAAAGGACTGAAAACCTGTATGCCATCCCCTTGTGTGCCCAAATTTTGGGTAATGCTCGGGAGTGTCGGATAGGCCCGAACACGCGCCACATTGACGCAGACATGCGATCCCATATCGTCAGCCGATCACGTAGGTATAAATGGTGCTGGTCATCACGCTTCTCGGTTCCCAGGCGACATTGCTACTTTTGATGATGTGGTCGTATCTCTCCCCTACACGTTGACGACATTTAATCTAGATGTGCACTCAACACCTATCAACCGGTTCCCATCCGCTCCATACCATTGCTTCCCGCATGAGTTTCACCTATAAGATACTATACCGCTATCTCCCACAACGCTCACAATTCATCATCGCTGGCAAAACGGTATGCCAGCTCCCAACAACCTGGGCCACCAATCAGCCTGGGAATGGGGCCATGAATGGCTCGGCCGTGTCCGCCCGCGCCACCGTGCTGAGCTTTCTCAGCCGTGGAGGACACGGCCACCGGCGACCCGCGCCTCAGCAGCACAGCTGCCTCCTCGACGCGCTGCTCGATCTCGTCGACCGCCTGCCACCCAGGCCGCGCTGGTGGGTTCTTGGCCGCCAAGGTCCGGGACATCGTGGTCGACGTCCGCGACTGGGAGCTGACGGTCGATGCTCTACCCGATGCCGGGCACGTCGACCCGATGCGCGCCATGGACCCTGGCCTCGTCTACGACATCACCCCGACAGACTACATCAACTTCCTCTACAACCTCAACTACACCCAGCAGAACATCCGGGCGAGAACCAACGTCGGCGGCGGCAGGGCGGTGTACCGGGCGAGAATCAGGGCGCCCGAGGGGAGCACCGTGACCGTGCAGCCAAGCAGTTGAGGCCGGGTGTTCAGGCGCGACGGGCAGAAGCTCAGCTTCACGGTGCATGTTGAGGCCGAGACGCCGATGCCGGCAAACAAGATGGAGCCTGGGAGCTCTCAGGTGAAAGATTGATCCATCGAACCTACTGCAGGTACAAGCTTCACCTTCAGAACTGATGTACTTCTTGGTCTTTGGTCGAATAGCTGCCCTCCTTGTGTACAAAGAACCTAGTGAACAGAGAAATTGAGCAAGGCTGCATACTTCCATATAAAAGGAGTTTGCTATTTCACTAGTAGTTGCTGGTACATTTATTCAGACTTTAGTCATTTGTCTCACTGGTAATCTTGGCTGCACCAAATAAAGTATTGTTGGTTTCTCTGTATATATGTCTATCTTAGCAAGTTTGAATCTAAACTTGGTACTGTGTGTTACTTGCTAATTTATACACATGCTCTGTCCTTGATTCAGATTGTTAGTACAAATAAATATCAAATGTGTTTCATGGAGATTTTGTGCATCAGATATTAGTTATTGTCTCACTGGAGATTTTGTGCATCAGTTTAGCAAGCTGTACTCTTTTCTAGGAAGAGCAGCATCACTTGGTTCTTCTTGAATGCCAGTAAGAATTTGTACTCAAGTTTAGGACTGCTGTAGCTTTCGTACTCAAGTTTAGGACTGCAGTTTGTATGTACGCCTAGTTGCTTTGTATGTGCATGATTGCTTGCTTGTTTCTTGAAGGCCATTCTTGTTGGTCTAATAGTGCTAAACAGAACCTTTTAATTCGACTATGTATGTTCTGACATGTAGCTAATTTTTTTATCTTCATACTCAACTATGTATGTTCTGACATGTACCTTGTTCAATGTCAACTAGGCTTGCTAACAATGATTAGATTTCTGGTCTAATCATGCTGTTATTTTTGGACTGGATTTTAGATGTTCTATTCCAACTCACAACTCCATGGTTGTTCTCTGACTAATATACTTACTAATATACTCTCGAGATGCTCATTTTCTGAACATGTTCTGATTCTGAAAACTGTTGCATATGATCAGCTTCGAGACTAATGGAGTAGTCCCAGGACACACGCATGCTATTTTCATGAAAAACAAGTGCCAATAATTTCATCTGATTGCTTGAATGGGTGATTTGTTTGCTTGCAAATCTAAACTGAAGGCCATCTATTTTTCGTGTGCAGGTACAACCTCGTGAGGTCCAAATGGTCAGGGCCGATGCAGCCATGAATTTCGCTAGGAATGGGGCTGGAAACATTGATCTTTTTTTCTGAATTCATGTGGAATCATCGTTTTATGTAAATCGAGAGGTGTCCTGCATTTTCTGTAACATCTTATGTGACATGGTCAATCCAATTCTGAACTTGTAATATAGTTTTCCAGAAGTTTTTTTTTGCGATTTTCGTGACATTATTATTTGTTGTATAAGTCATGCTCATTATTTTCAGATGATCTGGTGGATATTTTGCATATATCATTTTTTATTTTATTTTTTCATTTATAATGGCGAGCTTACTAGCTAGCAGCAGTAGCAATCCGTCAGCTACCAACGCACAGACCCGCGCGTTCAACCCGCAATTTCCATGCGGGGCGGCGCGGGTGCGGCCGGAAAACGCGAGCGGTGCGGTGCGGTGTGGTTTACGAAAGCAATTTTGTGGGGCGGGGTGGTTTGGAAAATAAAGTAAACGTTATTAGGTGCGGGCTGGATTTGGTGCGGGCTTTGCCCCATTCCCACCCTGAGCCACCATGACCGAGGCTGCACGCACAAAGGCGTGGAGGCTGCACCCATCTCCTCCGTCTTCCTCCCAACGACGAGGAGGAGGACAAGGACGAGCCGATGCAGGAGGAGAAGAAGAATGATGATGAGGACGAGGAGGAGCTTCCGGCATTCTCGGAGCAGGCCACATTGTTTGGCACTACGCAACCTTGCATCAGGAAAGCATGGCCGCCGATTGAGGGAGACGAACAATTACATCGCGAAGCGCGTGACGGAGATCTCAGTCGCCAAAACGACGAGGGAGGAGGCAGTCTGTGAGTTCATGGCTGCCGATCAGTAAGGTTTGGCGACGCTGCAAGCAAGAGGGAGCCAGAACCTGCCGCTCGCAGGAGATGAGCGAGACGATGCCACCGGGCGGCCCGTGAAGCAGCATCGGAGAGGATGTGTCGGAAGATGGCCGGTTCGTGCCACCAGGCGGCGGCGCCATGTAGCGGCGGAGGGGCGCCAGCTAGCGTCCGAAGCAACGACGTGGAGGAGTAGGGCACGCCGGCGGTGATCGACTGCAATAATGGCAGAGCGATCCCTCTCACGTTGTCGACGTAAAGTAGTTTAAGTTGTTAGTTCATTTAGTTTTATCTTTGATTTTTAATTTAAATTCTGCTGTAGAAGTCATTAAGTTTTAAACTTTGTCCATTTAAACAAAAGTTTTATGTTCAATTTTATGAAAATTCTACTATATATAAATGACGGACGAAATCGCGCCCCCTCATTCGTCCACGTCGCCCCCTATCCATGGCCGTCAGATCCGTGCGACGGACGGTCTCGATTCAGCCACGTCGCCCCCAGCCCCCCGCGGTACTGTTCATTCCGATTTTCTGCCAATCGTAGGCCGCCACGCGTACCGGTCACGCGCCGGTCGCCCCATGCCCAGCCGGTCGCCCACCCGGTCGCCGCGCACTTTTGCAAGGCACACCCCCCACTTTCGGAAATTTGCACGCAATGCACATTTTCCTCTGCAGTTGGACCTACGTGGAAAATGCCGAAAGTTCAGGGAGCTCTGTGTAAAATCGCCACGGGTCCGTCCCCTTCCTCTCTCTCGTGCGCGACGGCCGAGTTCGGCGGCGCCACCGACGCCACGCCCGGCGTCTCCGACCCTCCCCGAGCGAATCGAAGGACACGGAGAGCTCCGCCGCCGCGCCATCTTCATCCTCACGGACGGACGCGTGCCAAGACGGCCGACGGGCACCGGAATCGCCGTGGAAGAAGTCGCCGTCCGCCGCCGCTTTCAGCCGCCGCCGTGGCCACTCCGGTGACGCAAACGGGGCGGCGCCGCCATCCGAGGCATCCCCGCGACTAGGCGCGTCGGGAGAGCCTAGGAGCGCGTCCCATAGCCCGCCGGAGCGCCGCCGGCGAGGTCGGCGCCGCCGCGGCCGATCTGGCTAGGGTTGCCCACTGTGACGTCAGCACGACGTCACAGTTGGCCCAACATGTCAGTTTTCGAAAAAAAAATCCAATTTTCCCCAAAAAAAGAACAGCTCCAATTTTCCATGTCATTTTGATGTAATTTAGTTCCCCCCCCCCCAAAAGGAATAGCCCCCAATTTTCCATATGATTTTTAAGTAATTCTAAATAGTGCGAACTAAATATTTCAAATATGCCCACAAAACAAAATAAAAGCTACAATTTTCCATATAATTTTGAAATAATTGCAAATAATGCAAACTAAAGATTCCAAACGTGTGCACAAAAATAAATTGACAAATTAAAAATTTCCCCCCAAAAAGGAATAGCCACAATTTTCCATATGATTTTTAAGTAATTCTAAATAGTGCGAACTAAAAATTCCAAATATGTCCATAAAAGCTCCAATTTTCCATATGATTTTTAAGTAATTCTAAATAGTGCGAACTAAAAATTTCAAATATGCCCACAAAACAAAATAAAAGCTACAATTTTCCATATAATTTTAAAATAATTGCAAATAATGCAAACTAAAGATTCCAAACGTATTTCCCCCAAAAAAGGAATAGCCACAATTTTCCATATGATTTTTAAGTAATTCTAAATAGTGCGAACTAAAAATTCCAAATATGTCCATAAAAGCTCCAATTTTCCATATGATTTTTAAGTAATTGCAAATAATGCAAACTAAAGACTCCAAATGTGTGCACAAAATAAAGTGACAAATTAAAAAATTTCCCCCCAAAAAGGAATAGCCACAATTTTTCATATGATTTTTAAGTAATTCTAAATAGTGCGAACTAAAAATTTCAAATATGTCCATAAAAGCTCCAATTTTCCATATTATTTTGAAATAATTGCAAATAATGTATGATTTTTAAGTAATTCTAAATAGTGCGAACTAAAAATTTCAAATATGTCCACAAAACAAAATAAAAGCTCCAATTTTCCATATAATTTTGAAATAATTGCAAATAATGCAAACTAAAGATTCCAAACGTGTGCACAAAATAAATTGACAATTATGCCACGTAGTCACATAAAAATAAATATGCATGACGAAAATTCATATTTCCATACGACTACCGAATTAGTGTATTCCGTAGACATCAAAATGAATTTAAATGTGCTAAACTATTCCAAAACTTGATGACTCCTGAATTTAAACAATTTCCGAAATGTGGACGATTTCCCAATTTCAGCAATTCTATGATCGAATAATTCAGCAAAATTAAGCCCACGGGCGCTTCCAAAACTTGATGACTCCTGAATTTAAACAATTTCTGAAATGTGGACGATTTCCCAATTTCAGCAATTCTATGATCGAATAATTCAGCAAAATTAAGCCCACGGGCGCGGCGAAGCCCGCGCTTACTCCCCTAGTATGGACAATGTTCCGAAGGTGCCGGCGTATCATTGAGCCCACCAGTGAAGATGCTCTTAACTGGGTGGTGACTTCGGCGACGTGTGCGGCTGGGAGGCGCAGGGGAGGCGACGGCGGCGTGCCGGGGCGGCTCGGCCGCAACTCCGGTGGTGGTGGCGGCGCCCGGAGCTGCCGGCAAGCAGGAAGATGCGGCGGTGTCCAGGGCCCGATCTGGGACCGTGATGGGTCGCGAGGGCTGCCCCTGCTCGTCCTCGAGGATGCCGCTCAGCCTCGGCTCAAGATGCCGGCGTGGCGGCGGTGCTGCGGGCAGATGGTCTGCGTGGAGGTCTCCGGGAGGCCAGCAGGGTGTGCGGCGGCCATGGCGTGGCCGCCCGAGCTGGGAAGGGGCAGGGCCCCCGTGCCCTCCTTCTCCTGCCCTTCTGGTTCCGGGCTAGGTCTGTTACCACAGTAGCCAGGGGGCTGCCGGTGGTTAACTTGGTGGTGGAGCCTCCTTCCTCGTCTCGCCCTCTTCAGCGATGTGCGGAGCTAGGATGTCGGGGCGGCGGCCCTGGATGGTGGGAGTCCTTTGGTTGGCGGGCGTGCCAAGGACTCAGATGCTGGCCGACGACCTTGGCCACGGAGGTGGCTCTGTGGTTGGCGAGTGAACTGCGGTGACGGTGGCTCGGGTGTCATCTTCGGCGCCCGGCGCCCCGTGTAGAAGTTCTGTGAGAGTTTGTCTGGGGAAACCCTTTCCCGGGGTCTTCTCGGGACACGGCGGCGACGTCCTTGGACGCCGTCCCCTTCTTGGAGGCGTCGCGGCGGCTTCTCCGACCTTTTACACTTCGGATGAAAATCCAAGATCCTCGGATCGGGCGGTGACGGCGCTCTGGCGTCGTGTGCTTCTTGAAGACGCCGCCTTGGAGTCCACGTCGGGTTGCTCTCCGGAGGTGGTGCTCTTTCGAGCTCCCTCTGGCCATGCTTGTACCTTCTGTTGCATACCGGTGTTTCCTGCTAGGGGTCCTGTTGGCTGAGCCTGTCGGCAGTCTTGCGGACAGTGGCGTTGATGATTCTGCTAGTGGTGCTACCCTGGATGGTGCAGCTGGTCTCGGTGGTGTGCCGCGCGTGTTGGTGTGCCCGTGCTCTCGGTGAGCTCCGTCCCAACACCTCTGCCCGATTTGCTTGTGCTCTCCCTCCTCGGGGTGGCGAACCTTTGGTGTTCAACTGTAATCACGTCAGTAGCTCTTTTCCTCGGGTTTTTGCAGTGTTGGGTTGTAAGCTGGTTTCAGCATCATGTATCTCTCGCCGTTCGTGGCGTTATTAATTTAACGTTGGGCCTCGGCCTCTTATTTAAAAAGATGCTCTTAATTAGACATTCAACAACTCTGCCTTTACGGTAGAACCGGAAAATGGGCATATGCAGGAGTATGGCCTAGATTTTCATAGGAAGGGTTTGAGAAGTTGGTTTAAGGACAACCCAAGCCTAGCTGAGTCCGTCAGGGTTTCGAGAAAAAGAAAAAAAAATACAGCAAAGATGAGTATGGCAAAATGGCTTGAAGTACATGGACGGGAGGGCACCCAATGACCAATGTCCGGCAGCAGGGTAAGCGACGGTGACGCCATCGATGACGTTAATTCCATTATTCTAGCCTTCTAGGTCGTGGCGACTGAACTATACACAGCCGTGGTTGCCTTTTCTGCCTGCACTTTGCTTTGCTGGCTCGTCATGGGGGGAAATTAGGCAATGTTAAAAATTATTATGAGATCAGGGACAGGGGAGCTAATGATCGGCAATATGATATGATGCCATCGATGACGATCTCGGTCAGACACTACTTCCACTGCCGCGGCCTGTACGTACGGCTAAGGAAACATCCGGTCGTGCAGAGCGAAGCTTGATTTTCACACACAAGTAGGAAAGTGTACATTTTCGGTTCAACAAAATGACACAATCTCTGTCTAGGCTCACAGCCGTCGTCAAGTCACTGAGGATGACGTTCACGATGACCTGGCAGATGAAATCAAAGTCGTCTATTTATGTCCTTAATTCTGCGTCCTCCGAGATGACACCAGAGATCAAACGCGTGACTTTTGCATCAGTAATCCGAGCTACTCCACAGCAAACCATCTCGGACATCAGGAAGCAATAACCATGGGAACCGTGGTGGCGTCAACGGCGGAGAAGCCCACCGTCCTCCGCGTGGCCGCAATCTCCGGCTCCCTCCGCAAGGATTCATGGCACCACGGCCTCATTCGCGCCGGTAAACTCACTGCCCTTCGTAACCATACTCTCATGCACCGGTGTCTGGCGCACCACGCATCCGGCAACTGTCACTTGCATGACTGCGCATTGCGCGTGCTTTTATTTCTCATTCAAATGTAGCCGAGGAGCTGTGCGAGGAGTGCATCCCGGGCCTGCAGATCGACCACGTCGACATCTCCAACCTGCCCAATGCAAACCCGGACCTGGAGACCGACGGCGGCGACCGGTTCCCGTCGGAGGTCGTGGCATTCCGCGACAGGGTCCTCGCCGCGGACTGCTTCCTCTTCGCATCGCCCGAGTACAACTACTCCGTCAGCGGCTCGCTGAAGAACGCGCTGGACTGGGCGTCGAGGGGCAGGGTGAAATGCTGGGCAGACAAGGCGGCGGCGATCGTCTGCGCAGGAGGCGACTTCGGCGGCGGGAGGGGGTCGCTGCACCTCCGCCAGATCGGAATCTACCTCGACATCCACTTCATCAACAAGCCGGAGCTCCATGTCAGGGCGTTCGACGACCCGCCAAAGTTCGACGCTGACGGCGACCTGACAGACGCCAAGACCAGGGAGCGGCTCAAGAAGGTGCTCCTCTCGCTCCAGGCCTTCGCGCTTCGTCTCCAACGCAAGGAGGAGTGAGTGATGAAAATGTTTGCACCGTGCGTACTTACGTCAAGGTCTGATTGCTCTGAATTACCCTATTCGATATTTTTGTGAATCACCGTTTGTAGTTTTACCCCGCATTATCATCTTCCCTGTTAGTGCACCACAGCATCTAGCACTCTAGCAGTGCTTGCGTTTCTGGAGAAAAATAATGTAATGTTGTTGTAAGCGTGTGCTAATAATAAACCCGCCTGAGAGTTGCTCAATCTAACTACTCCGTTTTATTTAGTTTCGTAAATTCAACATTATTTGGTGTGTTTAGTCTCATATCGATTATGGGAGGAAATAAAGAGCTTCTGCATGGTGTTATCTAAAGATCAGTGTTGGAGTTGTGTTGAGGGAATCGCACGGGCTCAAAGCCAGGTGCGTAATTCTCAACAAAGACATTATTGTCATGAGTAAGTTTAGGAACATATAGCAGATTATGTATAATAGATTGAACGTGTATAACATTGCGAAGTTGGAGTTTCCTAGAGCTATTAGTGGGAAGGCCGGGATGCCTGACCAATCTTTAAAATGCGCATACCTGAACAGTTAGCAGCGTGAACCTTGTCATGCCGGTATGGCTCGCGAGTGGTCAACTTGTCCAGCTCTTTTGTCAGATGTCCGTAACTACAGTGTCCATGTACCCGCTTGGATCAACAGGATAGGATGACATGTGGTCTTGAGAGGGTCCAACAAGACCGTGTGTTGCCATGGCTGCTTGACGCTCATTATCGCAACCATCATTTCGCGGAAGTCACACTTGAAGCGTTTATGACAGCGAGAGGCCAGATGCCCCGGGATACCGCAAAGCTGGTACACCCGACGATCCCTAGGACGTCCGCTAGTCGACCCAGAAGTGGCAGCCGATCGATTGTTGTTGGAGCTCGGCTTCGTAAGATACTAAGATGACACAACATTCCACTCTTCATACAGGTGTTAGCGTCCTGGCTGCACCAACACCACAGGACGCTGACATGGGCGTCAGCAAGCGTGCTAGTCGGCCCAGGAGAATGATCCAGCCCAACCGCAAGTACTTGGGCCCTGACTGGGTCCAGTCCAAGTCCAGCACCACCACGCCACTGCTTCAGGATAAAGACAACCATGCGTAGCAGGTGGAGGGCATCCTAGGGATCAGAGTAGAAACGGCGGCGGATGTAACCAGAGTTCATCCGAGATCGACTGAATTTGTGTAATCCTGTCTGTAATCGAGACTAATAGCTACTATATAGATATAATAGAGAGCTTCTATCGGAATATCGTACCAGTATCCTAACAATTTAGCTTGTACTGACAAATGTATGTGAGTATTCTTTGAAGTAGAGCTAGTTAGGAGATGCTCCGAAGGATATAATGAGATTTGTTTTTTAGAAATGAAGGCGACATGGTCTATGTAATTCTACTTATAGTTATACCAACCCAATCTTACTTGTCATCTCCTTCTCATCTTCTCTTCTCTTATACATATTCATCACCTAAGACAGTGCCGCCTCGAACGACACGTGTGTACACCCGGCCAGATTCCAGTGCAAAACCAAGAAATATCAATATCATGATGGTTTCACGGTTGCACACGTTGACCTTAATCCGAAAAAAAACTGTAGTTTTTTACAGAAACGGATCAACAGTGGCTTGAATATACAGTATACTGAAGCAACAATATATTATATACTGAACCAGCCACATATGATGGTAGTAACACCAGTTCCCATCCATTGCTGCCAACTGAAACAACAATTCACCTGTTTGCATTACACGTCGGTACAACACATCACAGATCGAAGAGTTACAAAATATGAAAATAACGCTTCAACACCAGTTCCCTTCAGTCAGCAAAAGTTATTAAATTCGAACATATAATTTCTTCCTGACAAGTAGATCGCTCACCAGTTAATCACTGCACAAAAACACATATATGACACCCAACGGCTGGATACTTCGATTGTGCTACTCATTAAAATCAATGCCCCTGTCAAAATTAGCAGCTAAGAACGACTCATACCCAGTCGTCCAACCGCGTTCAAGGTTCTTCCATCGGTTCTTCCATTCCACATGCCATTCGACTGCAAGCTGAGATTCCCGGATGTTGATGGTGTAGCTGGATAGAAGCTGAACGATGGTGAACGGAGGGCTGGCGAAAAACAGCGTGTTGGGTTCAAGGAATCTATGGCTTCAGAAACCCTCTCTTCTTTGTCAGTCTCAAGGTTATACATGTAGATGTTCAGTGATGAATCTGTGGACTTCACATAGTAGATGCAGTTGGCAGCGATGGATGGGAACTTTTGGACACTGACGGAAAGGCTCCTTCGGTAACCGACAAAGATCAATACTGAAAACCTTGAAGCGACATTGTTCCATAATGACAACCAACGGCTGTCCAGCACACTTCACCAAGAAGCAGTGGTTGGAATGCCCCGTCCCAGGAAGATCGGCAAACCCATTGATGTTCTGATAAGAGAACAACTTAGACCCATCAATGGCGAACTGTTCTAACACAAGAGAGATCCTGGAATTTAAAGAAAGCCCATATGGTATCACCCATCCCCTCACACCGTTGGTGCGGAAGAGGCCGCCAACGGCCAGCCGCGTATAAAGGTAAGGGAACGTGCCTTCTGTGAAACATGGCAGACTGAATTCTACACTGTCTGGCACCGCCATGTACTGCTCGTAGCTACTGTCGGATAACAGGACGAGTTGGAGCGAAGACCCACCGGAGAAAGCGGCGGCAGAAATACCCAGCTCGAAGGGCAGAGGCGCCATGAAACGGATAATGTGGCCAGTCAGAGGGTTGAGGACGCACGCTGCATGAGGGTGCTCCAAGTCGGCGAGCACGAAGAAGCCGCAGGGAGTGGTGGCGGTGACTTCGTACCTGCGGAGCAGTGGGAGGTCCTTGCGTATCACGCGGCCGGTGGTGGTGTTCACCATGAGGCGTGCGTCACTCTGGAAGACCTCGTCGACGATGATCCACCGGTGAGGGTGGAAGCGGAGGTCGGAGGGATTGTCCTTGGGGTCCTCGGTGGCGGAGCGCCAACTGGTGCAGACGGCGCGGAAGTCCATGTAGCAGTCCACGTCATTGTTGGCGAGGAGGCAGTCGGCGATGTGGCCAAGTAGCTCGGACGGGAGGGACGACCAGTCTGCATCTGGCCGCATGGCCGAGTGGACGGGAGGTTTCGGAGTGGAAAGTTGCCGTGCGAAGCTGAAGAAACACGAGTAGATGAAGAGGTTAAGTAGGGAAGTTATGGACTGGAGCAAGTGGGAGAATCGAAGCGCGTTGGCACTTCAACAGGCGATGCTTTGCCATTAATTCGAGCTCATGGGAAATGACAGCAATGACCGATTGGTTTCACCACTCAAAGAGTCAGGATGGGAATGGGCAGACCTGGCCCTGGCCCTGGGCCTGGCCCCGTGGCCCCAAGGCTAATATGGGAGGCCATGGGTCCACCCATTTCATCAAAAATTTATGGCCCTGCTGGCCCGTTGGGTATAAGAGGCCGACCCAAAATCAAGCGAATATACAGTTTTCAACTCTGTTTACACAGCGAACGGAGCAAATTATTACGCAGCCATCATTGAATAAAATAAATAAAGTTTCCACAGATCCAATCTTTTCACATCGTTCGGAAGCAAAGATCAAGAGCAGCTCCAGATGGGTCCATTACAATCATAAGTTATGTCATTGTACTGTCAACTGAAACTACTGCAGAGTTCGCAATACTGAACACTGACTACTCGTAACCTACACCGAAACTATTGAAGAGGTTGCGCATACGCACACTGACCAAGAACCAAAACAGGAACCTGAAAACTATATCCCAAAAATTATGGCTTGTCTCACCTACGCAGCAGCGCTGGGAAGGGAAGAAGCAGGAAAGAGGGAGCACAATCTTCCACCGGGATGGCGACCAGGACAGCAGCTGGACAAGCCGGAGAGGAACTCGACGGCTAGCTGGATGGCGACCGGGACGGCCAGCTCGACGGCGACCGATACGGCCAGCTCAACGGCGAGCGGAAGGAGCGGGAGGCAACGCTGGCGGCTGAGATGATTGGGGGCGACCCGGACGGCGAGCTCGAAGGCGATAGGGACGGCGATCTCGACGTCGACCGAGACGGCGAGCAGAAGGAGCGCTAGGAGAGGGAGGCAACGCCAGCGGTAGAGATGACTGGGGGCGACCGGGACGGAGAGCTCGACCACTAGTAGATGAACACCAGATGAAGTCGACGGGTCGACCCGACTGATCCATCGGGTCGAGCGGTGCCGGCTCTGTGGACCCATCTATCATTCAAGGCCAACCCACGAGGCCCGTTGGCCTTGAATTTTTGGGCCGGGCCAGTGACCCAGCGGGTCACCCGGCCCATTCCCATCCTGATCAAAGAGTGTCTTGCCCTCCTGTTAAAAAAAGTGCCTTCCCTGAATATCTATTATATACTAAAAGCAAAGTAAGAAGGTAAAATAGAGCCACCACATTAATTCACATAGGTTAGAAATATGTAATCCGTTGATTTTATTTGTGACGGTTGAGATTAAAAATCGAAAAGTTACGTACAACATTAGTTGGTGCAAATAAGTCGTTTTCAACACGTACAACTAAATCACGTCCCGCTCACTCTAAAAAAGAATATTTTTTGTTACGACCGGTCGTATAGCCGTGTAGCTCCCGGCCAGCATGTGCACACGTTTGTTTGAAAAAAAACTCTAAAGCTGATCGTTTGGTTACGGCCAGGTCATATAGCCGTGCAACTCCCAAGTCCCAACTACACGTGCTCATGTATGCCCTAAAAAAAAACTATAAAGCTGATAGTTAACTATGGGAAGCTAGCTCCAAATTGATTGGTGATAACAAAAAACACAATGCTATTCACGATGCGATCTGATTTTTGTACATGCGTGTGCATGTGTGTGTCAGGTTACAGGAGTGCTAGCTACACTACGACATGGTTACGTCTTGGCAGGAAAATGTACAAGAGGCTTTAAACGATGAATATTTAAAACTTAAAATGTATAATTTTTAAAAGCTCAGGAGTTTTCAAATTTGAGAGAAGTCAGCTACAAAGCGTAGGACTCCAAGTCGTCGAACTCACGGCCGTGCCACTCGCACACTCCTCACAAAATTGAATATCACTACATAAATATTATTACCAACAAACATGGTTGCTATCAGAAGTTAGTGATAATAGACATATCTACAAAATTCAATACATTTCTTGATGTTTAGTTGGTTCAAGTGTTTACAAGGCCAAATTGTTTCATTAAAAAAATAGTTTTGTGTTGCCACTCTCTTTCGAGTTCCCACGTTCACCTACAATTTTAATTGGACAAAATAAAAAATTATAACATTATATTTAATGCCAATGCCTGGAACCTACAATAATGATTCAATATCACAACAAAAGTAACAATCAGCTCGCAGTCTTAACTTTAGGTATGCAAATTTTATCACTATTAATCTGTCAAAAAAATTAAAATGCATTTCATAAATGTGATATATTTAGCATAACATTTGGGCTATAGTTTCCTACCACATCTCAGTCCATTGTAGTTGCATCCAAGAACTGTAGGGCAAATAAGGGAATTCCACTCGTGCGCTGCAGCTATATAACTGTATTTGTCTACTGATGTACTGTTAGTATATTTGAAACTACGAAACTTATACTTTATTTGGTTTCGCATTCTTAAAATTGATAGGAGACGTAACTAGAATTTGCAAACATGTAGATTGATGAAGGTGCCACGAGCAATGCTGTCCATAGCAGCATAGTCATGTTTCATGACATGAACAAATAGAAGTGAGCGAGAGTGTATAAATATTGGATTGAGGGTGGGTTTAGTAGGTAGAGAGTTAAATCCCGACAATCAAATAATCAACTTAAAGTACTAGATAGTATGAGGATAGTGCAAATAACAATAATAACCTTGTGGCTAGAGTTTTGTGCTTAAATTAAAAATATTATTTTTGAATTACTTGAGGTAAATTGGTGATTGACAAAAATGCTCAAACTATTTTTTTTGTAAATTTAGGATGTTGACGTGAACATGTGCCATCTCTCCCATGCACTTTTTTGAAACTTTAATTCCGTATAGTTAGTTTTACAAGAAAAAATAAATATGTGACAGGAGAGAGTACAATGATGATTGGGGAATGGTGGGAAGAGTGTAAACGTATATATAAAAATTAAAATAGGAATCCTGCTTTAAAAGTAAACGACCCTATAAAACATGTGACATGGTATTTTTTGATAATGTCAACATAGGTACTCTCCCACAAAATTAACGACGCATGTGGTATTTTATCTACCATAATATTTATAATTAAGATTTCCGTCTTCCCAGTATATATGAAATCTCAAATTCAGTTCATCACCATATTCAATACGCCAAAAACAATGCCCTCGCATTTGCGAGGGCCACCTTGCTAGTTGCTACTAAAAAGAGCATGGTCACACTCAACATCATGCGCGTTGTTTGACCTGCACATGGTTAAACAATCGTATGTGATAGCACCATATTCCAATTGATTTATCCTCCCTCTGTTCCATAAAACAAGGCGTACATCTTTTATCAATTTTTCCCAAAAAGGAAGGCGCAGGGTGGATTTTATGCAGAACTATCCTAATCTACCCCGGACGGGGCTTGCCTGCTCCCCAAGTCTGCTCCCATCCGTGCTCCCGTTCAACTCGTTTTTGATCGAACGGTTTGAACCGCCCTCAGCCCCACGTCCTATTTCCTGATAGAAAAAATAAAATATATCATGTATTTAATTTTTCTTCTCTGTCGTGTCTCGTCCACCTCCTTCTCTGGTCTCTTCTCTCGAGGGACATATCATGAACGGCTTGGCTCGAGGGAGAGCAGCAGCGAGTCAGCGACTTCACTGGTCTCTTCTCTCTTGTCGCGGCCACCTCCTTCTCCTCCCCCATAGCCAACTTTCTCCTTGCGCCGACTCCTCCTTGCGTCGCCGCTGCCGCCGGAACTCGGAGACGGCGATATCTTGGAGTTCTTCAAGGGAACGAGCACTCGGTTATATACGTTGCCACGGCCGATGACGAATTTTCACATTGTGACGTTTTCCCTTCATATTCCTGAGGATCCTTCACCGGGTTTATACCAATTCACTAGCTTTAGCCAGATGAATTAGTTTATTATCACGTTGTTGCTTGGAGCAATTCCGCTGGGTTCGTATGAAAGCAAGGCCGTCGCGCGGCGGCGTTGGAGCAGCCAACCTGTGAGAGAGCCAAGAACAGGTAGGGAACGGACTCAATCCGGAACGACGCTGTCGCGCATGAAGAACACCCCTCAGCCGGTCACTCTGGCAGTCTCGTCCAGGAAAGCTGCAAACCGGCGAGAAGATCGTAGTTTTGGCTGGCGAGTATTTTACGGGAAGGTCGTGAAGTATTTCGATCGTTTTTACATTTTGTTTTAGCCTAAAAAAACAGGCGCTCAGGCTGAAACGTGCGATGCCTGCCACGTATCAGGGAGCACGGAGGCAACAAATACGATTGGAAGTTGGTCATGGGTAAAACTGGAAAGATTTCTTTCAGCTGACCTCACCTTGGTAATTGCGCTAGAAATTTCACGCCTTCCTCAATGGAACGGAGGGAGTAGTAGTTTGGATAAAATTAATGGAGAAGATAGAAATGTATTAGATTTTAATTTTTTTATTTATCGGTCCACATGCAGTACAAGGGTCATGATGATCAGATAGACTTCCTATCTTTGTAATTTATTTTGAGATAATGCAAAGAAAGTTCCCGGTTCAACCTCCCTCAAATAGGAGGAACATGTCTACAATTGTATTTGCAGCAACATATTTCACCACAAATTGCTGTAAAATTGGTAATCCCCCGCGTGACACATGATTGCTGGCACGTTTCAAGAGTACATTCTGGCATCTTTACGCAATCAACTGCAAAATAAAAGAGCAATGATCAGAGTCAAATCGTGCCGACGTGTAAAATCAAAAGAATAAACTAGCTAATGTACCTAAACATAATGTACCGCCGCCTCCTTGACCGAAGCAGGGCGACATGACCAACGCCATGATCGTCGTGGCCACCACAAACAACGCCATAGCGTAATTGGTTTTGGGAAGCGCCATCAGATGAAATACCTTGTTTTTTACCGGATTCTGCTCAATGGCTTAGTTTGGATGTAATGCTTGGTATCATGCTTCTGGGTATCATGCTTATATGGAGGTGGACGGTTGAAGCAAATGTGGAAGATAATTAATTCTTGGTATCATGCTTCCCTATTCATGGATATTTTTGGCGGCCATTAATTTGATGCCTCGTAGCAATATTTATCTATTGGCAGCAAATTAAACTAATTAAGGCTCCATATGGCGTGCTTACTTTAAAATATTCTCTCTATTTCGTTTTCTACTTCTTGATATGGTGAGCTAAGTGTTAAATACAACGTGGGCTGGTTCCGTGCTATTGCACACAGATTAGTAGATGAATATATGTCTTGTATTTCGATTTGCGGGGATCTGAATGAATATGTGTTCATACACATGCACTTTTTTCTATTTCTTTTCTCTTCTTTTAATTTCTTATCTTTCGGTAATCCTATTTTGTCTTGTTTCCTTTTCTCTTTTTCTTTTCCCTGAAATTGTTGAAATAGATTGGCCCTAGGCCCATATAAACAATAATTCTAGTTTAAGTTGATACATCCCACGTATCTACTTTTCCTAATTCTAAAAAAACATATCTACTTTTTCAAACACGTTTATCAATGTTTGCACTCTAATTTGAATGATTTGAATGGAACTAACGTAGATTAAGGATGTTTTCAGCAGAATTATCACGGTGTCTACTTTTTGAGCAAAAATCAAATTTCCTAAAAAAAATCTATTAAATCCCAGAAATCTTTTAGGCGAAAGGACCCACGGAGCCCGAAGGACTACTTGAGGGAGGCACCATATCTAGGCTCATGAGGCTGCTTTTATATACGTCTACATCTTAATAAAACATCAAGATTCTATCTTTGTCATAACTACCATCTTCGAGGTGGGTGGCTCAAGCGGCTTTTGAAATCTTTGAGGTTAGCTATTTTGTGCAGGCTTGGAGTTCTACAACTTATTCAACCGAGACATGGTGAAAAACTTAATTGAAACTAGAGATTTCGCCTTCGAAGAATGCTGATGTGACCTTCAGTTTTACCACGTGCATTTTGTATTTGTTTCAAGCTGTTCAATCTGATGTTATTTGCTAAGCTGATCGACTATAGATAGGTTACGCTTGGACATGCCACCACTACCACATGATGTGTCAACGGAGACAGTGGATGGTTAACTAGACTTGAAAGGAAATATTTTATCTCGTAACCCAGTATTTCAGTTATACAATCACACATACTATCAACTTTATCTAAGATTGGACGACAACTGTGCTTGTGCACTATTTAATTCTTGGAGACAGAACCTCTTATGTTGTACTGGGTGTTGTATAGCATTTACGGGGAAGTCATTTTGGCTCCCGAAATCTAGTGATCTCGCTTTTTTCAAAAGAAAATATTTTAGTTTCAGAAAAATCTGAAACAAATCAGGCATGTTCTAAATGATATATTTTACAAGCGTGCGAAATCTCAATGCAAAATATAACACAGTTTGAGCTGCACAAAAATGACAAAATTTTAAATTTTGAAAGTACATATTTTTCACTATACTCAGATTTGTACTTTGTCATTTTTGTGTAGCTCAAAACGTAAAGTATTTTGCATTAAAATTTTCTCCGCTTGTAGGATATATAATTGAGAACACGCATGATATTTTTAAGATTTGTTTGAAATTTTTAAATATACTTTTTGATATTTTTAAAAAATAGTGAGATCACTATAGCTCGGGATACCAATTCTCCACTTTTACGGGGGCCTTTGTCCCCTTCTTCTTTTTCTATTTCGATTGTGTGTATCATTGATTCCTCCGCTAGTTTTAAACATCATGTTGGTGTAGAAGGTGTATTATAAACCCCCCAAAATGCTTTACAGAAGGGAATGTGTCGAAGTATCATTACAGGAGAAAGGAAAATATAACTTTATGTCCTACGGTTGCTACCAAATCATTAATTCCTCTACAAACGGGAGAGGCAAAGGATTTATTACATGTTTCACTTTTTTGTCTGTTGACAATACATGGCCTGAATATGAAGTAAAAAAATGACATCAAACAAGGCATATTATACAATACCCACAGTGCAAAATACAAAACAAGAAATGCAGATTAACAGTCATGTGTTGCTTCAGTCCTTCTGGATCCTGAGTGTGAAGGCCTGGAGGGATAAGAGCACTTGCTTGATCCGCTCTCTGATTTCAGCGTCAACCAGATTCCCGTCGCTGTCAAACTTGGGTGGCTGCTGAAATGCTTGGACGAATAGCTCAGGCTTGTTGATGAAATGAAGATCTAAAAACACCCCAACCTGACGGAGATGGTACTGTGATCTACCTCATCCAAAGCCACCTCCTGCACTCACAATCGCCGCCGGTTTGTCTGCCCAGCAATTCTTTCCTCTAGAGGCCCAATCAAGTGCATTCTTCAGTGGGGCTGCAATTGAAACATATATAATGTTAGCAAGAACATAAAGAGAAACTAAGAATAAAAAAGGTCCTGCATTGCCGGGAATCACTACAAAATTAGGCATGCAACTACAACTAGTTTCCAGCAATAACTGGATTTTCAGGATCATCTTTGTTTGCTCTAGATATCAACATGCCCATTAATGAATATTAAGGTGTAGGCAACTCAATACTTTTATTCCCCGTGAAAACTAGGTATGATATTCAACTGCGCTTAGAGTATGTATGGACCAGCAGCTCATAAAATTAGGGTCATAACAATAGTTTCTTGATTCTAGTTATATAGCCCAGATACAGGTGCAAGCACATATTGCTCAACTGGTATTGCCCAAATTAAACATTTAGCAATTCACAATAGAGCATGTAAAATGTGCAGAGTATTAGGCCCAACGACTTGGTCAAATGCAAGAAGTTCATGAAAAAAAGGGGAAAAGGTAGAAACTTGATGAGAATCGTGGCAATGATCAACTGTACGTAGGGGAAACCATTATCTATTAATATTAAAAAATCAAAAAGATGTTAACTGTCCTAATGTAATGTGGGTAGTTTCCAGGAACAGTCTTATGATATCGCAATCCTTAAGTACTCTACTAAAGCCACTAGAACTTTATGCAATATCTTAGCTGTGCCACTAGGAGTAGTTGGTTAGTGATATATTCGACCCTTGGAAGAAATGTACAAGTGAAATAGTGGAGCATCAAAATTCTGTAGTTGTCGCCATGTTCCGAAGTCAGACTACTTTATTAGCTTATGTAAGTATTGAAAGAGTAAGATATGGAACTAACGGTACTTATTGGATGCGCAATCATGTGATATATAGTTAACTGAACAACAACTAACAGAATTTGGGCGCAATGCGATCGCCTTCGACAACGTCCAACCCTCGGTAGGCACACTGGTAGATACGATCAAGATCGTCTTGGGCATCTGCTAGCTTAGGATAGCTCGCCGCGTTGAGTTGTATGGCATGGCCGCATGGGTGACCAGTTAAGGGAGATGTACATAAACCATCTTTCTCTATCAATGCATCGAAACGTGTTGACAGATCGAGCTCAATCGCCGGTGGATCAGCTGAGGAACAAGGTCAGGGATGGAGAACGCCGGTGAGTTTTCTGGAAAACTCTCTCATATTCTTTCATTCCTTCAGCAAAACTATATACAAGCTCCACTTTACATTTTAGCCCCTCTACAGCCCTCTCATTACAAGTCAGGACTCCCAACACTCCCCCTCAAGATGGGGCAAATATATCTATGAGCCCCATCTTGTTACATAGCTTTTCGAACACTAAGACACTCACACCTTTATTTAATACATCAGCAAGTTGATCTACAGTTTTGACAAACCCAACTTGAAGCGTTCCCTCGTCTAGTTTTTCTTTGATGAAGTGTCTATCAATTCCAACATGCTTTATCCTGTCGTGGTGAACAGGATTATTTATCAAGTTGATAGTGGCCTGATTATCACAATATAGTTGCAGAGGTGTATTATCACATAACTTGAGTTCAACTAGCAAGAGTTTTAACCACATTAACTCACACAAGCCAGAGGCCATAGCCCTAAACTCCGCTTCTGCTGTCGACCGTGCTACTACACTCTGCTTTTTACTCCTCCAACTAACTAGATTTCCACCTACAAACATACAGTAACCCGATGTGGACCTTCTATCATCCAAACATCCTGCCCAATCAGCATCGGTGTAGCCTTCTACTCTCAAATGTCCATGATTTGAGAACAAGATGCCTTTTCCCGGACAACCTTTCAAATATCGCAGAATTCTATTCACAACATTTAGATGACCAAACCTGGGATCATGCATGTATCTGCTTACTATGCTCACTGCATATGCTATATCCGGCCTTGTGTGTGACAAATAGATTAGGCGCCCAACTAATCTTTGAAATTTCCCCTTATCTACAGGATCACCAAAGTCTGCTATAACCCCATGGTTCTGTTCAATCGGTGTACTAGCTGGTCTACACTCAAGCATCCCAGTTTCAGCAAGTAAATCAAGAACATACTTTCGCTGTGATAGATAAATACCTTGGGCACCATAAGCAACCTCTATTCCCAGGAAGTAATGTAGATATTCCAGGTCTTTCACTTCAAATGATTTTGACAAAGTCTTCTTTAGACACCTGATTTCTTCATCATCATCTCCTGTAATCACAATGTCATCAACATAGACGGCAAGTAAGGTAATCTTACCACTACGATGCTTAAAGAAAAGAGTGTGGTCTGCATTGCTTTGTCGATATCCTAGGAGGGTAATCTCCTTACATAATCTCCCAAACCACGCTCTCGGTGACTGTTTGAGGCCATAAAGAGATTTTTTCAGTTTGCACACTCTACCCTCGGTTTCATTACTATCGAATCCTGGGGGGATAGCCATATAGACTTCTTCTTGTAGGTCTCCATGAAGAAAAGCATTTTTAACATCTAACTGAAATAGTTTCCACTTACGGTTTGCTGCTATTGATATCATTGTTCTAATGGTATTCATTTTTGCGACCGGAGCAAATGTTTTATCATAATCCACTCCATAAGTTTGGCTATATCCTTTGGCTACTAGTCTGGCCTTATACCTTTCTACCTTCCCTTCAGGTGTTTGCTTTATGGTGAACACCCACTTACAACCCACAACTTTCTTTCCTACAGGAACTGTGGTAAGAACCCATGTGTTATTTTTATCAAGTGCTGCCATTTCTTCCAGCATTGCTGCTCTCCACCTAGGATCTTTCTTTGCTTCTTGCCAATCACGAGGTATAGAAGCTACAGAGTCTAGAGCAGCTATAAATGATCTATACTCAGGACCAACCAATGAGTATGAAACATGATTGGAGACAACATACTGGGACAATCTTGAGGGTAAATTTCCTGCATTATTGCGAGGTTGCTTTCTTTGGGCAATAGGACATCTAGGTCATCATACGGAGGCGGGAATATACCTTCATGTGAGGTTGGATCATGCGAGTCGACTTGTAGTTGGGATTCAGAATCATGTCCCGAAGGTAGGAGTTGCTCTCCTTGAGCTTGTGTGTCTCCAGACTTGTGCCTGCGTGTATACACTTGTGGATTTTGTTCTTCATTTGGTTTTGACCATCGTAAGTCCCTATTAACTGAGCCTTGTGGCTCCCCCTCTCCATGTACTTGCTCGATCTTTATTGTGTTCATTTCTTCGTTTGGTATCGCTCCGATCACCACCTCACGGGATGCTTCATGATTGTCTTTCTCCACCTTATCTTCTCCTATCTCACAATCTGAACCAAAAATATCATTAGATGATAGATTAGGGAATACATCACTCAAATCAGTTGCCTCCCCATAAAATGGTTCATGCTCTCTAAATACCACATCCATACTCACAAACATCCTTCTTGCTGATGGACACCAGCACTTATAACCCTTCTGCTTCCCAGAATACCCCACAAATATACACCTTAATGCCTTTGGATCTAATTTACCAACTGAAGGTCTGTAATCCTTCACAAAACATGTACATCCAAATACTTTTGGAGGAACTACATAAGTAGTCTTCCCTGTAAGACACTCAATTGGTGTCTTGTAGTCAAGTACTCTGGATGGCATCCTGTTCATCAAATATGCTGCAGTCATCACGGCTTCAGTCCACAAAAATTTAGGCACATTCATGGCAAACATCATGCACCGTGCAATTTCAAGAATATACCTGTTTTTCCTCTCTGCGAGTCCATTCTGTTCAGAAGTACCAGGGCAGTGGTTTGATGTATAATTCCATAACTTGATAAATAGTCATCAAACTCATTATTAACATACTCAGTGCCATTATCAGTGCGAAATATCTTTACACGTGCATTGTACTGAGTCTTAATCAAATTATGAAAATCTATAAAGCACTGAAACACATCACTCTTATTTCGCAGGACATAAACCCAAGTAGTTCGAGTGCAGCAGTCAATAAACGTGACAAAGTAGCGATACCCATTTAGAGATACCACTCCACTAGGACCCCATACATCTGAATGAATAGTTTGGAGTGGAACATTACTTCTATTATCAGATGACAAATAAGAGCTTCTAGTTTGCTTGCCAAACTGGCATGCATCACATACCAGTTTCACCTTGCTAATATTATAGTACAAACTAGGGTATAATCGACCCAATATAGCAAAAGATAGATGTCCCAACCGACGATGTTGGAGTAGGAGTTCTTCTAGTGGTGAGGTAGACATTGCAGCAGCTACTGTAGGCGAGATAGTTTTGTCCAAATAATATAGTCCATCACGCATGGTCCCCATCCCAATCCTTCTTCCAGTCCCAAGTTCCTGGAATATGCACCACTTAGGAAAGAATATAGCAGCACAATTTAATTCATTGGTGATGCAACTTATTGATAAGAGATTAATTGGAAATGCAGGAACATGCAATACAGAAGAAAGGGACATATTTGGGCTGCAATTAAATATTCCAGACCCAACAACCATTTGTGTAGAACCATCAGCCAATTTTACACTCCCCCTTTCTAGATCAGGAATATAGTTATAAAGCTCCCTGTTAGAGCCGGTCATATGTCTAGAAGCACCGGAATCAATTAACCATTGTGCACCTGTTGCGAGATTATCACCACTCTGTAGTATAAGAGAAGTTACCGGAGAAATTTGCTGATGACGATGCCGCTAGTGCTTCTGAAGTCTGTCCAGTACCAAGGCTCAAATTCTTGAATTGACGCCACCTCTCTAACTCATCAGCAGTCAACTCGACAACAGTGCAAGTGTTTGCCCTTCCTGGTGGATGCACACCTCTTCCACGACCACCACGACGGGCATCAAAAGATCGCCCGCGGCCTCTACCACGCCAGTCCTGGCCTCTACCACGGCTTGCCCCAATCAACTGTGGGCATGTTGCCTTTAGGTGTCCAGGGTCACCGCACTCAAAGCACTTCCTATCCTGACCAGCCCTCTGATAATTGTCAGAGCTCGCTGCGAAAAAGGCTGAACGTTTTTGTGTCACACTCTGTCCGGCTACATCTACTGCCTCGAGTTTTAGCCGTGTCTCCTCACTCACAACCGCAGAAATCGCCTCCTCCAGACTTGGCAATTTGCCACTACCATATAATGCAGCTCTCTGATTTTCAAACCTGGGATGAAGACCATTTAAGAAGTCCCTAACACGCCTTCTTTCAGTCCACTTGTTAAATTTTTCAATGCATTTGCTGCACTCCATTTCAACCGGGTCCGAGTAATCAAGATCATTCCACAACCTTTTTAACTCTGATACGTAATTGACTACTGACTTCTCGCCTTGACGTAACTCCTGGGCCTCCCTCTGAATTCTACATGCCAACATCTCGTTTCCAACTCCAGAATAAGTGCCTTTTAGAAGGCGCCAAATTTCAGACGCTTCCTTCACCCTTTCAACCTGTTTAGCAATTTGGGGAGAAAGAGAACTCAACAGCCATGCTCTCACCAGAGCATTAGTCATCTTCCACTTCTGCCCCTCCTTTGAGCCCTCTTCTGGTGGTTTCTCAATCGTGCCCAGTATATAGCCTTCAAGTTTTCTGGACACTAAGATTGTCTCGGCATGCTCAGCCCAGCACGCATAGCTCTCAGATCCCTCAAGTTTCACAAGAGGCATTTGCAGTGGACGTACTTCTTCCTTGGCCTCAACCTCTGTTCTTGATCCTCCCTGTTTGCTAAGAGCATCAAACAAGGGTTTGTATTTCTCATCCATGGCTTTCAGTACAGCAGCAAGTTCATCAGAAGTGACTGTGGCCATCTTCTAGAACCTCCACAAATCAGCACCCAAACCTCCCCTTGAGCTTACCAGAAAAATCTCCTAGATAAGCTCTGCTAGCAGCCGGCTCCACACCTTGCCTCTCCTCCTTCAGCACCTAGCCGTACCTACCTGCAGCTTGCTCCAGTGCACGCTCACTCCTAGCTGCACTGCCTCCACACTCCTCACGGCTCAAGCCCTCACGAACAACTCCTGGCCGCACATCTGCCGGCCGCCGACGGCCACCACCGACGCCTTCGATTTCGAGCAGCTGCACACCACGTACACCTCCTGCACGTCTTCCGCGTTGCCTCCACCGGCGGAATCGGATGCAACGCCTCCTCTTCACCGGCAAATCCCCAAATTCGGAAATGCCCCAAATTGGCACACACTGCTTCCGCCACCACCCAGCACCCCCAAATCAACACCGGCTGGAGCTCAGGACGGTTGAACAACCGAGCTCTGATACCATGTTGACAGATCGAGCTCAATCGCCGGTGGATCAGCTGAGGAACAAGGTCAGGGATGGAGAACGCCGGTGAGTTTTCTGGAAAACTCTCTCATATTCTTTCATTCCTTCAGCAAAACTATATACAAGCTCCACTTTACATTTTAGCCCCTCTACAGCCCTCTCATTACAAGTCAGGACTCCCAACAAAACGCAAGGCTTTTGCATTTTCGGGAAGAAAAAAAAACTAACATAATTTTGGCGATTGCTTATGGACAAGAGCAGAGGGAATACTAGCTGAATATTTTGTTAAGTAGGAAAGGGCATTGATTAGCTCTGCCAGTAATCAGTGAACTATAATAAACTGAACTGTCAGGACAGGATAGAACATTAAGAATTTTTCGTGGTAGCAAGAAAGGAATAAGGGGAGTTCCCATCGTACTTCAGATGACATGTTTTATGCTTGTGGACAAAAGTAAAGGGAATTCCAGCTGAATGTGTGTTCAGTAGAAAAGGGTGTTCTTTAGGTGTGCTAGGAATCAGTGAACTATAGTAAATTTGAGGTGTAAAGACTAGAATATTCAGAATTTTTCATGATAGCAAGAAAGGAAAAACAGAAAGTTCCCATAGTAATTCTGATGACACGCTTTATTCTTACTGTCCAGAACAAGTTTAACTTACTATACTTCAGTTGGTGTAAGAAAGTTGGTGTTTGTAACTTTGTGATCACTCCTTCAGCTATCTGATCATGTTTCCAACAGACGCATGCTCGCTCAGACACTTGACATAACTCCACAAACTGAGGATTACCACAATAAGATGGGCATCAATTCCACTGATGGTGCGTGATGGGAATCAAATAGGAACCACCAATTCTGCACCATAACAACTAAATGCGATCCACTTTCTGAAATGTTGCAATTGTGCACATACAAACTCATCATTTGGCATAGTCGGTCTCCATTACCAACACCGCCGATAAACCACAACACAAATCCTCAGTTGAATTGAGATCGAACATATGTACACGACATAATACGTCACTCAGAAGAGACACCCCGAATTACTCTGACCATTGTACCATTAAAATCTATCCATGTCAGCTGTCGAATACTTTGTACGAAAATGAGACTACTAGAATTAAGGAGTGGGGAGAGGGGAGCAGAGGAGGAGCAGCAGCAGGGGAGCACGTACTTGCGATGGAGTAGTTGTACTCGGGCGAGCCGAAGAGGAAGCAGTCGGCGCTGCGAATCCTGTCGCGGAAGGCCTCGACGGCGGGCGGGAACCCTCCGTCGGGCGTCTCAAGGTCGGTGTTGAGCAGCGGCAGGGCGGAGATGTCGACGTGGTCCACGCGCATCCCCGGGATGGAGTCCTCGCACACCTCCGAGACTAGAGAAGAGGGGGCGACGCGAAGGTCAGCGGACGCGAGTAGCGGCAAGGACAAGGAGGAGAACGAGCGAGGCGGGATGAGGAAGCGGGGCAGGGAAGTGTGAGAGCGTACCGGCACGGAGGAGGCCGCGGTTGTAGGAGACCTTGCGGAGGGAGCCGCAGACGGCGGCGACGCGGAGGACGGGCGCGACCGCGGCGGCCATTCTGCTTTGGCTTCCGGAGGAGGCGGGATGCCTGTCGTGCCGGGCGCGTCGCGTGCTTTCGGCTGGGTTTTGCTCTGCTTTTGCTTTGCCTGCTGAATCCGTGCGCGGTTGGCCTGAATATGTAGCAGGTGCAGACTGTCGCAGCAGTCTCACGCCGTCAATGAACCCGGTTAACCGTTGTTTACTTCCTCCGTCCACAAAAAGATGTCTTAACTTTGTCCAAATCTGCATGCATCTAGACATGTTTCACTTTTCTTTTCAAACACAAGGTGCGCTACATGCGCATGGCCGCACCTACGAAAATTCTGCAACGCCAATGAATGTTCCAAAAAATTAGAGCAAATTTCACTTTGTGCACTCGTAAGTGTCCAAATGTGACGAGAAAATTCCTCATACGAAATGACTAGGAAGCACCGCCAGCGATCTGAGGCCAACACTTTTTTTTCTGAGGTTACGCCGTGTAGAAAAACAAGTACAGCTTGCCATGGACAACGAGACACCACCAAGACCAATCTGAAGACAACAACCTAGGCATTACAATTACAAGTAAGAAGAGACTGTCCTAAACTGAGAAATATCGCTGCGTCTGATAACCAAGATAGGCTAAACATGGTCCGACGCAAAACAATAAAATGGAGCCCTATACACAAATAGTTATACAAGTAACATGTGCGTATGTATGTATACCCAAACAAGTGAGACTGGCTTTTTTATACTAGCGCGCGATGGTACATACGTTGCCTCTAAAGATCCAACCTAGCTAGTACCAATCTGGCTAATCAATTTGGGTTGTGGCAACAACGTCCATGTTGTCCACTCCCCCGCCGCCGCCGCAGCACATTGATGGATTTGCCCAAGATATACACACATGAATATTATGGGGAAGAGGCAGAACACACAGACTCATTGCGGCAACGCACTTCTGCCTTTTCTCTTGTTCTTTTGCTTCTCAAATAACTCAACAGATTACATAGGCTTAAATAGCCGAACTCCCAAAGCTAACACGCACCCACTAACCACTACTCCACCTAGCACACACGCACCTGTGCATGCAACAGACGGTCAAGCCACTAGCTAACGGCTTGATCCACTAATTACTCCACTAACAGCACACACACGTACAACTTAAGTCACTTCCAAGTTTTCTACAGATCACTGCTAGGAGCTTGCTGACGCAGGCCACAACTCACTGCGCCCACTTCTTTCTCCAACTCTTATCTGCTACGCAACTTGGCCACTCGGACTCCTCGGAGCATAACGTATGCAGCTAATTAACGCAACATATTTAGCTTTGTAGTATGCACCTGAACACAACTCGGTGCACACACTACCGCAGCTGTGACTAACACATAAAAACTCTAAACTTAACAAGATTGGTTCCAACACACATCGCTGCCATTGTATCCAAGACGTCGCGGTCCACCGCAGACCCACATGAACAGGAGCACACATCCCATCTTCAAGCACCGCACACAACGGACGTCAGACCAACTCAGGTAGTCCTTCGTGCTACCGCCCTGTCACCCAGATTGCACCGATGAGGCTCGAAACAACAGCATCCAACTCCCTCATCGACGCTCTTGAGAAGGCACTGCATGGGGGACCCAACCTCGCCGCGCAATTGTTGTTGGCACACCTCCAAGCCGCCGCCTCGAGGCGCCGCCAGAGTGGGGCCACGCCACCGGGGAGCAGGGTGTGAGGCGCCAGGGGAAGGGCTACACGTGGTCGATTTATGGAAGAAGATCCCCCCGCCCCCAAAGTGCTGACATGTAGGCGATATGTGGGTCTCGCGTGGAAGAATATTTTTTTGGTGTCCATTTTTTATATCTGCTCTGTCCGGGTCCATTTCATATAGTAAGAACGGTTTACAGGTCAACTCAAGATGCTCTTACTCTGACTTCAAACCTACAAAAATTGTCAATCGATCACGCCATAAGTAAGAGGAGAACCCCGACGGTGAACGAGCCAACAGCGTCATGCTGCAGTCAGGGCTGCGTACAGCGGTCAGCGTGTTCCTTCGGCCCATAGCCGCCTAGTGGATTAATTAGAATTTAGAACTACCATCTTGTGTTTGTTTAATGGTTTGCTTAATCATCTTTGTCCGACTGCTCCGGCGTTAGCCGCCCCTCTGTCGTATTCTCGATACGTTGGAAAGTAGAACTCTTCCACGGCAGAACCCTAGGGAGCGCCTATATCGCGCGGTACGCGGAGGGAGCGAAGCTCCGCGTACCCGCCTCCTGCTGCTGCTATCGACCTGGGCCACGGCCCACCACGTTCCCCGCACTAATAGGAAAACGGATATAGGTGGAACCACTTTCTGTGGCGCACCAAATATTGTCGTGTGCCACAGAATATATTCATTGGCGCACCGGAAGTGGTGCGCCACAGAATTCTGCCACTTTCTGTGGCGCATCCTTTGCCAATGCGCCACTGAATGATAGCTTTCTGTGGCGCATGCAACCACATGCGCCACATGCCGCTGACCTTCTTCTTCTTCCTCACCTCCGGTCTCTCTTCCCGTCGATCCGCCTGCCGCCGCCGGCCTAACCGCCAGTTCCCCCCCCCCCCCCCCCCCCGTGCTCGGCGCCGCTGCCGCGCCGCCTCCGCGCCCAGCCCTGCTCCAGCCGCCACCTCCGCTGGTCCGCCGCCCCCCGGCCGACCCCCCCACCCCGAACCCTAACCCTAACTCCGTCGCCGGCGAGCTCCGCACCGCACCCCCCTCGTTAAGTTTCTTACTTGCCTCCGCCGGCGACGCCGCGGCCAGCCGCGTCGTCCCCGTCTCCAGCGAGGTCCTGGCCTCACCTCCGCCGGGGCGACGCGGCCAGCCGCGTCGACCCTGACGTCGGTGAGTGGCAATGGCGCACGCTGCGTCATCTTCTTCCTGTGCCGTCTTCCTCGTGTGTCTTCCTCGTGCTGCTCTCACGCCGCGGCCCGGCCCACTAAGGGGTACGTGGAGGATGGTAACCTCCGCGGTACGCGATGTATAGGTTTTGCCCAGAACCCTGATACGTTGTTGGCAGGCTGTGCTAGGCGAGGTGGTCAGGGCCCACGACGGGTGCAATGAGTACCGAGGAATAGCTAGGCTAGGCCGATAACCGGTCCAGTTTCGCTCGAGGGGCTTGGTAAATGGCTGCTCCTGGCCTTAATGGTTTTTAACACTTCCGAATTCACGAGGTCCAGTGCTCGGGGTATTAAAAAAAGAAAATCATTGGAAAGTTTAATTTTTTAAACAATTCTACATGTTCACAATGATCTATCCCACAACTGTGAAATACCTCAAATTAAAATAATTTATATTCCGAACTACATAAAAATGATAAAATTTTGTATATTTTATAAATTTGAAAATGTGTAGATTTAGATCCACACATTTGTTATTTTTTGTAGCTCAGAATATAGAGTATTTGAAATCAAGATTTTGCAGTTTTGTGAAAAAACATCATTGACAACATGCGGATTATTTTTCTTATTTTTTGAAACTTATAGATATGAATTTTGATTTTGTTAATAGAGTGAGCTGGTGTCCCGCCGTCTCAGTATGACAGGCACACACAGAGCACCAAAGAACATGGGCAGAAAAATGGATAATGAATTATTCGACTATGGAAATATCGAATAACTATGAAAATGCTGAATTTATTTATTTTATTCTGAATAATGCTGAATTTATATGATTCTAAACAAAACAGAGTATACTCGTGTATATTGAGCAACTTTCAGGCAATTTATTACAAGCACACGCTTACAAACAGCATTAGCATTTTCTTTCCCGGGAAACACAAACACATCTGCTATGCTGCACGAATACGGAAGATGGTACACAACTACACAAATAAAGACCCGTTCAAAAAAAAAAAGATGCACAACAATACCGAACAGGGACTCAGGGTAATTCAGAGCAATCAGCCGGCGACGTACGTACGGTGCAAACATTTCCATCACTCACTCACTCCTTGCGTTGGAGCCTGAGCGCGAAGGCCTGGAGCGAGAGGACCACCTTCTTGAGCCGCTCCCTGGTCTTGGCGTCTGTCAGGTTGCCGTCAGCGTCGAACTTGGGCGGGTCGTCGAACGCCCTGACGTGCAGCTCCGGCTTGTTGATGAAGTGGATGTCGAGGTAGATGCCGATCTGGCGGAGGTGCAGCGACCCCCTCCCGCCGCCGAAGTCAGCCCCCGCGCAGACGATCGCCGCCGCCTTGTCCGCCCAGCATTTCACGCTGCCCCTCGACGCCCAGTCCAGCGCGTTCTTCATCGTGCCGCTGACGGAGTAGTTGTACTCGGGCGAGGCGAAGAGGAAGCAGTCGGCGGCGAGGACCCTGGCGCGGAACGCCTCGACCTCCGGCGGGAACCCGTCGCCGCCGTCCGTCTGCAGGTCCGGGTTGGCGTTGGGCAGGTTGGAGATGTCGACGTGGTCGATCTGGAGGCCCGGGATGCACTCCTCGCACAGCTCCTGGGCTACAGCATTTGAAAGAGAAGGAAAAAAAGCGCGCGCAATATTGTGCAGTCTGTGAGTGCACCTGTGCATCCATGGGCGTACGATTAGTGTGACAAGTTCTGTGAATTTACCGGCGCGGATGAGGCCGTCGTTCCAGGATTCCTTGCGGAGGGAGCCGGAGAGGGCAGCCACGCGGAGGACGGTGGTGGGCTTCGCCGCCGTTGACGCCGCCACGGTTTCCATGATTCTTGCTTTCCTGATGATCGAGATTTGTGGAGTAGCTTGGGCTAGTGATGCAAAGGTTACTTGTCTGATCTCTGGTGTCAGGGAGGACACAGAATAAAAAGACGCGGCCAGGTCATCGTGAACGTCATTCTCGCTGATGTAACAGACGGCTACCAGTCTTGACTAACCAAGTCAAGCAACGAGAGTCCGTCATTTTCTTGAACCGAAAACATGGAGTATATATACTTTCCTACCTGTGTGGAAATCATTCTTCGCTCTGCACGACCGGATGTTTCCTTAGCCGTACGTATAGGCTGCGGCAGTGGAAGTGGTGTGCGACCGAGATCGTCATCGATGGCATCATATTGTATTTTTTAGCATTATATGTCCCTAATCTCACAATATTTTTTAACATTATCCAGCAAAGCGAGTATGCCATAAAGGCAGCCACGGCTGTGTAAAGTTCACCCGCCGCCACGAAGAGTAATCGAATTAACGTAATCGATGGCGTCATTTTCGCTTCCCCTGCTCCCGGACATTTAGACGGCCTCCCGTCCACCTACTTCAAACCATTTTGCCAATCTGATTTACTCACCTTTGCTGAAGCATACTGCATGCACATTTTTTCTGTTCTACGGTACATGTATAGAGTCGGTGAATATCTAGTTGAATGGCTAGATAGTTTTGACAAAAAAAGGAAAAAAGAAAGCTTCGGTTGGGATAGCTGCGATTTTCTGCGGGATTTGGAAAACTAGGAACCTTGCATGTTTTGAGAATAAGTGGCCTAACAAACCTATTGCAGTAGTTCACAGGATTTGTTACTGGATTGATTGGTGGACAAACTTGCAGGGATCGGAGGACGCAAAACTGCTGGTGCGAGTCGCGGATGAAGCATTCAGGAGCGCGAAGAGCTGGGCGTCTTGGAGATTGAGGCTGGAAGGAGGAAATTAGTTTGTGGTTTTGTTTTGTTCACTCTTGAGAAAGTTCATGGGATGTTTTCACGGTGTTGGGTGTACACAAAATTTGTTGCGACTTTTGAAGGATGCTGTGTTTTGGTGGATCTTGTAGCCCGTTGTTTCTTTTAATGAAATCGGGGGAAACCCTCTTATTAAAAAAAATAAACTTTCCTTTGTTTGGACACCGATTGATTTTTTCTATCGCATTGCAAAAGTAATTTTAATATATGTATTTGGTGGAGTTACACCACTTTTTTTTGCGAAAAAGATCACCGGTCTATTAATCATCCACAACAGTACAAAATACCGAAAAATTAATAAAAAATACAAATAGGTCAATCGACCACCTAGTGATGACTACGAACATCGTTTAATCTAGAAAAAGGATTCATAGACGATTTTTGAAAGGAGAGTATTTTTTCACGAAAATCCCACTGGTTTAATGATAATCAATATCAGTACAATGATATAAAGGGTAATAAAAATGAGAATTCTATATGGACCCCCCGGTCCCTTCTCATGGGGCGAGTTTGCATGTACTATCCCTCTATAGAATAGAGTACATACTCCATACTTGCATGTAAGAATCTGTAACCCCGTGGTTGATATCATTAAGTTTTCTCGTGCTTTGTTTATTTTGGTGCTTGTGTAGTTCTTCTCAAGCGATACGGCAGTCAATCAACGGTTCGTCAACTTGTCTTGTAAAAGGCGTGACCCAGGCCACGACATGTTCAAAAACATTATGTTATCACCTATTTTAGAAAAGAGGCCGAAAAGCCCTAGCGATAAATTAATAGCGCCACACGGCGAGTAAGATACATAGTGCTGAACCCAGCATACAACACCACCCCGCACACACACAAAGGAAACAAAGCTACTAGGCGATTACAGGTGAACATCGAGGAGCGCCGCCACTGTCCCACTAGTAGGGAAACCCTATATAGGTAGGTGGACACTCTGTGGCGCACCCTTAATTGGTGCGCCATAGAAATAATTCTGTGGCGCATGGTTCCCCGTGCGCCACAGAAATCTTGCCATTTCTGTGGCGCATCCGTTGCTCATGCGCCACAGAAAGCCAGAATTCTGTGGCGCATGCCATCCCATGCGCCACAGAAAATGTGTGGGTCCCACGTTCAATGATTGGGCCAGATCCATCTAGGAACTTTCTGTGGCGCACTGCCCACGGTGCGCCACAGAAAGCAAACTTTCTGTGGCGCATGTGTTTGGATGCGCCACAGAAAGAAGGCTTTCTGTGGCGCACCTAGCAGAATATTGGCCCAGATCTACAAAAAGGTGGCAGCCCCACTTTCCCCATGTGACCTTCTCCATTCTCCCATCTAGCTCGAGTTCCTCCTCTCTCCCATGCCATTTTGACCATCCTATTCTCCATTATTTGTTGTTAAACCTACTTTGTTTGCTATATAATTGGTGAAGGCTTGGGAGAGCCTCCATATATACTCTCCTCCTCTCTTTTTGTCCACTATTTTCTCTCCATCACCACACACTCTCTCTCATCGATCACGGTCACGTCTCGGAACGGATCTAGATCTACTAGGTGGGTATTGTTGGATGGATGTTTGTTAAAGGCATGAGAAACTTGTCGGCGGGCGATTGTGTGTGTGGTTTGCATGAAGCAAACTATTGTTGAACGGATCTATGCATGAAACTTGTGTGTGTGGTTTGCATGAATCTTTGCATGTTGTTGCTTGCGCCGGCGTGGTGCATGGATGTTTGCCGAAATGTTGATTCATTTCCATTTCGGTAAATTTTTGCACCACATATGTCCTACTTTTAGGGGAAGTCATGCCGAATTTTTTCGTCGAACATTTCCGACTTCCCGCATGAGAAGCTTGTATGTGTGTGTGCATGTTGCGGTTAATTAATTCTAATTAATAACACATACTCTATATGTATACCGCGTAGGCGACCATGGTCATCAAGATGAGCTCCAGTCGAATCAACAACTACAAGGAAGAAGCGAAGGCGGAAATGAGTCGGTGCAACGGGCGCCAGATACGATGTCCGTGTCGAAGTTGCAAACTTGTGAGATGGATCGACCCTGATTCCGGACAATTGGAGGAACACCTGCTCAGGCGCGGTTTCATGCAAGGCTTCAACCAAGCGCCGACAGCAAATGTTGCGCCTGAAGACGAGGGCGGGCAAGATGATCGTGACGAAGGAGATGCCGACGGACATGGTCACGATGAAGGAGTAGATGGTGGTGGAGAAGACGCGAACACGCCGCAGAGCTCGCTAATGTCGGCCTTGATGGAGTCTCATGTTCAAGAACTGCTCCTCAAGGAACGAGCACCGTTAGAGAGAAAGCCAAGCTGGCGCAAATGGAGATAGACGGGAAGACTCCGTTGTATCCTGGGTGCCGGCCACAGGATACGCGCTTGCAAGTAACGCTTGATGCTCTGGAGATGAAGTCGGGAAACAAATGGACCGACGCGAGCTTCAACAAGAACATGCAATTCTTCCACGAGCGTCTTCCCGAGGGGAACACATTGCCAACTAGTATCGAGGAGGCCAAGAAAGTCGTGTGCCCTCTTGACCTACCGCACGTTAAATACCACGCCTGCATCAATGATTGCACAATTTATCGGGGCGAGTACGAGGACAGAACCACATGTCCGGTGTGCGGCCAAGGACGGTACAAGAGCCGTGGGAAGAAAGTTCCTCGAAAAGTGGTATGGTACTTTCCTATCACTCCCCGTCTGCAGCGGTACTTCGTGGACCCTAAGGAAGCAAAGCTCATGCAATGGCACGCGGAAAGGGAGAAGCCCGAAGAAGATCCGGAGAAGGGCAGGATCCTTACACACCCTTCAGACGCTAGCCAGTGGCAAGAGTTGGACGCCGTCGGAAATTTCGGAGGCGACGCAAGGAACGTCAGGCTCGGTATGAGCACCGATGGACTCAATCCGTTCGGCAACCAGAGTAGCACGCATAGCACCTGGCCCGTGTTTGTATGGCCTTACAACCTTCCCCCGTGGTTGTGCACGAAGCAAAGGTACATACACATGAGTATTCTCATTCAGGGGCCGAAACAAGCAGGTGTCCACATACATCTGTATCTCGCGCTGTTGAAAGAGGAGTTAGCCACGTTGTGGGAGACGCCAGCCCGTACGTGGGATGCCTACACTGGAGATTATTTCGACATGAGAGCCGCGTTGCTCACGACGGTGCAGGACTATCCTGGTTGCTCATATGTATCGGCCCAGGTAGGCCACGGATTCTGCGCATGTGTCAGGTGCATGGATAAGACCCCGCATCTCCAGCTACCAAGGAATCCCGGGTCTTCGAAAACCGTGTACCCAGGGGCTCGAAGGTGGCTTCGCATGGATCACCCGTGGAGAAAACGCGGTGACCTGTTCAATGGTAAGGACGAGATCGAAGGAGCCCCGAGCCCGAGGAGCGGCACAGAAATCGACGAGCTGTTGAAAAATTGGGAGGAGTGCCCCGCGCCGGGAAAGAAACGACCGAAGGTAGATCCGCTGCTGGGTGTATGGAAAGCGAGGTCTGTTTTCCACGACTTGGAGTACTGGAAGGTCCTCAAGACGCCACATAGCCTCGATATGATGCACATTACGAAGAATGTCACCGAGGCTCTGCTTGGCACTCTTTCCAACATGCCGGAAAAGTCCAAGGATGGGACGAAAGCAAGATACGATCTGAAATGGCTTGGTGTCAGGAAAGATCTTCAGATCCCCGATAGTGATGACGATGATGATGATGATGATCAGACGGAAGGGACTCAAGGTCGCCGCAAAAGGGTAAAGAAGAACACTGTGGTGCTTCCCGCTACGTGCTTCACTATGAGTCCGGAGGAGCTCGAGCAATTCTACAGGTGTCTCCTAGGAGTCAAATTTCCTCATGGTTACGCGGGGCAGATAAGCAGATATCTGGACGGAACGAAGAAGAGGTTTAGCGGGATGAAGTCTCACGACTGTCACGTGCTGTTGACGCAGATACTTCCCGTTGCGATTCGAGGGATAATGGACGAGCACGTCCGTGATACGCTGCTTGCCCTTTGCAATTTTTTGACGTCATCAACAGGAAGTCGATCGGCGTGAAGCAGCTCGACAGGCTACAGGAAGAGATCGTGCTGATACTATGCGAGCTCGAGATTTACTTCCCGCCAGCATTCTTTGATATCTGCGTGCATCTCCTTCTCCATGTCGTTGATGACATCAGGCAGCTCGGGCCAACGTTCATGCACTACATGATGCCGTTCGAAAGGATGAACGGTGTCATGAAAGGATACGTTCGCAACAGGGCCCGTCCAGACGCAAGCATGGCCAAGGGCTTTCTAACCTACGAGTGCATCTCCTTCTGCCAGAATTATCTAAGCACCGAGAACCAGCATGTTGGTCTGCCCAGGAGGAAACACTTCGGCAGGCTCCATGGATATGGTCACCGAGAGGGCACCAGCTCAATCTTTGTCAGCATGCAGGGTCGAAAGGACGACTTCGACAGGGCTCACCGGGTCGCGCTACAACACTTACAATTGATCGAAACTTGGGTGGAAGAGCACAAATGCTTACTCGAGCAACATTACATCAACCTGGGCCGGCCGAGGAAGAAGGGAGACGTAACCAGAGAGCACAACTCTAGCTTCACGCGTTGGTTCAAGCAAAAGCAACTGGAGCTAGCAAAGAGCAAAACACCATCTACGGAAGATGAAAGACTCATATTCTCCTTATCACGGGGTCCCTCGCACAACGTAAAGACCTATCAGGCGTACGACATCAACGGCTACAGATTCTACACCGAGGAAAAGGACAAGAATAACGAATATCAAAACTCAGGAGTAACTATGCTATCCTACGGCGATGAGGAGGCTACTGTCAAGGAAAGATACTTCGGAAGGATTGAGGACATATGGGAGCTCAACTACTGTGGAGAGTTGGTGCCAATGTTCCGTGTAAGATGGGCCAAGGACGTCGTCAAAGAAGGCCGGTATTTCACCACCATGGTAATACCCGATGCCAAATCGAAGAACGCCTCCGCGAAAAATGAGCCATGGGTACTCGCTAGCCAAGTTGAGCAATGCTTCTTCATTACCGACCCGTCAAAGCCTAGCCGTGTTGTCGTGAGGAGGGGCAAGAGGAGCATCATCGGAATGGAAGGAGACGCCACCGAGGAAGAATTGGACAACGAGCCAAAGATCGAGGAGGAATTCGACAAGTTCTTCGACATGCCTACTACTAGTACACAAAGAAGGAAGACCTCCCTACCTACTAAAGGTTGTCCGTTCACGCGAAGAAATCTCAAGGTGACCGGCCTAAAGTTTTCAACCGCGAAGAAGGGAAAGAAGAGAAGCTAGCTCGGAACCGAGACGAAGAAGAGACTTTTTTGGTGTATTTAATTTGTGTGTCTATATATGTATTCAATGAATATGTATGAGACATTGTGTGTGAGACAATGCAAGAGCATATATATATATGTATTCAATGAATTGAATATGTATGAGTTAATGCAAGTTTTTGAATATGAGTCAATGAATTGAATATGTATTCAATGACTGGGCTTTGTTGCTGTTTGTGTCATCAAACAGCAGCACAACTTTTTAAATTTCGTACTAGACAATTTTGTGGCGCACCGTTGGATTGGTGCGCCACAAAATCCTTTCTTTATGTGGCGCACCAGTCCAACGGTGCGCCACAGAATACTGCCTTTCTGTGGCGCACCCCTCAACGGTGCGCCACAGAAATCTTTTGTGCCCACTTACATGTGGGCCCGCCATCGCGCTGCGCCTCTTCATCCAAAATTCGCCAAAGTCCCAAATTAACCGCGCGCTCCTCCAACCCTCGCCCCTACTCGCCGCCGGTGAACCACCACCTCCACTGCCACCTCGACGCGCCCAGGGCCACCCGCACCAGCCGCCGCCCGCCCCGGCCTACTGCCCATCCAGACGCGCCCAGCGCCCGCCCCTGGACGGCCTCGCCGGCAACCCTCGCCACCGGCACGCGCGCGCATCAGGAGGTTGCAGGCGCCCGCCGCCGACGGCCTCGATACCGGCCTCGACGCCGTCCCCTTCTTCTTCTTCGCCTGCGCAGGTCTCCCTCCTCCCTCCTCTCTCCCTGCCATCTTCCTCCTCCTCCCTCGTCTCCACCGAACTATGCACTCTAGGTGCTTGTGGAAATGCCTAACCGGACACTAGTGTGTGTCTTCAGCCCATGCTTGTTTTCTCTCTGTTGTTGCAAATTTCTACGCTGGCCGAAATGATTTGTGTGTCAATATATTGCCAGCATGCTTACTTATCCATCTGCTTGTGACCCTTCTTTTTTATGTTGAACACATGATCTTATTTTTATGTTGAACATTTGGTTCATAAACATCCGGTCAGAACAGCAGACTATAATACCACAACCTTACTTTTGCCTTTCTGTTCCATATGCATACCTGACTATACGTTGTCAACTGGTTTATGTATTGGAATGCTGACACAATTAAAAGAAGGCCAATCAACACAGCACGAGGATCCTATCACAAACAAGAAGAGATATTAGTTTCAGTAGTATAAGAATGATGCAGAACATTGCTATTAAACATCTCATTCATTCATAGAAAAAACTAACCGTTTTATGTCCGTAGTAGGCCCTGTAGTATTGAGCAGTGTTGTAGAAGAACTGAAATGAGGTAAATAAATAGCACATGCAGTTGGAATCAGTATTTAGCAGTGCTTGGTGGAAAGGAGAAGCTCATAAGGTGAGAATTGACTAGTAGGCCAAAAGAATGGCATTTAACCTTATCAAACACCATATAATATGGAAAACTTGTCCAGATCTATCAAACGAGCTACTACAAATAAACTTGTCCACAAAATGAATGTAAGAATAGATGTTTCACACTGCAGAAGCCTTTTGATTAGTATCTATCTGTCAGCTTACAGATTGTACTCTTTAGAGCTATTTCTAATGTGTAGGTACCAATATTAATTATCTTCGCACATTCCAAAACTGAAGGTAGAATGTTAACCAAATTTAGTTTCAGTTTTATATTTCTTCTTGGATATCAGGAGATCCCCCAATCGATGAATCATAAAGAAAAAAACATGGGGTTCAAGGTCTAAATAACTTCCAAGTGCCATGTAGTGGAATGAAAAATGTAGGCTGGTCCACAAATCAAATCGAAAAGTATTTACTAGGTATCTTTCTTAGTATTGCTTAGCCTCTCCTGGCTACAGAGAGATTATACATACCTAATGACTAATGGCTGTGAAGCCAAAGCTAACAAAAGTATCGGAATTCGGAAGCAATTAGGCTCTGGCACATAACTTATGTAAAAAACATGCAATATGGAACGGTGGATAAACTTCCATAAGTCAAAATGTAAATAAATTTATATAGGAACAGAAACGCATAGTGGCATGCCGAAGCCAGACAATTGCATTTTGTTTGATACGAAGGATTAAGGGAAAGAAGGTTTACCTCCTCTGGATGCGCAACAGCATGGTCATACTGCTCCCTAGTTGTTTCATCTTTTAATATCTGACATATAAAAATGTAGACTGACTCAAGAACCAAACATAAATTGGAAGTGGCACATTAGAAAGTGGAATTACCAGCCAGAGAGCACAATTGAATAGGAAAATGTTGGCAGCAAAATTTTCAGTGAGCTCCAACAACATGTTTATAGCCTAACTAGTCAATACTACCGCGTTGAGGCATGTCCATTAGAGCATCTAGTTTCACAGCAGTAAATGTCTCAAACTGTTTCTTCCAAAACAGGTGGTAGCCATTGTACTGAATTGTGTGTGAGACTTGTAAATATACTGCCAACGTAAAAAAAAAGTTGCTACTGCCACTATGTTAATTGCTATGGTGTACTAGAAGTGATTTTTGCTACTGCCACTATTTTTGCTACTGCCACTATGGTGTACTAGAAGTGTTAATTCTTATGATTTTCTTGTGCAGACCATCGGCTTCGACTACATCAACTACTAAACTAAAGTTCCCCTTTGGTGAGCATTTCGTCGAAAACCTCCGGTGACCATGTGTTCTGTGTTACCACGACCATCGTGTCGTGGTTGTTTGTGATGCTGTTGCCGGCTAGCTATGCTGGCGGGAAATGTGTTCATGTGATGCTGTTGCCGGCCAGCGATGCCGGCGGGATATTATTTGTGAATGCTTGTGCAGGTACCCCGTGAGGCCCTTGAGATTGCCGGAACGTCGATTAACTTCCGTTCCGGCAAATTTGGGTACTCCATATGTCCTATTTTTAGCAAAGGTCATGCCAATTTTTTTCTTGAAATTTAGCACGACTGCTAAAAATAGGACATATGGGGTATTGCGACTAATGCATGGGCCGGGGTATCTTAGTACTAAATTAAGTGATACTTTTTTTATATTTGTTGTACTAACTTTTTGCCTCTTTTTCAATGCAGTGCAAACATGTCCTCCGATGCCGGCCCTTCTAAGCACATCGGCGTCGAAGAACAAGCTAGAGAAAAGAACAAGTCGTACTAGGAATTCTCCCAGGAGATGGAGGATGCGGAGGCCGCCAAACTGGCTTGTGACGGCGATGGTGACTTTCTGATAGAGGATGCCGGCGGCGATGGGGACGAAACCACCACCACCGATGGCGGCGACCACACGAATGTCGGGGGTGGCGACCACACGGATGTCGGGAGTGGCGACCACACGGATGGCGGTGGTGGTAGTAACCCGACCGCTAAGAAGCATAAGAAGCCGAGGAAGGACCGGACACCGCAAGCGGTGGCCCCCGTCACAGACACGTTCACTAAGGTCTCCTTAAGTGGCCAACCATAGGAGCCTAGGAACATCACAAGCGGGTATGGCATGCAACTAGGGTGCATCCTCCGGGAAACCGTGCCGATCACCACGTATGACCTCAGGAGCAAGGACAATGAGGCTTTGCGCACAGACCTCCTCAAGAAGCTTCACCAACGATACAATTTCCCGGATGATGGAAACAAAAAGGTGGACAACTACGCCATCACGAAGATGAGCACCGCCTTGACCAGCTGGAGAGGCCGGGTGAAGGCGAAGATTGACAAGGGTCTTAGCTGAGCGGAGATCAGTGCCAAAGAGCCGTACATCGACATAGAAGAGTTCGAGGCATTCAAGTTGTCCTTGGCATCTTCGGAGGCTAAAAAATGGACCGAGTGGGGGAAGAAGATGCGGGCACTGAACTTAGGTAACCACTGTTTGGGAAGCGGCGGTTACGCAGGAAAACAGCCCGTTTGGGACAAGGAGGATGCCGAGTTTGCGAAACTTGGGAAAGAGAACCAGTGGCTTAAAATCACGGACGAGCAAGTTAGGAACTCGTTACCGACTATAAAGATGTGCTGGATTTCGAGAAAACGCTGGTAAGGAACTTAATTACCGCGGATATCTCAAAGTCCATTTGCGTTGATTTCTACATGGGTTCACGTTTATTTCCTTTGTCCGCAGGAGGATCAGTTGAAGGATGAGGCTGAGGCCGGCCCGTCGTCCCAGGAGGCTCAGGTCGGCCCATGGGACAAGACTTTCAACCGGGCGATGAACGTTTACAAGGGGAGGGACAAGTCAAAGCCGCCGACGTCAGCTGGCCGTGTGACCGGCTTTGGTACGAGCATGAAGTTCCTCAAGTACTACAGCACGGACAACGAGAAGAAAAAGGAGAGGAGGAAGCCGGCAAAAGATAAAGCCAAGGTTCTCGAGCTAAGGAAGAAGCTGGAGATACTAGAGAAAGAAAAGGTGGACTCCGGCATGGTGGACAAGCTAGTGGCCGAGAAGGTGGACGAGAAGCTCCGGAGTTTCTTACCCCCTGCATTGCTGGAGGGGATAGCGGCTTGGCAAGCGGGAGGTCAACAGGGGCCGATACACGTGCCCAGCTTCGCCGGCAGCACCTCCAGCAATAACGTGTCGCCGGTCCTGGTGACCCCACCGGTGCCCCCTGTCGTGGATCAACATACACCAAGGCCAGAGAATAATGATAATGCGCACGAGCGGCCGGAGAATGATAGGCCGGCCGCCGGCACCGGCGCCCTTGTCTCAACATTAGCCGAGCTCGACACCATCACCAAGGTAACTAATTAGTTAGTCCGCGACATCTTCTATGACTATATATGCCTTTGATGACTGCCATATCTCATGCATGGTGCCCAACATGTGTTGACTCCCAGGACATGCCTTGCATACTCCTGCATAGGGTGGGGGTCGGCGGCGAGTTGAAGGAAGTCGCAACGGCCAAGATCATACAACCTTTGACCCGCGATATGCACAACACCCGAATGAGCGAGGTCGTGATGAAAGTCAATGTGCGCGAGGTACTGCCTGAGTTTCGTGACATCGACCCCCCCACGCAACCTCCGGGAACCGAGAAACACATGAAGCTTGGCGAATGCGGGAATTGGATGATGGAATGGCCGAAGACCCAGATTCGTCTTGGGGATGTTCTTCATGGGGTCAGGTGCACCAGCGGCGCCACCTCGAGGCCCCGGCCCCCGGTCGTTCGGCCCCTGTCGAGGCGGCCACAAAATGCTGTTGCGGATGAACCGGCGCCACAAGCAGCCGTCGCCACCACCCAGAAGGAACCGCCGGTCGCCGCCACCACCGGCCGGAAGCTACCGCCGGTCGCCGCCACCACCGGCCGGAAGCTACCGCCGGTCGTTGCCGCCACCAACCATCACAAACAGTTGTTGGGAACATCTTCACCGCAACCGTCCAAGGTTAGTTCTGACTTTCCGAATTCCCCGACTTTCCGACTTTCCTGACTAACATATGTGCTATTGTTTATGTTTAGGACAAAGCCGTTGCACTTCACCCCCACAATCCCCAGAGATGAAGAACAAGAAGAAGCACAGGAAGAGAAAAGGATCCTCCACCTCTGCGAGCTAGCCAGCTCCTAAGATCCGGGGTCTTGAAGACACGATTCCACCTCGTGCGGATGGCTTCCCCCGAGTTCATGAAGCTGGTAAACCAATCTTGTCTGGGGACTTGCTCCGCCTTGCAGAAGGACCCATGATTGCCTTGCAGGAATCTATCTTGCATCTAGAGGAGCTCCTTCTTAAAGACAAGCAACCGAGTTACCCGGCGTTCACGGTCCAGGTGCCAAAGGAGCTGGTGGACTTTGTCCAGGAAGACCCCACGGATGTGTTCTTCATAGCGTACGAGGACATCTTCAACCTGTTTCACACTAAACGGCTGGACTATAACATGGTCCGCCTATATGCGCTCGATGTGGCGATGAAGATCAGGAGAGATGATACCCCGTACGTCACGATAGTGGATCCCTACTACATGCGTGATAGCCATCTGGTGGAAGGATCAAAGACACGGGAAACGGCCACGGAGTACCTCGTAAGGGTCATGCCGGCCAAAAGAGGAAGAACGCCCTTATTCTGCCTTTCTTTTTCGAGTAAGTACACATTCGCTCGCCACCGTCGTATCTTATGCCTTCTTGTACATTTCTTCCATCGCTGATCCTTTGTCCAACATTCCGTTTCAATTGTGTTGAGCAGGCACAAGTACTGCGCACTCATCTACGTATCCCCGAGGTGGTCCATTGCCACTTATTTGGACTCGGGGAATAAATCCACGCCGAGAGGATACACCAGAATAAAGGGTGTTCTCGATGACGCTCTCGAGGCCTATGCCCAAAAGGGCGGCCCCTTCCATAAGAAGTCGGAATTTTTCACGGAGGACAACACACACAAGTTCCAGCATGGGACCAGATTCCATTGCATCAAGCAACTGGATGACAGCGTGAAGGAGGCCTACTACGCCCTCCATCACATTAAAGCGATTGTCTGGTATTTCGAGAAAACGAAGATTCCATCTGGTCTCGCAGAATACACCAAAATGGCGGATGCTCTCACCGATGCTGATTACAGAACAGACATCCATCGCATCCGGCTGCAGTTATCAACGATCATCCTTGGCGATGTAATTCACAAATCAGGGTCCTACCACTACCCCAGAGGTAGGATGTATTATAAAAGAAAGCCTTGCTAAGCATTACTAGTGTATTTTTTGTAGAAGTGCATGTGTAGGGTTATATATTATATATGCTATGCTATGAAACCCAAATAGGATAGCCATATGATTTCCAACCATGACAATTGATTGATTGTCTTGCCTCTCTACTTAGATGAATAAATTATACTCTATTTATATCACTAACCAATATATATCCCAATCCATCTTGAGGGTTGTGTCAGAGGGATATCGAAGAACGACTAGAGGCGCAGAATGACACCAGGGAGTGGAGGACGAAAGATGGATTTCTACCGTTCCCGGCGCCGCGCAAGAAGAGGACTCCATGATCATGCTCCATCATCGCGGCGGTGACAACTTCATTTGTACTAAGACTTGTGTGTGACATGAGATGAACCTTTGTACCAATTAAGACTTGTGTGACATGATCGAGATGGAACTTTTGTAGACTTGTGTTTTGGCACTTGTCACTATATGTATGTATCTTGGGCTATAAGTGTTTGTGATGACATAGTAATGTGTTTGTTTTCATATACCGTGTCAAAATATATTATTGTTTCTATTATTCCTGTATTTATACAGGAAAATGTGAATTTCTGTATTTCTGGAAAATCCTTTTGTGGCGCATCAAATTTTTTTTGTGGCGCACCTATTTTTGTGGCGCACGGTTTAGGGATGCGCCACAAAATTCCTCTGTTGTGTCCACGGCGACATGATTCTGTGGCGCACGGCCTGGGTGCGCCACAGAAATCATTTCTGTGGCGCACCCAGCAAACCTGGGGGTGCGTCACAGAATCCCAAATTGGTGCGCCATTAATAGCCATTTTCTGTACTAGTGTCCACCCAGGCAGACAGGCTCAACAAGAGGCCACAAAGAGGAACGCCGAGGAGATTACAGGTGACCACCAACGATCACCGCCACTGACCACAGAGCTGCAGACAGGCTCAACAGGGAGACCTCGTAGAAGGGCGTCGAGGAGATTACAGGCAAACACCGATGAACACAGCCACAGACCACAGAAACTACCGACAGACACCAGGAAGCTCCAAGCAAGACACGCCGTGTGCAGAAAAAGTTGTAGACCTTGCCAGAGAGAGTTCGGCTAGAAGCTGCAATGAGAGCCGCATCCAAAGCCTCCCAAACTCCGGGGAAGCAACACCCGTGTACTCCAAGGCGGCGTCTTCAAGAAGAACACGACGCCAAAGCGCCGCCACCGCCCGATCCAAGGATCTGAGGTTTTCACCTGGAGCACGTAGGAGAACCAAGAGAGCCGCAATGGCGCCTTCAGGAAGGGAACGACGTCCATGGACGTCGCCGCCGCGGTCCAGGAAAATCTCGGACAAAAGTTTTCTTTCGGCATGAACTCTAGGCCTCCCACCGCGACTGCAAGGCACGGCCGCAGCAGAGGAGGGTGGATGGGCTCGCCAGGGCCCGGGGCCCCTGCCCCGGCCCATGGCCGTGAAGCCAGAGCACGTGCCCGCAGCCGCCCGCCCGTCCTCACCTTCAATCCTCCCAGCGAGAACAGCAGAAGCGCCGCCGCCGTTCAGATCCGCCGCCACTTCGTCGGACCAACCGCACCCGAGCGGCACCCGCGCTCCACCTGCCAGCTGCGCGAGGAGGGGGCCTCGCTGCCGCCGTCAACTGCACGGGCACGGCCCGGCGGCGATCACCGGCGGCGGCGAGGAAGGGGGAAGGGGGAGGAGCGGAGGTTGGGCTAGGGTTGGGTCGCCTCCGGAGTCGCCCAGGAGAGAGACCCGGGAGGCAGGGCTTTTTTGTGTAATTGTGCACCATGTTATCACCTATTGTGCGGGCGGTGTCCCAAACAAGTTTTTAAACCTTTGAGTTTAGTGCAACCTAGATTATTTTAAATCGATTTTTGCAGGTTTGTGGGAAACATCATTGACAACGAGCGAAGTTTTTTTTCCAGAGTTTTTTTGAAACTTATAAATATGATATTGAATTTTTAATAAAGTGAGCACTGGTGTCCGGGAGTAAGAAATCCCTACTATGTATCCAGTCCCACCGTCTCATTATGACAGGCACACAGAGCAGCAAAGAACATGGAAATAAAATGATAATAAATTACACGAATGCTATGGAAATAACGAATAACTATAGAAAAGCTGAATTTAATTTTTTTCTGAAATTCTAATGGTGCTATATTATCTTAACAAAACAGAGTATACTCGTGTAAATTGATCAACTTTGAGGCAATTTATTACTAGCACACGCTTACAACAGCATTAGCATTCTTTCCCCCGGGAAACACAAACACATCTGCTATGCTGCAGGAATACGGAAGATGGTACACAACTACACAAATAAAGACCCGTTTCAAAACAAAAAAAAAACACAAACAAAGATGCACAACAATACCGAAGAGCGTAATTCAGAGCAATCAGCCGGCGCTACGTACGGTGCAAACATTTTCTTCTTCAGTCACTCCTCCTTGCGCTGCAGCCTGAGCGCGAAGGCCTGGAGCGAGAGGAGCACCTTCTTGAGCCGCTCCCTGGTCTTGGCGTCTGTCAGGTTGCCGTCAGCGTCGAACTTGGGCGGGTCGTCGAACGCCCTGACGTGCAGCTCCGGCTTGTTGATGAAGTGGATGTCGAGGTAGATGCCGATCTGCCGGAGGTGCAGCGACCCCCTCCCGCCGCCGAAATCGGCCCCCGCGCAGACGATCGCCGCCGCCTTGTCCGCCCAGCATTTCACGCTGCCCCTCGACGCCCAGTCCAGCGCGTTCTTCATCGTGCCGCTGACGGAGTAGTTGTACTCGGGCGAGGCGAAGAGGAAGCAGTCGGCGGCGAGGACCCTGGCGCGGAACGCCTCGACCTCCGGCGGGAACCCGTCGCCGCCGTCCGTCTCCAGGTCCGGGTTTGCATTGGGCAGGTTGGAGATGTCGACGTGGTCGATCTGCAGGCCCGGGATGCAATCCTCGCACAGCTCCTCGGCTACATTTAATTTGAAAGAAAAGGAAAAAAGCGCGCGGGTTTGCGCAGTGTGTGAGTGCACCTGTGCATGCATGGGCGTACGGTTACTGTGTCAAGTTCTGTGAATTTACCGGCGCGGATGAGGCCGTCGTTCCAGGATTCCTTGCGGAGGGAGCCGGAGATGGCGGCCACGCGGAGGACGGTGGTGGGCTTCGCCGCCGTTGACGCCGCCACGGTTCCCATGATTCTTGCTTCCTGATGATGTCCGAGAGAGTTTGCTGTGGAGTATCTTGGGTTACTGACTCAGAAGGTCACTTGTCTGATCTCTAGTGTCAGGGAGGACACAGAATAAATAGACGTGGCCAGGTCATCGTGAACGTCATTCTCGCTGATGTGACCGATGGCTGCCAGTATAGACTAATATAGACTAATCAAGTCAAGCAACGAGACTGTCATTTTCTAGAACCGAAAACATGTATACTCTACTTTCCTACCTCTATGGAAATCAATCTTCGCTCTGCACGACCGGATGTTTCCTTAGCCGTACGTATAGGCTGCGGCAGTGGAAGTGGTGTGCGACCGAGATCGTCATCGATGGCATCATATTGTATTTTTGATCATTATCTCCCCAATCTCACAATAATTTTTTACATTGGCCAGCAAAGCAAAGTATGCCATAAAGGCAGCCACGGCTGTGTAAAGTTCACCCGTGGCCACGAAGAGTAATCGAATTAACGTAATCGATGGCGTCATTGGTGCTTCCCCAGCTGCAGGACACTCACCTTTGCTGAAGCATACTGCATGCACATTTTTCTGTTCTACCGTACATGTATAGAGTCGTTGAAAGTCTAGTTCTAGCTAACCTTTCCTTTGTTCATTCGTAAAAAAAAAACCTTTCCTTTGTTCGGACACACGATTGATTTTTTCTATTGCATTGCAATAGTAATTTTAATATAGCAAAATGGTTACATACCCCTGAGTGTACATACTCCCACATACAATATATCACATACGTGAACTGATTATATCTCTTTATCATTTTTACTATACTTTATTATTAAATAGTAGATACACCACAGCGAGTTATGTGAGAAATTTCATTTGATCTATATATTTTATATTATTTGCACATATACTGCTTTTCTAGACGTAAAAATGGTATACTGAAAAAACTGAGGACTCCAGTCATATTTTTTTCATACTAATTGTATTGAGGTATCTTAGAATAATTGATGAGGTATAAAATAAATAAAGAGGTATAATACGCTTGTATTTGAGGTATATTGCATATAGAAATATATACACTCAAACAATATATAGGAGTCCTTTTAATATGCGTATTTGTAGGAGTTACACCACTTAACAATCACTTAATGTAGAAAAAAAGATTCATAAATGAATTTTGAAAGGCAAGCATTTTTTTGCAAAAATCCCACCGCTTTAATGATAATCATCAACATCAGTACAATGATCTCAAGAGTAATAAAATTGAGAATTGTATATGGACGGCCCGCTCCCGTCTCATGGGGCGAGTTGTTTGCACCCTATAGAATAGAGTACATACTTGCATGTAGTAATCTGTCACCCTATGGTTGATATCATTAGTTTTCTCGTGCTTTGCTTTTTTTTTGTCTCCTGAAGTTCTTCTTAAGCAATATAGCGGTCAATCAACAGTTCATCAACTTGTCTTGTAAAGGGTGTGACCCCGGCCACGCGGGGCGTATCCAGTGGGAGTGCCATGGGTGCCATGGCACCCCCTAAAAATATGTAGAAATTCATTTAGTACTAATATTTGGACCAATTCTTGCTAATTGTTACAAGTATTTGGATTAATTGTTGCTAAATGGTAAGTAAAATACGGAAGTTTTTAACCTTGGCACCCCCACCAATTTCATCCTAGATCTGTCACTACGGCCACAACACGTTCAACGACATTATGCTATCACCTATTGGGCAGGCCGTGACTCAAACTTATTTTTTGGAACAAAACGGGCAATTTGCCTCATTTTACTTAAAAACCTAGAAGAGAATTGACCCGTTCATTAGTGAGAAACAAGCCGAAAACCGGGAAACCAGCCGAAAATCGTTACAAATGCAACAATGTCGTTAGGAAATACGACCACATTGGGGAAACCGAGCCGACCTGACTACCAGGGCCGGTCCAGAGATTTCAGGGGCCCGGGGCGAGATTATAATTTGGGGCCCTTAGTATAGACATATTATATGGTTGTAAAATGGAGATCAGTGAGAGAAATGAGACGCAAATTTTAAGGTGGAAAACGCTTACTAACCGTTGGCTTGTCATTTAAAGGAGTAGTATTTTTATTTTTCTGATATGCCACCTTCTCTACTAATGTGTCCCTTTTGTTAGCAAGGTTAGCCTAATTTGTTGGGTCATAAATATCCACATGAACTGGTTTCTCATACACATTAGCAGACTATGTAGAAAATAAAAATTAAATATGTACTCATGATCACTCACATTGTTATCAGCCGCGTTAATGTCAATATTATCTTCCATATGGATCTCATCTTTTACTTTGTCCCCCCACATGAACTATTCGTCTGGATTTGTTAAATTGCTGATGTTAATCTTCAACAAAAAATTGTGAGGGGACCATCTCTATCTTTTCGCAATCTAAAATAGATAACGACGCTACAAACAATAAAAATTAGTAATCCAAATTACGGCATAAACCTACAAAAGAACTAGGGAGGTTGAAAATTGATCAAATACCTGCCGCCGGCGCGGGGCCTTGGGCGATCCGGAATGCGACAACGAAGTACGGAATCAGCCGACTCGCCGAGCTGCTGCGCTGCGGCGGTCGAGCGACGGCCGATGCAGGCGGCGATGCGGATGCGTTTTGGTTTTCATATCAGACGCGAAAAACCGATGCGATCGAATCACGCTGTGATGTACTTAATGCTCGCAGGTCCCGACGCACAGGACGTCCAGACCGATCGATCCTATTCCCCGTGCAGCTACGAGGGCAAAGCCTTTAGGGCCCAACTGCTAAGCGCCACTCCACCACGGCCTTTTTAAGCTAAATGATTTTTCTTTTTTACATACACATTAACTAAGACTAGTGTACACATGCACATATACACGGGAGGGCCCCCAAAATTTCTGGACCCGGGGCGACCGCCCCCCCCCCCCCTAGGACCGGCCCTGCTGACTACCCACATGAAACACACACACCGCCGAGAAGAAAACACCATCGAGGTTATCATCGAGCGTTGTTGTCGTCGCTACTCCTCGAGCAAGCGATTCCGACTTCACCTTCAACGACCAACGACGAAGCCCTCACCGCAGCCGATGCTGAAACCCATGTCCGCTTGTGCCAAACAACCGACCCAAAACGTCGAGGAAGAGGCAGCTTCGATTTTGACGAAGAGCTTAACGGGAGAAAGTTGCACACCTTGCACCGACAAAATCAAAGTGGAGATTGGCGCACTGGTAACACCAATAATGTGGCATCGTTGCCGGCATGCGCCTCGTGAAACGCAGCTTCGACTTCGCAGCTTCATGGCGGCACGCATTACAGGAACCCAAAAGACACATTGGTATGTTGGTGAAAAAGGACATGCGGCGACTCAGCTCCGCTACCACACAAATCGCAACACCACCAAACCACCCCAAGCTACTGGTCCCACTAGCCAGAGCCGCTCCAAAACGATGCCTCCCGCGAGGGAGACGACACCAAAAGCGCTGCCATCATGCGGTCTAGCAAAACTGGAGCTGGGATTTCCCTGGGGTGTTAAGCCTACGTGGATGAGGACATATATCCTTGACAACGCCTCCGAGAAGGTAACGGCGCCCGCAAGCGTCGCCATCACCGGCACCGAGACGCCAGAGCAAGGTTTTCACTTGGCGAGGTCTAGTCGCAGGCGTCTCAGATCCCAAACCCCAACTCCAATCACAGTTTTCATCCCGCAGGCGACGTCGTCGCATAACGAATCGAAGATTTTTTTGTGTAACTTTAGTTTGATCACAAATCTTTGTTGTTCACACGTATTTTCCGTGTTTCAATCTAATGTACTTTGTTTAATCAATAAAGTCAGATCTTCTAAAACAAAATTAATCCAATTGTTTTCTTTGACCTGGAAAATCGATCGAACTATTAATAGCAGAAAACGTTGTATGTTTTGCTTTTGTTTGAAAATAAAACAAGTTTTGGGTGTCGACCAGACGACCACAGCCGGGTTGCTGGGTGCGTTGACGCCGTGAGACTGCAACAACCTGTACCTGTGTCTACATCTATTATATACTAAAAGTAAAATGAGTTAGTTTTTCGAGACACGACGTTAAGCCACATAGGTTAAAATTCTACAATCCGTTGATTCTAAACATAAGGGCTGAGATTAAAATAAAAAAGCGTTGCGTACAACATTAGTTGCATACAAATATATTTACCCTGACACGTACCAGGCAAGAAATCAGTCCATCGACCGAATGGGCCTGGCCCAAACGATGGTACATGGAAATTGGCTTTTTTTTTCTTGACGAAATTGGCTGTTAATCGGCTGATACGTGATCAACCGGTAAATTTACTACTGTAGGTCGCACCAGCCGGCCGGCTCCTCTCCTGTTGCATATGCACAAGATTAAACACCGCAGTCGTGGCTAATGAGATGTGTTTATAAACCAATTGAAGAAACTACCATAGACGCGAACTGAGCCTAGCTTAGCTGGTTTGGTTCCTTGTGGTGGAACCAGCCCACCCAGGTTCAACTCCCAGACTTGGCATGGGTGCTCACATTTTACTGGATTTTCCAGGATTTAACCGGTGCTATGTTTTTAGTGGTAGGTGACGTGAGCGGTACGTGCATGTTTGTGAGCGTCTGCGTCTGTACTGTGTTTCTCAAAAAAAAAAGAAACTACCATAGACGGTACGTGGCAAGCAGATGAATGCCTCCATGCACAAATCGTGAACGGAGTTCTCGATTAGAAAATCTCTATTCTAAACCTATGAGAGAACACCAGAAATATGGAACATTCTTTCTTTATGTCCAATTTTCCATTTGTGTGTGATCTATCACAACTTATGTTGACCGATTGACGCAATAATTACACACATCGGTCGACGTCTGTATTCGAGCCTACCTATAACTACAGAGGGTAACTGGAATAAAATTCCAAAACTTGTATGTTCATGAGGCAAAAAAAAAAACATGTGCGATACTATATACACCTTTTCCCGTTGACCAAGAGAAAGCAAAAGTTCTATTAATAAAAACTATATATCGTGGTAATTCAGTTTTGGCTATATAGCTTACCATTATAGTACAAGGAGAAACAAGTATGTTCTAGGTACTTGAGTTGGCTCGATAGATTTGAGTAAATGTATGTAACATCATCTGACCTTTAACGATCAGGTGGACCTTATTTGTTGTTGACCACAACTTGTATAAAACTTACACCGGCAATTATAGAGTGTATTTTGGTTCTGTAAATTCATGTCTTGGCCAACAATAAGGCCAATATTATGTTTCTTATGTTACCTAGAATGGACACCATTACAGTCGTATTTAAAACAAATTCCATATAATTTTGGTATGGTAACCATTGATTAAATATTGTGTAAGAAAATTATAGATAAAGCTCACCTATATTTTGTAATCTATGTAGTATATATCTGATCATCTATTGCAAATCACTAGGAAAATCTGCCCGTGCGTTGCCACGGGCCAGACACGAAAACCATATAGCAAAAATGAATTTTTACTGGAAATTGTTGTCTGTATTTGTTGCTACTGGAAACAATATAGCAACAATCAATTTTACTGCAAGTATACAAATACTGTTGGTACTGACATTACAAAAAAAATCCAGGCAACAATGAATTTTACTTACTCAAGAACTGACAGTACACAAAAATAAGCAACAACGAAAATTCAAGTATATTTGTACTAAGAACACAGTCAGAGAGGAAACTGAATCAAGAAAATTTACTGAAGCAAGCACAAAATTTGTTCAACTAATTGGACTTGCACAAATTACTCAAGCAGGGAATTGCAAAAAATTTGTTCAAGCACTTGCACTTGAAAGCAATATTTAGTGCAATTGCAAGTGTATTACTCCTACTTAAAGCAATGTTTGCCTGCTTGAAACAATATTCCAGAAAGCAAATTCAGCTCCGGCGCATGGAGCTTTTGCCCTCCTCTTGCTGAAAATGATTATCAAGTGCAGACATTAAGTTCTGAATGATTATCAATTGCAAGAACAACTGTCTATCAGGCTATATTACTCCAATTAACATTACTCAGTTTGGCCCAGTTGAGTGACCTAAGATCCTAATCTAAGCATAGCATTCCTAAGCATCTCATATCCTAATGTTGAGCGACCTAAGATTATCTAAGCAAGTAAACAAACAATTTGAGTAGAAGCAAGCAAACGAAATATTTTTTTCATGCTCTGTGCAGTATACTCCTTGCACTGAGTTGCAAACAAATATTGCACATAAGTTAATTTTATTGCAAAATATTGCACTCCAAGTTAAAGTACGGGAAAAACAGAGCAAAATATTGCAAACAATTCAGCGTACTCATAGGTTCTTGTGTACTCCAAGTCAAAGTACAAGAACTCAGAGTACTCCCAAATTGAGGATACAAGTAATACAGACAGGAAGTAACACAAGCAAATTCAGAAGCAGAAGCAAACTATCGAGCGCATAGGAAGGGGAGAACAGAGAAGCTGAGCGGACCTGGTTGAGCGCGGACGTAGTGGATGGCCAGGGCGTGGACGTGGTAGACGGAGATGGCGAACTGGTACTTCAGCATCCGCGCCTGCTTCTCGCACATGCCCTCGTCGGCCTTGCCCAGCGCGGCGGTAGTGCAAGTGCAGGTCGTCGCAGTGCAGGAGCCGTGGCCGTCATCCTCCCACCTATCCAGCCAACCTTTTGCTTATCCACGCCGTAGGGGAGCAGATCAAGCACCTCCGGCAAAAGATCTATCACCTCCATCCACAGATCGAGCTTCTCCGACCACAGATCGAGCACCAGCGCTGCAAAATCTGATCTTTGACCTACACCTAGACCTACCATACGATGGAAAGCGGCGCGGTAAGAGAGAGGAACGAGGCAACGGAGAGAACAAGAGAGAGGGAGAGGGCGCGGGAGAGAGCAAGAGGGTCGCGCCGGCGATAGAGAGCAGGAGGGCGGGGCGCCGGCGAGAGAGAGGACGCGCGCGACGCGAGAGAGGTCGGGAGTGAGAAGGGAGAGGAATCCGTGCGTGAGGAGGGTGTGTTGGCGTTTTTGCAAAAAGGTCCGTGGGTTTTCGGTAAATCGCGAATAAGTCAGTAGAACGTCTGCTCTGTGGACTGCGGGTTAGTTTCCCAGTTTGTCAGGGGGTTTTGTGAAAAATGGCAGTTCGAACCGGTATCCACTTAAGCGGTGGCAGTGGCTGTAATTGCGGTGTTGCGCGAGGGCAAAATCGTCTTTTTAGGGGCGGACGGCAAGAAACCTTACTGCCTTTTATAGTAGGTATAGATATAGCCTTTTAATTTTCCTTAAGTGGTCTGTTGTTTCCGAATTATTAACATACCGCAAAACACAGAGTTTATATATTCCGAGGCGTACTTCTAATACAATTGTCGGCAGTTCGTTAAATTCATGTACTAATGTAATATGAGTGCAACTATCATTGTATAGCGTGAATCATTAATATGATGTTCTTTAAATGTTACATAAACAATTAAGCTTCGGATTAGTTATGATTAAAGATGTAATTTGCACAAGTCATGATATTCCTTTTTAGCTTAACATACATAGTTATAGCCATCAATATAAGCATTTGGTAATTTATATTTATGAGAGACCCTTATTATAAGTCTCTTAGGCATTGTGTTGGTAGACTTTCATTATTATTTTGATCACTACAACATCAGAATTTTCAAAAATGTACATCTAATGTTAACATCCCACAGTTCGAAGTATAAATTTGCTTGACTTGAATCCCACTGTTTAGTCCTATGTACTTATCGAGTAGCGCATATAAACCATAAATACATCTTTATGATTTTTTTTCACAAAGTTTAACGATTAGGGATGTATTAACAATAATTGATGTATTTTGGTTGTTGTAGGATCCTATAATTTGCAGTTCACATTACCGAAATTAATTAGAAGAATTAAATATTTGCATAGATACTAAAATGATGCAATATTTGCATAGATACTAAAATGATGCAATATTTGCATAGACACTAAAATGATGCCCTCGCATTTGCGAGGGCCATCATGCTAGTTAAAAAAAAGTATTCGGGTCCTAACCCCGCCCTCATTCGTTACGCAAAGCGGTGAGCAGAGCAAAACCCACCCGAAAGCAGAGCAGCTGAGTAGGGCGGCCATCCCATCCGAAGCCGGAAGCATGGAGGCCGCCGCGGTCGCGTCGGCGAAGCCCGTCCTCCGCGTCGCCGCCGTCTGCGGCTCCCTCCGCAGGGCCTCCTACAACCGCGGCCTCCTCCGCGCCGGTATCCCCATCCTGCCTCTCTCGTCCTCCTCCTTGCACCTTGCCGCTACTCTCGCCCGCTGACCTTCTCGACGTCGTTCCCCTCTCCACCAGCGGCGGAGGTGTGCGAGGAGTCGATCCCGGGGCTGCGCGTGGACCACGTCGACATCTCCGCCCTGCCGCTGCTCAACACCGACCTCGAGACGCCCGACGGGGGGTTCCCGCCCGCCGTCGAGGCCTTCCGCGACCAAATCCGCAGCGCCGACTGCTTCCTCTTCGGATCCCCCGAGTACAACTACTCCATCGCCAGTACGTGCTCCCCTGCTCATCCCCTCCTCCACTTGTAATTTTAGTGTCATTTGTAAGGCCAAGTCTTCGCTTCGGTAGCTGAAAGCAATCTATGTTGCCCCAGTTGACAGGGATTATAATGGTCAAGTGACTGGTTGCAATTCGGGCCATCTTTTCTGAAATACTGTACTGTCGCGTACATATACGTTCCGTCTCAATCTGAGGATGGCGTTTTTCGGCAACTGTCAGTAATGGTGACTAACCGTGGCATGGTGCAATTTTCACAAGGTGGATTTGCATTTGATTGTCATGGTTTAGAATTAGTGGGCTCCCATTTGATGGACAGCTCGTGGAATTGATTCCCATCCCATTGCCATGATGCTCAGTTAGTGGAGTCCTCAGTCCTGTATGTACTGGAAACATGACCCAGGTACTAGATTAATTGTAGCTAAACTGCTAAAGCACTGATCACAGAATATGAAATTTCTAGCACCAATTGGAAAAAAAGGAACACTTTGTCTAGACACTAAGCAAGCCATCATGAAGTAGTGGAACCACCTTTATTCCTTTCTTGCAGATTTTATGAGAAAAAAATCTAAACATTCTATCCTCTACTCCCTCCCTTTCAGCTCAATTTAATATAGTTTATGGACTACTGGTGGTGCTAACATTCTTCTATTGTTACTCTGTTGAGTTTAGTCCTCATAATTCTTCATCCAGTAAATATTAGTTCCAGATATTACTCTTTCAGTTGTTATATAAGCCAATGAAGTAGTCTGAGTCTGGCTCTGACGACAACTACAGAAATCTGATACATTCTTTCACTTATACTATTTGTTCTAACGGTCTAAGATAATACTAACCTTCTACTATCCATTATGCTTCTAGTGGCCGTCTTTAACTTCAAAAAAATTATAAGCACTAATTTTGTAATTTGCTAGTCAATAACATGCCCAGTTTTCACACGGAATGGAATGATTGAGTTGCCTAACACCCCAATATTAATTAATGGCCATGTTGATATCTACCGAAACAAATGACAGATTATCCTGAAAAATCCATTTATTGTCAAGCTGGACATTATCTTGTAGTAGTTGCAGAAAATGACCAACAGTTGTTGAAGCAAAACTGCAAATATCATGCCTCGTAGTTGAATAATACCCCAAACAGAAATGGATAGTTTGTCTTTCGGATGCTCGTGTATTTGCTTGCTGACATGCTATGAGTTTCAATTGCAGCCCCTCTGAAGAATGCACTTGATTGGGCTTCTAGAGGAAAGAATTGCTGGGTAGACAAACCTGCCGCAATTGTCAGCGCTGGAGGTGGTTTTGGAGGAGGTAGATCACAGTACCATCTCCGTCAGGTTGGAGTGTTCTTAGATCTTCATTTCATCAACAAGCCAGAGCTTTTCGTCCAAGCATTTCAGCAGCCACCCAAGTTTGACAGCGACGGGAATCTGGTTGACGCTGAGATCAGAGAGCGGATCAAGAAAGTGCTCTTGTCCCTCCAGGCCTTCACACTCAGGCTCCAGAAGGATTGAAGCAACACAGGACCGTGCTAATCTGCATGTCTGCTTCGTTATTTTGCACTGTGGGTATTGTATAATATGCCTTGTTTGATGTCATTTTACTTCATATTCGGTCCACGGATTATCAGCAGACTGAAAAGTGAAACCTGTAATGAATCCTTTGCTTCTCCCTTTTGTAGAGGTTTTGATGATTTGGTAACATCCATAGGAAATAAAGTTACGGATTCGTTCTCCTGTAATGACACATTGACATGTAAATTTGACATTCTGTGTGATTTGTACAACTGAAGCATTGGGTTGTATGTATACGATGTGCTTTGCTAAAAAAAGGGATGTACATGATGTGCCAATTGTCCTATTGTTCTCATCCATAACCATAAGAGATAAATCATCCCTTACAGGTCTAGTTTTCCGTCTACCCTTTCTGCTGACACATCATGTCCAAGCGTAAGCTATCTACAGTTGATCAGCTAAACTAATTACGTCAGATTGAAACAAATGCTACGAACAATGGAGATACGTGGTAAAAAACATCAGTGTTCTTCGAACTCGTCGTCTCTAGCTTTACCTTCAAAATCTCGATTTTCACCATGTCTCGGTTGAAGAAGCAGTAAGCCCAAACCTGCACAAGCTGGCTAATCTCGAAGTTTCTAAACGTGGTTTGAGGCGCCCAACCCAATAATAAGAATCTAAGATAATTGAACGCACTGAAGCTGTCAAAAAGGGACTAGACCATCACTGTATCTCTCAATCTGAAAATCTTATTTCATCAAGACATGTTCCAGGGGTCGCCTAACAATGTCATAGTAGGTGTGCTCATAGTATCTTGTCTCCATCCAAAACATTTCACAGCTTTCAATCCAACTGTCACATGCTCTACCAACAACTGCTTTGAGAGCATCTGCCTCAGAGCCAAAGTTCCACAACAAGATTGATCGATAATCCATGATTCCCCTGACCACATAATGCTTTGGAAGGGAATGGCCAGCGAAAACCGCGGTACCAAATTGATCCACAATTTCTGAAAAGTTATCCTTCTCCCAGTTCATAGAATCATTATCGGTGTCGAAAAAGCCCCCAGTTTAAGCTCATTTATTAACACGTCGACATAACCTCGTAGCGAGTTGTTCACTATGAGGGTCCGTAAACAGCAAGAATAAGTGCAAACTTGACGACGGATTTCCACACTCTCAGCTCTCCGCTCCAGAGACAGTTTTATGAGATCATGGTCCAAATCTGAAAACTCCATTCCAGCTATCTCATCGATAACATGACTCTTCACGAAGTCATCCCTGGAAAAAAATAAATTCATCCACATGATGATCTAGCCCACCGGGGGCCAAATGGCTATCAAACTCTTTATGCAGTCGTATTTGATCTACTGCTCTATGATACATGTTCTCTTCAAGCTTAGTATTGAAAAACGCGTTTGCATAAGGCATCAAATGCACCTCAAAATCAAGTGTAGATGGTACTACTTGCTGGCAGTATTTTGTTGCATTGGCCTTGATATATCGATCAACTATCTGCAATAGTATGGCCATGTGGCTCTCGCGTATCAGAGGATGAAATACAGGTTCCCAAAGTGATAATACATCTTGCAGAAGATCAAGGGATGGTAACACAGCACATATGGGACGTTCAGATGGTACACCATGCAGAAGGAGTATCTCGGAATTTTCTTGGAGACGACAAATAGTAGCAGAAGAACAATCAGAGACCTTGATGTAAGGTTTCAGTTTGAGTAACTCACTAATAAATTTGAGTTTTTTTTTCCGTTGGTTTAAAATGCCACTCATAGATTTAAATTGTCGCTTCTGCAAAGATGAGATGGTCAACATATAAGGGTGCTCACGGCTGTTGATGCCATACTTAGATCTGAACTCTGGCCCCAATTTCTGAAAGAGGGCTTCTTCTTTTTCCTCTAAAAAATTATACGCACCATATATATCCATGTAATCCACTTGTTGCAACATTTCTATATAAGCAGGAAGGTATCTCTGAAATTCATCTTCAAATTCCCAATTCTAGGGAGATCCATCGGGAAGTTCCTTAGCGGCAGAACATGCCTTTACTTGAAGATTTCCCTTTTCCTTGGTAAACCAGGATTTAAAGTTGTTTTCGGCGAAGGAGCTGTCTTTATCGTCTCCATCATAATCCTTTATCAGATAAACATACACGTCTTTGCAAAGAACAAGCAGCTCTTGGTCTGCACCAGCAGTTTTACTGGACCTCAATTTGTGCATTAGGCGTTGGACTGTACATTGGAGCTGATTGTCTAGACGCCGAATTAGACAGGGTAGCAGATAATCTACAATCAAAAGCTTAATCCACACATCGTTTGTAGAAACTCCAAACCGAATAAGACAACGGAAAAACTGTAGAGCCTTCATAGCTGTTTCATCATCCACAAAGTATCCAAAGAGGCTCATCCTTAACTTCCCAAAGCAACCATGACGTATAAGAAAACTGAAGAGAGAAGACAGTGACATAGAGGTCATATCTTTTGAAGAGACGGTTTCCTTGTTGCAGACAGGTTTAACATCTTCATGCGGAGGCACACAAGTTTGTTCCATAAGTGCCAAAGCTTCAAGCAAACCCGACATCTTTCGTGTAAACTCTACCAGTAGCTTATATCCCATTTTTTGTATTTGTTCATCTTCTCCAACAAGATTACCATAGACGAAAAGGTTATCAGCTTGTATGTCACACAGAAGATTAAACCAAGCAACATCAAGTCTATGCTCGCACTGCAATAGTACGGGTTTTAAGAAGTTGTCTGTCCAATCCTCCCAGAGTTCAGAGGGACAATGCTTGACCAGAGGAACAACCACAAGATGGATAAGCTTCCCCAAATGTTTAAATTCCATACGCTCGAGAGCTTCCATGAGGGCATCACTAACAGATAGACCATCCAATAACTTCGAGAACGCCCCTTCAACGGTTGTACATAGACCTATAAAATTGTACAATCTCTGTCGAGTGCCCGCCAACAGCGCTCTTGTCTCATTCTCATGGAATTATTCCTCGCTGTCAATGGTATACAGTCCGTCAGGAATTTCAAGCAAACGACCAAGCTCCTTACAGCTCAAGCTTAGCCTCTTCAAGGTCTTGCGCCAACCAGCCAACACCAATTTCCACTCCACAAATTACATGTATACAACGGAGCAGCCATAAGAACAAAGGAACGATTGATTGCAGAAGAGCTATGGGGAAAACATCACAAGCACCATGCTCCTCACTTTTTACGCTCCTCGTAAGCTTTTCCTCGCAGAATTTCACAATGTGATAGGACATCTTCAGAAACTGACAATCAGAAAACAGATCGCTCAGCCCACACACTGTATGCACGTATTTATGGTTCCACTCCCTCAGAGTCCAGAGTCCGTTGAGGGAATCAAGTAGGCATGGAAGCATACTCATGTTATGCTGCTGAATCCCTGGAGAAGATGCTGCGGTAAAAAATGCCTCGCATAGTAAATTATGCTTTAAGAGGAGAAGGCAGCCCGTTCCGTCAGATTTTTCTGGGCTGCAGCTGTTGCTGTTCCCGTCAGATTTTAGACTAAGAAGAACCAGCCTATGCACTGTGTCGCTGTACTGTGACTTCAGTTTTAGAAGATGAGCGCTGCTGAGTTTTTCACTCCTGTATTTCAGGAGATGCTGAAGCATTTTAGACCCATGATCCTGAACCTCACGCGATTTCTGGCTGACCAGCAGAAGTGAAACCCTCGCAAAGGATTCCACGTATTCATCCTCTTGTGTTCTTGCCAGCCCCAAATTTGGAGGGTCCGAATCGCCGTCGACGTCCGTCGTCGCCTCCAAAATAATTTTTTGGGGGGCGCCAAAGCATTCCAGGTATTCTTCCTCCTTTCTCTGTATGTGGGGGGAAGAAGCGTCCATGGAGGGGAAGCTCGATCTGGGCCAGAAAAGACTGGGTGAAGCCGACAGTGGAATCAAGAATGGCGATCCGAAAATCGGATAAAGGATGAGCGAGCCAACCTTGCCTGCTCCGGTGGCGGAGAGGCTTCTCGGAGATGCCCCTCGAGGTGGCGAGCGTTGGGACTGCGCGGACGGATGAGGAGAGGAGGCTGTGGAGGCGGTCGAGCGCAAGGCTCGAGATCGAGATGGTCGGCGTCCACGAGGGTGAAATCCTTATTTTGGGATGTTCTTAGTTTACTGCTGGGTCGTCAATATAATCTTGAACCTCAGTAAGGTCATATTTATGCGTAAAAGAACCAAGAATGAGCAATGTGCATTATGCTTCGAAAACAACATGTAGAAGTATCATCAACTATATTACAGTATTTCCTATTTATTTAGGTCAAATAAATATACGCTCTGTTAACCTATGTCGAGATATTTTGTACCTTTAGAGCTCTCTACTAGAACATTTATTTGCGAATAGGTAAAAATTGATATAAATCTGAAATCACATAAAAATATATAACACAACTATTGATGTGAATTTAATCTACGAAGGGACGCTTTAGTGTATTTTTCATAAATCTAAGGGGTTACAAGTCAAAAAATGTTTTGTAGGAAAAGTATCAAACCAATGTAATAATAATAGATTTAATACAAGTTCATTTTTGCAACAAACTGATGTATAAGTTGTAATAACAAGGCACATTGTATATTTAATTTAGTAGCACAATTTATGTTCGTACTTGTGCTCGAGTGTGTTAGCAAATTAAATGATTAAGATCATACATTGGTCGAATCAGTCATAAGTAACTAAAAATGTTTGGTATAAATAAGTATATGAGGTTTCTCGTAGTTAAATTAAGAACATTTTGTTCCTAAGCATCAAAGAAATATTTAAATGAGGTCCTATGGATAATATATTGCATTTGGAATATCTCTCATAGCAGGGGCAAAGTTGGGCCCTGGGCCAGGGCCACTACACATAGAGAAAACTGACTTGGCCCTGGTCGTAGCCTAGGCATGGCACAATTTCTCTGGCCCATTTTCTCCATCGCATGGAATTGAATCGAAGCTTCTCTCCCTCACTCGTTCTGTCTGTCCTCTGGCGCTCGCTGCCGATGCACACCGGCGCCGCCAAATAATCTCCGTCGTCGTCGGCAGCACGCAAGCAGCAGTTCGGCTTGTTGCCCCTTCCCGTAGGCTTCCCGAAGGGTCGCGTTGTTCTCCTCTGCCATTCTGACCCCTGCTAGCCCCACTTGGCTGCCTAGCTTGGATGGTTGTTGCGTCGCCTCCGCTCTTTTCAGGCAGAACCAGTCAACCAGGGGACTGGGCGGAACAGTTGAACGGATAAACAGGGGCTGCTTTTCTCAGAATTTCTCCTCTAGGCTGCTGGGGTATAGGTATTTTTTATATTCACTAGTTCTGATGATTTAAAATTATAATTCAAGTAATTTGTTGAATTAATATTTTTAGCTTTTTCATCCCTTGTGTACTTCTTTATGGATAGTTCATAATGGAGTTGAAAATATATGTTTTTCTTTGCAACAATTCCAAATAGTTTATTTTTTGGTAGTTTTTTGTGCTAAGGTTTTGGCCCGGGGCTTCTCCAATCCTGGCTCCGCCACTGCCACATATGCAAGATAGGGTAATAATGGCTTCTTAGTTCTCCATGAAAATGATGTAAACATGTAGGAATCATTTCTAGGATCATTTTGATATCTTATTTTCTCTATTTCGAATCATAGAACTCAATATTTGTTAAAATATTTATTATTTAGCAACATTTTAGATTGTTTAAAATAGAGAATATACGGATTCTTTGAATTGTTTACATGTTGTTGATACAAAGTCATGTATTATTTGGAAATTTGAATTCGCAAAATAAAAAACAACAACGATTTGAAAACAAGGGTTAGGTTAAACTCTCGTGATGTTTCGAATGGTTAGGTGACACGCTGGAAAAGATTAAAAGGTGGAGATTTTGGCATAAGGCGAGAACAGTGGCCCCAGGCCACACGAGGATGGAACCGATCTAGAACGGTGACCACGATGTGGCAGCATGGTCATGTTCGTAAAGTGCCGGTACATCACGGAGATGCGCGAGATGCGCGAGGTGTGCATCTGTGTCATGCGTGCTCACTCCCTCGCCGATGAGGTGCATGGGCGCTAGGTCATCGAGTTAGATTGTTACTCTTGGGTTTGTTCGGAAATCCTAAGCTGTTAGGGTAAAACGGAAGATTCCGGTTTGTGGGTTGTACTTCAGAAAAGTTTGGGATGGTTTGGAGGTCACCTTAAGGCCCACCACTAGTGATGGAGCTCTTACATCATGGGGAAGGCTCAAGAAGAATAAAGGTGAGACATGGTTGTGTACGACTCACCTTCGTGGTTTCCCGCCCCTCACCAAAGGCTCCTAGTTTTCTCCCAAGGAAACAAACGCTGAGTTACATCTTTGTCTCCACGTGACTTGGTTATTTATATCTAATCTCATTCATGATGTATCAACGCTTCTAATAGCCTTCGAAGTTGAATTATTGTAGTGCATCATATAAGTTGTTTCACTTAGTTGTTAGGATCGTCTTATTTATCCCCATAGGCTAAACTTGCGAAAAGAAAAGTCAAATTTATAGAAGCTGTTCACCGCCCCTTAGCTTACCATCTCTATCTTTTTAGAAACCTTATGATAGCCTTGTGTGAGATAAGGGAAAACAAGATCCCTTGTGATGGTGACATAACTACCCGGTGAGCTAAACCCATGGAAAAGTTAAGCTATTCAAAGAGGACCAGGTCAAAGACACAGGCCGACGGGCCAAGGAAGCCCACGAGGAGACAAGAGCCTTTGGGCTGTATAATAAAGCCGACTCTCGGTGAATTTGGGATGACAATTGGATACCAGTCCACGTTAGCAAATTGCCCATATTTCTGGCACCTCGCCCTGAAGGGTCCTACCTGTCAGATTCAGTGTTAATTCATGATCAATTCGCTTTTAGCGTATTTTTCAGAAAATTTGTGTGAACCAGCGGATTAGTGTAACAACAATACCAAATGATAAATTCGGCCCTTAAAGGGGTAGTTCTATGTTATTAACGCCATAAAAGTGTCTTCAAGTTGCCTTTGAGTCCACGGAAAATGGTGGCCCATTCACACTTCATCTGATTTGAATTTTGACGGTAAAGATTACTTTCCTTTGTAGTTCAATTATCGGCGTACCCAATTGATCTATTTGCGGTTTTCTCTTCACCGTATGGAGATTATAAACCAGTTTACGAAGGTCTGTACATGGTTGAAGCGAATGGTGAGAGGTATTTTTACGCCACATTTTGTTTTTAGAAATGGAGGGCACCCCAGCCTCTACATCGAAAAGATGCATACAGCCTTCTTTATTGATTTATTCAACGAAGGACGGACAAAGAGCATACATCAAAACACCCAAAGCCACCACACAACACCTACAAACCCGACAACGGGTATTTTATGCCACATGGATGTCCGTACTCTACGGATCGACCTTCCATCCCTTAGACGTTCTACAAATTCTTTTTTTTTTGACCTGTAGACGTTCTACAAATTCTTGACATACCTGAATTGCACCATCCTATTATACAGAGGTCGGTTGCAATGACGAGTCTAATAAAATGTTCTTTATCGAAAAAATACCGGAAAGTGGATTGTGATCCCGGGCACCAGTGATCTCTCCTATTTAAAAAAATTCAAAAATCATATTTGTGAGTTTCCAAAAAATCTAAAAAAAGATCCAGATGTTGCCCATGGTGTACCCACAAATGTGTAAAATTTTAATCTGAGATACCTTATATTATGAGCTACACAAAAAAAACAAATCTAGTAAAACTTAGAGATTTAAAAATATACATTCTCAGATCTACACATTTGTCATTTTTGTGTATCTCAGAATACAAAGTATTTAAAGTTGAAATTTTTGACGTTAGTGGGATATATCATTGGCTATACGTGAATTTTTCTTCGAATTTTTTTGAAACTTATAAATAGGGTTTTCGAATTTTTCAACAGGAGGGTGCACTGGTGCCCGGGAGCAAAAAAAAAAAAAGTCTCCACCGAAAAAATAGCGGCTATTTAATAGCCCTCGCATTTCTGTGGCGTGCCGTATCATCTAAGGCACTGGGTAACTGTTTTATAATGTTGTTGTTTTTTCCTGAAGGAGGACACAGGTCGTAAGGTGAGATCAGTAGCCTACACAAGTAGCATTCCGTCACGTCCGTATCTTCAGCCCTGATTTTCATGTGCCTTTATTATCCTTGACCGGTTGAGCCTGACCAACTAGGCAACCATGAACCACAAATATGCATCAGCACACCGTTTAAGACCGTAGAACATGATCACAAACGAAGCAAATTTTGGTTAGCCTACTATGCTTGAATCATGCATATCGAGTTCTCCGTAAGCTTCTTTAGGGCAACAAGGCAAAGTGTCCAAGAAAGAAACTATGTTGGCCCTTCTTCTTCTGCTCATACTGCTGAGCTGCGACGGGGAAGTGGCCAGTTCGTCGTTGGACGATGGCCAGTTCGCCTACCAAGGTTTGGCCGGCGCTAACCTTACGCTCGACGGCCTCGCCGTTGTAAAGCCCGACGGACTCCTGGAGCTCACCAACTTCTCGTACCAGTCAAAAGCCCACGCCTTCCACCCCACCCCGCTCCACTTCCTCAACAAGTCGACGACGAACACATCCACCACCGTGGTGCGCTCCTTCTCCACATCCTTCGTGTTCGCCGTCGTGTCACCGTACGAAGGTGTGAGTGACCATGGGTTCGCCTTTGTTGTCGCCCCGACAACCAATTTCTCAACAGCTTACGGCGGTGAGTACCTGGGCCTTCTCAACGCGACGAACGGCACGGCGAGCGACCCCATCTTGGCGATCGAGCTGGACACCGTCATGGACCTCGAGTTCCTCGACATCAACAGCAACCACGTGGGGATCGATGTCAACAGCATGATTTCGCAGCAGGCCCAGCCGGCTGGCTACTACGATGATGAAGACGGTGGTGGCGCCTTCCGAGGACTGACGCTAAACAGTGGCTTGCCGATGCAGGTGTGGGTGGACTACGACGGCCAGGCCAAGCAGCTGAACGTGACATTAGCTCCCGTGCAGGTGCTGAAGCCTAGGATTCCTCTGCTCTCGGAAGTCATCGATCTCTCGACGATCATGGCGGATGTGATGTACGTCGGCTTCTCGTCAGCGTCCGGAGCAGTGTCCGGAGCCTACGTGCTGGGATGGAGCTTCAGCCTCGACGGACCTGCCCCGCCGCTTGACTTCTCCAAGCTTCCTGCTCTGCCACGCACGGGACCGAAGCCTCGGTCCAAGCTCTTCGATTTCTTGTTGCCACTCGCCATCGTTGCGGTGCTTGCTTCAGTCCTCTACCTTGTGTGGCGTCGGCGCCGGTTTGCGGAGGTGCGTGAAGACTGGGAAGACGAGTTCGGCCCCTACCGTTTTGCATACAAGGATCTGCATCTTGCCACGGATGGGTTCAGGGAGAGCAATTTACTGGGTGCCGGGGGCTTTGGGAGAGTATACAAAGGGACACTTTCTGCATCCAGTTTGGAGATCGCGGTGAAGAGGGTGTCGCATGATTCAAGGCAAGGAGTACGGGAGTTCATCGCCGAGGTGGTGAGCATCGGCCGTCTTCGACACCGTAACCTTGTGCAGTTACTGGGATACTGCCGGCGCAAGGGTGAGCTTATCTTGGTTTACGACTACATGCGAAATGGTAGCCTTGATAAGCACTTGCACGATCCACACACCCCATCCATATCTTGGCCCGAAAGGTACAAGATCATCAAAGGTGTCGCTGCAGGCCTACTGTATCTTCATGAGGACTGGGAGAAGGTTGTGATCCACCGAGATATAAAGGCAAGCAATGTGCTCTTGGACCAGCAGATGAATGGACGCCTAGGAGATTTTGGCCTAGCAAGGCTATATGACCATGGAACCGTCGGTGAAACAACCCATGTTGTTGGCACCATGGGATACCTCGCTCCGGAGGTTATGCGCACGGGTAAGGCGACGCCCTTAACCGATGTATTCGCGTTCGGTGTGTTTCTCTTAGAGGTCGCCTGTGGACGAAGGCCAATCGAGCTCAACGACGATGTTGTGATGGTTGATCGGGTTCTTGAGCTCCACCGCAGAGGATCGATCCTCGACGCGGTGGATCCACGGCTAGCTGGAAAGTTTGAGACAGAGGAGATTACCCTCGTGCTGCAACTTGGTTTGTTGTGCTCACACCCATTGCCTAATGTGAGGCCTACCATGCGAATGGTCATGCTGTACCTGGACGGTGGCCAGTCGGCTCCTGACTTGGCGCCCACTTACACGAGCTACAGTATGATGGCGCTGATGCAGAACCAAGGCTTCGACTCGTATGTTACGTCGTCGTACCCTCCGTCGGCGACTAGCATCGGTGCCCTGTCTTGTGGGTCTTCAGCGTCAGTTCTCGGTGAGGGAAGATGAAGCTACTGGTGTGCTCAACTTTTATACAAGGATTCATTCAGAAGAAAACATATATGCCTGGGCTCGTATTATTTTTGTAATCCTAGCCGAGCTTATTTTGTTTGGGTCTCCTGGCATGAGCTTAGTCGGAAGAAAAATCTCTCAAGAGTGTTTTTGTAGACGAAGGCAGTGGAGGGGAAGGTGCTATAGTCGTAGTTGGAGGAGGAGGCGTCCGGAGGCGCAGTGTTGGAGGAGGATGCTTCTTGTCCCGAGTCGACGAGGACCTTCATCCAAACGGAAGTGTCCGCCTCGAACTCCGTGGCCGATGCTAATAGGTCCTTCGTGAGGCCGGGATACACACCGTCCGCCTCATCATGTAATGGATACGGGACGCGAAACTCCGGCGACATCTCCTCCGGCTCAGACTTCGGCCTGACGATAATGTTAGGTTGATCTCATCCGGTCGAACCCCAACGGGTCGATCGGTCCCCTTGACCGCGTCCTGATCGGGGACGCCCAACCGCACCAAGGTTGGTGGGCCCCTGTGACCCGCGCTACATAAAGGGTGGGGGGCCGGTAGCACACGGATGACGAGGTTTACCTGTGCGTCACCGCCCCCACCAACATGACCTACCGATCGAGGGTTAGTGCGGTGCTCACGGGAAGCACCACCGACGGCACTGCCATCACCACCTCCGTCCACCATGGCCGGAGTCTCGAGCGCCTCCGCACAAGGTGAAGGTACTGTTTCTCCTCTCCATCGATCTATTCTACCGGTAATGATCTACCCTAGAGATCCTACGGGTCAAACATTGGTATCAGAGCACCTAGGGTTGTAGATCTTACTCGTGTAGAAAAGGAAAATTGAGATCGAATCCAATAGATCGATCAAGAAAAAGAAAGGAAAATAATTTTCCCCGTGCGTAGAAACCCTAACCCTAATTCGAAAAGAAAAGGGGGAAGGGCAAAGAAACTCACCGGGAATGGCCTAGGCTTACCGGAAACAGAGCGCCGCCGTGATGGCCGCGCCGTTCCTCTCTATTCGGTGCGCACCAGTAGGGGCACCGGACGAAGAACATCACCTCCAATGGGGGCAAAGGGCACCACAGCCAAATCCGTTCGACGGCGGCGCGCTCAGGCGAACGCGCGACCGGCGAAGGGATAGGCGACGGCGTCGTCTTCCTCCTCTCGTAGGCCTGCTCCGGTGGCCGGACCTTGCGTCCGCGTCTGCGGCCGTCGCTGAGCAGGTGAAGAGCGCGCGAGTACTGGAAAGAAAGGAGGGAAAGGGGACCCTCGCCGCTGTAGGCTGTGATGTCGTCGCCGCCATGGGCTGTGACGCCGTCGCCGGCCGGTGTTGAACTCCATCGCGCCGTGCGGGACAGAGGTGAGCTCGAGCGAGTGGAAAAGAAAAATGGGCGCTCGGGTCAACCGTCCCCTTTTTTGTTCAAGCGAGAAGGACGGACGACCGTCCGATCCAATCGACGGCCAAGATTCGCCCGAAGCTAGGGTTTCCCGGGGAGTGGGCTATTGGGCCGCAAAGCAGGCCATGGGCCGATTTTGGCAGAGTTAGTTGCCGCCGCGTGCGGTGCAGAAATTGAGGCCGTGGGCCAGTTATTTGCCGCCGCTGGCGGTGCAAAGAGAAGCAGGCCATGGGCCGCCACAGGCCGTGGACTGCAGGGTTTTTCGTATGTTAATTTCACAGAACACAGCTTAGTCGTTTTTGTTCAGTTTTTGAGCAATTTTCATCCAGTTTTCCTATTCAAAAATTATCCAACGAAATTTTGTTTAGGAAACTGAAAAGGAAACAGAAAAGTGACAGAAATATTTCTGCAAAGTACAAAGTTCATGAATTTTATTCATTTTTTCGCTGCAAATAGTTGAAAGTAATTGCTTAAATGCAATAAAGTGATAATTTTTTTTTTTAAAGGTATGATAAAGTGAATATTAAAGGTGATTATGATCTTGTTATTTTACAACCAACGTTGTTAATAACATAATCATGATTTGTTAATCGTTGAACAGTGCAATGTTTGTGAAATACAGATAATATTTTACAGTTTCTGCTGTAAAGTAAAAGGACTCTCCTCTAATTAAATTGGAACCAACGGGAAAATTTAATTAGAGAGGAGGAAAAATAGAAATACTTGTTTAACAGATTAATTATGGTATTGTTGTTTTCTGACCAACGTTGATGATAGCAGTACTATAATTATATGAGTTCTATAGTCAAAGGGCTAGATGTCTGATAATTTTGCATGAAAGTGATCAATTTTCAGAGAAAAGATAAAAGGTCAAGAAATGCTCTTGAAATATAGAAATATGTATTTTTCATGTTTCCGCTGAAATAGAGTTGATGATAATGTCATTTTCCAAAAAGAGTTCTTTATTGGAATAGAAATATTATCATCATGTTGTTTTTGAGTTTTATGCATTGATTCTATTTCTGCCCAATGGTGATGTAGAATCAGTGTAGAAAGATGATGTTTCATTCTAATTCTGCCCAACGGTGATTTAGAATATAGAAGAAAGTTTTAAAGATCTAAGGTGCATATCTTTAACCAGACCAACGAAGGGTTATTTTTTATGCTCATTATTTTTTATTATTATTGAATATTTTCTCAGACAAAGATTCTCATGTTTTCATTCGTGAAAGCAAAAGGATGGGTACTTGTGACCCGAAAGATGACCATGAAAGGTCATAAAGTGAGAGAGTATGTTCTCTCTAAAGAATGACTGCAAAAGAAAAAGAATTCTTGGATGTTAATCCAAGAATACAAATAGATCATCGAGAGTCTTGTTTGACAAATGTCTTTCATGTACTCTCCATGCAAAAAACAAATAAATCATTCAGAGTTTTGTTTAACGAATTTCTTTCATGTACTCTATATGAAGAAATTTTTTAAACGAGCAACATGAATGCTTAATTTGACTAACGTTGGATTAAACATGTGTATAAAAGAGTATTCAGATTTATTTCTGAATTTGATGATTGAATATGCAGTCTAAAGAGCCAATTGTGGCATCTGTGTCTCTTAATTACCCGCATGACGGGAAAAGATGATAATAATACCCACGTGGTGGGAAAAGTCTGGGAAAATACCCGCATAGCGGGAGAAAATTTTGACAAAGGACTTATCCTGTATGACAGGAAGAAGATGTGATGACTCATGTGTTTTTATATCGACCGCACACTTTATGTGTCATAGTTACAAAGCGCTTAATGAGTCAAAAGAGAATAAAGTTACAAAGAACCTAAAGATGAGAATGGCATGCAAGTGTGACTTGCAAAAGTACCATTGAGAAAGAACTCTTGTGAGTTTTGAAAAGGAATGAGGAAAATGTACTCCCATACATTAAAAGACAACTTCATTTTGAATGAAGCAGATAAAAGACAACTTCATTTTGAATAAAGCAGATAATCAAAGTTTCGAAATTGTGGCAAAAAGGTTCTTGCCACATTTCGAGGGGGAGATAGAGAATGTTAGAGAATAAACTCCCCTATAATTCAGATAATGTGATGCATATTATGCATCTAAGTGATCTATGATGAATTGTGATCGTCTGGGGAGTACGACGGTCATAATAATGATACCCCTAAAGAAAAGAAATAGATGTATTTTTGGATATTTTACAGCTCCAAAAGGAGACTAAGGACGGTACTCAAAGTGCCATAAAGAAGACAGATTGACAGGTTAACAGAATAAACCCAAATAAAAAGGATTAAGGATACACCATTTTGGAGAAAATGGAGTAATCTGGGGGAGCATGGTATGAACATACCTAAGGCTCGAATAGATTTTATCTGGGAGAGCTTGTTGCTTTATAATAGAGATGAACAAGTAAACATGGATCTTGTGATTTAGGTCCTTGTAAGAGCTATTGCCTTTTGGCGATAGAAGACTACAGAATTAATTGCCTCTAGGCAATGACAGAGCAACAACATCCCCATATGAGAAAAACAGATGACTATAAAGTCTATATCAGAGAAATTTAAATGAAGGTTGATCCCACCTCATTTACAGAAATTATAACCAGCGCTCAATCGATTTTGACAAGTGTCTACTTGTCTTAATGATTAGAAACTATGTGAATCCCGACGATGTTTGGGACTCATAAGTAATTTCCAATGGAGCCAAAACAGTAGGCTATAAAGGGTCTACAACGCCAATGTGACTCCAAAGAAAATATGTAAAAAGCGATTTTAAATCGAAAGATTTGCGCTAAGAGAATAAACAGATTACAATAAGTGCTAGTGGCACATAATGATCTGAGTTACATAAGATGAAAGTAAAGAACACAAGGGATCTTACGGACTAGAGCAAGTCTCTAGAATCAGAAGTTATTTTTGGGTTAAAGAAAATGAGAGGACAATCTTATTTTCTACAATTATAGAGTGGGAAATTCATTCCCTAATCCTGTGTATGTGGATGATATCCTACTTGCTAGTGCTGATGTCAATCTAGTACCGGCAGAGAAAAGAAGTTCTTGTCCTCAAAAGAGTATTCTCGGTAGAGTGTCTGTCGTTAAAAGTATCGAGATTTACTAAGAAAATAAGAAAAGGGGTATTAGAAATATCGCATGGACATGCTGAGAAGAAGTCTCTAAAGCATGCATGTCGAGAAAATCTACGCCTGTTCTTATTGTCAAGGGTAATGGAATTGAAAACTTTAGTGTTCCAAGAGAAAACTTAGAACAGATCAAATGAATATAGTACCATATGCTTCAGCTGTTGGAAACTCAATATTACCCTGATAATTCACGTATCCGGGTTGTTTTGGCAATGTCCAATCCGGATATAGATCACTGGAATGGAATCAAAGATATCGGCCTCATGCAAAAAGAAACAGAGTGCTCTCAAAAGGTTGTGAGTACAAAGATAGATCTATAAATGTGCTCTCAAAAGGTTGTAAGCACAAAGAAAGAATTTGTGAAATGTATAGCGAAATCCACAATTGTCGTTAAATTTCATATTTGGAGTTTTTGTGTGGAAAAGCTCTAGAGAATGAAAAGTTTGACATCAGTGTGATGTAAAGACATGTTATAGCATGATATAAGGCCGAGGGACAGGCAAAATGGTTAAGGAAACCTATACCCGGAATTGATAATGGTTGACAACAGCAATAACCATTAAGTAATTCACTCCTAAGACAACGAGTCAAGTGTGGTGCCAAACACATTGACACAGAGTTATACGTTGTAAAGGAGAAAGTCCGGAATTATGTTGAAATGCTTGGAGCATAAGAGGAATAGATAAAAGAAACACACAAGTGTTTGCAGATCTGCTAATTAAAGGCTTACCGCCCAGTGTGTTTGGAGAACACATAGTCGACATGGGTTTATGGTATAGTCTATATGATTTCCGGACAATAAAGAGACCCAAAAGTAACAGGATTTGTTTCAAAACAGAGACGTATATTGTAGCTGTCAGATTCTATCGGCAATTGAGCTGTGACGATGAAACATGCTCTATGTACTGATCCGTGATGAAACGAGTAAAGTACAAAGTATAAAGTTAAAAGTAAAAGTTGAGATCAAGGGGGAGAATGTTAGGTTGATCTCATCCGGTCGAACCCCAACGGATCAAGGGGGAGCTACAGTATGATGGCGCTGATGCAGAACCAAGGCTTCGACTCGTATGTTACGTCGTCGTACCCTCCGTCGGCGACTAGCATCGGTGCCCTGTCTTGTGGGTCTTCAGCGTCAGTTCTCGGTGAGGGAAGATGAAGCTACTGGTGTGCTCAACTTTTATACAAGGATTCATTCAGAAGAAAACATATATGCCTGGGCTCATATTATTTTTGTAATCCTAACCGAGCTTATTTTGTTTGGGTCTCCTGGCATGAGCTTAGTCGGAAGAAAAATCTCTCAAGAGTGTTTTTGTAGACGAAGGCAGTGGAGGGGAAGGTGCTATAGTCGTAGTTGGAGGAGGAGGCGTCCGGAGGCGCGGTGTTGGAGGAGGATGCTTCTTGTCCCGAGTCGACGAGGACCTTCATCCAAACGGAAGTGTCCGCCTCGAACTCCGTGGCCGATGCTAATAGGTCCTTCGTGAGGCCGGGATACACACCGTCCGCCTCATCATGTAATGGATACGGGACGCGAAACTCCGGCGACATCTCCTCCGGCTCAGACTTCGGCCTGACGATAATGTTAGGTTGATCTCATCCGGTCGAATCCCAACGGGTCGATCGGTCCCCTTGACCGCGTCCTGATCAGGGACGCCCAACCGCACCAAGGTTGGTGGGCCCCTGTGACCCGCGCTACATAAAGGGTGGGGGGCCGGTAGCACACGGATGACGAGGTTTACCTGTGCGCCACCGCCCCACCAACATGACCTACCGATCGAGGGTTAGTGCGGTGCTCACGGGAAGCACCACCGACGGCACTGCCATCACCACCTCCGTCCACCATGGCCGGAGTCTCGAGCGCCTCCGCACAAGGTGAAGGTACAGTTTCTCCTCTCCATCGATCTATTCTACCGGTAATGATCTACCCTAGAGATCCTATGGGTCAAACAGATAAAAGAGGCGCCCTTGGTGACGACCACCACTCCGCCTTGTGTCAATGAAGAAAGAGGTGCCCAGTCGGTGGTGAGGTCACCTCGTATGACAACACCACCTTCCTGCTGCCGTGGCCTATTTTGCGTCCGGTCCCTCATTGAACTGTTCGGGGGCATTTCGTGGCGCGGGTGGAGATACTCTGACGACTTTGATTGGCAACCTTGCAGATCATTTCCTAGATAAAATATCAGCTACTCCCTCCGTTTCTAAATGTAATCCTTCTTAGTTTTTTGACTCACATGTATTTAGACATGTTTTAGTGTAAGATTCACATACTACATATGTCTAGATACATGTGGGTAAAAAAATCTAAAAGATCTTACATTTAGAAACTAGAAAATTGCAAAAACCACCACAATTGGTGGTCAAGGTTAAAGAACCACCGACTTTCATTTAATTCGCAAATCACCACCACTATTCGTTGACACGTTGCAAAAAACCACCACTTCTTCGCTAACCGTCCGCGGCGCTCAGTTAAGTATGAAACTGGCAGTCGGGGCCCACATGTCATCCAGCTCCAAAAAACCACCGACTTTCATTTAATTCGCAAATCACCACCACTATTCGTTAACACGTTGCAAAAAACCACCGGCTAGCGAAGAAGTGGTGGTTTTTTGCAACGTGTCAACGAATAGTGGTAGTGATTTGCGAATTAAATGAAAGTCGTTGGTTTTTTGAAGCTTGACCACCAATTGTGGTTGTTTTTTGCAATTTTCTCTTTAGAAACGGATGTAGTAGTATGGAAGCTAGCCTCGTAGTAACGGTGTTACCATGTGAATTGCATTCAAAGAAGAACCGAGTTATTCTGATAGCATCATCGGTCTACAACGATTGGCGAGCGCAACTTTAACAGTTAACACATACATGCAGCGCAGACAGGCTGCTGGTTGCTGAAATTCTTCAGAAGTGTTAGCTGTCAAATCATCCTGATCAATATTGAAAGACTTTTCTAATTTCTTGAGCTAATCATATCGTATTCTGACCCGGTAGTGGCGCTGCTGACCCGGCGAAGGAATTGCGGTGCAAGAGTGTGGACAAGAAGCAACCAACGCGGGAAAAGAAACACAAAGTGGAGAAAGGATTCATGATTCACGCTGCACGGTGCGCAGTGGCGCCTAGTTTTTCCTTCCTCAAAACTGCTCCACCTCAAAAGTTCTACTAGCAAATTCCACGACCAGGACTTCGAACGCCACAGCACGCAAGAATCAATCATAGGCGCCGAAAATTCCGAGCTACATGGTCGTCAAGTGCTTTCTGTCGTTCATGGAGCCGGCCAGGTTCCAGTATTTGTTCCACGTGATCTTAACATTGCGGTCCAAATTTTATTCTCTTCACAGACATTATTTGTTGCTCGACCACTTGTAGTTCAGAATTTTATTCCGCTAGAAGGCGGGATTTTTTTCCAAGTCCGCCTAATTTAATTACTCCGTCTAAAGTTTTGTTCTTTTTATTGTTATGATTTGTTCCATGGGAGTTAAAATTTTGTTTGCTAAATTTTGTTCGATTTGGTTGGGCAAGTATTTTGTTCCTTGGACAATTTTTTTGTTCCTAGTCTAATCATTTATTGTTCCTTACACTATTAATTTTACTTGATTAAAATTTGTATTTCCTAATATAGTTGGGATTTGTCCCACGTGCGCTAAATTTATTCCACTTTACATATTTTTTTTCTCAAGCCATTTTTCCTCCATTTGACCATATTTATTGTTCCGCTTGTAGTCATGATTTATTCCTCCTGACGTTAGAATTTGACTTAGTCAAAACTTAAGTAGTATTAATGCGTTCCACAACAATTAAATCTATATTTTCATTTGGGCCTATATACTTGTTTTGCCTGAAGTAGTGATTTGTTCATTTTTCCTCTAAAGTTTTGTTTCATTTGGACCAATTTTTTTCTGGCTTAGAAAGGTGATTTGTTTTCATTTGTTACTGTGCCCTATATTTTTTGTTCGAATTGGTCTTAAGTTTTTGTTCCCCTAATAGTCATGATTCATAAGAACATTGGTATTTTGCTCAAATTGGTTTAAAATATTATTTTTACTCTTATATGTGATTTTTATAAATACATGTACATGTGTAAGCCGTGTATAAATACATTGCACATATTTAATAAGTATAAATTAGATCTTTGTGGTGTCACACTTTCGCCCATTCAGAGAGATGTCAACGCAAACTATAGCATTCGTCCTTTCCCAACAAAAACGATAGGAACCAAGAGGTTTTTTTTTTTTTTGAGATCACGGAACCAACAGGGTGATTAGTTGCGGATACCTATGCTCATATTAGATGGGCTGGACCTGGACTACCGACTACGATCCATCATGGAGGATGAGGCCACAATCAATAGGTGGATGCGGTGGTTTTACTTATTCTGAACAAATGCGGTGGTATTTTTTGTTTCTCACGTTCGTTGCAGGCTGCACATTGGCTGGGCCGTTCGCTGACATACAGTACAAAGTAGAGATAATAATAGGATTAAGTATATTTTTCACCCTGAAATGTTACCTTATGGACAACATTCATCCCAAACTTCAAAACCGGACATTCTTAACCCTCAAATGTACAATACCGGATAAATAACCCCTGCTAGTGGTTTTGGCGAATTTGGGCGGTTTTGGCCAAAATGAGGCGGTTTTGCTGGTGTTGACTATGAGCGCTGACATGGCGCAAAAAATGTTAAACCGACGTGCGCGTGTGCCTCGGCGGTGGCTACCACGTCGCCGACGAGCCGCTGTATAGGCCGCGCACCCGTGCGTGCGCGCGCCCATGGCGGCCCCGGACAGGTTGGAGCTGGACGAGGAGTTCTACATGACACCAAGATTGTAGCAGAAGAACATGCGAACAGCTCGATTTGCACTAAATTGCAACTGAATGACACCATGACATACTGATATGTTTTGCACAGGGACGGGATTCGTCAGCGCGTAATCGGCGATTGCTCGAGGCTGCCGGCGTCGCTGCAGAGGACCACAACAAAGGTCGAGGAGGCGACGAGGAACAACTCCCAGCTCGACCTGACGCTAGCGATCAGCTACAGCGGCGAAGGGACATGGTGCAAGTGAAGGGGATCGTAGGCAGAAAACAAAAAAATTCCTAACAACGATAACCTTATACTAGCCAGGATCTATACTATGCAGATATACTATACAGTAAGAAATCGATATACGTACCCTCGTAGACCGATAGCGGGGATTACGCTCCCGCAACAAGCGTTGTCGAAGTAGACGACGTAGCCGACCTCGAGGTCGCGAAGATCTTGGCGCGACGAAGACGGCAATGACGATGGTGACACCGACCTCATGGTGGTGGAGATGAACACCTCCTACAACCCCAAGTGTGGTGCCTCGCAGGGCGTCGCACACATATGGTAAAGATGACGACCTCCGGGCTCCAATCCAGGGACGGGCAGCAGAAATAGAAGGACCGGAAGACCAGCAGCACGGCGGTGTGCGTATGGTGGAGAAACACTCAACCCGTGCACAATCCCAATTGCGGAATCACGACTAAACGGGAGAGAGAGAAAATGGTGCAATTTCAAAGGCATGGGTGCACCTCTATATAAAGGGGAGGGGAGGGTGCAACTCCACTTGGCTTAGCCATGTGGGACTAATCCCACATGGTGCAGCCGCACCAAGGGGGGCTGCCGGCCCTAGGTGGGCCCCATTCGGCCCACCTAGGGTTCCCCTCCCAAACCGCACCAAGAGGGGGGACTTCCCCCCCTCATGGGCCTCTTTAGGCCCATCTAGGTGTGCAGCCTTTAAAATTCAAATTTAATTAAATAAAAAATATATTTAATCATTAATTCAACTAATTAATATCAAATACATTTTATCTAATTAATTCCAGCTCCGAAAACTATTTCGTCGCTCTCCGATCTCCGTCGGAACTATCCCGGAACGCTTCCGGTGCTCTCTTTTATTTTCTCTTCTATTTCCAATCTATTATAAATGTCATCTTCCCTTAAGTGTGTTACCCTAGCGGTTCGAGATCTCATCAGACATAATCGAGACACACTCTCCGATTAATGACTAATTCGTGGACCTTGGATACCCAGAATTAATCCCTGTGAGATAACGAAATAACTTTATCGTTCGAACCTAGACGTCGAGTCTTAAAACTTTTGCCTGGCGATACTTAGCGTGTCCGAGACTCGTTCTTAGATATCGTGATACCTAGCTTGATCTCGTTATTGACAACACTATTATTTACTCGTCCGTGATATTATGTCCCTGTGACCTAGTCACATGCTTGCAAGCTCATTTGACATAATCTCACCGAGTGGGCCCAGATTATCTATCCTGCTATGCGGATTGGCAAATCCCGCTCTTGATCCCTCGACTCAACATACTCCCTTCCGACACCCTAGAGGAACACCGTTATTGTCACACTATTAAGATATGACGTTTGATGGAATCAAAGTGTCTTTTAGAAATAGCAATCAGAGTTGATCTCACGGTCGAAGGCGTAATGACTACGTCCTACAAATATTGGGTATGTCCATCACATCATTCTACCAATGATATGACTCCATTGTCAATTGACATCAATGTCACATGATCGGGAAACCTCGATCATCGATTGCACAATGAACTAGTTAAATAGAGGCTACTAGGGACCTGGTTGTTTATCTACCACACGTGCATTAATGTTTCCGCTTAATACAGTTATAGCATAGTATAAAACATATTATGAACATTTGAGATATGACCAATAAACTATCTTTATTAAGTGCCTCTAGGGCATATCTCCTTCAGTCACCCACTTGCACTAGAGTAACACTTAATCTTGTTTACCACATTGGTAAAAGCTTAGCATCGATAGCAACTTGGTACATGCTTGTCTCATGGAAGAGGAAGTTTAGTCAACGGATCTCCCACATTGAGATCTGTATGTACTTTGCAACATTTCTATGTCAACTCGTTTGACATCATCCCGTGTTATATGACAACGGTGAAATATATCTTAGTCAATGGAGTGAGACTCGAACCTTCGCGTAGCATGGGCCTTAAAAGTCTAAGAGATCTATTAAGGGGAACCACACATGCTTGGAAAACCACTCAGTCCAATCACACTTGCTACTTCTGAAGTTGCCATATATTCCTATACCTATGTAGATTATGCGACAGTGCATTCATATGCGACCTCGCAAGCTAACCATGTCTTTCTTCAAAACAAAGGACTTGTCCTATACGAGATTTCTAGTCATATGGGCCAGTGTCATAACTTGCATCATCGTAACCCTTTTGCGGCAAGTTGTGTTTTCACTCTAACCCTATACCAGAAA